>CAWUFW010010716.1:0-671909 GCA_963921515.1 Calotriton arnoldi
GACCGCCATGGGATTTTCATTCAGTCCCAGCTATGCCTGCCTGGCAATGGGATGGTGGGAGAAAGAGGTGGCATGGAATACAGAGAATGAAGTAGCAGTGAACAAAATTGTTAGCTGGATACGCTTCATAGACGATCTGCTAATCATCTGGGATGGAACGAAGTCAGAATTCCAGGAATACTTTGAATAAATCAATACCAGTGAAGAGAATATAAAGTTCACATATGAGATCAGTTGTGACCGAGTAGTTTTCCTGGATACAGAAATCTACATAAAAGATAATCAGATTCATACGACTCTCCACCGAAAAAGTACAGCAACCAATGCCACCCTAGAAGCCACCAGTTTTCACCAGCAATCATTGATATCAAGCATCCCATATGGGGAATTCCTCCGAATAAGAAGAATATGCAGTGAGGAGGAAGAGTGGCGGAAACACAGCAAGATAACTGTGGACCGATTTAAAAAAAGAAAATACAAACAAAATGTTGTGAAAAGATGTTGGCAAAAAACTAATGCTAAGACACGTGATGAATGCCTGATCCAAAGAAAAGAAAAGAACACAGAAACAACAGACCCAGAACCCATTAGGCTGATTATGGATTATTCATATGAAAACAAAGAAATAATCAAAATCTTGAAAAAGAATTGGAGAATTCTCAAATGGACGACACTGTGGGAAAATTGGTTGGAAAACATCCAACAATTACCTATCGGAGGGCAAAAAACCTAAAAGATCGACTAATACATAGTCATTTCAAAGGGAAAAAGAAAGATAAATCATGGCTAAACACCAAAGGATTTATAAAGTGCCATACCTGCAAGGTCTGCCAGATAGCCAAACCAACCAAGGAAATCAAATTAGCCAATAATAAAACCTGGGAAATAAGGGAATTAATAACATGCAAAACGCAATTCACCGTGTACGTAATAGAATGCCCATGTAAATTAAAATATGTGGGCAGCACAATTTGTGCCCTAAAGAAAAGAGTAATGGAACATGTCAGAGCTACAACAAATAAAGACAGATCAAATGCCATAGCAAAGCATATGGAGCAGTACCATCAAAGTGATTGGAAAAGTTTAAAGTTTTACGGAATTGAAACAGTACCAATGAATGAACGTGGGGGAAATCGGGAAAAACTCCTACGTCAGAAGGAATCACGACATATCCTCAATTTACGAACGCTAACACCACATGGCCTCAACCAATCGGAAGAACTGTACATCCATTTATAAAAGTGAAATTAATTTCCCTGGGCAAGGATATAAAGGTATACGAAAGGAATGAAAATAGGAATAAAAATTAATGAGATTCGAAAAAAGATATGATAAAACTGATGGACTTTGAAAAAATGAAAAGTATACACCCCAATGAGAAAGGAAGAAAAGTTGTGTATAAAAATAACAAAGGATTAATTACAAGACCCACTGGAGGGAATAAAGTTAACAATGGACTGCCTAAAAAAATGGGGACATTTGAAAAAGATAAAATTTTAACGTCTAAATCTCTTTTTAAATTCACTTTTCTATAAATCTTTTCACTTTATTTGTTTTTGGTACTAAAAAGTTAAAGATGAAATTAGAATAACATGTTTATATAAAAAAAAAGGAAAAAAAAGCGAAAAATGTATGTCACTACAACTCCCACAAATCACAGGGGCACTTGTGATCACAAACAGGAAGTGATGTAAGTGAAGTTTAAACATTTAAACAGTGCTCACAAGTATATGCCTGAGATCGTGAACAAGGTATTGGGTAATACCGAAACGCGTAGATCTTGTTGCCTGTGTTCCCGTTTGATGTAAGGAGAAAATAAACCTAAGTTGCAAAGTTCTACGGGAGTGCGACCCGTTTGTCCTTTCCTGTCAGGAGAGGATTGTGAAATGGTTTGAAGCGGCGTGGTTCTGCCGCGGGGTTACGCACCCATGAGGAGCGCTGCCATATCCCGACAAGGCTGAACCAACTCGGAGGATTGATACAGTCGGGAGCAGTGAACGCCGGTACACTTGGAAGGACTTCGTCGTAAACAAAGAAACACACAACTCAGGATTAAAACTGAGGTAAGCGTGTGCAACAAACATTCTTTTCTTGAAAAGCGAAAAGCATTCTGTGGAAGTGAAACGCAATGAGCAATAAGCCGGTTGAATGTCGGAGTGTGTGAAACGATACATCTTAAACCGCAACTTTGTTTCAAGGGAAACGAGCGGCTGACAATAACTGTATATGTTAGTTTCAAAAAAACACCCGAGCGTAGAAGAACGCAAACGCATGTGCAAGATACATGTGAATAGAGAGAAAGTCATTGAAGGATATACTATTTGGTGAACTATACAGGCAAAATGGAAAAAAGGGAAGCGAAAAGAAATGAATTATTAACAACAATGTTTGAAAGGGGCAATGTGGAAAAGGAAGCTGATGCCATAAATATAACATCAAAAACAGATACGAAAAGTAAATTGAGGACATGGGAAAAACTAAGCAGAAAAGAAATTAACAAGTCGTGGGAATTGATTACTTTAAAAAATACCTTGAGGTGCAACGGGTGCCAAGAGGCCTAAGAATAATGTTGATGCCAAACAACCAAGATGCCTCCAATGAACTATTACAGGAATGGGGAGATTATATTCTCAAATCATCACTTGGCCTTATAGACATTTTAGTAAAGCATATTGAAATTAGTTTGGGAAAAATTAAGGAACAGCTCTATGAGGTAGAAAAAGAAATATCATCATTGAAACTAAATGGGGAAATGACTAAATTTAAAGAAGAGTTGGAAGATCAAATTGAAAAACATGAAGACACAGTGAGACAACGAAAACACACCAAATTTGTGCGTGACTCAGTTGACTACGCGGAAGGACGTATATTTACGTTTGCGCATAAATTCGATTCCCTCAGACATCATATACACCAGGCTAATGCGCCAAGTGTCTCCAGCAGTTTTTCCTCTCTAACATCCACAGATTTGAGTGAAGGGGAACAGGGACCATCTGCTGAAAATACGAAGTTAACTTTTTTAGGAGACATGCGCCTGGTATTACAACAAAGGCAATGGGAGCAGAATCGAACATCATATCAACAACACAGAGGAAGAGGAAGTCAATGGCCCACCAAAAACCAAAGAGAAGAGGAAAAAGGCGCAAGCGGGAGTTCCGAAAAGATTGGGACGGAAACGAGGAGCATGAGGCAGAGGAGGAACCGCTGATTGATGAACTACAAGTGGTCAACTTATCTAAAAGGATAATATCAGAAACAGAAATTTCATTGTTAAAGCGGGGCATCAATTTCTGCCCCACACAAAAAATGAATCTGGCACAAGTAAGGATTGACATGTATTTGTACATTCGTAAAATCAAACTCGCTAAATTTTTCAAGGAAAATCATAATACACAAAAACAAATTCAAACACTGGAACAATCTGCGTCAACCCTATTAGTCAAAGATTCTGAAAGTTTTTTAACTTTATTGAATTTAAATGCACAAGAAGGTGAAGATATTTCATTACAAGAGGCTTGCCCACAAATAGGAGCAGGCCTAAGTGGTAAAAGATCTAAATCAAAATTTTATCCCCAGCTGACACCAGGGAACAAAGTGGATTTGTTCCAGGAGGCAGTCATTCAAGACCTGTATAAATTGAAAGGAACTAAATACAGAGACAATTTAACAAAAGCGGAAAGACAAGCATTAGAAAGCCTCACACAGGATAATCAAATAGAAATAAAAATTGCAGATAAAGGCGGAAATGTAGTAATTTGGGATCGAGCAGCGTATACTACAGAAGCTCACCGCCAACTAAGAGATGCAAAATATTACGAAAAATTAAAGAGCAATCCAATAATGACAATTAAAAAAGATCTGGATGAGAAAATCCAAATATGGACATCACAAAAATTGATGGATGAGGAAGAACGCAAATATTTGACTGTGGATCACCCAATAATCGCCACGATGTATTTTTTGCCAAAATTACATAAGGATCAAAAGAAGCCCCCTGGTCGACCTATTCTGTCTGCAAAGGGTTCTTTGCTAGAACCAATTGCAAATTACATCGATCACTTTTTAATGCCATTTGTAACAGAACTCAGCTCATATGTAAAAGATACTAGTGATGTTTTAAGGATCCTACAAAACACACCATGGCAAGAAACTTATCATTTGATCACGATGGATGTCATATCCCTTTATACAAACATAGGGAATGACATGGGTTTAAAAGCATGTAACTATTTTTGGAAGGAAGAAACATTCATTACAGAGATCACAACAAAATGTTATTAGAGATGATAACAATTTGTCTAACTAGGAACATTTTTTTGTTTGGCGAGGCAATCTATCGCCAAAATAATGGGACCGCCATGGGATTTTCATTCAGTCCCAGCTATGCCTGCCTGGCAATGGGATGGTGGGAGAAAGAGGTGGCATGGAATACAGAGAATGAAGTAGCAGTGAACAAAATTGTTAGCTGGATACGCTTCATAGACGATCTGCTAATCATCTGGGATGGAACGAAGTCAGAATTCCAGGAATACTTTGAAAAATCAATACCAGTGAAGAGAATATAAAGTTCACATATGAGATCAGTTGTGACCGAGTAGTTTTCCTGGATACAGAAATCTACATAAAAGATAATCAGATTCATACGACTCTCCACCGAAAAAGTACAGCAACCAATGCCACCCTAGAAGCCACCAGTTTTCACCAGCAATCATTGATATCAAGCATCCCATATGGGGAATTCCTCCGAATAAGAAGAATATGCAGTGAGGAGGAAGAGTGGTGGAAACACAGCAAGATAACTGAGGACAGATTTAAAAAAGAAAATACAACCAAAATGTTGTGAAAAGATGTTGGCAAAAAACTAATGCTAAGACACGTGATGAATGCCTGATCCAAAGAAAAGAAAAGAACACAGAAACAACAGACCCAGAACCCATTAGGCTGATTATGGATTATTCATATGAAAACAAAGAAATAATCAAAATCTTGAAAAAGAATTGGAGAATTCTACAAATGGACGACACTGTGGGAAAATTGGTTGGAAAACATCCAACAATTACCTATCGGAGGGCAAAAAACCTAAAAGATCGACTAATACATAGTCATTTCAAAGGGAAAAAGAAAGATAAATCATGGCTAAACACCAAAGGATTTATAAAGTGCCATACCTGCAAGGTCTGCCAGATAGCCAAACCAACCAAGGAAATCAAATTAGCCAATAATAAAACCTGGGAAATAAGGGAATTAATAACATGCAAAACGCAATTCACCGTGTACGTAATAGAATGCCCATGTAAATTAAAATATGTGGGCAGCACAATTTGTGCTCTAAAGAAAAGAGTAATGGAACATGTCAGAGCTACAACAAATAAAGACAGATCAAATGCCATAGCAAAGCATATGGAGCAGTACCATCAAAGTGATTGGAAAAGTTTAAAGTTTTACGGAATTGAAACAGTACCAATGAATGAACGTGGGGAAATCGGGAAAAACTCCTACGTCAGAAGGAATCACGACATATCCTCAATTTACGAACGCTAACACCACATGGCCTCAACCAATCGGAAGAACTGTACATCCATTTATAAAAGTGAAATTAATTTCCCTGGGCAAGGATATAAAGGTATACGAAAGGAATGAAAATAGGAATAAAAATTCATGAGATTCGAAAAAAGATATGATAAAACTGATGGACTTTGAAAAAATGAAAAGTATACACCCCAATGAGAAAGGAAGAAAAGTTGTGTATAAAAATAACAAAGGATTAATTACAAGACCCACTGGAGGGAATAAAGTTAACAATGGACTGCCTAAAAAATGGGGACATTTGAAAAAGATAAAATTTTAACGTCTAAATCTCTTTTTAAATTCACTTTTCTATAAATCTTTTCACTTTATTTGTTTTTGGTACTAAAAAGTTAAAGATGAAATTAGAATAACATGTTTATATAAAAAAAGGAAAAAAAGCGAAAAATGTATGTCACTACAACTCCCACAAATCACAGGGGCACTTGTGATCACAAACAGGAAGTGATGTAAGTGAAGTTTAAACATTTAAACAGTGCTCACAAGTATATGCCTGAGATCGTGAACAAGGTATTGGGTAATACCGAAACGCGTAGATCTTGTTGCCTGTGTTCCCGTTTGATGTAAGGAGAAAATAAACCTAAGTTGCAAAGTTCTACGGGAGTGCGACCCGTTTGTCCTTTCCTGTCAGGAGAGGATTGTGAAATGGTTTGAAGCGGCGTGGTTCTGCCGCGGGGTTACGCACCCATGAGGAGCGCTGCCATATCCCGACAAGGCTGAACCAACTCGGGAGGTATATATATATATATATATATATATATATATATATATATATATATATATATATATATATATATATATATAAGAAATATAATTAATTAATTAAATAGCAATTTTGAAAATAATTTTAAAAACGTTGCATATATATGTGTGTGTCTGTGTGTTTCAAATAAAATTATTATAATTATTATAATAAATTAAACATAACAAACACATACATATAACACTTAAAACATACAAAAAATAATCTATAAAAACAAAAAACAAAAACAAAACACTTAGGGGCCGATTACGATGTCAGTCGGAAAGCCTCCGACGGCTCCGGTTTACGGCCGTAACACAAGCTCCCATAGAGAACAGTGGGAATCTGACCGAACAGTGTTCGGTTGTATTGTATTCAGGTCGATCGGTTCAGAGTCCGAGGCGGTGTCGGTCGGAGGCAACTCCGACTGACATCGTGATAAGACCCTTAATAATTTCTTATATAATTATGTATATCATTTACATAATTAATAAAATAATTAACCAATTAACAATTAAAAATATTAACAAATTACAGAATCCATATATTTAAAAACACTTTCCACCCTACTCTGCTACACATCCAACTTGCCAAATACATTAAATTTTTTCATTGAAATTCTATAAATAAAATACAAAATATTCTTTAACAACTTAAAATAAAGTACAAAAACACAGAAAATGAATAACAAAAATACAGTCATAAAAAAAAATCAAATATTATGTAGAACATTTTAAAGCAATCAATATCACATACATTGCTATTTTCAACAAAGTAAAAACAAACAATATTCCTCCTTCAATTAAAATGCCCCACGATATTGTGGATAAAACAATATGTTCCACACAATATTATTTATTATATACCAACAGTATTCTTGAGTTGATATTAAGGTTTAGCATTAGCATCTAAAACTCATCTAAGTGGCAAAATGAGCCGCACTAGCTAGCAAGCCACTCTACCTTCACCTGATAAATTGAAAAAGTGGATTCGGTGGTACATGGACACACTAGTGGGATCTCTTGGGACATAGCTATCACTGGTGCAGGAGCTACCATGGCACTGGGCAAGAGGAGTGTGAGAAAAAAACTGCCTGGCTGTCTCAGTCATAGCTGCCAATGTCCCACGATCATATCTGTGTTTTCATCCAAACTGAGTTTGGAGGAGGCATTTTCCTTGCTTGCATTACGGCCCTTGGCAACCTTGCTGCGCCACGGCTTGTGAACAACATCACACACATCAGGCTACAATGCATGACAAACACATGTTAAATAGCACACCTGTATCAAGGTAAAGGGCTGAACCAATACCTGTGTCTAAGGAAACTGAGCATTACTTTATCTCTGGTTTAGTAATGAACATCTTAGACTTTTCCAGTGTCTGCTGGATGGTGTATGCAGAAGCAAGATTGGGAAATAGGTAGAATTATAATGGGTAGATGATAAAAAATATTTCAGATTACGGCTTCAACTCCTCTATTAGGTAAAGAGTATCCATTGGACTTCCAGGCCTACCAGAAAACAGAGTGGAAAGCTTGCAATATTCTACATTAAATAAGGGCATGATAAACATCTCTTAAATGATTCTGATTTATAATAATGTTTTCCAAAAGTAAGAAACATCACAAGAAGAATAGCTCTACCTGACTGACCCATCCGGCAGAAAATCTAGACATCTGTAGGACCATGCAAGAATACAAGGACTGCCCTTCACCCTACTACATGACTAGAGGGAAAGTGAGGAATGTGTGAGAGAATATTGTGGTCATTGTGAATTGAGCCTAGGTTATGAATATTTAAACTAAATATAACCACTCCAGGTCTTGGTTGGTTAAAATTATTGCCAATGGTGAGGGTTCTCAGAGAGCTGGTACAAACCAACAGGCAGACAGTACACTAAGGGCCTGGCTTTAGCATCCCATCTTTTGGAATCTTTTTCACATGTGTTGCTAGCATGCTAAGAAGCGTCTATCTGTCCAGAACACTAGCTGGCAACAGTTACACTTTGCAGCCATACACCAACAGTCTTTGAGACCATTACATTTGACTGCGACCAGTGAGCGTAATGTTAGTTCAGTGTTTAGCACTCTGTCTGTTTTAATATATGTACTAAGCTAAGATAGTTTTAAGGAATTGTATGGTATTTATTTGTTTTTCCGAGATCTTTTGGTGTTTAAAGACTACGGTTTAAATAAACAGAGTTTTCTCTCTCTCACTCTGTCACTATAACTTGCTAAGAATAATCTCACAATGTGCAAATTATGTGCTGGATAGAATAACAATGATGTTTAAGAAGATGAAAATCTGAATAGCCCACCTCCTGCATTTTATTCGCCTTACTTTTGGCCACATTTAGTACATTTTGTGTGAAGCTGTTTAATGGTCGCAAATCCTCTGATTCACTAAATTAGAGGGTTTGAAGAGCCAAAAACACTTTTTGGATTATACTAAACTTACTTAATGAATCAGATTTTTTTTTTCCTAATCGTTAAAGGGCTTTAGAAATGGCTACTGATTCACAATTTGGAAAGGGTGTGTTTCCGAGTTGGTATTTTATGTATCAATGGTTTGTTCCCGTAATTTCGTTGCAAACCATTGAAAAGTTACCGGCTCCCAAGTTTAGGTGGTAACTGGTTCGCAAAGTGGAAGGTGTCCACAGTGAATCATGGTGGCAACTTCATGGGAGTTGGCAGTGATCCAGGAGACTGCTGTCAACTGACGCCGAAGTTTTTCAAAAAAGAAGCTCAGGCTGCTTTTAAAAAAAGTTCATTTTGAAATACATTCACAGGGATGGTGGTCTGCTGCTCCATCCTGGTCTCCATTCCTTTGAAAGTAGCCAATGGGAGGGAGTCACAATTTGTGACCTGCCTATTGAATATTCATTTGGTAGGTTGTTCTTCAGACTACTCAGAATCACACTTTAATAGGGAAAAGAACAATAAAACCACCCTAGACTATGAAAACAAAAATATCACAGTGGTATCTATTGAGGAGGAGGGTGGGCGCACACTGCCTCACATCCCAGCACTGAGTTTGCCCCGATGCATCATAGTAAATGCAGTGCATGATAACACTTAGTTCGGTGTCAGGCTTTAGTGTTTCACCCTTTTTGGTGCAGCCAGTGCTGTGTATCTCTAGACACGTGTTCCAGCACCCCCAAAAAGAATGTGTTGCTCTCTACTGAAGAAGGACAACTATCCTGAAACACGTGTCTAGAGATACACAGCACTGGCTGCACCAACAAGGGTGAAAAACTAAAGCCTGACACCGAATTAAGTGTTATCATGCACTGCATTTACTATGATGCATCGGGGCAAACTGAGTGCTGGGATGTGAGGCAGTGTGCGCCCACCCTCCTCCTGGTATCTATTGAGTATTAAATACCATATGGTGCAAATATGCTGGGAAGTCCCTATACAAGCAAACCTATGGACTGTCATCAGTGTGGCAGCTTTTAGTAAATAACATAACCTACACAATTAATTGTGTATCCTTAACGATATCATTGAAACGTGAACCTGGAGGTGATATATGTTCTTTATGGTATCATTTATGATGTAATCTGTGACATATTGTGTGAGGTCATGAGCAGTGCATGGGGGGTTGAGTGGTTGTTCTATTGCTCATAATAACTGCGGAATTCATGTAGTTTTTAGATTTTATAGGGTAACTATTACGTCCCTACATTTGAACTTTTGAAAATGAATATCTGTTTTTTAAATCATTTTTGTATTCTGAATATTTTAAAAAACTCTCCTTTAACAAAGTTTTTCTGTGATTATCCATTCAATTGCAATATATACCAAAATATGTATGTGATTTGTGCAAACACATACAACCAATGTAACATTTTATTAAAGTCTACGTAAAACACACACCACTGCTACGAAGTATGTAGGTTATCAGGCGGAGTAAACTTGTCTTTCAATTCTGCAATTTTCGCAATCATCAAGAGCCGTTTTCGGTGATAAATGAACATAAAGTTCTACCTCTCTTTGGGGCAGATTTACAAGAAAGTGGCGCATCTGTAGAGATGCGTCACTTTCCCTGTGCCACCCTGAGAAACGCTTGCGCCACCATGAATGCGCCGTATTTACAATACGGCGCACCATGGCGCAAAGATTAAAAGATGCGTCAGAAATTCTGACGCATCTGTTGGCGCAAAAGTCACGTATTGCTGGAGTCATGTCGCAAGCACGACGCAACTACAGCAATGCATGGGGAGGCCTATCCTCATTGTGCTGCGTCACTCCTTACGCCTGCTCCAAGCAGGCGTAAGGTTTTGATGCAGTGGCGTCCTAGAAGTGGCACAGTGAAATCTTGTAGATTTCACTGCATCACTTCTACGAGGCTTTTTTGCGTGGGACCGCCCACCCTGCATACATTGTACCTGATGCAGGTATAATGTGATGCAGGGCTTTACAACGTGACGCATCTCCCTAAATGCGTCACGTTGTAAATGGGCCACAAAAAGTGATGCAACGGCAGCGCTAAAATGGTGCAAGGGGCTTGTAAATCTGCCCCTTTAAAATTTCAGCTGAGCCCCACAAGCAAATTGACAAATGGCGCCCAAGCACCTATTTATTCCCCTGCTGTAAACACAGGCAAGCAGGTCAGACCGCCCAAGAGAGCAGCGAAGTGCTTTTCTTCACTTAATAGAGTTAGCGCGTCTTTAAAAAGGTTTTAATGTTTTGGAAAATGCTGTTGAAAGGATATATCAGTATCAAATGAAGTTGCAATCACTAAGGGCATCGTGTTGCACCATCAAGGCGAATAAAAGATAAGTCCAGGAAGAACTGTTCGCATTAGGAGCGCCATTAAGGAATAAGGGGATGAAAAGGTTCGAAACCCGGCGAGAAATCTAAGACGGGCCGGACAGCAGTTATTCGTTAAAGTGATTAGCAAAATGGAGGTCATTTCAAGGCGCGCGCGCGCACGCACGTGTGGCGTAGCGCTGGCAGGCCATCCTCAGCATTAGCACTTTCCATTATGTTCCATTTCAGTCAGAAGTATTTTGCAACCGGATCACAGCGTGATGTCCTGCAAACAATATGGAGCAGGTAGGTTACCACTATGACAAATCCAGTTCTTAACTGATTGTAGGCGGGGGCACCACCACTTACTCGTAAAGAACAGGATTCTTTCTTTCTCCTAAGACTTTGAGAAAGAGAGAAAGGCAGAAAGCGGCGAAAGAGTGAGGAAGAGAAAGATAGGGAAACATTAAGGGAAAACAAGCACTGGAAAAGCTAAAAGGCCTGGTGTTGGTTGCCAGCCTTTAGGCTTTCGCAACACCTGTTTTGATGTGTTGCAGCTTTTGCAAAAGTTTAATTTTGGGAAACCCTCGTCAATCTGAAAAAACAAACACTTTCTAAAAGCAAATACATGTATTTAGTCTTAAAAAGTATACATGGCCACAGTAGTCTTTGGCACCGAATGGAACTACTTTGTGTGAGGATGTCTTTCCTGTGAAATGGAAGAATGAAGTTAGCCAATGGCTGAAGTGGACTGACTCACTGCCCTATACTAAATGCTATAGTGGGTGGGGCAAAAATGTGAATGACACAATAACAGACCAATTGTTGGAGAGAGCTGTCTGAAAGCTCTTATAAGTAAGTATATTATGCATATAATTTAAGTAAAATCAAAAGATCTAATGCCTGACCTAAAAAGCAGGGATGAAAAAAACCCAGTTAGAGTGAAATCAAGAGACAGAAAGTGTAGGGTGGTGGCAGAAACAACAAAGTGATGGAAGGAATGCTTGAATTAATCACAGCCACTGAAATTCGCCTGGGACCACATTCCACTCCATCGCTTTTCACCCGCTCTGCCACTCTAGACAGAGACCTGTCATATGTAAAGCAGCTTTGGTCTTGCTCCAATAGGACCAGTCAAACCTGAACTGCTAGACTAGGTCTCGTGCAGATGGGATCACTAGCAACCCCAGAACGGTTTCGTTCTACTGGTGGAAGAATGACAAATGAGGTGGAATCAAAATTAAGGACCTAAAATTCAGGGATGAAAAAACCCGTTAGAGTGACATCAAGAGACAGAAAGTGTAGGGTGGTGGCAGAAACAACAAAGTGATGGAAGGAATGCTTGAATTAATCACAGCCACCGGAATTCGCTTGGGACCACATTCCAGTCCATCGTTTTTCACCCGCTCTGCCACTCTAGACAGAGACTTGTAATATGCAAAGCAGCTTTGGTCCTGCTCCAATAGGACCGATCAAACCTGAACTGCTAGACCAGGTCTCGTGCAGATGCGAACACTAGCAAACCCAGAATGGTGGAAGAATGACGAATGAGGTGGGATCAAGATTAAGGAGCTTTGGTATTCCACAACCCAGCATTGAGCAGCGCCTTTGATAGGCTCCTGAGAAAACCTTCATGCCTAATGCTTATATATTTGAAAAAAAATACAATACAATCTCACAGCACCTTTTCTGCTTCATGAAAATAAGCAAAGATGCTGATTTCTAAAGTAAATGTTGGGAATAGGGAGAGTATGTGGAGAAGCCTGAGGGATGATGAGCCAGTCTGTACTAAGACGGTGACTGTGCCTCTTTATGCCTTCGTGTGATGAAATGGCATAGAACTCAGAACAACCATGTACTTACAAATGAGCGCACATTATATAATGTTCTGTTTACTAATGCACCTAGATCTTGATTCTATAAGCTCATATTTAACACTTGTACAGTATTTTTACTTTGCGATTTACACCATGATCATGATTGGCGGTTCCCGTTTTGGAAGACTAACTTCCAACTACGCAGAAAACAAGGCTTATTTCCTATTATGTGTTCCCTGGATCAGGCCTGCATGAAGATCTAGGGCTCTAGCGAAGGAGAGTGAAAGACGGATCCATCCATTGAGCTGTGAAGGAATCAGGACTTTTTCTCATTTAGGAAAGCACTCAAAACCAAATACTTTTGCTAAACCTTTTTCATGCTCTCCTTTTCTGTTATGAGTGTTTGGTTAGCAGAGTAATTATTATTAGTACCTAACAAGCTCCATGGTCGAAACGTGTGCTTTATGAACCAGAAGAAGAAGAAGAAGAATAGTGATACTGCTACTACTAATAATAATAGTAATAAGAATAATATTAATAATAATGTTAATAAGAACAATAATTCTCCCCTGGTTATGAATTTCAGGAATAGTAGAACAAGGGGTTGGCAATTTAGGTGAGGGACAATTCTGTATCCTATCGGCACTGTAACTTCACCTGCGGTGGCCCTCTGTACATTCAGGGCTGCTGTGGTGGAAAAAGACATGCGACAACTGCTGATTTTATTGGCTCCCAGTGCAAAGGTTGTATGGGGTACATGCCTAGGCAATAGCTAATTTGTGGACATGCATCTCCTGATCTGTACTACTGCAGATGACATGGTTAAGTAACTTAATATTATTGTTGAATTGCTAACGGTAAACTGTGATATCTATAGCTATATCTACATCTATATCTATCTATCGAAGTCATTGCTGATGTTACAGTAATGTTATCAATTATGTCATAGAACATGTATATGGGAGGTAATTGCTGTGCTTTATGAGGGCTCAAATTACAGTTACTTATGGGCATGAGTTATAGTTACGTGAGTTAAGTATAACTGGTGAATATCAGTGGTTTTGTTCTTTGAAAACAATATGTTTTAACTGACATTTTCACCTAACTGTAACGTCCCTTTAATCTTTGATTTGTTTTCAGTGAAACTCTAAGGTTTTTTTTTAATGTAATGTAAGATACGTTCACAATTCCTAGCTATGGCTTATTGTTAACCTTTGTTTTTTTCAGTGAATTTTATTTTTTTACCGTAAAGTAAGATGTTAAGATAATTCCTAACTATAACGTCACTATAACCTTTGTTTATTTCAATGAATTTCTATGTTTTTTAACATAATGGAGGATGTCCATGGCTGCGCGCAGCATGGGGTTGGGAGCAGGCCCTGTGACCAACCCCCCCCGGCGCGGGCGCACATGGCTGAATATGTCATGCTACAATGTAAATGGTGTCATTTTAGGTAAGGCAAACATACTACCTTTGTCAAATGTTCAGAACATCAAAATATCAAAACGAGCGGGCCTATTGACTTTATCAAGGGGTCAGCACATCAACATACATAAAGGAAACCAATTGGCTTTGTCAAAAAGTCCCCTATAACTATAATCAAATGAATATTTTACAAATTCACACATTGCAATGTTTAATAATAGTGATTGTTGCAAAATATTTTCAATACAGAATTAAAAAAAAACCATTAAACATGTCTTTGAGTCTTGTTTTTAAAATTTTTCAGGCCACAAAGAGCAGCCATAGGACCAACCACATGGGATCCCTGCAGTCCAGCTCAAGAGCATACAGCTCCAGCTCAGAGTGCTTAAAAAAAATATGGTAAGCTCTCCTGGGGTCATGGATAGGGGTGGGTGTAACTTGCATAATTCCATGTAGCGTAATCACTCAGAATTACCTGGGAATTTCATGAGATTAGGCTTGAATTATGTGAGAGGAGTAATTCTGCATTTAGCGTGAGGATGCATTTTGCTCTAAGAAATTGCACTAAATGCAACAGAACAAGAATGTGGTCTCGCATACCATGACTCTTACTGCACTTGGAGGATCAGAGGAGCAGCATCTCTGGTTACTAATGATTACCAATGATGAGGAAGGCCTGAGAGAGCACTAGGATTAATGAGTCACTGGGACAAACTTTACAAGCTTGAAGCGTGAGAAATCCAGATATGGAACTGCCAGGGCAATCAGAAGCCACTCAGCCACAAATGTGTCACCTTTATTATGGACCTTGAAATAAGGGAAGAAGAACATCTTTTAAAACATGACTATCAGGGTGGTGAGGCAGAGCAGTCCAAGGAAGACTTTGGGATGTACTGTGGGCTAGCAACTGAGAACACATCAGAACACATCAAATAACACATTTCAAACCAAAAATTCTTTAATTCACACATATCTAAACACTGTGCATAAAATAAAAAATATTTACTAAATCAAGCAACCAGTCAAGACCCAAAACACAAAGTTAGTTTAGTTTAGATGTATACAGCGCGTAGCTGGCCCAGCAACGGGGCGTCCCAGCGCTACCCAAAGTACAGGTGGCTTAAAAAGAATAAATAAATAACGCCCAGCCCACATGGAAAGAAAAATTAAGCCGGGAAAAGCCAGGTCTTTACGGCTTTACGGAAAGCCAGATGATTCTGGAGCCCTCTGATGGAAACTGGGAGGGAGTTCCAGAGTTTAGCTGCCAAAACTTTGAAAGATCGACCACCCGCTCGCGCTCTTAAGATTCGGGGGTACAAATGAGTCCCTGGTTAGCTGAGCGTAGAGAACGACTCGGAACATACGGCACAAGTAAAGCTGCCAGGACCGGAGGTGCTTGTTGAGTCATAATTTTATGGGCAACACACAGTGTTTTAAACTGGATTCGTTTTTCTACAGGTAACCAATGTGGTTTAGGTAGAAGTTTGGACACTGAGCATGATTTTGGGAGGGCCAACACTGCGCGGGCTGCAGCGTTCTGGATTCTTTGAAGGCGCTGAACACAGGATTTATTGGCACCTAAATATAGAGAATTGCCATAGTCTAACCTAGACAAGATTGTGGCCTGGAGAATGGTTTGACGAATTTTAGGGTCAAAAACCCCAATAGGGGTTTTAGCCCCTCAGGAGTCCAAAACAGGACCCTGCAACAAGTTTAGATTGAGTGTCAAAAGACAGGCCATTATCGATCCAAAAGCCTAGGTTTTTGACCGCCTCTTTAGGCAGTGGTGCAGGTTTTAATTTGTCAGGCCACCATTGTTCTGACCACATGTCACTATCTTTCCCAAGCAACAGTATCTCAGACTTGCCTGCATTAAGCTGAAGGCAATTTATTGTCATCCAGTCCGATATCACCTGCATATCATCTTTAAATTTAACAAGATTATTAAGACGCTCCTTAGAGAATGTGATGACCAATTGGGTGTCGTCGGCATAAGACACCAACGACAACCCTCTGCTTTTAGCTACCACAGCCAAGGGTTGAAAGGTCCCGCTCTCACAGGGCAACACACAAGATCAACATATCATCTCTCTGAGTGTGTAAGACTTGTCAGGGTCATAGCTCCAGACGGCCCAGAACCTCAATCAATACAGTTTGTAATGCCACTGTCTTCCAGCACTGTAATAAATATGCAACTTTTTATAACCCTCTATGCCTTTTGGCACGGTCCTTTGCCTAAGGTGATGCTTTGATATGCTACAAAACATACCTTGTTCTCTTTTCTCATGTGTCTCAGTGCTTCTTCAATGTGGATGCTCTCAGGGGTGGCATCCTGCCTATCACGATACCTGTGTACCGTTTTCTTAGTACTAAGAATCAATATTAAGGCCACATGGTCTCTCTGATCGATCTTACAACACTGAGTTGTGGATTTCCACCTGCCTTGCCACCACCTCTGGCACTGATGCTTTGCCCTTCTGAACCACTGAATGGTAGTAGGTCCCAGACCAGTCCTACCAGCTGTCTCTGGTGGCCCCCTGACCTCGGGTAGTACTGTCAGCAGCACTACATGTTCCTCCATCTCAGGCAACTTCCTTGTGTGCACTTCACAAACAACCAGGCCTTCAACCACTTCCAGGTTGTCTGTGACCATCAGGAGGCTGTAGTGCACCTTAATCAAGCATCTACATCACGACTTGTCCAAAGCATTCCAGGGGGAGCCCCTTCCTTTAGGGTCCCTAGTAACTCCACTCCCTACTGGCCATGAAAATGGGTCAGGGTGTTAGTGCCAGTAGCTCTAGAAACAGAATCCACAGGAGTCCAGGAATATAACTCCAGAGTGGGGTCCTGCTGCAACCTATAAGACTCAGGTTCATCTGCAGTGTGTCATGTTCTCACTTGATCCTCTGAAATAGTACCCACCAAAACCCCATGTTCCACCAACTCCAGGTCTCACAGAGGATCAGAGGTCCTAGATGAGGAAAGGACACAGTGGGAAGAAGATCTGGAATAGTAATGCAAGAGTTGAGTTCAAACCGAAAATTATTACTCTGTTCAATTTAATACATTCCCTCAATCAAACTACTTGTAAAAATGCTCCAAATTAAGGCTTTTGGCATACTCTTTGTGCAAAGAAGTACTCTAGTTCTTGTCACGTATTATACAAATGGCTTTCACTGAGCAAGTCTGTCCTTGTCAGGAAGCACTTGCCACAGATACCCAATGCAATTATTGTTACTGTATTCACAGTCACTAATCAAATTCCTAACTATTATTATACTGCCTAAAACTACAGAGCATCTTAATTATTTCAAACATTTTCATTTGAATGAAATGCATTACTCAAATATAGAAACTTAAATGCGAGTGCCTCCCTTGACTCTGCGAGCAAGAAATGTTAGGGTAAATAGTGTCATGCTCAAACAAGTTGGCACTCTCCTTTAAGTGTTTGTTCCTCCTATTTTTTTGTTCCATGCATCTGCTTCAACTGGAATTTTCCAAGTGTCTTCTCTGACAAACTGGACTCAAAAATGCATCTTCAGAGGAGTACACTCGCTATACTCCAACCGCTCATCAACACACCAGAATAACAGATGATGTGGTTGCGTTGTGGCCCATCTTTAAACTATGACTCAACAAAATGGTCCCCGAGACTTCATGGTTCTCTTGAAAGATTTCCTCTATCCCCATCTGCCAATGTGAAAATGCACTGGCACACACTTTCCTCCATGTCCTCCGCCAATGTTTCCATGCTCCTCTCTGCTCAACATATGTCAGAGTAAAACAGGCTTTCATTGACATTCTAGCACATGACTTAGTCTGCGACGTGAGTGTGAGTGTGAGTTGGGCTTCATAAGCTTCATTCTTGACACAGTGCTGGTCTGCCTACCTCTTCGTGTTTCTCTTCTTCTCAGCTGTTCGTCCCTGTGCAGGTGTTTATAAATTGAGGTGTAAAGTCCTAGAAGATAAGAGTCATTTAGATAATCCAGTGATGCTGTATTACCTCTCAACCTTAATTGGCACTTCCATGGGTCAGTCCACTGGCTGTCCATCCTCTTGCATGGTGTGTTGAGGAGTACCCAAGATGACAGCCATCAAAACAATTGAAGTACATCCCTGCCCAGAGCCAATCTTTGCCCACCCAAGACTAGTTACTTCCCTCTCAAACTTCAAAGACACCTCTTGTGGGGTCTGTTTGTCCCATGTGGGCAAGATAGTTGGCAGGGAGGTGCTACTGCAGTTATTGAGGTTTCAACTCCACCCCTTCCTCTGTGTGGAGGAATGTAACCCTCACAGATAAACCCTTTGTGCTGGGGTATCTTTGGTCTACCTGCGTGGGAAGCAGAACAATTAACTTTCACATTGGATCAGCTCAAAACATGAATTTCAAAAGGCTAGCTCATAAAAATATGCCAAATTATTTAGTATAAGAAAAAAATCATATAGATTAAAACGGATTCTTGATATGACTTTGCAATTCTGCAATTGATGTACATTGACACATCAATAACCATTTTACCTTATGCTGATCAAAAGTTGTATTTTTGGCAAACTGTATCCAAAGCGAATATGTTAAACACTGTATCTTTATGATGGATTGTCAACTGAATTATGAAACCCCAAGAAACCACTACCAATTTAGTCTGGAGTTCATCAACACAGGTAACTACCATGATAACCATGCCTTATAACACCTACATCGCAAACCTTGCATGGGATTTACTACTGCAGATTTGCACCCAGCAGTATAGCCATTTGCACTTGCCAGGTATCTTTTATGAATTCCTGGCAGATATAAATGGAGGGATTTTTAGCTTTAAATGTACATTCATGGACAAAAATATCTTTGTGAGAGCCCCTTAGGACAACACTGGGAACTTTATGTTGCTCAGTGTACAATGGTGGCATTGCCCTCCCCCGCTTTTAGGCACATACTACTGGGCCTCCCAGCCCCAAATAATCTATGATTGGGCTCATGCCAGAGAGACTACCCCGCAGGGCGCCTTGAGTGATGCTCCATGGAGAGACTCTCTAAGAGGCACTTCTTCGACAATGGCACCTGTAGGTCTGCTATATGGGCAGTGGCATGAGCGGTGTTGGTGGCCTGGGATAGGACTAAGGTACACATTGATTGGAAGGGAAGAGTGACCAAGATCACACCTCTCTAGGAAGGTGCCATGTTACGGGCTGTCGGGAAGCTACAGGACATCGCCCATTGGGATCTGTTAGGCATCTCCACCCTTGGGGATGTGATTGGAGGGGAACAGTGAAGTCCTTTGTGTGCCTACGGGAGCAGTATGAACTAGCGGATATGCACTATTATAAATATACACAACTCAGACACACCTTGAAAGATGAGGCGGTGGACTGGCCGGATCTTCCTCATACGTACCCCCTGGAGAGTGCTGTCGTCCACTTATAAAGCGATCATAAATAATATTGCAGACAACCTGGGAAACCTCAGGAGTGGATGGGAATGAGACATCAACAACATGAAGGATGTGGACTGGGTGGCGGCCCCTAATGCACCAAGATAGGTGGCCATAAGCATCAGGTCCTGCTTGATACAGTTGAAAATTCTCCACAGAGTATCTAGCTTGAGACAGATTCTACAAAATTGGGAAAATTCCAAAAGCAGACTACTTACAATGTGGGGCCCCCATGGGGTCCTTTTTCCAAAATCTCTGGGAGTGCCCGGTTGTCCATGTATACTGGAAAAGCATACTTAGGGAGCATATTGGAGGAAGAGATTCCGCTTAACCCGCACTTTATTTTCTTCGTGTCCCCGGGGATATCGACTTACCTCACAGGAAACTGGTATTCTGTTTCCTTGGCCTATGTTCGCTAAGAAAGATATAGCGCAGGTCTGGTGGGTACCAACACTGCCCACTAAAGCCCAGTAGATAACGGGGATGGACATGTGCATGGAAACCGAAAACAATGTGTACGCTAATACAGGCTGTCCTCAGAAGTTTAAAAGACTGGGATCGATGCAGGGTGTATTATGGACTGGATTCCAATGATCCTCCTCCAAGCCAGGCGGAGGCTTTGGCCATGGACCTGATACACCAGGAGCCTGGGGTTGGACACTAGGATAGGATAGGCTAGGATGAGGATTTATAAAGCGCACTAATACCCGAAGGTGCCAAGGCGCTGGGCGGTAGAGAAGACGAGAGGAGAATGACGGGCTGCTGACTAAACTGAAAAAAGCCAAGTCAACACAAGTCCCGCTCCCCTCCCTTCCACTGCACACCCCCACCTGCGGCCATTGGACTTTTGGCCTCTTCCTGGAAGACCTTTCCCCCATATCCCTCTTCCTCCCACTTCCCCTACCCACCCTTTACTGCTAACTCAGAGGTAATGCCGCTTATGTACTCACAGTGGTGTCCTGCTTTTACCTGCTCTACACGTTTGGATAGGGTGCATAATGAAAATAAAAAATACATTAAAAATATATATATATTTTTGTGAATTGAGCCCAATATGTCTAATTGGCATCCTCTTTTCTTGGATGTCTTTCTGTTGTCCACAAGTTCCATGTTTGCAACATAGAATTATCAAGACTTGGATATTGTGATAAAATATGGATGCTATCACAGTCCTAAGATAGAACAACACCAAAACAAATGACCCATCAATAGTGGCGTGAAATGTTGCTTGGCCTCAAGATTTGTAACTCAGTGTAATTTTTAAAGCTACAAGACCCATGCAAATCGTATAGCTACCACTGCTTTAAAAAAATGAGGGCTTGCTCTACAAAGTTGATGTTGGCACCTCTGGCAGTCATCCAACCAGGAGTTCAGGGTTTACTCTCTGAACCACAGGTCCTGAAGAAAGCCAATCAATTGGAACCTCATTGGCTGAAACATGTAGACCACTTCACTTGGATTAATATGTTCACATACCTTTGAAGAGACGTGCAAGACAATTCCTCTCACTCACGTCCACTTATTAGATTTTAACCCTACCCCAGGGACCAAACAATAAAATAATACTGGGTACCCTGGAGGTAGTTTTAACCTTTCACTTTCACGGTATCCACCACTCACATAAACGCAACATAACAAATAAACCAGATCTGCTGTAATCAGGCGTCGAAGCACACCTAGGAGGCACTCGGCCTCCTGGGTGGGAACCCGATGCTGAAGCATGCCACCAACTAGGTTGGTGGGTGAGGGTTCTTCTATAAACCTAATGGGTTCCCTGCAAGGGAGATATTTTTCAATGACCTGGAGAAGTGGGTTATCTAGAGATTAGCTCTGAGCTCGTAATACCCATCCAGCCATACTCATCATGTGACCCACCACACATGCACAGTTGTGCATACCTTCCGGCACATACCAGTATTTGACAAGATGATGCAACCTGCCAAACAGCATTCCCATATCCTCTTGTTCCAGGAACATGAGATTGGGGAAAGGGCGGCAAGAAATTCCCTTCTGTGTCACTATATCCGGTCCCTTGATGTCAGTACACAAGGATGGAATGCCAGAGTGTAGTCTAGTACCTCATATGGAACAGCAGTAAGAACAGGAAAGGGCAGCCGGGACATTTTTAATTATACATAGCATTGTAGTAGGAACATAGGCAATCCCAGTCTTTCAGCTAAAGGCCTGAATTTCACAATTTGTCACAGCTGTGCATTGAAGCTTTACACACCCCTGCTTCTCAGCAAGATCCACTATTTAAAGCTTATCTGGAGTGCAACACCAGTCATATATAGTTAATAATTGAATATGTTTGCAAAGTGCTCTCTAAAGCAGACAGGAGCGGCCCAAGCAGGTAAGGACGGTGGGGCCGGCTGGGGCCGGGTGGGGCCGGCTGGGGCCGGGTGGCGGGGGGTAGCCGACAGATGAAGGAAAATCAATTATTTATTAAATTTTCCCTTGTCGTCATCTATCGACTCCCCCCGACCCGGCCCCACTGCTCTTACCTGCACGGGCTGCTCCTGAAAGCAGGGGGCTCCAACCTTTTCTATAGCAGGAGCTAATTATGTTCAATGAAAACCATCCCTTGATACTAATATTATTAGTGTTGTATTAGTGACCACATGAGGCAATATTAGATTATTGACCACTATATGCAAGTTTACCAGCAGTAATCACCACAGTGCATCAGGCACGGTTGCCAGCAGAATTTGAAAAAAAGGCTTTACAAATGTTGAACACCACTACATGGGTAATACATAACAGCTATGGCTGCGATGCCCAAGCAACCAAGGTAATAATATTACTAATAAGTCTCTCCAGCACCCATGATTTATCCCTCAAATATCAGCTTTAAACATATTTTGGAAATTCATTCATTTGTCTCTAAACATCAGCATCTCAAATACACACTTTTAACTTTTATTATACATAAATGAATTCAACCAAGTCAAAGTCGTCTACTTTAGTAGGCTGGCTACACACAGGAGAGCAACTTACAGGTCAGGTCGCAGGAGACCTTGCACTGACTTGTTCATTAGCTTCTTGCCAGAGAAGCGTGTTCTAAAAATTGCTATGAATGTTAAGCATTTTAATCCACAGGGCTCTGTGCTAAATTACATTTCAAATTTAATTTGCATTTTGCGTTCACTGGCAATAAAACTTTAGCAGAATATGTTTCTCAGTTGGAAGAAGGGAATAGTGTGGACAGAAATGCCATATTACTACCTCTGAACTATAAAATATTTACTATTAAAGAATATGAAATGTTATTATACACTTCTTTAAAAAGCCTTAGGAAAGCAATGTTTTAGTTAGTGTACTTTACTTTCTCTGCACTAGAAAGGTTGCATGTACTCATTATAAGATCAAAGGAACATATTTTTTAAGCATTGATTTAATAAAAACCGGAGCTAAATTTGTTTTATATTTCCATGAATCCCAAAATAATGTTTTATTACTTATCTTGAGCTTACAAATTAATATGAGGGTCCCTTTCATCAATTTTCTCTTTGCCAGCATCAATTAATACAGGAAATAATATGAGGATTCCTAGGTTTATTGTGAAGGCCATATAAAATATTGACTCCATCTTGATCACATAAGGGATTGCATTCAATTTATATCCATGAGGTAGAACCGACAAAATTGTTAAACAAAAGATAAGATTGAAATAAAGGCATAGCTAAGATATATTTCCCCTTTGTGTAGGAACTATAAAACGTCTCCCTCTAAATGTGCAGGAAGTTCCATATTTTGTTTCACACTCTTTGCCTACACAATGTAAATTCATAAATAATTTTAGTTTTTTTTCCAAAGAACCATCTGTACAAAATTAAGAACCAAGCATATAATATAAATAATTAAGCTTAGTAGCTAGTACCATTTTAATGTTTTTCTTTTACTCATCCCCATAAGGATAGACTTAACTTTTAATGAAATTTGAATTCATTTGTTCTCTTATCAAATTAATTTTGTTTGTTATTAAATTGCCTGACCCTTTCTTTAATTTAATCTGTAAATATTTGAAAAGTTTCCACAATTTATAATCTTGAATGAAAAATAAGCTTGAATAACATTTTTAGATGAAATCATTGCCATTAGAAAAGCTTTAAATTTCTCCCTATTATAACCAGAAAAACTTGAAGAATGTAGTTAAATTAATCATGTTTATATAACATTATTTTAACTTCTTCAGAAGCAAAATCAGCTCCCTCAGTAAAATTGGCGTTTCTTAGTGCAATAGTGAGAGGTTACCATGCAAAATAACAACAAAGACTGGGAGAACATTGTCCGGTACCACTTGTAATTAAAAACAAGCATTTGCAATGCAATAGGTCTCGTATTTACGCGAGTTTAAGATATTGGCATTGTAAATGACAATGCCTATTATTTTTGTTTTTTAAAACATAAATAAAAGGCATTGTCATTTAAAATGCCAATAGCTTAAACCCCCGGAAATGCGAGACCTATTGCATTGCAAATGCTTGTTTTTTGTCATTTCAAGAGGACATACCCGTGGCTATTTCAAAGCTGTTGAGTGATCTGAAGCCAGTTTAAAAATATCTGGAGTATTAGTATATAAGTCCTTATTGGCCGGGCATAGTGTTCTAAATATGCCTCTTTTACTTACCTGGCAGTCATTGAAGCCATTTCCATGCAGAACGTACATTGTCAGATTTCCTAAGGAAAATTGTGTTCAACAAGAGCTTTCGAGCATTCTTTCCCTGCATTAGTGCTTTGTAAATATAATACATAACTTCTCAGTGTCAGTAAAGTTGCTGAGCATAACGCCACGGGATAGGAAGAGAATGACATCACAGCATCTAGCAACAATGTTTTAAGGTGTTTGCAGTTGGTACCACACTTGATACATAATCCACCATCTGCTGCATGATTTGTGAATGTATGACATTGTTCTGCATTCTGTCCATCAATTGTTCTTTTTGCATTTGTCACCCCGAGTGGGACGGGTATGCCCAGACGTGGGTCCCGTGCTCTCCATGCCACTGGAGTCAAGCTATCCTGGCTGATGAGGGCTGAAAGCCCGAAACCGGTCCTAGGATGCTTGTTTCCAGTCCAGGGAGGACCTGGCCTGGCAGTTCGGGCTGGACTGTTCCCATTGGGCGCAGGGTCAAGACTGATTTGCATATGGCTGGGTCCAAACTGGAATGGCATAGTGAGCAAAAAAACGATGGATTTAGGCCCAGATCTCTGTACTGGGGTGAATGTATGACATTGTTCTGCATTCTGTCCATCAATTGTTCTTTTTGCATTTGTCACCCCAAGTGGGACGGGTATGCCCAGACGTGGGTCCCTTGCTCTCCATGCCACTGGAGTCAAGCTATCCTGGCTGATGAGGGCTGAAAGCCTGAAACCGGTCCTAGGATGCTTGTTTACAGTCCAGGGAGGACCTGGCCTGGCAGTTCGGGCTGGACTGTTCCCATTGAGGCGCAGGGTCAAGACTGATTTGCATATGGCTGGGTCCAAACTGGAATGGCATGGTGAGCAAAAAAACGATGGATTTAGGCCCAGATCTCTGTACTGGGGTGAATGTATGACATTGTTCTGCATTCTGTCCATCAATTGTTCTTTTTGCATTTGTCCCCCCGAGTGGGTCGGGTATGCCCAGACGTGGGTCCCGTGCTCTCCATGCCGCTGGAGTCAAGCTATCCTGGCTGATGAGGGCTGAAAGCCCGAAACCGGTCCTAGGATGCTTGTTTCCAGTCCAGGGAGGACCTGGCCTGGCAGTTCGGGCTGGACTGTTCCCATTGGGCGCAGGGTCAAGACTGATTTGCATATGGCTGGGTCCAAACTGGAATGGCATGGGGAGCAAAAACGATGGATTTAGGCCCAGATCTCTGTACTGGGGTGAATGTATGACATTGTTCTGCATTCTGTCCATCAATTGTTCTTTTTGCATTTGTCACCCCGAGTGGGACGGGTATGCCCAGACGTGGGTCCCGTGCTCTCCATGCCACTGGAGTCAAGCTATCCTGGCTGATGAGGGCTGAAAGCCCGAAACCGGTCCTAGGATGCTTGTTTCCAGTCCAGGGAGGACCTGGCCTGGCAGTTCGGGCTGGACTGTTCCCATTGGGCGCAGGGTCAAGACTGATTTGCATATGGCTGGGTCCAAACTGGAATGGCATGGTGAGCAAAAACGATGGATTTAGGCCCAGATCTCTGTACTGGGGTGAATGTATGACATTGTTCTGCATTCTGTCCATCAATTGTTCTTTTTGCATTTGTCACCCCGAGTGGGACGGGTATGCCCAGACGTGGGTCCCGTGCTCTCCATGCCACTGGAGTCAAGCTATCCTGGCTGATGAGGGCTGAAAGCCCAAAACCGGTCCTAGGATGCTTGTTTCCAGTCCAGGGAGGACCTGGCCTGGCAGTTCGGGCTGGACTGTTCCCATTGGGCGCAGGGTCAAGACTGATTTGCATATGGCTGGGTCCAAACTGGAATGGCATGGTGAGCAAAAAAACGATGGATTTAGGCCCAGATCTCTGTACTGGGGTGAATGTATGATATTGTTCTGCATTCTGTCCATCAATTGTTCTTTTTGCATTTGTCACCCCGAGTGGGACGGGTATGCCCAGACGTGGGTCCCGTGCTCTCCATGCCACTGGAGTCAAGTTATCCTGGCTGATGAGGGCTGAAAGCCCGAAACCGGTCCTAGGATGCTTGTTTCCAGTCCAGGGAGGACCTGGCCTGGCAGTTCGGGCTGGACTGTTCCCATTGGGCGCAGGGTCAAGACTGATTTGCATATGGCTGGGTCCAAACTGGAATGGCATGGTGAGCAAAAAAACTATGGATTTAGGCCCAGATCTCTGTACTGGGGTGAATGTATGACATTGTTCTGCATTCTGTCCATCAATTGTTCTTTTTGCATTTGTCACCCCGAGTGGGACGGGTATGCCCAGACGTGGGTCCCGTGCTCTCCATGCCACTGGAGTCAAGCTATCCTGGCTGATGAGGGCTGAAAGCCCGAAACCGGTCCTAGGATGCTTGTTTCCAGTCCAGGGAGGACCTGGCCTGGCAGTTCGGGCTGGACTGTTCCCATTGGGCGCAGGGTCAAGACTGATTTGCATATGGCTGGGTCCAAACTGGAATGGCATGGTGAGCAAAAAACGATGGATTTAGGCCCAGATCTCTGTACTGGGGTGAATGTATGACATTGTTCTGCATTCTGCCCATCAATTGTTCTTTTTGATTTGTATGTGACCAAAACATGGGTTCTCGCTCAAAGGGATCAAATATTATTAAAAGAAACGTACATGTGGGGCCGCCACGCACTACGACCCTGCATAGATACTGATTGATGTATTCAGGTGTTCAACCAGCACAATTGAGGTAAGATGTTTTCCCAGAAATGTATGATAAAAAGACAAAATCGTGAAATAATGCTTTCCCAGAATGTGCCGGATTATGCCCATCATTTGCCATTTGTTTTTGCTGGCTGTTCCAGTCAGCTCTGTACTGCCGCATAGTGTCGGTGCCGCCTGAGACTCAGCCTAGTGTACTTGTTACCATCGCCTTCTTTCAGATCCTAGTTTGAATTTTAAGAGCTCTAGCAATAAACATTGTGCTGGACGCCTGCCCTGACTTACCTATGTATATATCCTTGAAGTGCTCTACAACGGAGAAACTCCCAAACTCCTGGCGAACACTGGCACATTGTGCAACTTGGATCCCACAACATCCAGCCCAGGTTGGCCGGCTGGCATTGTTTACGATACAGGAAACCAGCGGGGAAAGCAGCGATGTAATCACGTGGCGCGTGTGTTGTGTATGTATTGCTGCATGGACTTTGACTGCTGCAGTGTTACTAGTAAACATTGCATCTGGCTTGCAGGGCATGGCTTGGGGTGTGCCTGAAAGGAGCAGGCCTGGAGCCGCTGCAGCAGCCGTGGCCCAGCTCCCTTCCCACCGCCGGTGCTCGGCAAGAGAATCTTTTCATAAGGCTCGTGCTCCACGCCCCTCCTCTGTCACATCCCTTCCATGTTTACTTTCCTAATTTGGTGCGTGTTTGCGCCGCTTCTCTTTGATTGGCTGGCCCAAGGTGGTTATGGCGGCAGCTCCGAGTACAGACCACTTTCCTTTTTGGAAAGTGTTTTTTTCCGCACCCCTTCCCGCCCCTCACCTTGTCTCCAGAGAACTTTCTTTGCTGGGTATGCTGACAAGCATCCGGATTGCTTAGACACACACAGAGCTCTCTGGTGAAAACAAACACGCACAGCCTACCCCCCTGACCCACACTTGTGTTTACATTCAGCTGTGACGCCGCTGCCGCCTGGAAACGGTTGCCTTTTTAAAACACAAGCATTTGCAATGCAATAGGACTCGCATTTACGCAAGACTTACTGCATTGCAAACGGAACTGCTGGCGGGCGGACTGGCGAAAAGGCACGAACAACGGAGTGCGGGAGGGGGGGAGGGAGCGGGGAGCGAGATGGCACGGACTCTCGAAGTAAAGGGGCCAGTAGCCATGGAAGGACACACATTTCGACATGGCCGCCATAAGGAGGGACTAACAAGCCTAAAACACATCGGAAGGCAGCATTTAGGAACGAGGAAGACACACGCCAATGAAAAAAATGGGCGGAGAGTGGGTGGAGCTTTCATGGAGCTTCCATTCCATACTGAATACTGCATGCCTCACAAAGCGAGCAGCGTATGCGTGCTGCCGCTATAGGCTCGACCTAAAGAATCTAGAATTAGACACCATGAACAATCCCAGCTGAAGATGAGTTACATAATAATTTATTTATTGTTGGGACGGAAAAGTCCCCTACAAGGTAATATATAATAATAATAATAATTCCACATTTTGTAAAGCACAAACTTATCACCCCTAAGGGTGCCCAGGTGCTGGGGGGCCATTCGGGAGATTAAGTGATCTATTGCCCAGAGTCACATGATGCTCGGCTGAGATGCTGCCGGCGATCGAAACCGTGAGTCACGTGCACCGGAGTCAGCCTCTCTGGCTGCTGCACCATACCTCTCCCTGCTCTGAGTGTACTGATGTCTGGATCCAAAATGCTGATTCTTTTTGTCATAGGCAAACATGGATCATGCGTGTTAGCCATGAAATAGGCCTCTCTCATGGACTGTAGTCTTGTTGAATTAGGAGGGGTGCCCAAAGCACTACCCTCATAGTGGTTGAAGGCTATTGCTTTCACCCGGAGTTATGCAGCACAAGCGCAGTGGTGGCCTTATACTGTGTAGTGATCAGTAGGAGTGAACAGGTCCTTTCTAACATGAAAAGTTTCAGCGCTCTGTCCATCATATCCTTGTGCTTGTTTTGTTCGCCTGAAGATGGCAGGGTATGCCCAGACGTGGGTCCCTTGTTCACTTTGCCACTGGATTCAAGCTAGCCTGGCTAATGAGGGGTGTTACCCTGAAACCGGTCCCAAGATTGTTGTTTTCGGTCTAGGGAGGACCTGGCTTGGCAGTTCAGGCTGGACTGTTCCCATGAGGAACAGCGTCCAGACTGATTTGCATATGGCTGGGTCACAACTGGGGTGGCGAAGTGAGCTAAAGAACGATGATGGATTCAACCCAGATCGGTGACTGGGGGTGAGTGTTTGAAAAGTTTCAGCACTCCGTCTATCATCTGCTTGTGTTTGCCTCCTTTCTAGCATTGGCGTGAGGCCTACAGACTCCCTAATTTTTAAAGTTCTGCCGCTGTGTGCTTAACTCGCCTACATTGGTCCGCTGTGAAGTGCTGCGCAGCGCAGAAGTGCGTATCTGTGCTGGCTGTATGTGTGCCTCAGAAGGGTACAATATAGGGATAATGCAATACTGAGCAGTGCGTACCTGGTGAAAGCACGTGCTGGATGTACATGTACCTATGAGTGGTACAGTATCTTAAGATATAGTGGTGTGCATACAGGGTAAATGTATGTTCTGGGTGTATGGGTACTTGTGAGTGGTACAATACATGAAGAGTGGGGTGCATGCAAAATGCTAGTGCTGGATGTATTTGAGCCTCTGAGTGTTACAGTACACGGAGGATACAGTACTGTGCAGTGTGTGTATGCTGTATACATGCACTGGGTGTGTGTGTGCCTGTGAATGGTACAATACATGTAGAGTCTTAGTTCCATTTTGGGAGACCAAGGCCTGCCTGGTGAACCATAGAGAGGAGGTAGAGAGATCCCGCCAGACACATTTGTGTATTACTGTATTCCTGTAAGCTGAGTGGGACATACATTGGGGAGAGGAAGACCAGGCTTCCCCAGTACAATTCAGAGGGTGCTCAATGATCCAGTGAGTGGTCACAAGGAAGAGGCCTGGGCACATCTCAGGAGGAAGGAGATGGGGCTGAAAAGAGAATCATAAAGAGTAGGGCTCGGGACCCTCGGCTACCCTTTGGATGCACATAACACTGTGGCTAATAACCAAGTGTGAACTATAGTCACTCCCATGGCATGTGTAGTGGAACTATCAGCTTTGGAGACACTCATGTTATGACAACCTGCTATTCAAGAGGACAAGGGAGCAGAGGAGTAGGCACTTCAAAAGAAGCACCCCAACATAAAACTTCAAAAATTCACATTTGATGTCTTGAAGTGGACTCTAAGTTGGGGAGTTTGAGACCCCCAAAACTGTCATCTGCCAATCAGCCAGATGGGCTGTGGGAGGAGGGGACGTTCTGCAAGACTTCTGCCTGTGACCAGGATTAGGGGCCAAGGCCTCCTAGTCTCCCTGCTGAGTGAGGGAACATAACCATCCAAGACCACCTGCACTGGAGCCTTGAGCTTTAGCGCCTGCTTGCTTGCCCAGACCAGTGTGCCCTGTGGGGAAGAAGAAAGCGTTGGAGGGAGCGAGGTCTAGTGGGGAGCCCAGTTGAGTGGGTTCCCTGTGCGAGGTGTGAGGAGACAGCTGCTGCACCGAACAGTCATTGCCCTGTGCAGGGTAGAGTCGGCAACCCTAATCAGCCAAGATCCTGTGCGTAGTAGTGAGACGGCGACCCCATATGCCGGGAGCGGCTGCCATGGGAAAGACTGCAATGTGGTAAGGGAAATAGACTTGTGCGGAAGCAAGGCGGTGGCTCTGTAACCAGGGGCATCTGCCGCAGGGAATAGCACCATGCTGATCAGGCCAGAGCCTGTGGACTATGAGTCGTAGTGACCCGGTATGCCAGGGTGGGTCACCCGGAGTACCAAAGAGTGCAACTTGATCTGCCCACGCCAGAGAAGTGAGAGTGCGGTGGGAACATATGCACACCATCACCCACGCAAGGAACCCCAGACAGGATCATCATAGTCACCCCCACTTGGGACACCCAACTGAACATTTACGCCATAGGATGAGCCACAGAGAGCTTCCAGGTGCGCAGCTGACTCACCTGAACTCAGCAGCAGCCTTCTGTGAGCACCCATGATGGGGTGCATTCAGGAACTCTGAATGCTTCACATCTACTGGTGCAAGTAAGACTGGTTTTGGGCCTGTCAGCCCTGGGGATACTTACTGCTAAATTAGTGCGGTAACATGGGACAGGGAATCACTAAAAGAAACACTAGAGCACCAACCTCAAGGGGGACTGTGTAATTGTTTGTGAATGTCCTATTTCTCCATTGTGTGTTATGTGGTAGAAATAAAATGCTTCTTTTTTTTCATAAAAGTGAGTATTTGGCTGGACAATGATTTATTGCTCCTGCTGTGTGTATTTAGAGGTGTACGCCAGTGTTCACCATCCTATATCTCCACCTTCCCCCCAAGGGAGACTTGGACTGCTCGGACCATGCAACTCTCACAGTCAAGTGCAGAAGGGGTACTTGGCCCAGTTACTCAGCATTCATAGCAAGTTGGGCCCCGGGACATCAGGAAAATGTCTGAAATAATTTTGCTAAGTTTGTTGCCTACATTGTCATAGCAGTATCATAGCAGTATTAGTCATTGAAATTGCTCTCAGATAGCCTTCTGGACATCACTGCCACTCACTGTACCCGTGGACTCCACTGAGAGGAGGCGCAGGGACTACAGAAATTCCCTAATGCAGAATAATGGGATGACCCCCATAAAAAGTGACTCCCTCTTAGAAGGGCCACTCTACCAACTGCATCCCCCGCTGTTCTCTTTAAGCATATTGTGGATCTCTAGTCTCGCACTATGACTCAATTGCTACTGGCCCACTCAGGGAATTTTCAGTCGTTTTCCCTTTGGTCCTCTAACACACTTCACCGCAGCACTGCACCATTCACACTTTAGGGCACCTTTACTACAGCAGGTATTCCGTGGCCATTGGTGGGTTTTTGCAAGTGTACCTATTATTCTGTGGGACACTCCTGAAAGCGTAGGGAGGGGGGAGGCACTAAGGGAGAAGGGGAGAGAATATGAACAACTAGTGTTAATGCTGTTCTTCACACAGCCTTGGAACTGACATATTCCTGCTGTAACCTGAAAATGTGCTGCGGCCCATCTGTGAGAGATTGTCATGCATATGCTGTCACCTACATGTACGTCTTCTAATGTCACTTTCAGACCCTTACAGGTTTCACCTTTGTATTTCTGTATTTCAAAATCTATAAACAGATTTGTTTTTAAAAACATCATTGAAATTGCTCTTTTGTTATTAAAATAGGAAGCTTTCTATTGGGTGTTTGTGTTGCAGAAACATTAGTTATATTAATTTCATGTCTTACATATTCTTTTTCTATCACTTCAAAAGACATCCATTTGAAATAGTATACCTAATGGTTTCCATATCTTATAGAATTTCAGAGATAAACCATCTTCCTGCGTTGCTTTACCAGTAGATGTTTTAAGACAGGTATTTTAATTCACCAGACTTTGTAAAGAACTCCTAGGACCCGATTCACAAAGGTAAACTGAGACAAAAGTTTAACTTTACGATTTTCGGTATTCACAAAGGGCATTTACGAGTAGCAAATTTAGACTTTTGTCTCAGTTAAACTTAAGTTTTGGTCTTAAGTTAGGACTTTTGGTCTCAGTTAAACTTAAGACTAAAACTTAAGTTTAACTGAGAGAAAAGTCTGACTTTACTACTCTTAAATGCCCTTTGTGAATATCGAAAGTCATAAAGTTAGACTTTCGTCTCAGTTTACCTTTGTGAATCTGGCCCCTAGTCTCTGTGCTCCACTTAGAGATAATGAGCTTTTTCTTAAAATATGTTTCTGTAACATTATCAGGAATAATTTCAGATTTAGGAAGTGTTTGGTAAAAAGAAAAAAAGCCTGTTTAATTTCAATGGGGCCGTTATGATATTCCCATTGTGTCCCTGTAACAAAGGAACCCCTCTTAAGCATTCTCCCTTAATAATGCAGCTAACACTCTTTTTTCCCATGATCATAATTTATCAGCATTAGGAAGAAAAGTAATGTTTCCACTAGTTTGAAAGTACATTATTTAAATCTGCTTTAGCTTTTGTAGGATGTTAATGATTTTCAGTATTAAAAGCAGACAAATATAATCCAGAATTTTTTTAAACTGCATTCCCAATTCCATTTGAGTGGTTCAACAATTATTTTCTTTTGTGCTTTTGTCTGAAATAGTTCATGTCTAACAAATGATTTCCCTGCATTTCCTAAAAGGATATACCTTGAGTAGAATCAGCAATTGTGTCTAAAATGCCTTTGTGACATTATATGTACATAAAACGTTCCTTTTGGATTTTGGAATTGACTAATATTATTCTCCATTGTTTATAGTTAAATTTTTTTTCCTCTAGAGTTGTACGAATCAATGTTTTTTTTAACACGCTTATTTATTGTGTTTTCGTAATACTTACAGCAGACATATTGAAGTACAACAGTATTAAGTCATATTGTTATGGAGATAATGTTACGCTACTGGACTATTTTATTTTAAAAACCCACTGGAATTAACTTCAGACACTCTTTATGGCTTCAGAATCATCAGCCAGGCTAGCTTGAATCCAGTGGCAAAGTGAGCAAGGGACCCACGTCTTGGCATACCCTGCCAATTTAGGACGAACAAAGCAAACACAGATACCTGATATAAAATAAATATTCTAATGGAATGTTTGCACCCTAGGTGCCTCCCAGCAGTGGCACATTGTAACTTAGCACCAAGTCAGATAGGTGTGAGAATGCAACAAGCACACCAAAGATGTTTTATGGTGGACCTCCCAACCACTGGCAGCAGAAAGCTGTAGCAGGCAGAGTTTGGTGAACACTGTAGACATCAAAAAGGCATTCTCTACATAAGTAGAAAAAGTGCTTGTGCAGAGAATTTCTATCACATTAATGTCTGACGAGCAGCGTGCTTCATATGAGGCCTCATGCAGAAAGACTAGAGGGACACAGTAACCACATCTTCAAGGGTTGTGCCGCATACAAGATGTAGGGAAGAATATGTTTTGAAACCATTGTGAAACTTAAGAGAATGATGTAGTATTACATGAATATTGATGAGTGGAAGAGAACAATATATTAAGTTCCAGCACAATGAAGATGCCTGGGTAGGTATGTGAATCCTGTATTTAGAGGCGTGATATTCCCTGGGTCTAAATGAACAACTGGATATGAGAGAAATAAAGGACTTTTTTACCCAAAAGAGGGATTCCAAGATAGGAGGTTTCCGGCTCAGATTCACCTGGGCAGTGCTTAAATTGTAAAAAGTAAATGAATAAAATAAGTGCAGGGCCCCCATAGTTTTTCTTCTATCACCTGCCTCCCACACGATGCTGGGATTGCTGAATACCAAGCCTCCCTCGTCTTGATTCCACCTCATTTTGTGAGTATACGGCGGTTATTGGAGGTTGAGGTAATGCCTGCTTAGCCTCTCTTCTTCTGGAACTCATGAAGAATGGCTTGAAATTCTTCTTCTAGGACCGCAGGACCCTTGCAGTCAATGAACACTGACTTGTTTTTGTCAATGGGGCATGAAATATTCCCTGGAAAAAGTAGACTTTCTGAGCTGCAGTGTTTAAGGTTATTTGCACCTTATGTTCTTAGGAGCATTTTCTAACTCTACTGAGTGGTAAGCTTAGAAACGTTTTTTCTAGAGGCTGTAGGAAAGGAGCTCTGCCCTGTAGTGGGTGCTTTCCCACAGCAGCTTTGAAATGGAACCTCTGGGCCTTGGGAGAAGCAAGATCACATCGACCAGTGGCCATTGAGTTTCCATGCTGCATTTCAAATGACAGCGCAGAAACACATAGCCCCGCAGAAACATAGGGGCATATGTACAACGAGTTAACGCCGCGTTAGCTGCACTTTTCTGCCGTTAATGCGGCGATATTTGTATCGTCCTATTAACAAGCTGTCGCTAACAGCCGTTAGCTACAGCTTTCTGGCGATACCTGCCGCTTTCAGCATCGCCACCCATGTTAGCGATAACTATCGCTAATGACATGCAAGGTAGGCGTTCCCGTGCAAAAACGCATGCTAACCCCACTTCGCGATATTTACAACGATCGCCCGGACCCGGGATACGTTAAAAAAAACAGCCGCTAAAGGCCGTTAGCGGCTGGGACTTAAGACCAGAAAATAGCTGGTCTTAAAAATGGTGAGAAAGAACAGTATATAAGGGAGACCAGCTCAGAGCCTCATATGAATGCCATGGAGGTACTACTCATGCAGCTCGGAGCACCAAGAAGGCCACAACAACCACTGCCACTGCCACCTCCCCCAGGACCACCACAGAGGCAGCGCCGAAGAAGACAGCTGGTCCATCGCCAACGCCTCAGCCTCACAGACCTTACGCCAGAGGATGTCATTGCCCACTGCAGGCTCAAAAGGACATCCATCCTCCGCATCCTGACGCAGATAGCCCACAGGCTGCAGGCCCCAACAGAGCGGAGAACCAACATCCCTCCGCAGACAAAGCTGCTGGCTGTGCTGCACATGTTGGCCTCTGGTACCTTCCAACCAACAACTGCCAGAGTTGGGGGAGTCTCACAGTCAGCCCTATCAAGGTTCCTCCCAACTGTCTTGGATGGCATCATCAGCCTGACGCCCCAGCACCTACGCTTCCCCAACACTGCGCAGGAACAGCTTGAGACCAAGCAAGGCTTTTATGCCATTGCTGGCTTCCCGCAGGTGCTGGGGGCAATTGACTGCACACATGTCCTACTTGTGCCCCCTGCGGACACTGCACACATATACCGCAACAGGAAGCACACACATTCCATCAATGTGCAGGCAATAGTGGACCACCAGGGCATGTTCACCAATGTTGTAGCCAAGTTCCCAGGGAGTGTGCATGATTCCTACATCTTCCGCCAGTCCATCATCAACCAGCGGTTTCAGGATGGCACATATGGAAATGCACTGCTTGTTGGTAAGTACTAACTGAACACACCACACACCTCAAGTCCACAATCATGGAACTCACAAATGTGAGAATGCACATGTACCAATATCACATACAACATGTCTAGTAACATGTCCATCTACCAGACACAACAACCCAAGTTACTGTGGTAACTGGGGCTAGCCTTGTAGACAAACCATCCCCAAAGGCATAGCCCCTCCGCCACACATTTGCAAATGCTGGGAGAGGTGGGAACCAAGTAGGTGAGATGGAGGGACTATGATGAAAGTATGTACACAAGGCCGAGTGTTGCGGTGGTGTCCTGTACAGTCTGGACTTTGCAGAGCACAGACCTGTCCATGTGGGCATATAGTGCATTTCCGTAGTCCAGTCTGATGGTAATGACTGCGTGGGTGACTGTCTTCCCTGACTGGGGGGGGATCCATTTGAAGGTCTCATGGAGGATGCAGTGGATGTCGAAGCAGCTGGAGGCCACGGCGTATACCTGTTGGTTCAGGGAGAGGGAGGAGTCGGGTACGATGCCTAGGTACCTGGGGTTGTCGGTGGGGGGGCTGCAAAAGGCCCTGGCCCACCAGGTGTTGTCACATGCTGATGGTGTGGTTACGAGGATGAGGACTTATGTCTCCTCTGCGTAGAGTCGCAGGCAGCTGTTGATCATCCATGTTGCAACTTCCTGCAATCCTTCCTGGAAGCTCAGTATGGTGTGTGTGGGTGCCTTGGTGAGGGATAGTATGAGCTGGGTGTCCTTGTAGGTGTGATGTCTAATGGGTGTCTTGACGTTGCTCCAGTTCTTCTCGAGGCATCTGCAGATGCATCTGTCATCTTGGAGGTCGGTGGTGACCGAGTTGCCTTTTCTTGCACGCTGTATCTTTGAGTTGCATAGTGGGGCAAGTGTGAATGCGCACTTGGAGATCCATGTGTGGAAATCCCTGGCAGCGCCGTTGGTGTTGGCTGCAGCGGTGTGGGTGTTGCCGTTGATGGTGGAGTGTAGCAGCTCCTCTGTGACTCAGCTCCAGTACCTTTGTGTGGCGCGGGCTGTGGTTAGGGTGGCTTGGGGTTTCTCGATGAGGAAGTGTACGCATTGGTGGTCACTCCATGGGCGTTGAGTGGTGTGGATGAAGTGGATGCAGTTTCCACATGTGAAGATGGGGTCAAGGGAGTGCCCTGCCTTGTGGGTCAGTGTGGTGAAGAGTTGGGTCAGTCCGATGTTAGCAAGCTTCTGCCAGAGGGTAATGGATTTGGAGTTGTTGGGGTTTGAGAGGTGGAGGCTCAGGTCTGAAATGAGTACGTAGTCCATGGAGTAGATAGCTTGGTGTATGATGATGTTGAAGGTGTGGGTGAAGCGTTCCCGGCCTCTGTGGGCTCTGCAGGCGAGGGTGCAGCGGAGTGTTGCTTTGTGGCAGGTCTGGATCTGAAAGTGCAGGTGTTGGGCAGTGGTGAAGGTCTGGCGGCAGCAGCAGAACTGGACGTGAGTCGTGTCTGGTGTGGCCTATTGGCAGTTGTGCGTTCTCCTGGCATTGACTGCGAGGAGGGCGGGTGAGTCGTAGTGCTAGACGGTAGGAGATCCAGGGTCCCTGATGCTGTTTGTGTTTGGCTTGCGAACAGGCGCAGATGGGCTTGCCTTTGGCGCGCCGTAGGAGTGTCAGTGATGCAACCGCGCAGCGCACACAATAAAATAGGCTAGGGGGGAGGGACGAGCAGCTGTGGGGCAATGTAATTTGCATTGATGCTGGTCAATTGTCTGAAGCTACACATGGCTAACCTGAAATCCAAAGTTGCACAAATCACACACCACAAAATATAAACACTGCAAACACAGCATGCACAACTACTAATGGACACATCTCTCCATTACATGTTTCAGGTAATCAAGGATATGCACTCTACCCATGGCTGATGACACCCCTCTGAGCCACTAACACCCAGGCCCAGAGGCAGTATAATTTGTCCCTTGGACGCACCAGGGCCATTGTGGAGCGCACTTGTGGTGTGCTAAATTCACGTTTCCGGTGCCTTGACATCACAGGTGGCAGACTGTTGTACAGCCCGGAAATAGTGTGCAAGATAATCATAGCATGTTGTGTGTTGCACAATATATGTGTACGCACCAATGCCCCATGGATTCAAGTGCCAGATGCACCGGACGATGCTGAGGATGATGAAGAAGATGAGGCTGGTGCAGCACACCCCACAGTTTCTGCTGCAGGAACTGCCCGAAGGAACCGAATCATAAACAATTTCTTCACCTGAGCACGTCAGAATGTGACAGTCCTTTGCCATTTATCTGTCCACAGTTTGTGCAATAAAACCACACAACACACATACCCTGTGTGCATGTTTATCCTCTGCATAACTACATCTCTCTGACAAGTGAAAGTCAAACATTTTGTGGTAAGAATAGTACAATTGTAATTTGATGGTGGGTATGTCTCATGTGTTCAGAGATGCTTTTTAGGGTGTCATTTGGGGTAAATACTGAATTTTAGGGTGTCATTTGGGGTACATTCTGACTTTTTAGGGTGTCATTTGGGATCATTTATGGATTTTTAGGGTGTCATTTATGATTTTTAGGGTGTCATTTGGGGTCATTTATCAATTTTAGGGTGTCATTTGGGGTAAAATAGGAATTTTAGGTTGTCATTTGGGGTAAAATAAGATTTTTAGGGTGTCATTTGGGGTAAAATAAGAATTTTAGGGTGTCATTTGGGTTCTGAAATGAAATTACATCTAAGACTGTTCATCTGTGTAACAACTTGCACGTAGTGTGCAAAATCTGGCCGCATTTACGTTAACGCAATGTTTTTTTCATACTCGCGATGGAAAATCTATTGCTATACACATTGAACCACACAAAATATTACCCCTAAGCCAATTTGCGTGCAGAATCTCACCGCTTAGTCAAAAAACGGGCCGCAAACACACAGGAAGTGATGTCTGCATGCTTCCTGTTTACTGTAGGAGTGCTGTGCACTTTCACTTTCACTTTTGAGCACATTGCTGGTGATTGTGGAGAGTGTTGGAGGTGTTTGGAGGTGTGTGCTGCAGATTTGTGATAGAGAGAGTGTTGCTGTGTCCTGTGTCCTGTTGATAGTGTCTCCGTGAAGTGTTGTGTACTTGTTATTACGTGTTTTTTGTCTCTTGTCCTCAATCTTGTCTGGTGTTTGTCTAAGGGGTAGTTTAAATAATTACTAGTTATTGGGGCATATATTGGGCATTTTTTTTCTTAGTAGTGGGTTTAGGTGTGTGCTGGGAGATGGTGGGTGTGGGTAGGGAGGGCAGGATGTCAGAGGGGGCATTGGGGGGCTTCCTCTGGCTGGTGAAACTTTACCTGCCCTTTATGGTGGAGAGTCGTATCCTTTCTGGATATCCCGTCCATGTGCGGAAGGTCAGGAGGGAGCGTGTGAGGGCACAGATGCAGCGTGTCTTTGGTGTTGACAGGACTGTGCGCCAATGGAAGCACCGCTGGCAGGATTGCGTAGGCCGTGAGGGTGACCTGTTGGACCACCTGGGAATCATCATTGGCCTACAGTGTGGTAAGTTCAACCTCTACATTTATATATGAACACTCTTAAGAATAGCCAAAAATGCTGTGTGGGACACACTGGTGTCCATGTGCAAAAATGTGGCAGAGTGAGGCGTGAGACGTAATGTCTTCACGCCTAACGTTGCCACATCAGAAATACAACGCTGCATCATAGTGACAAGCATAGGGTGCAGGTTTGTGTTTCCCACTGCGCGGGCGCAACACTTAGCACTGTAGTGCCAATGCTGGCACCCTTGCACCATACTGCGTGCAGGGCAAAGGTATTCATGTACAGGAGAGTGACTGTACATAAACAATCCAAGGCATTGTCTCTGGGACCTGTGTGCTGCACAAAAGGAAGAGTAAAAATGCTTTCCTCCTTGTTTTGCTAAGTTAGGTACGCTGCCCTTGTACATAGGCTCCGTGTGACAATGGGTGAGATAGGAACAATAGTTCAAAGGAATTAGGACATCTCCAGAGTGTTTTACACCACCAACATTTGTGAAACAGCCTTGTGCGATCTGCATCGATGCAATTGTACACAGAGCATGTATAACATCATGTTTCGTGTAAAAATGGGGCCTTGTGAATGTGTCACACAACCAGTCTGTGCAAGTTTGCTTGCATTATTGTCTGGTTGGGCCCAACTCAGCATTCACAGATCTTGTGTGAATGGCAGGCAAAGTAGACCCAATCATGTAGGCAACATGAACTGCAACAGTACAGTTACGGAGCATTGTCAGTGATGGTGATGAATTGTATGATGAATAGGCCACGTGTGATTTTACGTCTGATACCAACACACTTTTCTTTTCATGTTTCACAGCTGGAAGACCTCTCATCACACAGGGGGATATCGACACCTTTAAGGACCCACATGCCACTGGTGAGTTCAGCCATTAAATATTGGCATTGTGCGATGTCATGAATGTCTGGGTCAAATCATAGACGTAGTTGTATGCAGTATAGGCGTGTATCACATGTACCTTGCCTACAGTGTGATGATGTTTTGTGGAAGTGTGAAGTGTGTACAAATCAGGAAGTGAAGATGGAGCTATGCATTTGTCTTCCAGATGTAACATCCCCAGTCAGTGATACACATGCAAGTAAAATCTATGGGTTCTGTTACTACAGCACATGCATGTGGATTACAGAGCGTACAGATAGGAGAGGAAACATGTGAGTGGTGTTGCTGATGAGTATGACCAGACATGGAATGCATGTACATCCTTGACCGAGATGACTGTGCAAATGGGCCCGATCATGCACAAGGAGGCAGTGGTTTTCAGGCCGTGCGTGCTAAGACACAGGTCGGCACAGTAACATTGTAGGTATGCTGCATACCAGCTTCACAGAAGTAGCAGTGGGTACCTCTGAGCCAAGCATATCAATGGCACGTTCACCAAACACCGAGCAACGATGGACCTATGAATCTCATTGGCATGTTTGGCCACTGCAATGGTGTTGTCAAGCTGTCTCCTTGGGCTCATTCCCTGGTAGACTCAGGCTCAAGTGTACAAGCCCCTCTGTCCGAATTAGTGACAGCACTCCGCATGCATTTACCCCGCATGCTTTTGCTCAGCATTTATTGCTGTGCCATATATTTTACAATGCTGGGCTCTACAACGCTATTCGTTAAAACGCATTCCCCATTACAACACAAATACCATTATGACTCCAGGGGGCCGTTACTATGGGGAATGCATTGTAACAGTTTGCGTTGTAAAGGCCTGTGTTGTTAAATTGTCACCTGAGTGATAATAGCGGATCTAAGACATGCATATTTGACAAATTTGAGTTAACATTGTTTCCCCCTCTCGCCAGCAACGCGTTACCTATTGTGAAGTTGTGGTGGAGAGAGGGCCAGCACCTCATGTACAAGTCAGTGTTCAGCCACCTAACGTGTTTCCATGTGTGCTGCATGATGCAGCACAGATGAAAGTGTGAGTAGGGCTGTTCCTGGATTGCTCATGTGCAGGTAGGGTAACCTTCCTACACATTAAGAAGCCTCCACTGCCCACAAACACCCTTGCACTCTTGTGCAAGAGTGGCTGTGTTTGCGCTGACTTGGGGAACTTCACGCCGTCGCTGGGGGACACGCAGGGCTGCACCTGATCATTGTACATATGATGCAGCACTATGTTACAGAAGAGGATGAGGGAGGCGCTACACCCGGAGGGCTAATGCCTCCCTCCTCCGATTCCTTGTACATGTCACCCTCAAGCAGGATATGTCATAGCACCATCATTTGACACTGACAGCCTCATTTGGTTGTGACAGTGCATGTCACATGCCATGCACAGTCATGTCAGTCTCCCCAGCATGTAGTCACTGATCCTGGATTCAACATATCATTGTCCAGGTCACTCTCTGACTTCACAATGTTACGTTAGAGTGTAGGCTCCCATGTTGCACTGACCTTCTATTTCTGAGTTAAATGGAGAACATTGACATAGTCTACAGGACTCACATTTTGTCATTGCTCTTATTTTACAGACAACATGTCGCCAGAGGAGTCTCACGCCTTCCAGGTGAGGAAGGACCGGTACCTCCACATCTGCAAGGTCGCTAAGGGATTTCGCAACATGGCACGGAGGTACCAAGAAGACCGGGCAGCTGGGAGTTGGAAGTCTGTGCCTGAGGTGATGACACACGGTAGCAAGAGTGGCACACAGGCCATCCCTGGCCCCTCTGGTGACAGGCATGGCTCCCGGCATGGACAGGCAGTAACCCATCCCCCTTCAACACCACACACCCAAGGGACAATGTTAGATTTGAAAATCCCATTCCTGCTATGTACTCGTATCATGCTACATTAGGTTAGCAGTGTGTGGCTAAATAGATGCCATTTGTATTCCCGTTATGCACCCACTGGGATATCCCCGCAATGTGCAAGCTTCAGTTACCAAGTGCGACTCCATTTTGTATTTCGTAATCCCTATTGGGCCGCTTAGGCCGTGTCTGAACTAGGCCTGATTATTTGTATTGCTTGCCTCAGCAGAACACTGTATTTTGTTATTGTTTTCTCTCTGTTCAAGGCTGTTTTTCGACTTACTAATGAATAGGCCATTCTGCCCTCGCATACCTATCTGAGTGTGTAGTTCTGCTCCCACGTTGGGAGACGCTGAGACTCAGCGTGGTGACCTCGAATTACAGATAGCATGTACCCATCTGGCAGGTGGTAGCCCATCCTCCTGTGCCTTCTTTGTTCATGTTCGGCCCAGGCTGGTAACTTTCCATTGTGGGCGTGGTTGGAGGCTTCTTGGGAAGAATGATTACTCACTGCAGACTGTTGGGGGGTCAGTCCCTCGGCAGACATTTTAGGGTGCAGGTCAGATTGGACTCCTCTGCAGAGTATTGCTAATAAAGGTATGTTTCTATTCTCTACTGTCTGACCGACTCTTCATTACTTGGGAAGGCCTAGCAGGTGGTTGTAAGTAACCCGGGTGGCCCCTAAGGGCCACTTCCTTCAGTTGGCGCCCGAACAGGGACCCCGCAAGGTGATCCAGCTCACCCGTAATCAGGTTGCAGGGTCGGGGTTGCGTCTGGTCGTTCGGGCGGATCGGGGTACCCCACATGATCGAGCTTGGTTCTCGCAGCTGCCCCGCCCGTCTGATCGGTGACTCCTTGTCTAGTGGTCACCGGCTGGGGTCCTGAGAAGGGGAAACCTTGGAGTTGACCGTTTGCTCCGAAGAGTCGGCAGTGGAGAATAACTTGACTCGACCTGTGTGCACCAGGTAAGTGATTTGATTCTTGGAAAAATGGCGCCATTCTTGAACGGCACGAGCCTATGGGCTGTGTCTTGGCACAGTCTCCGGACTGTCTTGGTGCAGTTTTCGGACTGCCTTGCTTGAACGGCACGAGTCGACGGGCTGTGTCTTGGTACGGTCTTCGGGCTGTCTTGTCTTGAACTTGGTGGGTCTGCGGACCCTTGAAAAAGGCACAGAGTGTTTGTGAGCAGTTTACCAGACCAACTGGAAATTTGGCCCGCGCTTGAAAAGGTCTGGGACTGTTCGCGAACAATCTGCCAGGCTACTGGTAATTTGGTCAATGCTTGAAAAGGTCTGGGGCTAGAGCCTGTCTTCTTGAACTTGGTACAGTCTCCGGACTATAGGGAGTGGTCTTTGAACCATTTGGTTTGGTTTTTGAATAATTTTTATTATTTATTTTTTCTTTATATTACTGTTGCTGGTGTTCTACTTGTCCGTTAGGGATAGTGCATGTGTCTTATATTAAGATGCCTTGCTTAAGCAAATTGGGGTGTTTTGGATGTCGGTGTTGTTCTACTGAGGCTCGATTGGAAGAGAGTCAGCCTGCGCCTCCGGAGGGTACCCCAAATTTGGATGTATACGTTAAGCACGGTATTGGCCCTATTATGTTTAGCACATTGTGGAATAAATATACGTGGGACAATGCTGAGTTACAATGGCCACTTACTGGCTCGTTTGATGAGATAAAATTTAATTTCTTGCAGGACAAATTGTTCGCCAAAAAGAGCAGGCAGTCGATGTTTGATTCTCTAAGAGTATGGCAGAAGGAAGCAAAGCAGCGGCGTATGAGAGCAGAGAAAGAGGCCCGGAAAAGACAGACGCAAACCATAACGCAGAAAGCAGTGGCCTATGAAAGGGAAAAGATAGAGAAAGGCATAGAATGTGCAGATAGAAAGTTTCGATTGCAAACAGATAAATGCTATGTTACTAGAGAGGAAGGTGATGTTTTCGTTGAAGAGCTATTGGATTCTCGCCCTCCTCCACCCTATGCTCCTGAGCCGATATACCCAAGGGTTCCCACATCTCAGTCCCCGGCCTCTAGTGCCGCTCTTCCTAGTATTTCTGCCTCTAGTCAAACTGCTTTGGCCCCAGCCCTGCCTGCTTCCTCTCTGCTCACGCCAGTAACGGGGGTCGGAGCCGTTAGATCTCCTGTTCCGTCTACTGACTCTGTTTCTACTGCTACACCCCCTTTCACTCCTACAGCATTGTCTCCTTTCGTGATGATACCTGTCTCCTCATCTGCTCTTTCTCCCTCAAGTATGACACCCCAAGCACTGCTGAATGGCGAGACCCCTGTACGTAGGATGCATGAAGGGAATTGGGTGGCAGCACGAGACCGTATGGACAAAGTGTTGGTGCGTTCTGCTGTGGGTGATGAGGAGAAGCAAATGGTGGCGAATCAGGCGGCTCAGTGGGCTCGGAGCCCGATCTATAGTGTGGAAGATGTGTGGAGTTTGATGAAGGATTATGAGCCCTTCATACAGCAACATGCCCTTAAGCACATGTCGGCCACGCTAATAGGACTGTGGGAGCAGTGTTTTCAAGGTGTTGCACCCCACATCATCTATGACATACGGGACAGGGTATATGCTACAGATATGGCTCCTAACGAAGTTTTTAGCAATGTAATGACATTGGTGGGTTATCGGGGCAGATTGCTCCAAAACGTTCCGACGATAGTGACCCAGTGCCCCATGAGGGAGGTCCATCCCATTTATCATCCTGAAATACCAGAACTGCGCGACTCCACGAATATTGTAATTAGGCCACGAGTTGATGCTCGGTTTCAGGAACAGTGGATCTATACTCCTTGGAAGAGGAGTGAGGTAATATCCCTTAAAAGTCAGTTGCCGGACCCTCGGAAAAACCAGACTGCGTATTACAAAGAGTTGACAGAGGCGGCCTCCTCCACGGTGATCACGTTAGCTGATATTGAATTGTTCTTTGGCTTGTTGGTACCGGTGGATATTTGGAGGCAAGTGCATACACAGGATCATGTAGTGGAATTGGGAGGAACATGGGAACAGATCAGGGCGTGGGATAAGGACTGCAAGCCCGGTAACAAGCCGAAGGAGGAGATATTGGCTTTACCGGGTCGCATTATCACCTATATACATTCCCTTATCCCGCCGAGACGGGTGGATTGGGACAAGTTGACTGCATGTCATCAGAAGAAGGACGAGAGTGTGTCTGATTTCTTTACTAGATTTGAAGGGGTGTTTCTCGACTTTAGTGGCCAGGATCTGTCATTAGAGGGTGGTGTCCGGTTGTTTGTTAGCAGGTTCATTACAAATTTGCTTCCTGAGATTGCGACTAGGTTGCAGGCTTCAGAAAGCACTTGGAGCACCTCTTCCCCATCAGTAATTTTGAGTATGGCACAGTACTACGAGCATAGAGAGAATGAGGACAAAGAGAAGGTGGAGAAAAAGACAAAGGATTTGAAGACGAGGGTGTTGATGCAGCAAGTTGCGAGAGGAAGAGGGAGAGGAAGAGGTTCGGGTTCGGCCCAATGGCTGCCCCGGACTAACAGGGGTGGTACTTCGAATGCACCCCTTGGGCTCAATCAATATGCATATTGCAAGCAGGAGGGACATTGGCGGAATGAGTGCCCGGAGTTGTCGCAGAGAGGTGAGGCCCCAAGAGGTGGGGGGTTTGGAGGATGTGGACGGGGAGGAGGAGGCCGTGGGGACATGCGATCAGAGAACACATCATCTAATAGACAGAGCGGGAACTACTTCGACGACCCCCGAGGGAGACAGTACTATCATGACGACTATGACATGGACGAAGTAACAGGGATGCCTCACAGCTAAGACAGCCAGGGACATGGTAAGGGACCAGTTCCGGTGCCTGTAGATCAGTGTGGACCCTATGTCACCGCAGATTTACATGGTACGACCGAGAAATTCTTAGTTCATACAGGGGCTATGAATAGCTCTGTTTCCCGTTCACTGGTCCCGGGGGCAGCTCTGTCTGGCCAAAATAATGTTTTGGTGGGTTTCTCAGGCATGCCGGTCGTCAGCACCATTTCCAAACCTCTTGCTTTGACTATTGGCCCCTTTAAGGTTGACTCACCATTTCTATTACCGTCAAATTGTGGGGAGAATTTGTTAGGGTTGGATTTGTTAAAAAGGTTGCATGCGACAATTTTTTGTTCTCCAGACGGTGTTTACATGACTGTTGGACCACAAGTGGCCTGTGCCAAGCAATGCCTCGCAAAAGGTGCCCCCCTTCCCGCTGAGTTTAAAGATGTGACACCCTCATTATGGGCTAAAGGAGACACCGATGTGGGGTTGCTCCAGATCCCACCAGTCTTTATACAGATCAAAGACAGTGCTAAATTGCCGCGTATTCCCCAGTACAAGATATCCCAGGCAGGAGAAAAAGCCTTATTGCAAATAATACAGGATTTGATTAAGTCTGGTGTGGTTGAAGAGACAGTAGCGAATGTGTGTAATAGCCCTATCCTTCCTATACTTAAAAAGACACCTTTGCATTCTTCTGATGCCCACCCTGATGTTTACCGTGTTGTCATTGACCTTAGAGAGGTTAATAAAGTAGTGGTTCCCCAGTATCCTGTAGTCCCAGACATTACCACGATTTTGACAATGATTCCCCCGTCTGCAAAATTCTTTTCTGTTATCGATTTGAAGAATGCTTTCTTCAGCATTCCAATCCATACAGATAGCAGACATCTGTTTGGATTTGCAATAGCCGGAAGGAGCTTTAGATTCTTTCGTGCTCCACAAGGCTATACAGGAAGTCTGAGTATCTATAGTCAAGCTTTGAAAGCTCAATTGGATTCTTTGGAACTTCCCCCTGGTAATGTGCTGTTACAGTACGTTGACGACCTCCTGGTGGCTTCAGACACTGAAGATGGTTGTAAAGAGGCCACAGTTTTATTGTTGTTACATTTGGCACACCATGGACACAAGGTGTCACTTTTGAAATTTCAATATTGTCGACAGGAGGTCACCTATTTAGGTCACCTACTGTCGAAGGAGGGTCGCAGACTAACACCTGAACGCATAGCTGCTATTACTAATATGCCTGTTCCTAAGACCCAACGAGAGGTACGCGCTTTCATTGGCATAACTTCATATTGTCGTCATTGGATCCCTAACTAGGCCTGGGCGGTAAATTCCGTTCCGCTCGCGGAATTTGCGGAATTTGGGTAATTTCACGTTCCGCGGAGAACACGGAATTACCAAAAATTCCGCGATCCGCGGCTTCGCGGAATTTTTTGCTTGTTCGCGCTTTCAAAATGCGTGTTCGCGAGATATTTCTCCCCGAGCACGCAAACAGTGTTCGCGAACAGGAAAAAAGCATCGCGAACGGGCGGAACAAGCAATTCCGTGTGTTTGCGGAACTTTTGCGTGCTCGCGGAGATTTTTTACCGTTTCGCGGAGCTTTGCGTAGCGCTACTACGCAAATTCCGCCCACCCCTATCCCTAACTATTCCTTACTAACAAAACCCCTCCTTTACCTGACCACTAAAGACATGCATGAACCCTTGCCTTGGACATCTGCATGCCAGCAAGCTTTTGAGAAATTAAAAGTTGCCCTTTGCTCTGCTCCTGTGCTTGGTACTTCTGATTACCAGAAGCCTTTTGTGCTTTATGTACATGAGGCGGACGGTTGCACGCTTTCTGTTCTAACACAGGGTTTTGGAGGTAAGCAGAGACCCTGCGCGTATTTCTCTGCTATTCTTGATAACGTCGCCAGAGCTCTCCCGAGCTGCCTGAGGGCTGCCGCGGCGGTGGCAGTTTCTATCAGACAATCAGCAGGGCTCATCCTTGATACGGATCTCACAGTCATGGTACCTCATGCTGTGGACACACTGTTGAATAAGACAAAGACACAGCACCTTACTAGTGCGCGTCTGACTGGATATGAGTTAACCTTGTTTGCTCCGCACATTACCATCAAAAGATGTGCTACTCTGAACCCAGCCACGTTACTACCCTTCCCTTCGGAAGAAAAGGACAATGATGTCCATGATTGTTTATTTCGGACTGAGGAAGAAACGAAGGGACGGGTAGACCTGACTGATGTTCCCTTATCTGACCCCCAAGGGGAACTATATGTTGATGGCTCTTGTTTCAAACTACCAGATGGCACTACCACTGCAGCTTATGCAATCACAACGTTACACACTGTAGTTGAGACATCCCGTATCCCATACCAATCGGCCCAGGCTGCAGAGTTTGTTGCCCTCCTTAGGGCTTGCGAGTTGAGTGAGGGACTGACTGTCAATGTCTACACCGACAGCCAGTATGCCTTTGGGGTGGCCCATAATTTCGGACGCCTCTGGGCGGAGAGAAGGTTCTTGACCTCGCATGGGTTGCGCATACAGCATGGTCCATTGATACATAGACTGTTGACAGCACTGACACTTCCTGATAAGTTCGCAATAATATAATGTAGCGCTCACAAAGCAGTAACAGACGATGTTGGAAGGGGAAATGCTTTTGCAGATCAGACAGCTAAGGAGACAGCTAGATCGAAGATGAAAAAGATGTTCGTGGCAGGTCCCGCTAGGTGGGTTCCAGACAATGGAATGTTCGAGGACACATTAGACAATGTCAGGGAAATACAGAGTGAGGCGACAGTAGATGAACTGGCAGAATGGGAGGAGAGGATAGGGCGTTTGGACGAGGATGGGTGTTGGACTGACTTGTCTGGGAAGCAGAGATGGTTGGTGCCCAATGCTTATGTGCTCCCTGTTGTTACCATGGCCCACGGCCCAGCACACATTAGTGCCAAAGGAATATGTAAGCTATTGGACCCAGTATGGCGAAATGATAATATCCCTAAGGTAGCCACACACTTAGTGAAGCACTGCATCATTTGTCTGAAACATAATCCTGGGAAAGGTACTCCTACACCCGCAGGTAATTTTGCACCGCCTTCCTTCCCTTTCGAGGTTCTCCAGATGGATTTCATCAAAATGGAATGAGTTAACAATTTGAAGTATGTGCTGGTAGTGATTTGCGCATTCAGTAAATGGATTAAGGCTTACCCCACTAAGGAGAATACGGGCATGGCGACGGCGAAGGCGCTCTTAAAAGAGTTCTTCCCACGCTATGGATTACCACGTGTTATCTGGAGTGACAACGGAAGTCACTTCAATTCAAAGGTCATTGAATTGGTGTGTAAAGGCTTGCATTATTAGACAGAAGTTTCATGCAGCGAACCACCCTCAGCAGGCTTGGTTGAGAAGTACAATGGTACTCTCAAATTGAAGTTAGCAAAGATTCAAGAAAGCACAGGATTGCGATGGCCCGATGCTCTACCTTTGGCTTTGTTATCTACCAGAGCTACAGCGCATTCTAGAACAGGGTTGTCCCCGTACGAGGTGGTCTTTGGGTGCCTGGCCAACAACTGGGGCATCCCAAGACCCAAGCGCTTCTCCGAGATAGAGTACTCCCTGCTGATAGATTATCTGTATGAATTGTCTAAAGATCTCCGTTCTGTCCACCAACAGATTCACGCCATGCTGCAACCAGTACCAGAGGGGCCCGGGCATCAGCTACAACCCGGGAACTTTGTAATGGTCAAGAATTTTCAACGAAAGAACTGCCTGGAGCCGAGGTGGAAAGGGCCCCTGCTTGTCCTGCTCGCCACCCGCACTGCAGTGAAGCTTGAAGGCCGGAAGCACTGGGTGCATGCATCACATGTAAAAAGGGTACCTCTACCACTCCCGTATGATCAGTGGGTCCTCAACGGCATTGCTGACCAGGAAGGGGAGCACGTGCCCCGTTTCGTTCCTTTCTCTGACGCCCGATTGAGGTGGGCGCAAACAGACGAAGAAAGCGACGAGGCCTTACTTGAGGCGGTCCCCCCAGAGATAAGGGCCGCCCCGGATGCTCCCGCTTCTGGTGCACAGTCACCTGAGTCTCAATGCCCTGCTGAGCCTGAATTTCTTCCCCTTTTTGTTGATGAAGAAGTGCCTGGGGTTGCCAGGTACAACCTGCGGCCCCGATGGAAGGACAGTGCGCTAGTAGGACAGTTCAGGAGTTAGGGAAGGACTCGAGCTTAGGGCGTAGGTGCTGTGCCTAAGGTGCCTGCTTTAGATTACAGTGAGCTACACTGGTGCACTGCCCTGAACACTGGACAGGATCGTTGAGGGTACTTGCCCAGTAGGGAGGGTGCCCTATCCTGAAAGAAGAGGATTTGTGTTTTCCAGCATGGGCTGCGATCGCGCAGCTCCCCCTTGGTAGTGCTTTATAGCACCGTCGTTGATGAACAATAGGAGTCTACCAGTGAGGCTCTGAAGGACACTGGGTGATTTGTACCCCTCTGGTCGGTTGTATTTTTGTGGCTCCAATTCCTAAAGTTTCTTTCTATGTACCCATTTGGCCGCGCAATTATGAAGGAGGAACAGCCTCTGGTGCCCCACCATTACAGCAGAATAGTCCTGTGTGGTCTAGTTCGTCTACTGGGAGTAGGGTGGTAGTGGTCCTTCTCATCGTAACGATAACACTATTCGGGGTGGTGTGGTATTTAGAAGAACAGCATCCTGTGCACACATTGATAGGGACTATACCGGCTCCATCTAAGCATTCATTTGTTACACTGGACCGCACAAAGAGAGGCATAGACAGACCTATGTCGAGAACGCGTTTTTGCAGATGCTTCATCAGGTACACAGTACCACTAATGCCACGAATTGCTGGGTATGTGGGTTACTTCCCTCCGTTATGCACAAGAACGATCTATTGGTGTCATTGCCCCTGTCATACTTGGGTAGCTTTGAGGCATGGTTCCAATTGCTTTCTATGGTGTACATGCACTATTATGCTGGCGCGATGAATATGGAACAGTCTGATTATGAAGCAGTATTGGAATATATAGTGGTGCACCAAGGATATACACCTGGGGCAGGTGTAAAGGAGGGTACCCTAAATACAAAAGCTTGTATGAATATTTTCGAGGATAATAAAAATGTCACTTGGTTACAAAACGAAATGCTGGATTTTCAAGGATTTAATGTTACTGAATATTTTAAATGTTTCCAGAAACGAAATATAACTGAAGACAAAGCCATGCCCGTCCCTGTGATCAATACAGCAGCCAGTTTCTGTGTTGAAGGTACAGGGAACATTCCAGTAGGTCAGAGCAGTTGTAACTATACATACCGATTGAACACTGCTAGTAGCCCACCTTTGCTCACACCTCCAAATGTATACTTCGTTTGTGGAGAACAGGCTTATACCTGGCTTCCCAGGGGATGGTCTGGCAGATGTTATGTCTCTTTTCTCTTGCCCCCTGTTTATATTGCACCATCTAACTATCACAAAGTTCATAGACTACAGCGTAGGGATCTCCATTTGCATCGAGCCAAGAGAGTTGTCAATACAGAAGATATAGATCAAACAGATACTTCCCTACAGCAATTTACTGATATCTGCCGTTCTGGGGCCCCATGTTCAAAGGCCAAAATATCCGTCGCCTGGCTAGAGTAGTTGAAGGAGTTATTAACACTACTGCAGGTTTACCGACTAATATTACAGTCGAGATTCAGGCTACGAGACTCGTTGCTCTTCAAAACCGGATGGTTTTAGACGTCATCCTTGCTGATAGGGGCGGAGCCTGCCGCGTCATCGGTAGCAGCTGTTGTGTTTACATTCCTGATAACGCCCCTAATGTATACTCCGCCATACAGAAAAGCTTGCTTCAGATATCCATCAGGGTAATGGTTCATGGTCCCTCACAGGGTGGTTCTGGGGTCTGCTGACATCATGGGATTGGAAGATACTACTTGCCCTCATAGTTATCGCAGGTGTTATCTTCACATGTTGCCTATGTATTAACTGCCTTCCAGAATGTTGCACCTATTGCATGAGCAAGCTCACCCCTACCCCTAAATTGCCAGGGCATGATACTTAGGTCTCTACTATGATGATGCAGGATATTCAGGATATCATGCTTATCGATGAAGGTATTTTTGAATACTAAGTAGATTTTGATTCTCATGTGCTGTTTTATTCTTCCTTGTAAAGTGAGTGAGTATGCATATTCTTCCTTCCACTTAGAATTGTAAAGACCCTACCGGATAGCCTCAATAAAGCATTTAGCCACCCATGCTAAAAGGAGGGTCTGTTAGATTTGAAAATCCCATTCCTGCTATGCACTCGTATCATGCTACATTAGGTTAGCAGTGTGTGGCTAAATAGATGCCATTTGTATTCACGTTAGGCAACCCACTGAGTTATCCCCGCAATGTGCAAGCTTCAGTTAGCAAGTGCGACTCCATTTTGTATTTCGTAATCCCTATTGGGCCGCTTAGGCCGTGTCTGAACTAGGCCTCATTATTTGTATTGCTTGCCTCAGCAGCACATTGTATTTCGTTATTATTTTCTCTCTGTTCAAGGCTGTTTTTCGACTTACTAATGAATAGGCCATTCTGCCCTCGCATACCTATTTGAGTGTGTAGTTCTGCTCCCACGTTGGGAGACGCTGAGACTCAGCGCGGTGACCTCGAATTACAGATAGCATGTACCCATCTGGCAGGTGGTAGCCCATCCTCCGGTGCCTTCTTTGTTCATGTTCGGCCCAGGCCGGTAACTTTCCATTGTGGGCGTGGTTGGAGGCTTCTTGGGAAGAATGATTACTCACTGCAGACTGTTGGAGGGTCAGTCCCTCGGCAGACATCTTAGGGTGCGGGTGAGATTGGACTCCTCTGCAGAGTATTGCTAATAAAGGTATGTTTGTATTCTCTACTGTCTGACCGACTCTTCATTACTTGGGAAGGCCTAGCAGGTGGTTGTAAGTTACCCGGGTGGCACCAAAGGGCCACTTCCTTCAACAATGCCACCTGCACCAGCAGATCAGGTGGTGCTGTTCACTGTGCTGGACCGGCGCACTATATTGGACAACAATGTTTTGCTGGCTGAAATAAGGAGGGAAATGGCGGAGCATACCAGGCACCTGCAGGACATGAAGGCAGCCCTGGGTCTCCCATAATGACTGGACATTTTGAGCCCCATCCCCCTCTTCTCCCTTCCCCCAATGTTTTATCTTGTTCTTAGTTAGTGTTAGGTAAGTATTTTAAGTGTTAGGTAGTGTAGTTGTAGTGTAGGTATAGTTAGTGTTAGATTTTAAGCTAGTTTTAGATATTTATTATTCTATAGTATTTGTGGATAAGTTTCCTATTCCTTTGGGTGGGGGTTGTTGTCTTTGTTGTTATAAAAATATATATAAAAAAATATATATATATTTGTGTAGGATAACTGTGTAGTTAGTTTATGTTTAGCTTAGATGTCTTTGTCCAGTCTCATGATGTGCCTTAAGGGTGGGAGGGGGGTTGATGTCTTAGAAATGTTGTTGCGTGTTTAGGATTAGTTATGGTAGATAGTTTAGGTTATCATTCACTTTGTTCCAGTTAGTTTAGATTAGATTAGTTGTAGTAGTGATTAGTGTTAGTTTAGGGTAGTTTATTTTGTACTTTAATAAATAATGGTTACTACTTTAGAATTCTGGTTGCACTTATGTCAGGGGTGATGTGGTGGAGTGTGGCTTTTTACCTTGTATGCAACTTATACTATCACTGGACAATCCGTTGAATGTGTACGTGTGGTCATGACATGTTACTTAGCAGGATGGATTGTATCAGGATACCTTAGATGTGAGCACAGTAAACTTGCATGGATAACAGGGTGGCAAGTAGGATTTACGGCCTAGTCTAGGGACACTCTTTTGTGAAGTTAACATCTTGAGTGGTATTCACGGAGTTGGACAGCACATTGTTGCACATTTACAACACAACGTAGGGACATGGCCTTGAGCGGATATTGAAGTTGCAACTCTTATCCATCATGGAGATGGATGTATGCGCCGGGTAACACAGATTCCGTCCACCCCCTGCATATCACATGAACCTGGCGCAGAGTCCATCTACCATGCACAGACCTTGGCACACTTGCTGCGTAGTTCAAGTGTGTCAGCATCATTTGAATTGTATGTTCCTGTGCATGGAGGCTCAACCTCCTGCCCATGCAGGATGTGGTCATTTTGCGGATCTATATTAAACGGCATATGGCAGAACTGTGGGTCCGATTCACAAACGTAATCTCCGAGTAAGTCCTAACTGTACGACTTTCAGTATTCACAAATGGCATTTAGGAGTAGTAAAGTTAGGAATACTGACTTTACTACTCCTAATTGCCTTTTGTGAATACCGAAAGTCGTAAAGTTAGGATTTTGTCTCTGGTCACTTTTGTGAATCGGGTCCACAGTTCTGCTGCACACAGAAGGGGAAATGTAGCATTGCTCCCTGTAGTGCCAGTGTCATAGCCACTTCTCCCAGCTGCTACTTTTGGCATTGGCTCATAGTGATGCCACCCTTGAAATGGTGGTACAGCATCTGACTATATGCACATTGCAGTGCACTATACATCCCTGGACACATTGCCCTATCCGCTCACAGTGGTCACAGCATGAGAGGCTTCCTTATTGATAAGGCATTGTTAGTCCACAGGAAGGGGCTGACTGAGGACTTGCACTTTGGGAGAAGTCCCTATTGCCAACACCACTTCACTGAAGCAGACATTGTGCTTCCAATAGCGACTGGTAGACATATGCCCTGATGATTCTTCATCTATGTGAATATGGGGTGCTCCATCTTGGAATGTGACATGCAATGTGCCCCATCACAACAAGCTTTGTCCACCCCGTAGAGTGTGAGTTGATCTGCCAAGTGAGACTTTGTAGCAATGGTAAAGGGAGACACTACTTGTGGCATGCGACTGACTTGGACAAATTTGCACACATGCCTATTTCCATCTTGTACGTAGGGCTAAGTTGGAATCTTGCTAGAATGTTGTATTTGAGCAATGAGGGCACGGCTAGTTCACACATACCCAGTCATCTCACTGCCTATCTGGGACACAGTTAGACATGGACATTTCTCATATGTCCCTTGGTGTACGTTTTGATGGATTCACTGGCCCAACATTGTTACAGACTTCTATACTTTAATGGTCATAGACAACACACACCTGTGTAACTTCAATAATTTTATTTTAATGCGCATTGTCTCTGTTGGAGACTGGGCCAGGACTTGGCTCAAACAAGCCCCACATTCCAGAGATGACCAGTGGGGGCCTGACAGAGTACTTCAGGGGTGACATGTCCAGAGGAAGAGGTTGAGTTCAGTCAGCAGGCTGATTGCAGTGTCATTGGGAACAACACAAATCATGGCAGTCCATACTGAGGTCCAAGGTGAGTGTCAAAGAGTGCATCTGGGGACAGTGGAAGCTGATGTTCCGGGGCATGATGCTAAGCACTGATCCAAGGCAAAACAGTCCATTTGGCACTGATGTATGCTACCACTTTCTTCCTTGCAATAATGCAGATTCATCCACATCTTCGTCCTCGGATGTGTCATGTGCCTCACATGTGCATGGTGGTAGATTGGCTGCAGCACTGTGAGGCACGGACACATCACGGGGTGGAGATGTGGATGTAGAAGCAGCAGCAGCATTCATCTGTGCCAAACCTTGATGCAGCAAGGCAGTGATGATCAGCTGCAGGGCATGGAAGATTCCAGCTACGTCTCAATGGTGTGCAGCCATGGCAGCCATTTGTTCCGCTTGCATCCGCTCCATGTTCTCCATTATCATTTGCATGCGGGCCAACTCCTGGCTGACATCGATGGAGCCACTCTGACTGGACAGTTGTTCTTGTCTCTGAGTCATGACTCCAGCGATGTCAGCCATGGAATGTCGGAGAGCATGGAGCGGATTGTGGGTGTCTGTGATGTTCTATAGGTGGTCCCGAATGGGACTCAGACACTCACGTACGGCATCGAGTTTGGCCGCCAGGCTGGCAAAACCCACCCGCATCATCTCCTGCTGGACCTCTACCGCACGGCGTTGAAATGCCAGAAGTGAGTTCTCAAGGTCCTGGGAGACAGCTGTGGTGGTAGGTGCTTGCTGGTGGGTGGTTTGTGCGGGGGGTGGACTTTCCACGATGCAGCTGGATGGCCCTGCCTCCGGAGGTGGTGTGCTAAATGAGTCTAGCAGCTGCTGGAGGGTGTCCTGGTTGATGGTGGAAAATTCCTCATCTTCATCAGTGAAGAGTGGGACAGGCTGCTGTACAGGTGGTGATGTTTCGACCTCTGCAATGTAAAGGGGAGATGCCGTTAAATGTGTGTTTCAAGTATGGTCATGCATTGGATGAGTTTACTAGCAGACTGCATGACAATGTCCATTCTGACTGTTTAGGAGGAGATGCCTATTAGATGCCGGATAGTGATTATTTGTACAACATCACGGATGTGACGTTGTAGTTGTACATTATCATCTCACAGTTTACAGCTATGCCAAATGTGAATGGCCCATTTCTATACACAAGCGGCACCAGTTGTGTCCTCGGCTCAGTATTGGAAGTGATGCAGTTTGTACCACATTGTAGTCGGTGTTGAATAGCTCAGATTTATGTGTCTGTGCACTGCATTGTGGGAGAGTCACCCATGCAGCTTTGGTTTTACTGCCCCTTATCCCTTTCAGCCAGTGAGCCTTTCACTTATGTGCATTTACAATGATGAGATGTTGCAAGCTGGAGTAAATATGGGTCTTGATCAGAGTTGGGACACTTGTCTATTGTTTGGCAGCAGAAGTCTTCTTTACATCAGGGATTGTATGTACACGAGGAAGTGTCAGAGTGTGACCTGCTCCTTTAAGGATGAACTCCACACTCAGCCACTTCAGTGACCGTGGCCTGCACCATGTTAAAATGTTTATGGTGCCGGCATGCAATTCATCATGCACTGTCACTTGCCTTGTCAGTGGAGCTCACAGACAGTCAGGTTTGCTGGGTAGTACACATGTGCATGGGTTTGGTGCGAGAATGGTTATGTGTGATGAGGGAACCCTTTAGGCAGATTGTCAATGATGGGCTAATAGCTGTTTCTATGTGTGCTGCACAATGCAGTACACATGTACATCCAGGTAGCTTTGTCTCTTGTGATTTTTCTTGTGTGCATGTCGTCTGTCATGGTTTTCCTTGCATGCATTGCTTACTGCCCTCCTGTTGGCTTACCCATTGTGAGTATGGTGCAGCATGAGTTTCTAGTGTTGTTGCAGGCTGAACGGACAGTGACAACACCCATTCCCCTCAAAGTTGGCCCCATGTGTGGTGTGAAAGTGGGCCTAGATTTGATGGATGTGGATTTACATAGGCGTAATAGTGGTGCTCAGGCCCTATCACCCCCCCTCCCATCAGATGCAAATGGCAGGCTGATGTGTGTTTCTGTATTTGCCACGCAGATGGTCACATGGATGATACGTGCTGTCCTGGTTCAGATTATTGAATGCCAAGGTTTGCGTGTGGATGATAACAGACATGACTGCATATTTGTTCACTGACACAGTAGACTTACCAAGCAGACAGGTTTACATCAACATCGTGGTGTAATGGGCAACTCACACCAGGACTGATGTGGAATGCTGTTTTCTGTATGGCACATGTGTACACTCGAGAGTGGAGGAGTGCATTTTGACATAATGGGTTATGGTGCCATTTATCTATTTGTCATTATTTGGTGCTACTTTGCTATTCTTGCTTGTTGTCATACTTAGGTTGTCATACTTCTTTACAGGGACATTGTAGTTCTGTGAGTATGGCACACAGACAAGTCATGTCGTACATATTTGGGTGACACATTCCTGATATGCATTGTCCAGGCACTGTAGTGTTGTAGGCATATCCCCCCTGCTCATAGTATGACATCACATTTGGACTCAAGTCTGCTGAATGTGTGCATTGTGGGATATGCACCTTTTAGACAGATGGCTATATGTTCACTTTGCTGTGACAATGCATGAGTTCACGGTATGCAGACTCACTAGATGCTTTCTCACTTGTACACAGGACTGCATCTCATGAACAAGCAAGGGGGCACATTGACTGGAGATGCGGTAGGATGTCAGAATGTCCCCCTTGCCTCATCACCACTCATATACAATTCATCTGCACAAGGCCGCATCTCTCTGACGCCAAAATCAGGATGCACTGTGAATGTGACTGATCATGTGCATGAGTAGGCATGCCACCACCAATGTCAGCACACATGCAACATTGTGCCCGTGTGTCTGAGTTGTGTGGAAGAATGTGTATGTGCAGTAAGGTCCCCCTTGATGCCCATGCACATTCTTGCACACGACTCAGACACACGGGAACATGCAAAAGCGTAGTGTTGAGGCAAGGGGGCCATTTTGACACCCTGCCGCATCTCCAGTCAATGGGCCCCTTTGCTATTTCATGTTTCCCTTATTTTGTGGTCTGATGTGAATCTTGGACTATATTGGGGTTACTTTTCTGTGCACATTTCCAAGTCTGTGTGCCCACCAATATGTGTCTTGCAATGTATTGGTTGAGTAGGGTGATATGTGTCTATGCCATCAGTGACAAGGGTATCCGGGAATTGATCCACAGTCATTGTGGGTGTGCACTGAGAGATATTTAATTGGGCATGAGTGCCATTGGGCCCATCCACCCCGTCCCCCCAGTCCCTGGTTGTTACTCATCCTGTTGCTGATGTGTCTGGTCCTGTTCAGCAGTATCCTGTCCCGGAACTCCAACCACCGTCTCCTCGCTGATGACAGCGGACACCTGTTCCTCCAATGCATCCAGCTCCTCCTGTGGCGCTGGACTCCCACCTCCAGTCTGCATTGCTGCTTTGAGATTGGCTGCATGTTTCGCCTTGGTCTTGCGCTTAGCATCATGCCAGCGCTTCTTGCAGTCATCCACTGTCCTCCTCGCCTCTCCGACAGCATTCACCTTGGCTGCGATGGACTGCCATATTGCATTTTGTGTTGCCAATGACACTGTGGAGCTGACAAAAAGCTGTTGCTGTTTTTCTGCCACCTCCGCAATCAGGACCTGGTTTTCCTGCTGACTGAACCGGGTCTTCCTCTTCTCCTTGCCCTTCCCTTGGGTCTCTGGCTGGTCCTCCTGGGTGTTTGGGGGGTTGTTGTTGGCTTCGGTACTGGTCCCAGCTTCCTCCATGCTCCTTCTGTATATTTCCCTGTTTTTTTTTTTGTGCTTGGGCTACATTGCGGGCGTTTTATAGTGGTTTTTCCCGCCTAACGTGAAAAAAAGTGGACTCACGCTAATTAGCGTGCAGTTTCTGGCCGCTAATTGGCCCATCGCCACTTTTTTCACGTTAGCGTCAGGATTTTTATCGCCGTGCTGCTATTCTTAACACCGGACAGTTCACCCGGTAAGGGAAACTATCGCCAGTTAGCGGCGTGTTGTGAATACGCCGCTAACACGGCGATAGCTTTCCGCGGTACACGGCGATAAAAAAACTGCTGCTAACTGAGGTTAGCGATAGTTATCGCCAATCCTTGTACATATGCCCCATAGAGGCTTATTTACAAGCCCCTTGCGCCGCCAATGCGTCACTTTTAATATGGGAAAAAGTGACGCACCGGCGGCGCAAGGGGCTTGTAAATAAGCCCCGTAAAGCCTTGTAGCCTAATGATCCGTTCATGTTGGGTGGGACATCCAGCTCCATAGATGGCCGAAAATAAACTACGCCAGCTTTTGGCAAATTTGTGTACTTCTTCCTGAAATACAAAATTCATCGATTGGGGCAGCCTATGCACATGTATGTCAAATGTTTTTTACCTTTGTTATGATATATTTGATTTTCAAGTGTTCAAGTGTCAGACTAGCTAATTGAATACTTAGGAATAAACACAATATGGACCCATGGAAGGTTTAAGTAATTTACCTTTCTATAACCTTTGTGTTTAATGCCTAAAAAATGTAATGGTGGAGCTATATGTATGTATTATATGTGGTATTGTATAGCGCTAACTAGTTGAAAGTAGGATACCGCTATAGAGGGTCAAAAGCAAAGGTACGTCAACAAGAGATTGGATGGTTAACTGGAATGTGAAAGTGGAAGCGGGGTGTTATTGCATGATGTAGGGTCTTGAGCTCTTTCTTATATTGGGGCATGGATTGGTTGGTCCTGATGGACACATGAATGTTGTTCCTGATCCTCGGTGCATAAACGGAGATGGGCAGTTGCTTGTATTTTTTGTTTTTTGCACTTCTATGTTTGCAGCGTGATTGTGTCCTGGCTGTAGGTGTGCCAAGAACCACCAGAGATGGTGAGCTTGCTAGCCAAATAGGCAGCAGTGCTGGCAGTAATGGCTTTGTAGATTATGCAGTTATTTTTTTTGAAGGTGGTGCGGGCCAGCAAGTTCCACCAGTTGCGCACTATTCAAAGCATGCTTTTTCACCCATGAGTTTGCATGCACAATTCAGCCAGATGACTGGCGAAATAATGCTGCCAAAAAAGCGTAGAAATTGTATTGTATTGTAATTGCATTTATTTAGCGTTTACTATCCCTGACGAGGCGTCAAATCGCCTTTTCGGCTAGTAGCATGCTACTCTGGAACCCATAAAGGAATAGTGGTGAAATAGTATAGTGAAATATGAAATTGATTTGAGCGGTGGAAATGTTAGTCTGTTAGAGGGAAAAGGTTTGCATTCATATAGCGCTTGCTACCTCTGATGAGGAGTTGAAGCACTTTTCGGTGAGTACCCCGCTACTCCCGAACCTAAAAAGTATTAGTGGTGAATTGGTCTGGGGAAATATGAAATTAATCGTTCTCTATGTCTTTCCCGATTTGTAGCAGGGAAACTTGGAATCTGGCGCAAGAATGGCAAGAAGAAATGCCATTACTAGGCTCTATTACTAACTGTCCTGTAAAATGTTATTGTAGTACTGGGCAGTGATATTACTATTACTGGATGTATTATCACTCCATTAAGGTCTGGCCTATTTACTGCATATTTTTGACTAACTCCAGGCCTTTTCTTACTCGCAGTTCCCACCTGCTTTTAGCGAGTGGAAATGTGAGCATGAAAGCAGGTAATAATATCACCGGCTGCAATTCTGCGCTAAGTAAAATCTGTAATTGAGCGGGCTGGTAAATTCACAAAAAACCTAAGGAATTACTTTTCCGCTAAAATCATGAGGGCCCAGATATTTTTTGTCACCGATTCTGCCACCGCTCTGCACTTGCCATAAGGCTGTAAATCTGAACCTAGATCTGTGAATGTCCAATTAGTTGAGGCAACACATCTCCTGCGCGTGGGCTGTGAAATTCCAAAAAACACATTCATCACTAAGGTAGAGTCAACCGGTACCTTTGCAGAGACCAAACTCCTGCATAGATCTCTCCAGCCTTGTCCAGTAGGCGGAAACGAATATCTGTTTTTTTCAGTTATTTAGGACTGCTGTGATGGTCCTGGCTGATGATGGCAACGAGCAGCGTGCACAGAAAAAAACACAACACAGTCAGGAGGCGATTTGCAAATCGGCAAAAAATCTTTTTTTCCCTATTTACTTTCCAGCGCTAAACTTCTTTAGCTCTGGAAATAACGGAAAAGTAATGCCCATGGTGCATTACTTTGCACCATGGGGACGTACCAAGGATGGAGCATGGGCATTCCCATGCAACCACCCAAGGTTTCTCACGCTAAACCCAATTTACTAAATAAAGTAGATTGGGTTTAGCGTGAGAAAACTGCGCCCTTTTCAAGTAGGCACAAGGAAGGAGAAATGCTTTTATTTCTCCTTCCTTTTCATTTCTCCTTCCTTTTCAGACTTTGCATGCATGCTGCAAACTACACTTCCTGTACAAAACCTATGGTGGACTAATGCACACACCCTAGCACTATGGCGCTAAGGTGTGTGTGTGGCACATAGCAGCTGAAATCAGCGCCGGTGCAAGGGGAAGGGGAGGAGAGAGCCATATCTCTGAAGATATGGCGCACTCCTGCTCCCTCCCTGTCGCGCAACGCAGCGCAGCCTCGCGGGGGCTGAGCTGCATGAATTTTTGGTAAATCTCCCCCTCAGTTGGCGGTATGTGCCTTGCACTGGAACTGGTCCTGAGGACTATAGACAACCTATTTAATGTTGACCTCACGTCATAGGGCGAGACCACCATACTGCTCATTTGAAGGAGAGAAAACATTATCAACTGAATACACTGATATACTTGACAGAAAACACTGATGAATTCAACAGAATACAGGGATGACAACGCCTGCCTGACACTACAAGGCCCACTTGGGAGTTTCTCACTTCAGTGCACTGACTTGGAAAGGTGGAAGATGCCTGGAATGTTATCTGCTTGATTACAAATCAAACCTTGCTAAAACCAATCAACTGCAACGCTGTACTGCAGAATGGGCTTGGGGCACCCCACAAGAAAGAACTGGGGTGAGTTGAGGGCAGTTTATCACGGTTTCATCCCTGCATCTGGGTGCAAGGGGGTGCCATGCCTAGGCAATCACTTACAAGGTGTTGTTTTACAAAGCACATTCTGATAGCGAGGTTTGGACACTTCAGTTGAAGGATTAAGAGGCCAGAAAAACACTGCTAGAAAACCCCGGGCCATTTAATCTCTTGGGAGGTATCTGATTTCAGAAAGAACTTGGCAGACCGAAACACTCCACAAGAATTTACAATGCTGGTTCATTATGACTAGACTTCAAACTGTCCAGATTACTACATATATCGGTGTAGGTCTACACGACTTGTGACTACATCTTTTCATTTTCATTCGAATTTAAACATTCTGAAACAACTGACACAACTTTTCCCAATTTTTTTTCAATCTCTCAAATAGTATTCTTTTTTGAAGTTAAGTATCTGAGAGGTGTTGAACAGACAGAAGAAGGGGACTGATGTAATTTAGCTTAAAGTAATTATTTGATGTGTTTGATGGCTGCAATTAACCCACATGGTGCCAAAATTATGTCAACAATTCAAAATCACCATCTTTTCTACAAATTTCCACTTAGGTCCAGTGCAGAGCTACCTTTCCATCGTTTTGCAGGGATCAGAATGATGAGTAATGCAGAAAATAATATATGTGGCATGGAGTGTTTACCTTGGAGTGGGATATGCGGTAATTGCTCATAATTTTTCCATGACGAATTTCGACAGGTCAATCCCGCCAAAACTTATTTGAGAAAAATGCATCATAACGAGGTGAAAGAAGTGAAATTTTGCGTTTGAAATACTGCTTCTACATGTTATGCTTCATATGCAGAGCAATAACTGTGCATATGTGAAATTTACCGCACATGATAAATAATGTACCCAGAGGTACCGATATTTACTGGGTGAGGTAAATACCTCGACACATTCTGGCCAAATCATGATCAGGCCTACGTTTATGCTATGTTGCTTTCACACTATTATACTAACAGCATAAATCCTGGCATTTCGCACAGGGCCCGATTCACAAACGGCTTACGCACTCGTGACGGAAGCCCTGCAGTTGTGACGGGAGCCCGCACTCATGACGGGACCTCCGCATTGCAGTTTCTCATTGCGGAGGTCACGCCCCGAGTGCGGTCCCCGCGCCACAACAGCGGGGCCCCCGCCACTAGTGCGGAGACCCTTTGTGAATCAGACCCAAAGTGTCTATGTGACCTAATCGGTGAGCATTGGTTGGTGTAAGCTTATAAAATAGTTCAGCGATTGATATATCCCTTGTAAGGATCTGTTTGTAACCTGTTAGGCCATAGGTTCGAATCTCAGCGAGTCCACTTAAGATTTCTTCCTCTAGACGTTAATGACATCTATTGGCTAATAAATTGCTCAGAAAGCAGTACAGACCATAGAGTACCTTATAAAAGTGTGTTATTCATTATTTTCAGAGGATTGGATGTTTTACACACTACATCACCCAGGCAGCCCTAAGCTGTGCACTTTATATTTACTATTAGTTGCCAAGGTTTAATTTAGCGCCTATTCTTAGGCCAATGGTTGACCAAAATCAGGAACCGCTTAAGGACTTTCAATCAAAAGCTGGAAAGCTCCCCATGGATTTAAGTACAGCAATTTGCGAGTATCCTTAAAATCGCTGACATTTCTGCCCAAAAAAGGGATTACAAATCGTGCACGCTGTAAAGGACATCGAGTAATATTTCCTATCACAGTTCGCCAAGAACAAGACAAACCTGGACCTTAAGAGGCAAAAGATGCTGGAATCATTGAGTAAATAAAACTATGCCTTTTTCTGAACGGAAAGACCCAGATTAATGCAGAAATGCACACCTGGAACATCATGCATCCTACAAACTGGGCACAGGATAAGGGAATTATTGCCATTAACCAAAGGGGTTTCTGTCGAGGTACTGGACCATCAGCCAATCTCTTGGCCCTCTCCCTAATTAATGACAAAACGCTGAAGACTCGCACTTCATTATATCTCTGTTTCGTAGACTTCAGATGTTTGATCATGTCCAGAGTTACAAACTGTGGGAAAAGCTGTTGAATGAGGAATTCCAGGACAGGTACTTAGCACCACCCCACACTTATACATTGAAATCTGGATGAGGGTTGGGTTATGTTATTTTCATTTGATATCATGCACGAATCACTCCAACGGGGTAATGTAAAGATCCAGGTGGCTCCCGCATCGGAAAATCTATACCTCTTCGGGTTTAAAGCAGGGGTGTGTGCTGGCCGCTGGCACCGCTTCTATTTAAACTTTACTTGGAAGATTTAACAGTTGACCTTGAAGTGTCAGACTCGCACCATCCTCCCCTCAACCCCCCCAAGAGCTTGGCGGCCGCTGTACACTGACGACGTACTTCTTGCTTGTTAATAAAAGTAGGCCTAGAAAGATTACTAAAGGCATTAGCAGGTTACTCAATAAATAACCAATTGGAAATTAACATGGCCAAAATTATGGGGATAGATAAAAATTCAACAAAGAGCGGAGCTGGTCCCTTGAATAGGCAAAGTCAATGTATACAAATATATGGGGGTGATCATTGAGTCCAGAGGGTCAATCCTTTCATATAAGTGGTCCGTCAAAGCCTGTGCATTAATGACTGCATTTACTATACTATACAAATCATTAAGAGGTCCAATGGTGAAAATCATCTGAGCCAAACTTTTACCCATGCTCACTTATGACAGTTAGGAGTTGTGTGGCAGGGACTCGATTTTTTTTTTTTTTTTTTTTTTAAACTCTTTTTATTGATTTTATCCCAACATGTGACATAAAAAATCATCGCATCAAACAAAATATACATACAACGCATAATTGAAAAACGTTTCTTTCTATGGCTCCTCCCTCCCTTCCACCCCCTCCTCGCCACCGGTGTGCCTGCAATCACTTATTACTAGCAATACAGTTCTCTATGGTTTATCATATCAACAATTATGTACAATCTTTAAAGCATTACAGTGTATACATTGATGTTAGGGGTCACTATACAGGCCGCCGGTCTTTTCATGGCCCATGTTTCACATACTTAGGTGGTAATTGGAGGTCCCTGGTCCCCTCCGACCGACCCTTGCTCTGATCCCGTCTCCGGGGTCCGCAGTATTGTAACCAAGGCCTCCCAAGCCCTCGCCGCCTCCAGTGCTGTTTCATTATTACTACGCCAAGCTTGCTGCAGCCTAAGAGTGCCTTCGCTCGCGCCCATTTCAATAATTCCGCTCTCCATCTCCCCATACTTGGTCCCCCCGCCGACTTCCAATGCATCGTTATCTCTCTTTTGGCCAAAATCAAGCCGAGGTCCAGAAATTTACTCGTGATTTTCGTTTTTTAGTGTGCGGGAACCAATGCAGAATACAAACACCCATATCTAAATCAATTACTCGCTCAGTCACACTACTCAACAATTCCAGCACTTCTTCCCAATAAGTCCCCAGATTCACACACCCCAGAACATATGACGGAAGTCGGCCCCCTCCAAGCCACATCTCGGGCATAGAGCAGTCGCCGTATGGAAGTATTGTTTAAGCTTAGCTGGTGTCAAATACGCTCTATGCAGAACATAGAATTGCACCAATTGGAATCTGGCATTTCTCGTGCTCTTCCAGGCTCGCCTAACCAGTTGGGCCCATGTGTTTTCAGGGATTTCCCTGCCAAGGTCCCCTCCCACTTCTCCTGCAGCGTGTTCAACGGGCTTAGACCTTCAGTCAACATGCGCCGATATAGACACGTAACGGCCTTAAAAGTCCCCGATGCCATCACCACGTATTGACACACCATGGAGGTCCGTGATTCCGACAACCCCAGCCCCCAATGTCGCTGCAGTGCCGAGATGAGTGCCGCATGCAGCAGATAGTCCCCGCGCGGGAGATCATAGTTAGCCTGCAAGGCCTGAAAGGACAACAGGGTTTCATTTTCATATAGGTCTCCTAATACTTGTATCCCTAGGTCTTCCCAGTGGGCCAACGCCGACCAGTCCCCGCCATGCGGGAAGGCAGTACACATGCCCAACGGTATCTCCGGGGCGTAAGGGCGGGCAAAGCCAGCCCGTTTCTGACTCCGGTTCCAACACAATCTTAGCGTCCTCTCTTCCACAGTAAGCGGTTCAAGGCACAACTTCTGGTTCAAAACTATGAAAGACAATATATATCTTGGGACCCATCGTCCTCCTGGACCATCAGGACCTCTAAACTCCCGAGCTATGGCCTGGGTCAGCCACTGCAGTTGTGCCGCCAGATAGTACCCCTCGAAATCCGGCACTGCCATGCCTCCATCAGCCCTAGGCCGTATCATCGTGGCCATTGCAACTCGTCGCCTGCCTGTCCCCCAAAGAAAACCCCCAGCCATAGATCGGAGCTGTCGAAAGATGGAACCCGCCACCCAAATCGGCAACGTCCGAAAATAATACAATAAACGTGGGAGCACCACCATCTTCAGGAGTGCTACTCGACCGGCAACTGATAACGGTAGTGTACTCCAAAATGCGAAATTGCCTTTAAGCCCGCGGAGAGCCCGGCCTAAATTACCCTCCAACAAATCTTCCACAGAATGATAGATGTAAGTGCCTAAGTAAGGCAGACAATATGGTTCCCAGCGTACACCCGCCGCCTGCGGGGGCCGCCTCAGTCGGGGTAACCGGAAACAAGCAGGTCTTTGCCCAGTTCACCCGCAGTCCCGAATATTGCCCAAACGCTGAAAGCAAGTTTCGTGCTCCCTCCAATGCTGCATCCGCGTTCGCGAGAAAGAGCAATAAATCATCTGCGTAGAGGGAGACATAGTGCATATCTCCACGATGGAGTAAGCCAGAATAATGTTCCCCTAACCGGGCATGGGCAGCCAAAGGTTCAATGGCCAGGGCAAATAATAGCGGTGAGAGTGGACAACCCTGTCACGTACCGCGGCCCACCCGGCAGGCCGGGGAGACCGTCACCCCCGTCCGTACACGCGCCGACGCCGATCTGTAAAGAAGTTCCGTCCACCCCACAAAATCATCACCTAATCCAAACTCACGAAGGACCCGGTACAAATACGACCACTCCAGGCTATCAAATGCCTTTTTTATATCTACCGATAGAACCATTGCAGTAGGTGTATCGCTATGATCCTCTCCCAAAATCCGCAAAAGGCGTCGCACATTAATTGCGGTGTCACGCTTCGGGATAAAGCCCGCCTGGTCGGTATGGACCAGTTGTGTCATATAGGGGAGGAGCCGGGTCGCCAAAATTCTACTCAATATCTTATAATCGGCAGTTAGCATTGATAAAGGACGATAGGCCGTCCTAGCCAGTGAATCCCCGCCCGGTTTCAGCAGCGGAACAATGATAGCCTCACGAGTGGAGGCTGGCAGCCGCCCCGAGTCCCAAGCCTCCCGATAAACCGCCAGCAGTTTAGGGGCCAGGAGATCAATATACGCAGAATAAAATTCGATCGGTAGCCCGTTGGCACCTGGGGACTTCTTGCGCGCCATATGTTTTATCGCACTGCGTAAGTCTCCTTCAGTAACCATCTGCCCCAACATGGCCCCTTGATCAGCCTCAAGCTGCGGCAGTTGTATTTCAGCTAAGAATTCAGTCAAATCATCGCCCGTACTTTGCAGTTTGCTCTCATAAAGATCCGTGTAATAGGCCAAGAACATCTTATTAATCCCCTGCTGCGTGTACTCCGGTGTGCCCGCCGGGGAGGTCAAGGCCAATATGGGCGTGCCCCTCGGTATCGGATTAGCCAACCACGCCAGGAGGGCGCCCGCTTTATCCCGCTCCGCATGTGCCCTCACCAAATATTCCTTATGATCAAAACAGCGTAACCGTTCCACCTGTTTAGCCACTTCCTCCCGTGCAGCCAACACGTCAGCCTGCGCTTCCGGGCTCGCAGGGAGCGCTCTCTCCGCCTGTCGCAGCAGCAGTTCACCCCTTTCTATGTCTTGCAACAGTGTCTTTCGCACTCCCGTCGCCTTGGCAATACATAATCCCCGCACCACCACCTTAAATGCGTCCCACTCCAGTGCCAGGTCCGAGGCCGTTCCCGTATTTTCTAGAAAATAATGCTCAATACCCTCTCGCACCTCCGCCCGAAACACCGGGTCCTCTAAAGTCTCCGGACGCAATCGCCAAGTGGGAATTGCCGGCCTTACTCGGGACCACCTCAGGGCCAATAGCAATGGATTATGGTCCGATAATGTCCTTGTCAGATATTCACTATGGCGAACCATTGCATGTACATCCGGTGAGCACAACACTGCGTCCAATCGCACATGTAAGTTATGTAAAGCAGAATAAAAAGAATAGTCCCGTTCTCCCAAGTGGTGCGCGCGCCAAGTGTCTACGAGCCCCCACTCAGCCTGCCAGTCCCTCCGAAGCTTCGAAAGTTTATGTATGGGCGCCTGCGGTAGCGGCGGATGAGACCTATCCATTTCGGTATCCGCGACTGAATTAAAGTCGCCACCTAACATCAGTGCACCGGTCAAAAAGGATGATAACTTCCCTGAGAGGCTGGCAAAGAAGGATTTCTGGTCCACATTGGGGGCATACACACTACACAACGTCACACATCGTCCATCCAATCTTCCCGTAACAGCCACAAATCTCCCCTCAGGATCCACTACCTGCTGAAGTGGTTGGAAAGGGACTCCTGCTCTCACCCAGACCAATACTCCCCTAGCATAGGCAGAATACGTTGTATAAAAAAGCTGCCCCCTCCATCGGCGCTGCAGTGCCCGGCCCTCTGCTCGGTCTATGTGTGTTTCTTGAAGAAAAGCTATTTGGGCTCCCCTACGCACCAAATATGCATGAACCCTATGGGGTCTCTGCATCGTATGCATCCCCCGTACATTCCACGTAATGCATTTAATCTCAGGTGTTGACCCCATTGTGTAAAAAGACTTTGTTCCGTATCCTCATTCCCCGCAGTGGCACACCGGTGATACTAACTACCCCAACACCATCCCCCAAACCCACCCCCCCACCCGTCCCCAGAACAGGCTCTAAACAGCTAGTACCCATCCAAACTATTCCCGAACAACTCCCTGGTAGCTACCAGAGGTTCACTCTAAGAGCGAATCTAAGGGGGAGCTCGGCACCAAGAAGATCCGGCCAGTTGTATCACTGCCGCCAAGCGCCGAACCCCACAATAAATAAGATTACAGTTCCCCGGGGCAGTCCCCGGACACCCAAGCGGCCATACTGAGTTCCCGTCCCCCATCTGGGCTTCCTGATCCCCTCCAACTGCTCCAATTACCCCCCTCCAAGAGCTACAGCTCCAGAACCAGCCGGCCCTGCTTACTAGCTACATGGGACACTGCATGCAATCAGGCATCTGCAATCTCGTCCGCTGTCCCTGGGGTGATGTGAGGGAGAATAACACTCCCCGCGTCCGTCCCATCAGTGTCTGTCCCTTCTGACCCTCGTTCTGACTCGGTCCCTCCTTTTAGGGTCGCGCCGCTCGCCTGCGATATCTCCGTCACGGCCTGCAACGCTACAGACCTCTCTCTCTTCGTCTGGGACGTAGAAGGTTTCTGCGAACCAGGTCGCCTTCTCCTGTTGCGTCGTGCCCGGAGCGACCTCAGTGCCACCGTTGTCTGTCCCCCGTTGCCTTTTGTCACACCTGTTCCTGTGCGATAAGTTTCCAACCAGCTCCATGCCTCGTCCGGGGAGTTGTGAAAGGAGGTAGTGCCATCCAATGTCACTCTCAGGCGTGCTGGGAACATCAGGGAATACTGAATACTTTCATCCCGGAGTGCTTTCTTGACCGCTAAAAAGGAAGATCGCTGGCGCTGTACTTCAAAGGTGTAATCCGGGAACAGCGACACGTTATTATTGTCCACTTTATATGGGCCAGCGGTGCGTGCTTTATGTAAGAGAAAGTCTCTGTCCTTATAGTGCAGCAAGTGGGCCACCACAGGCCTGGGAGGCCTTCCAGGTTGCAACGGTCGGGCAGGCACTCTGTGCGCCCTCTCCAGAGTATAGAATGGTGTCAGGCCCTCCGGAGCTACCTCGGTGCGCAGCCACTGCTCCAGGAAATCCACCATACTGTCCCCTTCCACTCCTTCAGGAAGGCCTACCACCCGTATGTTGTTCCGTCTATTACGCCCTTCCGCGTCCTCCGCTCGTCTCTCTAAGACTTGAAGCCTACGAGTGATGTCTCCCATCTGCTTGTCCAGTGCCCTCTGCGAAGGTTCCAAGACCCCCAATGTGGTCTCCGTCTGCCTCACCCGGTCGGTCAGCTTCACATGGTCCGCCCGCAGGAGTCCCAGTCCCAATGATACCTGTGCTATGCCCTGCTGGAGTGCCTCTTTCGTGTCCGTAATAGCTCGGAGGATCTGGTCCACCTGCTGTTGCTTGAGCCCTTCCGGTGATGAACCAACCGCTCCCTGTGTCTTTTGTTCTGCTGCATCATCCTCCTGTTCAGGGGGTGCTCCCCCTTGCTTGCCTCGTGGTTTCCCCATTGGGGTTCAGTTATTGTGCTCTCAGGGCTGAACGCACCGCACAGTTCCTCCTGTAACTCAGCAAGTTAAGGCCCTCCCTCATGTGGAGGTATACGTACACCCAGTTACCAGTTGTCGACTTCCACTGTGCCCTGAAGGGGCTCCTCATTCACCCCTGCCTCTCATGGGCCTCTCCATGGGTTAGTCTATGTGGGAACAAGGTTTCCAATCGCCCAACGATGGAAAGGCCAGATCACCAATGTCGTAGTAAGCGTACCAGGGAATTTCGCTCTGAATAGCACCCAGCAGGGATCCCCGCTCCAAGGTCCCCCAGTCGGCACCCACAGACTCGGGGCCCAATCAGCCACCACCCAGTATCCGCAGCCGCTGACACTCGGGGTAGTTATATTCCACAGGGGGCGATCAATCCAGTTCATCTATGGCACCACACTCTAGTGTCCCACAAAATAGCCAACTGGTCCTCTCTCCAGACATGAGGCACTTCCGCAGACCCAGGCCCGGGCCTGTGCTGCTCACTTGGCAGCCGCAGTGAGTTCTAGGGGCCAGCCCCAGACTTGATAGGACACCTTCTCCGGAGCGTCAGCGAGCCCCTCCTCAGGCTGGACAGTAGGGCATCGGCGATCCTGCACCTCTCTGCGGTCTCTCAGTTCCCCAGAGTAGTTTCTAACTTCGCCCCCAGTTCGTGCGGCGGAGTGGGGCCCTCCGTATGCTGAGCGGCTCTGCCCATGGAGGTCGGGGACCAGATGGCCGTCGTGCACCCCCTCCAATCGGGCCCCGAGCCCTCCCTGCCCTCGGTAAGCGCTCACCGGGTCAGTGCTTCCACTGTCAGCCCTCAGGAACCGAGGCCGCTCGATTGCCACCACCAGGAGCTGATCCGGGCGTCGTATTACTCGGGCGTCCCACGGCGATTGCTCCCTACTCCACTATGACCGGGTGGTCTCCGGTTCGTCCAGGCCCCTCACATATGCAGTCTGCTGCACGCGCCCACGATGTGCTCCAGGGGTTCAGGGACCCCCCTGCAGACGCTGTGCACCTTTCACTCGTTGGGGGGGGAAGCCCGCTGGCCGGTAGTCCGCCCTCTGGTGTGTGTCGCAGTTCAGCTCGCAGGGTCGGCCGCCATTTTAGGCCGTCATGCCCAGAGCCGCGCCGCTGTCGGAGCCACGGTCCGTTGTCGGAGGGGACCGGAGCCTTCTAGTAAAGGCAGCACTGGTCCCTGTAGTCCAAGGAACTCCCCCAGGGTCGCCAGAGCCCTAGTTCGGGGCTCCGGTCAGGATAAACGATGAGGTCGGCGCGGAGCTCACAGCTCACACGACCGTCTCCATCGGCGTCCAAGCCACGCCCCCCGTGGCAGGGACTCGATGCTGTTAGATAACACAATCTCCTAAATGAATGAATGAATGAATGAGCGTATTTATAGAGTGCACGGCTACTCAACAAGAGTGTCCCGGCGCTAATAGCCTCCATCTACCCTACCGACACCCCTAGTTGCGGAATAACCAGGTTTTAAGCAGTTTCTTAAAAACAGCTAGGTCAGTCACTGATCTAAGAGTCACCGGAAGAAAGTTCCAGGCTTGGGCTCCCCTGAACCTGAAGGAACTACCTCCAGAACGGGCTCTGCGTATTCTAGGAACGGAGGCGAGGCCCAAAGAGGATGACCTCAAAGTTCTCGATGGCACATACTGGGTTACTCTCCTTCTGAGATAGCGCGCACCACGACCTTGAAGGGCCTTGAAAAACAACACCAGAGCCTTAAACCTAATCCTCTTTTTTACTGGAATGCCTTCAGGTGCGGGGATATATGAGTCCTGGGCTTAAGCATAAGTACCATTCTAGTGGCTGCATTTTGAGCCACCTGGAAGCGATTGAGAAGACACTCAGGAAGGCCTAGGTACAGGACATTAGCATAGTCCAGTCTGGAAGTGACCAATGCCTGGGCCACGGTTTTTGTGGAATCCAATGGTAGAAGGGGAAGAAATGTTCTCAGCATACGCAGTGCCATCCATCGTGATGCCCAGATGTTTTACAGTGGTTTGCGCAGAGAGAGGAGGTGACATATCCCCAGGCCACCAGCATCTCCACTCTTCAGAGTGCGGGGAGCCAAAAAAGATAATTTCAGACTTCTCCAGATTACATTTCAATTGATTCCTCCTTAGCCACTTAAACACCTAAGTGAGGCAAATTCTTATCTTCTCGCCCTCAAAGTCTGCTCCCTTATCACAGGTGAAAAGAAGCTGTGTATCATCGGCATATGGAATTATTTTTGCCCCGCAAGCTTCTGCCAGTGGTGCCAAGGGGGACATATATAGATTGAAAAGAATGGGGCTCAGTACAGGGCCCTGCGGGACCCCCACTTTCAGACTGGGGATGGAGGCCACAAAGGGAGGAGTCCAAACTTCCTGACGTCTGTCCTCTAGGAAGGAAATCAGCCCTTCTAATGCAGAACCACCTATTCCAAGTTCCTGCAGCCTGTCCAGGAGCCTGTCATGAGGGACCGTATCGAAGGCAGCTGACAGGTCCAATAAAATGAGAATGGCTTTACCCCCCTGATCAAGCTTCTCCTTAACATGTTCTGAGACCTCCAGCAGAGCGGTTTTTGTGCTATAATTAGCTCTGAAGCCTGACTGACTAATGTGCAAAAGGTTATTTTTTTCAACATAGTCTGAGATAACATACAAACAAGTCTTTGTCCGGCTGAAATAGACCTCTACCACAAAATCCGTCTTGAATTTAAAATTACCAAGCAGACCCAAACGAGACAAAACATCGGGCTAGAAGGGAGGAATCTGTTGATTCATTGCTTTGTTGAGAAATAAGCACAGGTACTGTACCATCCACAACAAGAATCTACCTCGAAAACTCTCTAGAAATGTCTTCAGTTAAGCGACCTTTGGAAGTTTCCTGCTTCCTTCCCCACCTTCAAAAAAATATAAAGTACAAAAATATTAAAATGCCAGTATCAGGAAACTCTTTTCTCCAGGACAAATCAGTCTGGCCAAACGCTCTAATGGGCGGGCCTCTGGGTGGGTGCGCAGCCCACTGAGCTATTTTGAAGGCATAACTTCCTTTTTACAATATAATATTTTTTTCTGTAGCATGTCGCAAATAACAGAACTGTTTCAATGTTAGTATTACCTGCCATCTCTTTTATTGAAAACCTGGTCAGTCCATACTGTTTTGTTTCAATTATATGACAGCATTGTTTATGAACACTTGTTTTTCCTTAACTGAGGGAAAGGCCATAAACCATCTTTTGGAGAGGGTGTTGGTTCACTCTCTCTGCTCTCTTTCTGGCAGCAGCTTAGCCCAATCTATTTTTTTGGTATAAAACGGGAATGGTGTTAAAAAAACCTTGTGGAATCGGTGATAATATGAAACTTCGTCCCAGATTTACAAATAAATAAGGCAAAGCAGCACAGCAAGTGAAGTTGCTGCACTTAGTTGTGTGAATGGGAAAGAACAGAACAGTGACACATCTTGAAAGATGTGGCGCTGTTCTGCTCTCTCCCTAGTGCTGGAGAACTTTATGCTGCCATGCGCCAATGCAAACATCCTTGCATTATAGTGCAAGGATGTCAGCGTTGTTGTCAGCAAAGTTTTTGTGCAGGAAGTGGTACCTTCCTGCACTAAAACTATGCTGCGAGGCAATTTCCTCCATGTATGTGTGTTGCAGAATACAGCACACATGCAAAGAGTAAAAAAGTAGGAGAAATAAAGACAATACTCCTCATTACACCAGCCTCAGGTAGGAGCAGGAATTTGTCATAATTCGATGTCCAAAAATCTTTGTAGATATGGATTTTCATCAAAATCCATTGGAGGATCCACTGGAATGCCCATGTACCACCCATAGAATGCCTCCCTGATGCAAAGTAACACAACAATTGGTCCTGACGTCACCTCCTTGGGAACCAAAGGGGCAGAAAGACTCCAAATTAATTGATTGAGTCACAGAGACGATTTATTACCTTATTACTTTAACAAGAGAGAAAAAATACTCTTCAACCATACACCAGAGAGAAAGACATAACAAATAAACTCATGTGGCAAAATCTTCTTTATATATTTTTTATAGGGAAATAGCATATTCAATATAACATTTCGACGGTTGTCAAAAAGAAGTGAGAGGTGCAAGAAGTGTGCTCATGTGAGAGGTGAATGAGGAAAGAAAAAAATTCAAAAAGGAAACAATTTCAAGATCATAGTATCCTAGTTCTACAGAGGTAACGCTGGCTGCAATGATGCTGCAAAGAGTAAACCAGTGTTCTTAGGCCTGTCTACAAGAAACTTTAAATTATATTCTCCCAAGTCTTCTCGTCTTAATGATGCTTTTTTACTTTGAGATGCATCATCAAATTATGGGGAGGGCAGGTATATTCTATTCCAGGCCATAGGGTGAGGGGCGTCAACGTTTCGACCCGACTTAGGCGAAGAGGGTGACTTGGAACCTCTGCATGTGGGTCTTCATCAGGACATAGAAGGGACAACCTAAATGGAATAAAGTGAAATTTGAGCCGGTCTCTCTGGTGTGAGAGATATCATATAAACTATATTGATAAAATATGGTCACTGACTGAGACGGGTGCCTGTGGAGGCAGTCCAGGTCATTCCAACACTCCCAACACGTGGATGGTTCATGGTAATTGAATAGATCAGGGCAGTTGAGTGGATATTCTGTAAATATAAATGAGTCACAACATAAAAGACATCAAGGCAGATGGTGGGAATCTAAAGGAAGAAGTCTAGGAGCTAAGACTTACCACCACACTCAAGAGGGAACCCGACGCTCCATGGCTGGTTCCTAAAGAAAGGAGAACTGGGTGTTCACTTGTCATCCAATTCAGGTCCTAAAAGGCGAATCAATCACATAAGTAATCTAGAACCAAAAAATATATAGAAAAGGCCTGAATCAATACTAAAGTACAAAGGGTCACAGTATGTAGAGTAGGAGTCCCTCAGGGCATATGTGTCCATTATTTGGCAGAGCAGAGCCCTGGCTTTTGGCTTGTCACTGGGGCGTACGCTAGAGGAATCAAGTGGAGGACATTGGGTTAGATTAAAGTCACCCCCATTATTACCTGGTCTACATCCACACGACTCATGAGGGTGTAGATATCTTGGAAAAAACTCTGGTTGTTCACTGTGGGGCCATATATATTCACTAGTAGGACCTGTTTGTCAGAGAGGAGGCAATGGAGAATTACGTACCGACCTGTGGGGTCGATATGGGATGTGTAAAGATAGTAAGGTACACTCTTATGAATAAGTATGCAGGTGCCTCAAGAGTATGTACTGTAGGAGGAGAAATATCGATGCACTCCCTAGGACTTAGCTAATGCGGAGATGGAACCCGGGGATAGATGTGTTTCTTGTAGGTAGGCAATTTTGACACCATGTCTGTTCAGGTACGCCAGAACTTGTTTACCTTTGTGCGGGTTGTTAATACCACGTATATTCCATGTAATTCAGGACATCTCTAGGGGCTTAGTTACGTCCTGTGTCATTGTGAAGGCGTATTGGGGAACAATAGGCATGTCTGACTGTCTTGACGAATGCAAATGCGGAAAAAGCTAACTGTTGGCTTTATATGATTGCAGGGCCAAATAGGCACTTGATCTCATCCTCTGTAAATCTCCTGGTGATTCAGCAACCTATGCTTAAAATATTTGAAAGAGTGTCTTTCAATGGGCAGTAGTCCTCTATCTCTGGAGCTCCCTTCTTCAGCCAGTGAGACTGGAAAATGCTTCCAAAAATGGAGGTGATGCCTAACAATGCCACTCAACTGCCCTGCATATGGCATGGATCTTACAGACCCCAGCCCAAAATATTGTCTGACCTATGTGTAGTTTGCGTTCTTGTACAATAATACTCAATTACAAGTCAGACAATTAAGACTGGCCCTTTAATGCACAGACCTTAACCATCAAAATTATTCCATTATCTGAGACATTTTTGCTTTCACTTTATGCAATTAGTTTTCCTAATAATTAGTTTTGAACTCACTGCAATGTGTGATCTGTTGCATCAACAGTAATCTTGTCTTCTTTCTCCTTCTCCCCCAGTGCTCTAAGATGGCAATCTGCAGTTTGAGTGCTTTATCAAAACTTAACAATAAATAAATACGCCTCTGCTGAAAATTACACAGGGACATTTGGTTGGAAATAGGGAAAATGCCTGGAAATTGGGTGTGATAACTCTGATTTTATGAGTAGGAAACCTCAGAATCATGCTGTAATCTTGTCACAAGAACAAACCACAAGATGCTTTAAAGAACTTTCCCCAGGGTGAAAATACCTCATTGTATTTAAACCTACGTGTAATGAGGGTATAGGGCTAAATACTCTCAGGGTATACCCCCCACACCACCTTCTCCTCTACACCACCTGAAAACGACATCATCTCCACTATGCAATAGGCATTACATCATCAAAGATATGTGATAAAATATTTTATGGTAATACTTTAATTAAAAACAAGGTACAGATAACTGAATTAAATGCATTTAAAAAATAGTTGACTGCGCTCCTCCCCCAAGACAATGTCATGCCTAACAATGTAATGTGCGCGAGGAAGTGGTCAGGCATGATGTGGACCTCAGTAAGGTAAGACACAACCATTGTCAGTCCAACACTGTTGAAGCTGGGGTGCAAGGAGCAAACACAGTCATGGAGAAATCCTTCAATAGCTTTCTGTTAGCATTTGCAGTCATAAACTACGCAATAAGTAACCATAATCTTTTGGGAATTTAGTGATCTGTGTCAATTGTCAGTGAAAAACATTAATTTCTGGTTTTTGAAGGGGTCACTATCCTGTTCCCTTAGTCAAGTTCTGTCTAATACCAGACAGAAAACCAAGGGAAATTTGTGATGGGTTGGACAACTGCATTGTGTTTACATTTTGGAAACTCTGGCAGCACACTCCCGCCATGTTCCCCAGTTTTTAGATGGGTGCACTTGGACATTTCCAAAGCCCAATAGGAAAAGTATATATAGCACAAGTTTCGGAGAAAACGAGATCTGGCAGGTCTCTCTCACTCCTCTCTGTAACAAGTTATGCTCTTCTAGATAGGAGTTTAGGAGTCAGACAAACTTGTCAGAGTATCCCTTATCTGCAGGGGGTATAGTGAATAGAAAACCCCACACTGGTTCCCAGAAGCAGTAGACACAAGCTGGTATTTTACTATATATGGATATTTATTATGCATTATTCATCTACAAATCGTGTATATCAGAAATATGATAATTATTAGGAAAGCCTCAGCAGTCATTATAAAAATCACAGCAATTACTAGAAAAGCCCCAAACATATTTTGAAGGAAATGACCCGATTAGGGCCACCCGGGTCACTCGCGACCACATCTCAGCCTTCCAAACAAATGAAGAGTCGGTAAGACAGTAGAGAATACAAACCAAGTTATTTATTAGTATTGCTCTGCAGCGGAGCCCAGTCTGACCAGCCTCTTGAGAGGACTCCCCCCAACATGACATAAGGTGTTATACTTTTCCAATTCCCCAAGTACTCCCCCAGACTGGAAAATTCCGGTCCATGTAACAGCGAACAAAGGAGGCAAACAAGGATGAGCTGTAATCCTGGGGCCGAGTACACACTATCTCTGCCCCAAGGTTGCTCAGCCCGTGCCCGCCATTCATAAAAGGTGGGAACTGGTCTAACCAGCAGCAAAAGTATGTTACAGTAGGGAGTACATTCCTTAGTACAGCGAGGCTCGGCCTTGGAGAGATATCAGCCAAGGAGACATTGAGGCAGCTTTCTGCTGAGACAAGCAATGTGAGGACAGGAGCTCAGCTTCGATCATGTGACAAATATGGCGGCAACTAAAAATGGCGTAATGAATGCTAACTTAATGCAGGACAAAGTATGAGCAACAAGGCAATAACATTTTCAATTCTAACAGACCCTCCTTTTTGCATTCATTGCTAATTTGTTATTGGTGCTATCAGGTTAGGGCCTTTACAATTCTAAAGATAAGAAAATCGTTCGAGCATAGGCAACATTTGCTACGTTATATGACTACCAGCCCAAACTAAATGCTCTATGATGTTAGGCATACATAATTAATATTCAAAAACGCCCTCATCAATACACATCATATCTTGAATATCCTGTATCATCATGGCCCTGCTCTGAGAATCACCTTCTGGGGGCTTTGGTACACAACAGGCACAACAGGCAGGAAGGCAATGTATGCACAGGCAGCATGCTAGTATGGCACCAGCTATGGCAACCAGGAAAATAATAATCTTCCAACCCCAGGATGCGAAGAGGCCCCAGAACCACCCTGTGAGAGACCACGTGCCATTTTCCTGATGTATGTCAGAGGCAAGCCTATGGGGCTTCTGTATAGCAGCATATACATTAAGAGCCTGGACCGGTATGTTTACACAGAAACTACTTCCGATGACGTGGCAGGCACCACCCCGATCAGCAAGGATGACGTCTAACACCATCCGGTTCTGAAGAGCAACAAGCCTCATAGCCTGGACCTCTACAGTGATATTGGTCAAAATCCCTGCAGTGGTGTTAATGACCCCTTCCACCACTCTTGTGAGTCATCGAAGGTTAAGACTATTGGACGTGGGGCCCCAGATATTTATAATACCTTTCATAGCATCCGTGAACTGCTGCAGAGTGGTGTCCATCTGATCGATGTCATCTGTGCTAATCATTCTTCTAAACCGGAGCACATGGGCCTTTCTACTCTGTAATCGATGGTCCTTGTGGTAGTTGGGCAGAGCTATATATACCGGGGGTAGGAGGTAAGACAGTTACAGTTGTTCCTTATTTTCGCTTAAAATCGCAAAAAATCTACATCAATTCTTTCGCCATGCATATGGCCCATGTTGAATTTATAATGTTTTCTGTCATTTCCTATGAGGTTAATGTCAATTATCATACTTATCCGTAGGTGCCTATTTCCCTCTTCCTGTCCTGAGGAAGACCCCATCGTAAGGTGCTAATGAACCTACAGATCTCCGGGGTCGAAACGTCGACACTACTTGTTTAGAGCCAGCATATTAAACAACAGCGATTGTTTTACTGTGTTTTTTGTTCTATATGCATGGCGAAAGAATTGATGTAGATTTTTTGCGATTTTAAGCGAAAATAAGGAACAACTGTTTTGTATTATTGAATAATGAATATGTTTTTGACACATTAACCTTATCCTTTTATCTCACACCATCTTCACTCTATTCACCCTACACTTCTCCCTTCCCTTGGGCACTTGCTTATCAATGTGAGTATATGTTATGATGTATATACAAAGTAAGGTGACAGTGTGATTAATATAACACTGTTCCTTTTCACTCGTGTATTTTGTGGTTTATAATGATTGTTGGCAATATTTGTTTAAACTGTTTAATGTTGAATTATTGTATATTGGGATCATTTCCTATTGTACCCTGGACACAGAAAGCAGCTGCTACGTTAACCACCGACAGCGGTATCGGCTTATCTTTAGTGACATTACGGGCCTGAAAGGACTGGAAGTATTCTGATGTGTTGAACTGCAGGAAATCATTCATTTCTGCCTGGGACCATGTTCCGTTTCTCACCCCTTTGTGTGCGTGCATGCAGGAGCTCAGGAACAGTCTGCCAAACGCCTCTCGATCTACAGGAGCACCAGGGGGTGCTCTATGCTGGAAACGTACATTTTGTTTTATGTTGCGGGAAATAGTACTCTTTCGTTCTAATGTCTCAGCCTGGAAAGATGAATGTACCATGCTAAGTAATGCAAACCATCCCTCACAGCTATTGATATATGACAATAACATGAACAACAAGTTCCCACTTTTATGAGTCACCGAGGGCAGTAACCCACATAACCAGCACTTCGTCATGTTATAGGCATTGTGTGTTTGGTGCAAAGTTTGGATGAACACATTCTCCTTATAAGACTTCCGGTGCTCCTCTTTATGAGGTGCCAAGGTGACAAATATATGTTCAGGGGGAACAGGCGTTGTACCAATCAAAGTATGCACGGGATATTTCTCCTCAAGGTAATACGCTATTCCAAGAATTATTATCAGAGAGATCAGAGTAATCGTTACAAAAACGACTTTACTTTTAACAGACCAAGTGGACCAAACAGGCCCATCCCGTTCAGAACGCGGGGCTGCAAAAGGCTGTTCTTCCTCCCGAATGGGGCGACCAAAGTGATAAATTTCTCTTTCTTTCTTTTTTTTAAATCAGAGGAAAAGACTTGTAATGGAGCCCAGTGGGGGTAAAGCAAGGGAATGGGACAATGTTACCAGCGTCCATCTGAGTCCCGCTGGCAGACTCCTATTGTTCATCAGGCATAGGCGCTGTTGAGCACCGGTTGTGGAGCTGTCCGTCTAGCTCAGATTCCGGTCCCACGTTGCAGGGAAATTTTGCTTCCTTTAGAATCACAGTCCTCTTGCCTTGTTCGTTCACTGTCCGAACAATCCACCAATCTCCCTTTCCCTAAGCTATCGTTGGTACCACGGACAGGGTACGTGCGCCCTAGTCTTCTTCAATGCAGTCCATCCGTACTAACCTGACTTTCCCGTTGGTGCACTGTTCCTCCGTTGGGGGCGTAAATTGTACCTTGTCACTCCAGGCACAGAGGGGTCAGGGAAAAGGAGGTCAGGCTCAAGGGGACCAAGGGGAAAAGGCTCAAACACAGACGAGCCCACAGGCTGGGGCTCAGCGGGCTGGGACTCAAGCACAGGTGGACCAACAGGCTGGGGCTCCTGAATGGCCTTAATCTCAGGTGGCACCGCCTCATTCAGCACAGCGTGGCTCTCTTCTTCGGTTGGTGCCCACGTCAGGCGTGCATCTTAAAAGGGGATGAAGCACAGTACCTGCTCCGTCTCAGAGTCGCTGATCCCATCAAGCACCCAGCGGTCGTAAGGCTATGGCAGGGGCACCCGCTTGCAGTGAGTGCTGTGTATCCAATTCTTCTGGCCGTCGACCTTCACCGCAGTGCGGGTGGCGAGCAGAACCTGGAGAGGTCCTCTCCAGCACGGCTCCAAGCTGCCCTTCCTCCGGAAATTCCTCACCAGCACCCAATCTCCGGGTTGGATATCATGGCCTGGCCCCTCAGGAGTTTGTGACAGCGTTTCAGATATCTGTTGGTGAATAGAACGCAAATTTTTAGTCAAATCATAGGGATAGTCCACAAGCAAAGGATATTCTAGCTCAGAAAACCTAAGAGGTCGCAGGACGCCCCAAACATTTGCCGGGCGGCCAAACACGACCTCGTAGAGTGACAACCCTGTTCTAGAGTGGGCTGTGGCTCTTGTGGACAACAGCGCTAGGGGTACAGCATCTGGCCATTGCAATCCTGTGCTCTCTTTGATCTTTGCCATTTTTAGTTTGAGAGTACCATTGTACTTCTCAACTAAGCCTGCCGATTGGGGATGGTTCACAGCATGAAACTTTTGCTTAATGTGTAGCCCATCGCACACCAGCTGGATAACCTTCGAGGTAAAGTGACTTCCATTGTCACTCCAAATCAAACGGGGCAAACCGGAGCGGGGGAATAACTCTTTCAAGAGTGCCTTCGCCGTCGCCATGGCTGTATTCTCTTTAGTGGGGTAAGCTTCAATCCACTTACTAAATGCACAGACAACCACCAACACATATTTCAGATTGTTGACTCGTTCCATTTAGATGAAATCCATCTGGAGAACCTCGAAAGGGAAGGAAGGCGGTGCAAAACTGCCAGAAGGTGTAGGGGTACCTTTCCCAGGATTATGCATCATACATACCATACAGTACTTCACTAAATGAGCAGCAACTTTAGGGATGTTGTCGTTCTGCCACACAGGGTCTAACAATTTGCAAATCCCTTTCGCACTAACGTGGGCTGGTCCATGCACCATGGTAACCACAGGAAGGACATATGCATCGGGTAGCATCCATCTCTGCTTTCCTGACATGTCAGTCCAACACCCATCCTCATCCAAACGGGCCGTACTTTCCTGCCATACTGCTAACTCCTCAACCGTTGCCTCGCTCTGTATCTCCTTGACATTGTCCAAAGTGTCCTCAAACATAGTGACTTCAGGTACCCATCTAGCAGGGCCTGCCACAAACATTCTTTTCATTTGTGTTCGGGCTGTCTCCTTAGCTGTTAGGTCTGCAAATGCATTTCCCTTTCCCACGTCATCAGTAATTGCCTTGTGGGCACTGCACTTTACTATTGCCAACTTCTTGGGAGTGTCAGGGCTGACAAAAGCCTGTGTATCAATGGACAATTTGGAATCTTTGACCCATGCGAAGTCAGGAATCCTCTCTCTGCCCAGAGCCTCCCAAAATTATGGGCGACTCCAAAGGCGTACTGGCTGTCAGTATAAATATTGACAGCCAGTCCTTCACTCAACTCACAAGCTCGAAGAAAAGCAACTAACTCTGCAGCTTGGACCGACTGATAGGGAACTCGTGATGTCTCGACTACTGTGTGTAGGGTTGTTATGGCATACGCTGTAGTTGTTGTGCCATCTGGTAATTTGAAACAAGAGCCATCGACATATAGCTCCCCTTGGGGTTCAGATAGGGGAACGTCAGTCAGGTCTACTCGTCCCTTCGTCTCTTCCTCGGTACGGAAAATACAATCATGCACGTCTATTTCCTCACTTTCAGAAGGGAGGGTAGTAACGTGGCTGGGTTCAGAGTGGCACATCTTTTGATGGTGACGTGTGGTGCAAATAGGGTCATCTCGTAGCCTGTCAGACGCGCACTGGTAAGGTGCTGCGTCTTAGTTCTGTTCAACAGTGTGTCCACAGCATGCGGTACCATGACTGTGAGATCAGTATCAAGGACGAGCCCTGCCGATTGTCAAATAGAGACGGCCATGACCGCGACCCCTCTTAGACAGCTCGGGAGGGCTCTCGTGACGTTATCAAGAAGCGCAGAAAAATAAGCACACAACCTCTGCTTACCTCCAAAGGCTTGTGTTAAGACAGAGAGCGCGCAGCCAGCTGTCTCATGTACATACAACACGATTGGCTTCTGGTAATCAGGCGTACCAAGCACAGGCGCAGAGCGCGATCTTTAGTTGCTCAAAAGCTTGTTGACATTCATGCGTCCAAGGCAAGGGTTCATGCACATCTTTAGTGGTTAGTTGCAGCAGGGGCTTCTTTAGTAGGGAATAGTTAGGGATCCAGTGACGACAATACGAAGTAATGCCTATGAAAGCATGCACATCCCTTTGAGGCTTAGGGATGGGCATTTTGACAATAGCACTAATTCATTCGGGTGTTAGTCTCCTTCCCTCCTTCGACAGTAGGTCACCTAAGTAGGTGACCTCCTATCGATAATATAGGAATTTTGAAAGGGACACTTTATGTCCGTGTTGAGCCAAATGTAGCAGCAATTTAATCGTCGTGGCTTTGCAACCATCTTCAGTGTCAGAGGCAATCAGGTGATCGTCCACATACTGCAACAATACATTACCTGGGGGAAGTATGAGGGAACCCAATTGGTCTTCCAAAGCTTGACTATAGATACTGGGACTCTCTGTAAAGCCCTGAGGAGCCCTACAGAATCTAATACTTCTGCCGGCGAGGGCGAATCCAAACAGATACCTACTATCTGGGTGTATTGGGATGCTAAAGAATGCGTTTTTCAAATCGATGACAGAAAAGTATTTGGCAGAGGAAGGAATCATGGTCAGAAGGGCTGTGATGTTGGGGACAACTGGGAACTGGGGGACCACAGTCTTATTAACCTCACGCAAATCAATCACAAACCGATAGACATCTGGCTGATCATCAGAGGAACCCGTGGGTGTCCTCTTAAGAATGGGAAGAATAGGGCTATTACACATATTGGCAGTCGTCTCCTCAACAACCCCTGATTTAATCAAATCCTGTATAATCTGCAATTGCGCTCGCTTCCCTGCTTGCGGTATTTTGTACTGAGGGATATAAGGGAGAACAGTGTTGTCCTTAACTCTAATAGAAACCGGGAGTATCTGCAATCGTCCCACGTCCGTATCACCTGTAGCCCATAACGTTGGCGGCACATCCTTGAACTCAGCGGGAAGGGGCTCATTCTTTGACAAACATTGCTTGGAACTCACTACATTGGGTCCTATTGTCATATAGACACCATCTGGGGAGCAGAAAATCGTCGCGTGCAACTTCTTTAACAAGTCCAAACCCATCAAATTTTCACCACTATTAGATGTCAGTAGGAATGGCAAGTCTACTGTAAAAGGACCAAAAGTCAGGGCAAGTGGCTCAGAAATGGGGCTCACAACCGGTATTCCTGAAAAGCCTACCGAAACATTATTTTGGCCGGACAGGGCTGCCCCGGGGACCAGTGTACGAGAAACAGAGCTATTCATTGCGCCTGTATCCACCAAGAACTTTTTAGCTGAGCCCTGCAAATCAGCAGTAACATAAGGTCCGCACTGATCCACAGGGATCTGAACTGATCCCTCACCCTGCCCCTGGCTGTCCTAACCATGACTTAGCCCTGTCACCTCATCCAAATCGTAGTCATCATGATAATACTGTCGCCCCGAGGGACGTCAAAGTAGTTCTGATCAGAGCGACCTGGCTGTTTCTCTCTTTCCTGGCCTCTGTCATGGCTATCTGCCCCACGACCCCTTCCACGAGAACCCCGTCCTCTACGGACCCCAGGCCTTTGCAACAACGTTGGGCACTCACTTCGCCAGTGTCCCTCCTCCTTACAATATGCACACTGGTTGGGCCCCACAGGCACGGCATTTCTGCTAGTGCGGGGCAGCTGCCGGGCTGGACCAATGCCCCGCCCTCTACCGTTTCCTCGAGATACCTGCTGCATCAACACCTTCGACTTCAACTCCTTATTTTTCTTCTTCACCTTCTCCTTCTCTTTGTTCTCTCTATGCTGATAATACTGTGCCATACTTAATATCACTGATGGGGAGGAGGTAGTCCAAGTGCTCTCCGAAGCCTGTAGCCGAGTTGCGATCTCGGGGAGCAGGTTCGCAACAAATCTGTTAACGACTCCTGGTGGCCAACGACGCTGGGAGCAGCCCCGACACCCACCGACCACGCACGCAACCTGGGAGTCATCCTCGACTCAATGCTCTCCATGGCCAAGCAAGTCAACGCAGTCTCATCCTCCTGCTTCAACACCCTCCGCATGCTTCGCAAGATCTACAGGTGGATCCCGACAGACACGAGAAGAACAGTCACCCAGGCCCTCGTCAGCAGCAGACTCGACTATGGGAACGCCCTCTACGCGGGAGCCCCGGCCAAGCTCATCAAGCGACTGCAACGCATACAAAACGCCTCCGCACGCCTGATCCTCGATGTACCACGCCACAGCCACATCACCCCCCACCTGAGGAACCTGCACTGGCTCCCCGTCGACAGGAGAATCTCCTTCAAACTCCTCATCCACGCACACAAGGCACTCCACAAGACTGGCCCAGCCTACCTCAACAGACGACTCCTCTTCTACGTCCCCAACCGCCAACTCCGCTCCGCCGACCTCTCCCTCGCCACCGTCCCTCGCATTCGAAGAACCACCACCGGTGGCAGATCCTTCTCCCACCTCGCCGCCAAGACCTGGAACACCCTTCCACTAAGCCTACGACAGACCCAAGACCTGCTGACCTTCAGGAGGCTACTCAAGACCTGGTTGTTCGACCAGTAGCAGCACCCCCGCCTTTTTTTTTTCTCCCCCATTGCCTTGAGACCCTCGCGGGTAAGTAGTGCACTTTACAAATTCTGTGATTGATTGATTGATTGAACGAACAATCGGACACCTCCCTACATTGACAAGTCCTGTCCACTGAAATCCAAAAACACACCTTCAAACCTAGTAAAGAAATCAGATACACTTTCATCTTTCTTCTGACAACATGCTGTTAGCTTGTCCCAATCTACTCTCCTGGGTGGAATAAGAGAGTGCATGTTTTAATAATACGTCCTGGCAAAGCTAGTATCTCAGCCTAAGCTTCTCACCAGGCTTCCTCTCTTTATCCCATGCCCTAATCTCATCCCAGGTGCCACCCAACTCCACAACATGGTCCTGTGTATGCACTTGCCACCAAATATCAACGGGCACCAATAAACCGAAAAACATCTCAATGTCTGCCAACATCATCACCGTCGATGACGTGGCCTCTGTTAATTCTTTATAGTATGCCGCTGGATTTTTCCTAGGGTCGAGTAACTGAGTCTTAAGAGACAAAACCTCACTCCTTTTCCAAGGAGTATATAAACCCATTGTTCCTGGAAACGGGTCTCTACTCGCTGTCTGACAATGGCATCATGCTCATCTCGCAGCTCCGGTATCCTGGGGTGAAGAATAGGATGTACTTCCCTCATCAGAAACTGGGACACTGTTGTCGGACTCTTTTTCGTGCAACCTGCCTCGGTATCCAATCAACGTTGCATCATTACTAAAAACGTCGTAAGGGGCCATGTCAGAAGTATACACACGGTCCCGAATGTCATAAATAATTTGGGGTGCGACACCATTGAAACACTGCTCCCACAACCCAATCAAAGTAGCTGACATATGCTTGAGGGCATGCTGCTGTACAAATGGCTCATACTCTTTCAACACACTCCACACATCTTCCACACTGTAAATCGGGTTATGGGCCCTCTGGGCAGCCTGATTAGCTACCATCTTTTTCTCTGCATCTCCCACATCAGACCGGATCAACACCCGCCCCATTCGCTCCCATGCAGTCGCCCACTCCCCGTCATCCAGTCCACGCACAGGCGTTCAAATGCTCAACGAGGTCGGGGAGAGGAGATGTGGGGTAGGCACAATAGTCAAAGGGGCAGGCACCAGTGTTATTAATGACTGTGTCGTAGGTGTAAGTGATGGAGAGAGGGAAGAAGCTGGAACAATAGGCGTAGCAGAAAGACCTGCAATCACTGCAGGCATGACAGGTGAAGTCGAAGAAGAAACAAGAGGCGCCGTAGCCGAAGCAGCCAAGTCAATAGCAGAAGAACCGGAGGCAGGAGCAAGAGAGACAGAAGGCTGGGGCTGTGGAACAGCTGGATATATCATCTGCGGAGCATAGGGAGGTGGGGGTCGTGCATCTAACAGATCCTCTACAAAAGGGTCACCTTCTTCTCGGGCAACATAGGATTTATCACATTGCAACCTAAACTTCCGGTTGGCACACTCTATACCCTTCTCTATTTTCCCTCTATTATACGCTACTGCCTTCTGTGTTATTGTCTGCATCTTTCCCCTTCGGGCCTCCTTCTCTGCTCTCATTCGTCTTTGTTTAGCTTCCTTTTGCCATACCTGGAGATAATCAAACATCGACTGCCTACTCCATTTTGCAAACAATTTATCCTGCAAGAAATTCAATTTCTGTTCATCAAAGGTACCTGTTAACGGCCACTGTAGCTCGGCATTGTCCGTCGTATACTTGTGCCATAATGCACTAAATATAATAGGGCCAAGGCCGTGCTTGACGTACATGTCATAGTTCGGAGTGCCTTCCGGAGGCGCAGGTTGCCTCTCCTCCAATCGAGCATCAGCAGAGCAGCAACGGCACCTCACACAACACAACTTGCTAAAACATGGCATCTTGAAAGGGGAAACAAATTCACTATTTGTACCAGACGAATGGCTTACCAATCAATATCTTTCCGGAGGTCGGTCCTCGGACCGCATGAAGCAAAGACAAACCAAAAGTCAGTCCTCAGACTGCATCAAAATTACAAATCAGAACCAATAGCACAAGAATCAAAGACTAGTCAAACCCCAGGCATTTTCAAAAGTAAGCCAAATCCATTATGTTGCCTGGCAGAATGTCCGCAGACACTCTGTACCCAAATCGGTCCGCAGACCTACCAAGTGCAATCAAACGGTCCGCAGACCACACCAAATATTATTCAAAAGGGCGCCATATTCACAAGAACCAAAGCAAACTCACCTGGTGCACACAGGTCGAACTAATCTATTCTCCATTTGCTGACTCTTCGGGCCAAACAGTCAGATTCAAGGGTATTGCACTGCAGCCGAGCCCAGTCTGACCAGCCTCTTGTGAGGGCTGCCGAGGGACTGACTCCTCCCAACATGACATAAGGTGTTATACTTTTCCAGTTCCCCAAGTACCCGCCCAGACTGGAAAATTCCGGTCCATGTAACAGCGAACAAAGGAGGCAAAGAAGGATGAGCTGTAATCCTGGGGCCGGGTACACACTATCTCTGCCCCAAGGTTGCTCAGCCCGTGCCCGCCATTCATAAAAGGTGGGAACTGGTCTAACCAGCAGCAAAGGTATGTTACAATAGGGAGTACATTCATTAGTACAGCGAGGGCCAGCCTTGGAGAGATATCAGCCAAGGAGACATCGAGGCAGCTTTCTGCTGAGACAAGCAATGTGAGGACAGGAGCTCAGCTTCGATCATGTGACAAATATGGCGGCAACTAAAAATGGCGTAATGAATGCTAACTTAATGCAGGACGAAGTATGAGCAACAAGGCGATAACATTTTCAATTCTAACAATTTCATCACACATCTAATCCAGGGTTCTCCAACCTTTTCTTTAATAAAGGCTTCTTATGTTCACTGGAAATCATCTGAGCTACTCGTACTATTAGTGTTGTAAAGTGACCAGAACAAACAGATTACATTAGTGGCCATCCCAGGCAGGATTCCTGCCCAGATGTGGGTCCCTTGCTCACTTTGCCACTGGATTCAAGCTAGCCTGCCTGATGAGGGGTGTTACCCCGAAACCGGCCCCAGGATGCTTGTTTCTGGTCCAGGAAAGACCTGGCTTGGCAGTTTGGGCTGGACTGCTCCCATGAGGCACAGGGTAAAGACTGATTTGCATATAGCTGGGTCTGAACTTGGGTGGCGAAGTGAGCTAAAGAACGATGATGGATTCAACCCAGATCTGTGACTGGGGGTGAGTGTCTGAAAAGTTTCAGAGCTCCGTCCATCATCTCCATGTGTTTGCTTTGTGCGCCCTAAGTTGGCAGGGTATGCCAAGACGTGGGTCCCTTGCTCACTTTGACACTGTATTCGAGCTAGCCTGGCTGATGAGGGGTGTTACCGCGAAACCGGTCCCAGGATGCTTATTTCCAGTCCAGGGAAGACCTGGCTTGGCAGTTCGGGCTGGACTGAGCCGATGAGGCACAGGGTCAAGACTGATTTGCATACAGCTGGGTCTGAACTGGGGTGGCGAAGTGAGCTAAAGAATGATGATGGATTAAACCCAGATCTGTGACTGGGGGTGAGTGTCTGAAAAGTTTTAGCACTCCGTCCATCATCTCCTTGTGTTTGCTTTGTTCGCCCTAAGTTGGCAGGGTATGCCCAGACTTGGGCCCCTTGCTTATTTTGCCACATGATTCAAGCTAGCCTGGCTGATGAGGGGTGTTACCCCGAAACCGGTCCCAGGATGCTTGTTTCTGGTCCAGGGAAGACCTGGCTTGGCAGTTCAGGCTGGACTGTTCCCATGAGGCACAGGGTCAAGACTGATTTGCATATAGGTGGGTCTGAACTTGGGTGGCGAAGTGAGCTAAAGAACGATGATGGATTCAACCCAGATCTGTGACTGGGGGTGAGTGTCTGAAAAGTTTCAGCGCTCCGTCCATCATCTCCTTGTGTTTGCTTTGTTCTCCCTAAGTTGGCAGGGTAAGCCCAGATGTGGGTCCCTTGCTCACTTTGCCACTGAATTCAAGTTAGCCTGGCTGATGAGGGGTGTTACCCCAAAACCGGTCCCAGGATGCTTGTTTCCGGTCCAGGGAAGACCTGCCTTGGCAGTTTGGGCTGGACTGTTCCCATCAGGCACAGGGTCAAGACTGATTTGCATATAGCTGGGTCTGAACTGGGGTGGCGAAGTGAGCTAAAGAATGATGATGGATTCAGCCCAAATCTGTGACTGGGGATGAGTGTCTGAAAAGTTTCTATGCTCTGTCCATCATCTCCTTGTGTTTGCGCTGGATTCCTACCAGTGAGCATTTTAGTGCATCGAACAGCGTTACCAACAATAATGTAAAAAGGCGCTAGCAATATTAAAATGCCTCAACATGGGTAATACATGACATTCATAGCTGCAATGCCTCTGGCATCAGCTGTAAATATATTTTTGAAATCCAACCAATTTCAGCACATGAGTTTTAAAAATTCACACATTTTTATCTTAGATGTACACATTTCAATTTTGGGAACATACATTAATTCAACAAAGTAAGAGCTTCTAATTTAGATGGCTGGGCTATGCCCATAAGAGTTACTTACAGGTAGCTGGCATCTTTAAATACCTTTGCGGAGGATATGGCCTAATGGTTAGAGTGGTCTACCTTGAAGCTGGGGAACTGGGTTCAAGTCTCGGCAGGGATGCTCAACATCCTGTGATTCTGAGCAAATCACTTAATTTCCCTGTGCCTAGCAAAATGAATGTGTCTGTCTGTAATAGAATTGGTGCTCATGTAAAGCGCTCTGATACCTTCGTGTCAAGTTTGCGCTATATAAAACTAAAAAAAAAAAATGATTTCCTGGGGAGAGTGGAGATGGCACTCCTGCATAGCTCTTATGGTGCTGCTTTGGAAGACTGACATGATGCAGAGGTGTACACGAGGCAAGTAAATGTAACTATTTCTGCTTCCGTACAAGGCATAATGGCCTTGTGGCTCTAATCACTTACCCACAGCTCTGCAGCTTTTAGAAAAGGGAAAGTTTCCAGTTCTCTGTCTTGTTAACACAACCAATGTCAAAATACATTTCTGATTAAAATATGGTGATGGAGTACACATTTGTTAGCATTACAATGTAAAAGGTTAGATATCATTCTAGTCCTTAAGACTTTCACACTCGCACTCTAAGGAATTAGTGCATTCAAGATGGTATACAATCAGGCTTTGCTTTTATGTAACGTGTGTATTACCAGGGAAGGCCTGCCACATGCAGGACTCCACAACTGGTAACCTATTCATTTATTTGATTTGATGCCTTACTGTAGCTAATTGACTGTTGTCTATTCTATATATCATCTTTCCTTTCCTCTTTCAAGATGGTCATACCTTACTCTCTATATGTTTCAAAATGCTGTCTCAACAAATTGATTATTATCACTTCTTAGCAATGTAATGCTGGCATCATTCACAGTGTTTGCCGTTCTCGCTCAGGACAGTCCAGCATCCCACATAACACCCTAGAGAGCATACATCCTGTGCATCCAACATAGCACATATATGCGATAAGGTCAGCTGTCACAATGTCACTAACAACGCTAAAGACCCACTACTAAAGTTCCCACAGAAGCACTTAACAGATCACATTAGATCATGGGTATTCACAAACATTTTCCCAGGGGCCACAAAGTTTGGTCTGTGGTGTGACGGAGGGCCGCATTGATGCCAGCAGGTTGCCTGGGGGTTGGGGAGTGGCAGTGGGGGGCGGTGGTAAGTTGGTGTATGAGAAGCAAACCATGTACAGCTAGTGTCTGAATTGCACAATCTGAAAACAAAAACTTGGGATTAATCCTGGATTCTCCACTTAACCAAACTGTGTGATCCTAGGCAATTGTTTTATTTTACTTTCCATCCTGTTTCTTCTTATGAGGACCTCAAAATACATGACTTCAGGATGTGTGTTGTAAAAAACTTCTCCTGTGTTTGAGTTAATAAACTATAATGTTCATGTATAATAGGAACCCCAGCCACCCAAAGAGTGTATATAATAACTGACTTGCCTCTTAGTTGACAATTGGCATTGTTGTGAGGGTGGAGGGAAGAAGGAATGTTTATCAATTCATATTTGAAAACTATCTCTATTAAAAACATGCTTCTGAATGCACTGAAATATTATAATCTGATGTACTAAGGTGAATCTGTTCTACATGTTAATAAAATATACTTTTTGAATTATGTTCAGACGTTTCACTTTTGCAGCAAGAGGACTTTAAAAATGAAGGTGTTTCTAAAGCTGAGTGGTGCAGGACTCCCAAGTTATTCCCCTTCTTTAACTTCAATTAACCTTTAAATACATGCTTACCTGTTTATTTAACATCTTTTTAATCTTAGTGCTGAGTCGAGTAAACAGCAGCCCAGTGCTGCTGTTGACCAGGGGGACGAATGTAAAGGCCAGGAAGGCCGCATGTGGCCCCCAGGCCGTACTTTGAGTATCACTGCATTAGACAGACCTTCTCATATACATTCAATACAAGTGGAATATGCCACATAAGCAGATATGACAGAACTATCTGGAGCATTTACATCCAACAAAGCATCTTAAACCGTCTTGTTCAGAAATATTTATGTCACTCCATCCCAACACAACATGCTTGACAGACCTCCTCTTGTTTACAACAAGTCATCAAAGCCTTATTAATTACAAAGTGCTGCTGCCTCAACAGCAGATTCAGTTACTTACATCAACATACATCCTAGAATCATTCACAACACAATAGCTTAAACATACTACACCCGAACATAAAAATATTTGATCAAAGTATCAAAGCTACTTAATTGGCTAGCAATGCTACTCAAAACAGCAGATTCCTAAAGGCTGGGTATTTAAAGACTGTATATTATTTATTTAATTTATTTATTTATAGGTTTTATATAGTGCTAGCTAGACCCGAAGGTATCAGAGCGCTTTATATAAAGTCGCTTTACATATAATGCGAGACACTTAGATTTGAGTACAAGCATAAATAGAGACATAGAGAATCATTAGGCAATTAGGGTTGTTAACATATGCGGACAATTAGAACAGCATGAGTTAAGGCAGTAAATGACATAATAGACAGCTGAAGCAATCAAAAAACCGACTATGACAGGGGGTCAAATCCTAGAGAGAGAGCTATTGGAACACAGTTCAGTTAGCTTGCATGTTAAAGTATTTTTTGAGGAGAAGGAGTTTCAGGTCCCTTTTGAAGCAGAAGAAGGAGGGGTTGCATCGTAAATCTCTAGGGAGTGAGTTCCATATGCTGGGTGCATTTCCGCAAAAAGAGCGAGTCTGGGTGGATTTCCTTTTTAGTTGGGGAGGTATAAGAAGAAGTGAGTTGGAGCATCTCAGAGTTCTGGTTCTTCCTGCTTTCGTAAGTTTGTGTTCTAGGTAGTTCGGGGAATGTGTGTGAAGGGCTTAGTGCGTGATGCAAGCAGTCTTGTAAATACATCTTCCTTCGATGCGAAGCCAGTTGAGGATCTTGAGGGCTGGTGTGATGTGTTCAAACCGTTTAACACCTGTTATGAGCTGGGCCGCCATGTTTAGTACTGATCTAAAGGGGGGGGGGGGCGAGGTGAATGTTCAGCGTCCCTGTGAAGATGGCGTTCTCATAGTCCAGTTTGGAGAGGACTAGAGATTGTAATCATCGGAGGGAATGAATGGTTTAATTTTCTTGAGGTGTTTTAGTGTGTAAAGCGCTCCTTTGGCTGAGTTTTTGATGGTAAACAGCCATAACAACGACATTTTCACAATGAATACCATTACCCCGCATTCCAACACAACACAAATACCATTACTCGGCAATGCCATTACAACGCATGGCATTACAATGCATATGCATTTACCACGCATGCCTTTACAACGAATTTCGTTGTAAAGGCATGAATGGTAAAGGCATATGTATTTTACATGTAAGTATAAGGTAAGTATAGGGTTTAGGGTGGGTTTGGGTTATGTGGTGTAGGGGTATAGGTTTTAGGGGTTTGGGTTTTGGGGTGCCAAGGGTAATTTTAGTGTTCAGGGTGGGTTGGGGCTTTGGGGTGCACAGGGTAATTTTAGGGTTCAGGGTGAATTTGGGTTTTGGGGTGCAAGGGTAATTTTAGGTTTCAGGGTGGGTTTGTTTTTTGGGGTGCCCAGGGTAATTTTAGGGTTCAGGGTGGGTTTTGGTTTTGGGGTGCAAGGGTATTTTTAGGGTTGAGAGTGGGTTTGGGTTTTGAGGTGCCCAGGGTAATTTTAGGGTTCTGAGTTTGTTTGGGTTCTGGGGTGCCAAGGGTAATTTTAGGGTTCAGGGTGGGTTGGGTTTTGGGGTGCCCAGGGTAATTTTAGGGTTCAGGGTGGGTTGGGTTTTTGGGGTACCCAGGGTAATTTTAGGGTTCAGGGTGGGTTTGGGTTTTGGGGTGCAAGGGTATTTTTAGGGTTAAGGGTGGGTTTGTTTTTTGGGGTGTAAGGGTATTTTTAGGGTTCAGGGTGGGTTTGGTTTTTGGGGTGCCAAGGATAATTTTAGGGTTCAGGGTGGGTTGGGCTTTTGGGGTGCCTAGGGTAATTTTAGGGTTCAGGGTGGGTTTGGGTTTTGGGGTGCAAGGGTATTTTTAGGGTTAAGGGTGGGTTTGTTTTTTGGGGTGCCCAGGGTAATTTTAGGGTTCAGGGTGGGTTTGGGTTTTGGGGTGCCCAGGGTATTTTTGGGGTGTAGGGGTATTTTTAGGGATCAGGGTGGGTTTGGGTTTTGGGGTGTAGGGGTATTTTTAGGGTTCAGGGTTTGTTTGGGTTTTGGGGTGCGAGGGTAATTTTAGGGTTTAGGGTGGTTTGGGGTGCAGGGGTATTTTTAGGGTTCAGGGTGGGTTTGGCTTGTGGGGTGCCCAGGTTAATTTTAGGGTTCAGGGTTTGTTTGGGTTTTGGGGTGCCCAGGGTAATTTTAGGGATCAGGGTGGGTTTGGGTTTTGGGGTGTAGGGGTATTTTTAGGGTTCAGGGTGTGTTTGGGTTTTGGGGTGCCCAAGGTAATTTTAGGGATCAGGGTGGGTTTGGGCTTTGGGGTGTAGGGGTATTTTTAGGGTTCAGGGTTTGTTTGGTTTTTGGGGTGCCCAGGGTAATTTTAGGGTTTAGGGTAGGTTTTGGGGTGCAGGGGTATTTTTAGGGTTCAGGGTGAATTTGGGTTTTGGGGTGCCAGGGTAATTTTAGGATTCAGGGTGGGTTTGGGTTTTGGGGTGCCCAGGGTAATTTTAGGGTTCAGGGTTTGTTTGGGTTTTGGGGTGCAGTGGTATTTTTTAGGGTTCAGGGTGAGTTTGGGTTTTGGGGTGCCCAGGATAATTTTAGGGTTCAGGTTGGGTTTGGGTTTTAGGGTGCAGGGGTATTTTTAGGGTTAAGGGTGGGTTTGTTTTTCAGGGTGCCCTTGGTAATTATAGGGTTCAGGGTGGGTTTGGGTTTTGGGGTGCAAGGGTATTTCTAGGGTTCAGGCTGGGTTTTGGTTTTGGGGTACAAGGGTATTTTTAGGGTTCAGGGTGAGTTTGGGTTTTGGGGTGCCCATGGTAATTTGAGGGTTTAAGGGGTATGGGTATTGGGGTGGTAAGGGTAATTTTAGAATTTTGGGGGTGTATAGTTATTGGGGTACAAAGGGTAATTTTGGGGTGTAAAAGTATGCGTTGTGATGGTAATGCGTTGTAACAGCACTTGCGTTGTTACAAATGCGTTGTGATGGTATGCGTGGTGTTTGAATGTGGGGTGAGAACATATATTCGTTTTTCATGTGATCCTTAATTGACATGGTTTTTGTCCAGGGTGATGCCTAAGGACTTTACATAGTTGGACAGAGTGAGAGAGCAGTTTAGTGCATCCAGGTCATTAAGCCAGTCTTGGATTGGTAGGGGGTTACTTTTATGGGAGAACAGTATTATTTCTGTTTTGTTGGGGTTCAGCTTTAGGTGGCTGGAATTAAACCAAGATTGTATCGTGATTAGAGTGGCGTTGAGATGTAGGATGTCACTGGGTGATTTGATTTTGTAGTAGAGTTGAGTGTCATCAGCATAAAGGTGATATTTGATCCCTGCTTGCTTCAGGATGATTGTAAGGGGTTCCAAGAAGAGACTGAACAGGGAAGGGGAGAGATTTGAGCCCTGGGGCACCAAGAGAAACTAGTGTGGGTTTGGAAAGGCAAGAGTTGATTTTAATTTGTTGCGATTGGTGTTGTAGGTAAGATTTGAACCATTTTAAAACTGTGCCATTGATACCAGAGCAGATCTTAAGTGTCTCAAGAAAGGCTGGTTGATTTATGGTATCAAAAGCAGCTGATAAGTAAAGTAGGATAAGCAGGCATGCATCACCTTTGTCTAAGGATCTGTGGATGTCATCTGAGATATTGAGCATGGCAGTTCCTGTGCTACAGCCTTTCCTGACCCCTGATTGGAAGGTGTCATGGAGGTTGAATTCACCTATCTGTTGATCAGTTGTTGTAGGACGCACTTCTCCATAGTTTTGGCTAGGAACGGGAGGTTGGATATAGGTTGAGAGCATTGGGGTCTGCCCCTGGTTTTTTGAGTATAGGTGGGATTTGTCCTAGTTGGAGGGTGTCAGATACACAGCCTGAGGCAAGAGATGTCTTGATGATTTTTGTCCAGAACAGGGCAATGATGTGGTTGAGATTTTGTACAATTGTGGATGGGAGGGGATCCTTAGCGTGTGAAGCAGGCTTTAAGAGGGATATTCTCAGGAACGTGCGATAATCATCGCCAAAATAGGTTAACGCAAGTTTTCATATCGCCGTCTAGCGTGGGAAAATAACCCCGTGTGAACGTGGCATTCACAACACGGCGGTAACATGCGATAGTACCCCGATAACGCGGCAAATGTTCGCGATAACTCTACCGGGACGGCGATAAAAATCTCAACCCGAACGTGAAAAAAGTTGCGATGGGCCCAACCGCGATAGAAAAATCAGCGACCAGCAGTGGCAGGCTTGCAATTCCCACGTCAGGCGGGTAAAATCACCATAAAAGCAGCAAAAAAACCAGAAAGAAATAAAAAAGACATAACAACTGCGAAGCACAATGGAGGGAGCTGGAGCAAGTACAGAGGACAACCCGAATCCCACAAGCCCCACGGAGGACCAGCCTGGGACCTCGGGGCCAGGGAAGGGCAAGGAGAAGAAGAAGAGGAAGACGCGGTTCAGTCCGCAGGAACACAGGATCCCGATAACGGAGGTGACACTCCCACCATCCAATTGCCATTGGTGTAATTGACAGCACTAAATGTTGCACATACACTTGTCCGAGCGATGTGCCAATGCAGAGGAGTGACATGCACACAGGGAATGTGTATAGGAATGAATTTATTTGCACATGCTGTGCCTGTGGTCATTTTGACCTGTCCCATGACTGCTAAGGACAGTCCCCATGTGACGTTCCTATGTGAAGAAATTGTGAATGATAGTGTCCCTTCGGGCTATTCCAGCTGCTGCTGCACCGGGGTATGGTCCACATGCCTCATTTTGATCATCATTGTCCGGTGCATCAGGCACTTGGATCCATGGGGCGTTGGTGCATACACATATGTTGTGCAACACACAACATGCAATGATCATCTTGCACACTATTTGCGGGCTGTACAGGAGTCTTCCACCTGTGATGTCCAGGCACCTGAAACGTGACTTCAACACGCCAAATGAGCACTCCACAATGCCCCTGGTGCGTATGTGGGCCGCATTGTACTGCCTCTGGGCCTGGGTGTTCGGGGCTCGGAGGGGTGTCATCATCCACGGGCAGAGTGCATATCCTTGATCACCTGTGACAGGGGAGAGAGATGTGTCAATCGGTGGTTCGGCATTCTGTGTTGGCAGGCTCATTAGTATATTGGTGTGTGATGTGTGGGACTTTGGGATACATGTCTGACATGTCTTGCATGTGGCAAATGAGCGGCATCCATGTGTAGTACGTTGCCTCACAGCTGCTCCTCACTCCCCGAGCCTATTTACTTGTGTGCGCTGCGCGGTTGCAACACTTGCACTCCTAGGACACACCATTGTCATGACTGTCTGCGCATGTCTACAAGCCTGACAACGACACTGTGATATTGGCCGTTGAAGGTGGTCGGCCATGTGTGTAGGCCCATGGTCAGGATATGGCGGGAACAGAGACACACGCAGTAGTTGCCTTGGTGGCCATCCCGGAAGTGAACCACGCCCTGAGCCCCGGGCTATTGATTGCCACTCCTACACTGGCCCAGCCCACTCCGCTTACGCTTACAGGGGGGGACGACATGGCTACATGTCCAGGGTCTACTCCACTGCCTGAGGTAACATGTTAGCACCCACTGTCTACGACACTACAAACACCAGCAGTAAATGTCCACATGGACATGTCTGTGCTCTGCATACTTAAGTCTGTCCAGCACATCCCCTCCACACTTGGCATTGTGTACATTCTGATTCATGGGTGACTTGCCTCCCTTGCACATACTTGGTTCCCGCCTCTCACCACATCCTGCTATTGTGTGGCAGAGGTGCCATTACGTGGATGGCTTGTCTGCATGTCTGGCCCCTGTTACAACATTTCCACGTGTTGTCGTGTCTGGTAGGTGGGCATGTTGTTTGGCATGTCGTATGTGATGTTGTAACGTGTGCATTCCCACAGTTGTGAGTTGTATGATTGTGGAGTTGAGGTGTGTGGTGTGTTCCGTTGGTACTTACCGACGAGCAGTGCATTTCCGTAGGTGCCATCCTCGAAGCACTGGTTAATGATGGACTCTCGGAAGATGTAGGAATCATGCACACTGCCTGGGTAGTTGGTGACGATGTTGGTGAAGAGTCCCCGGTGGTCCACTATTGCCTGCACATTGATTGAATGCGTGTGCTTTCTGTTGCGGTAATTGTGTGCAGTGTCGGCAGGGGGCACAAGTAGGACATGTGTGCAGTCAATTGCCCCCAACACGTGCGGGAAGCCAGCTATGGCGTAGAAGCCTTGCTTGGTCTCCAGCTGTTCCTGCGCCGTCTGGGGGAAGTGAAGGTACTGGGGTACCAAGCTGATGATGGCATCCAAGACAGGTGTGAGGAACTTTGATAGAGCTGGCTGTGAGACTCCTCCGACTCTGGCAGTTGTTGGTTGGAAGGTACCAGAGGCCAACAGGTGCAGCACAGCCAGCAGCTTTGTCTGCGGAGGGATGTTGGTTCTCCGCTGTGTTGGTACCGTCAGTCTTTGGGCAATGTGGGTCAGGATGCGGAGGATGGTCGTCCTTTTGAGCCTGTAGTGGGCAATGACTTCCTCTGGCGTTAAGTCTCCGAGGCTGGTGCGTTTTCAGAAGGACCGCTGTCTCATTCTGCGCTGCCTCGGTGGTAGTCCGCGGGGGGGTGGTCCTGGGGGGGGGCCTGGGGGGGAGTGGCGGTGGGTGTTGTGGGCCTCTTGGGGCTACGAGCTGCATGATTAGTAACTCCATGACATGTGTTGGTCTGCCGATGTGGCTCTGGGCTTGGCTCACTTTGTACTGCTGGTTGTCGTCCTGCTTACCACCAGTAGAAGGCAGGTGTTAAATCCCTGCTGCTAACGCCCCTATTCGCCTGTTTTTGGGTCGCATCGCAGTTCTGGCTGGTCGTTGAGAATATCGCGGAGTGGTGTTTTCGTGTGTTTTTGCACGGGAACGCCTGCTCTGCATATCATTAGCGTTAGTTGTCTCTCTCATCTGTGGCGATGTGTTATGCGGCAGCTATCGCTGGTATACTGGCGATGTGGGGAGTTTGCACCAGCTTGTGAATGGGGCAATAATTCTTTCGCCACTTTTGCTCCGCTAAAGTGCCGTTAACTCGGCGATGAGTCCTTGAGAATATGCCCCTAAGTTTTTAATTATATTGAAGACTTCATTTTCTGTCATAGTTCGAAGTCAGACCAATTGGCATCATTTTTCAGTTGAGTGAGATCATGGTTGCCGTTAGATTTTTTTGGGGCCATTTGGTCATTAGTAAGTTCTGGTGGTGAGGCTACCAAGGAGGGAGGTGAGTCAGTGGGGAAGGTTAGAAGGGATGGCAGATTTGTGACTTTGAAGAAGGATTGCTCAATTTTTGCGACTTGGTCAGTGAAGAAGCTGGCAATTTCTTCAAAGTGTTCTTTAGTGGCTGTTATTTCGTGTGGGGATATGAGGGTGGTTTGTCGTTTAACAATCTTGAAGAGCTCCCTGGGTCTATTCTTCACACGGTCAAGTTTTTTTAATTTTTTTATTTCATTTTATTGGCATTTTCAAAAGAAAATACATAATCATAACCAAGACAACAAGCCAGTATACCAGCGATGCATGTCCAGGAGTAAAAATCTGCACATTCAGATCATTGCAAATGTTGTACATTATGCGCCCATCCCCTAATATTAAACAGAAAAATGTAAATGACAACCACATTGCGATACCAATCAAGAAAAAATGATATGAGGGACCTGTTCACAAGTCCAGAGCCTCGGCTCGTATCACATGCACTGCAGGCAGGTTAACTGTAAAGAGAGACAACTTCAACATTTCACAATGGCCCATCGGTTGACCATTTGTATGTCAAGGTGTCCCCATCTGACCCCTGTCTCTCCCGGGCCCAAGTGATAAATGGTTCCCAGATGTCCCTAGGTCTTGAAGTGGGGGGCATTAGTTCCCAGAATGCGTTTAATTGGGAATGACCATACGTGACGTCCCTGATCTACTCCTTAATGGAAGGCACCCTCCTCCTCCCCCAGTGCATGGCAACCCGACGCTTGGCAAATAGAAGAAGTAGTGCGTGTAGTTTGCGTACTTTAACTGGTGTGTCTTTGACATAGCTCAGCAAACCCAGCAGGGGGGTGGGTGAAATAGATATACCAATGATCTGGCCGATCAGTGTGAAGATTGTGGACCAGAATGTCGTTAGCTTCAGACAATCCCACGCCATGTGTAAGAAGGATGCAGGTGTGAACCCACAGCGCCAGCAGCTTTCATCATCTCTCAGCCCCATGCGGTGCAGGCCTATAGGTGTCCTATAAAATCTGTGGAGGAACTTGAAATGAAGCAGGCGAAGCCTATAATTGGGGGATAGCTCGGTGAGTTGGCAGCAACAATACGCCCACTGATCCTCAGTCAGCAGAGCAGGGAGCTCGTCGTTCCACCCCTGTAATGCTCTGGGCTTCACCAATGGGGCTTTGTTTTGCATGTGTGTGTAAAGGCACGTGACACGCTTACGGGGTGAAGGTGAGCTTAACAGATTCTCTAATGCTGACAGAGGTGGAGGGGGCACCGGAAAACTGTCATGCAGGGAGCGACAGGCAGCACGGAGCTTATGATATAGGAAGATTTCAGCAAATGGCACCGATTGACCCTCGGCTGCAACCGGGGGGGACAGGAATGTGTTCTCCGGATAGAGGTCTGCAAATGTGCGGGGGCTCCGCTTTTGCGCCATAGTTCTACTAATTCCGTCCTTTATATTTGGTAACATAGGGTTATGTGCTAATGGTATAGAAGGGGCATAGAGGACGGGAGCGCCTGCCCGCTTCCGCAACTCATCCCATGCCCAGCGTAGGGCTTCCGTGGTGTCTATTCCGCCCCGAGGTCATCGGTACGGCTGGTACAGCTCCACCCGAAGAGGGACAGGTGCCACCGCGTCAGTCTCCACTGCTACATGAGGCTGGAAGGGTGTCGGATGAACCCAGTGGTGGAGGAACTGAGCCTGAGCACAGCAGGCATATAATTGCATATCTGGGGCACCCATCCCACCCTGTTTCAGCGGGAGCGTCAGCAAATCCCATGATATTCGAGCCTGTCTACCCGCCCACATCAAAGAGACCAGCAGTGATCTTAAGGACTTGAAAAAAATATGTGTTAGGGGGATCGGGATGTTGACAAACAAATAGAGAAATTTAGCTAGGGCAATCTTCCCTGCTAGGGATAACGGGTGTTTAGCCCATAGTGTGACCTTCTCCTCCAACCAGGTAATGGCACGTCCGTAATTTAAGTTCCACACCTCCTGGAGGTTCCGGCTGATCCAAATGCCCAGATATTTAACCGCCTCGGCCTCCCATTTTAAAGGAAACTCAGAGATCACTGGGTCTGTGTTATCTGTCAAGGGAAACACGACGGACTTAGCCCAATTGATGGAGACACCAGCCAGCCCTCCGAATCTTATGAATTCTCTCAAAATGGGGTCAAGATTTGTCACGGGGTCAGTAATGTATAATGTGACATCGCCAGCATATAACAAGATTAGGAGGCTTCTGGTACTGAACGCAATCCCGCCTGATGCGCGCAGCGAGGGGTTCCATCGCAATCGCGAAAAGCAGAGGGGACAAGGGACATCCCTGCCGTGTGCCACGCGAGATAGGGAAAGGTTCTGATAGTAGGCCGTTCACTCTGATGCGAGCTGAGGGCTTAGTGTATAACAACCGGATAAGATTAATAAAAAGTGGGCTAAACCCCATGCGGCCAAGAATAGCAAACAAATATGGCCATTCGAGCGTATCGAACGCTTTGGTAGCGTCAAGAAAAACTGCAGCGGCCTGTACGTCTGGGTGGAGGTAATGTAGCACCGAAAAGACAGTCCTGAGATTATGGGAAGTAGACCGCCCAGGGATGAATCCCGACTGATCGGGGCGGGCGATTAGGGGAAGTAGGAGCTGCAGTCTATTGGCTATCAATTTGGACAAAATTTTAACATCCACATTTATTAGTGACAAAGGCCGATATGAATCAAGATCAGTCTCAGGTTTTCCGGGTTTCAACAGAGTGATTATAATTGCCTCACGCATAGTTGGTGGTAATATACCAGTAGTTTGGGCTTCCTCATACAGTGCCATCAAATGTGGCGCAAGTTCTTCCACGTAAGTTTTATAGAAGGCGGTAGTTAGGCCATCAGATCCGGGGGCTTTGTCTAGAGGTAGACTTTTTATGACCTGAGAGACATCCTCTACAGTAAACGGGAAGTCCATGTATTCTCTATGTCTGTGACTGAACCAGATTAACTCTAAAGAATCGAGGATGGACTGTATTCCCTCTGGGCATGTCTCCTGGGTGGCAGTGTAGAGGCTAGAATAGCAGGAGGAGAATTCGTCTAGGATACCCGCCTGTCCCCTAACAGCAGCTCCATGCGTATTGGTGATCTCGGGAATGAAGGTAGTGGAACGCGTGGTACGAATCATGCTAGCCAATGTCCGTCCTGGCCTATCGCCCTCCCCATATCTCCTCGCCTCAGCATATTTCCCGAGAAACATAACCTCTCGCTGTGCTTCCTCAGCGTAGTCAAGCAGTCTGGCCTTTAAGAGAGCCAGCGTGTCAGGGTCGTTGGAGGAGTAGAATTGTGTTTCCAGTCCCCTGATTTGAGCCTCAAGGGAGGCAAGCGTACCCCGTATGGCTTTCAACACTCCCGCTTGGCGCGCAATACACTGACCTCTAATGACCACTTTAAATGCCTCCCAAAGGGAGGCTTCCGTGTCCACAGAACCGGAATTAAGGGTGAAATAGTCAGAGATATCTTTCCTTATGTCTTCCTTAAAAGTCTCGTCTAATAGGGCATGTGGTGGGAGCCGCCAAGAGAACATGCGTGGAGGGGACTCGGGAAGTGCCAATTTCAAAAGACAGGGGGCATGATCTGACAAGGATCTTGGCAGGTGAGACACCTCCACGGTCCAGGTGGCCACATCTCGAGAAACTAGCCAAAAATCCAAGCGGGACCAGGCACCATGGTGCTCGGAGATACAGGTGCCTTCTCTAATCGCGGGGTGTCTACAGCGCCAGATATCCACTAAGTCTCCATCGGAAATTATGGCGTTAAGAGCTTCGCTTGCTGAGGGATGCAGGGCCTGGGTCACCCCGTCTGTCTAAGTCATCATCCAATATAGCATTAAAATCTCCCCCCCAGATAATGGTGCTGCAGCCGGTCGCTCTGACTCTAGCCCAGATGTCTTGGAAGAAACTAGGGGAGTCCACGTTAGTGCCGTATAGCGCGACTATGGCAACTGAAGCCCCACCTAATGTGCCCAGTATGATAATGAATCTACCATCGGGATCCCTGTGCAATTCCCCTTCCCTCCAGTCCAAGCCCCGCTTAATCATCACCGCTACTCCTCGGGAGTAGTTGGAATATATAGAGGAGTAAACGTGGCTCCACCTGTTGTGTTTCAGCCTAGGGGAAGGCACGACATTAAGGTGGGTCTCCTGTAGTAAACATATGTCTATGTTGTGCCTCAATAAGTAAGTATGCACGAGCCTGGACTTCCTGACGTCATTCAGTCCTCTGATGTTCCATGTGAGCAAATTCAGATTGGCAGCGTGGTGGCAAACTGTGTGAGGTGCAAGAGAGCAATGGGGCGAGGGTAGCACAGCTTATTCTTAGACCTAGCGGTGCAGCCAAACAAGCAGCAAATAGTTATACTGGCTAAAAACACAACAACATTCCCAACCCCCAACCCTCCACCCACTCCAACCCCCCAATCAGGTTGAAGATAACCCTCCCATGAACGTATAGAAAAACATTGAACACTCGGGAGTCCTCCCATAGGGATGCAGGAATGCCGGCACGCTCCCCTACCGAGGCAGGGTGGCCAAGATACTGCAGAGAGCTGAGTCAATAACAAAAAACAGAATTCCAAGAAGTCATCCACATAGCATTAGGGCCTTCCGGATACCCGGCAAGTCATACAGTTCTGTCCAGTCTAGAGTGGTGACACTTTGATCGACATGCCGCAAGGGCCCTCCGGACCACCACTTATACATAAACAGGCCCCCGAAGAGGCAGGTCACACCCACCCACCCCGGGGGAAACCAGCCATAAGGAATAATCTGAACATGGGAGCACATGTTATAACGGAGATGGGCCAACAAAGAAAAGGAGTGCCGAACAGGGCTCCCACCAGCAAGAAATAATACTAAACAGCCAGAGCATATAACAGGGCATGGCGGGAGAACAGTCAGTCATTGTCACTTAGCTGGGTTTCCGCTGAGTCCGCCAATCTGGAGCCATGCTTCGACTGCTTACCGCCGATGTGTTTTGCGAACTTGAGGGCGGACTTGGCATCCGTGAAAAAGTGTGTAGAGCCATCATGTGTAACCTTAAGTTTGGCGGGATACAACAACGAGTAGGGGACTTGGGCCTGCATCAGGATCCGCTTCGCAGGCAGAAATTCACGTCTCGCCAATTGCACCGCTGGTGTAAAATCCGGGTAGAAGGAAATCTGATTGCCCTTGTGCGTAACCTTACCCATCTCACGCGCTAGATGCAAAATCAAGTCGCGGTCTTGGTAATTAAGGATCCGAGCTAGGATGGGCCGAGGTGGAGCCCCGACCGGTGGTTTAGGGCCCAAAGCACGATGAGCTCTCTCTACCGCAAAAACTGGGGAGAGGTGAGTATCGAACAGTTCCCGGATTAGATCTGCCACGTAGGTCTCCATCTTAGCAATGGCCGTGGTCTCCGGTATACCTGTGATACGCACGTTGTTACAGCGAGATCTCGCCTCCAAATCTTCATTCTTGGCGCGGATTAGCCCCAAAACTCTATCCATCTGCAGAAGTTGGTCTTTTGTTTCCACCTGAAATTCATGGAAGTCGGATGTTTTATTCTCAAGCAAGTCGAGTCTGTGTTCATGAGTTCCTACCTGTGACTTGACTGATTCCAGTTGTGTGGTGAGCGCGTCAAGCTTGGTGTCGATATTGCGTAGGCTTGACCGCATTTCAAGCATTAGTGTCCGGAGGTCTTCCCCTCGATCCTCCGCCTGCTGTTCCGTAGACCTCTCCGCGCCGGCTTCAGAGTCAGATTCGGTGAGTCTAGTCGCCCTCCGCTGGTCAAAGTTTAACTTCGGCTGTTTTGCATCTTGTTTCCCCATATTACGTGCCGGTGTCACCCGTCTCAGCTGAAGGGTTTATCCGTTCGTAGAGGCTCAGGGCACACACCTACCACCCTCTCTCACGTAGTTGGCAGCCGGTATCAAAGTGGCGTGGGTTAAAGCACAGTCTCAGCCCACAGAGAAGCAAAGGGGACCACCCCACACCAGGAACAGCAATCGGGCACACCCGCGGGGAACGTCACCACACTGCAAATACAGACCGCTCCTCAACGGATTGCCAAACTAGTAGTCCATAGTGGCGCCAAAAGTGCTCACCCCAATCGGCCTTCCGTCGCAATGTGTGTGTTCCAGGCGCTGGCACACAGCTCTCCACCACATAGGTCCCTCTCGCAAGATGGCCGCTGCGCGGAGACCAGGACCGTAGGATCAAGCCGACTCGCGCTACACAGCCGGGGGCAGGGTACACATTGAACGGGGTCCTTAAAAGCGTAGTTGAGTAGTTTGCCCTTGGATATGAAGAGTACGACATCCAGGGCAGTATGTGTTGTCCGAGAGTGCCGAGCTGAGCCTACATGTAGCGCGGTTACAAAATGGTGCCTACAATGCATGGGGCGCTTCGCATCCTCCTCTTTACCACGCCTCACCGTAGGAGATCCAGGCATGTGCAGTGAGGCAGTCAGCGGGGCTGCGTAGCACCACGGCCGGAGCTAGCGCCGCATCCGGGACAACTAGGAAGAAGGGAGTACCTCTTTGTCGCCGAGGCCCGCACCACGCCAGCCGCTGCGGGCTCGATTTTCAAAGGCTGCCCGCCCACGCAGCATCCGGACCTGCCTCCGCAGCCGGCCTCCTCTCAGCAGGTTGCGCAGATCAGCTCCAGAGCAGGGCACACAGCAGCGAGTCACGGCGTTCGACTCCTGAGGAATTCCGCTGTTGACGTGTGGATGTTAGCTCGACATTAGCTCTCCTTGTGCAAGGATAAACGAAGGATCATTTCTCGGCCGGCGGAGCTCACTCACAGAGCGGCCATTCCACAGCTCGGCAGACCACGCCCCCCCACACGGTCAAGTTGGTTGCAAAGGAAAGAGGCTTTTTCAATAAAAATTTGCTTCTTATATGAAAGCCGTGCATTTTAAGTAGTGCTAGATACATTGTCGAGGGGTTCTGTCTCCAAGTCCTTCCTGCCTGTCTGAGTTGTCTCCTCTCGTTGTTAAGATCTGAGTTGAACCAAGATTTTGATTGGATTGATCTCAGTTGTTTTAGTTTGAGCGGTGCCACTTGGTCGAGAACTTCCATCATCGCTGTATTATAGTGGGCAGTGAGGTCATCAACGGTATGAGTGAGAGGGTGACGCTGTAGTTGGGCACAAATCCTGGATTCCAGTTCATTTATTGGGACATGTTTGATGTTCCTGGTCCAGTGCTTAGGTTTATCTGTTATGGCTGGGTGGGATCTAAAGTGGGTATCAATATTAAACAGTATGAGATTATGGTCGGACCAGTAAACGGGTGAGATGGATCTAAGTGAGACCAGCTCATTTTGAGTGATAATCGCATCTAGAGTGGAGCCTTTAATATGTGTTGGTTCATTGCAGAGTTGTTCAAGGTCATTTATTTTAGGAAGATTGGTGAGGTTCCAGACTGTGGTGTCTTCTGAGTTTTTCCAGTGAATATTGAAGTCGCCCACGAACAAGTCCTTCATGTCAGTTAGGGAAAACCGAGTTACTAGGTCAGTTAACTCTTCTGCGAAGAGGGCGCGATCACCAGGAGGGTGGTGGAATGGTGTGTAGTGTGATAGGAGGGGAGCCTTTGACTTTAAGTTCAGCTACGAGGTATTCAAAAGTCGAGTATTCTGCATTTGTTAAGATGGAAAGATGTATTCCCTCTTTGTGGATGATAGCTAGTCCACCACCTCTTCTTTTAGGTCTGTCATGTCTAATGATGGTATATCCAAGTGGTGTAAGTATGTCTAGTATGGGGGGAGAGTGGTCATTGAGCCAGGATTCGGTGAGGAAAGCGATATCAATTTCTTCACCGAGTATAGCTTCAGCGATATCTGTAGCATGTTGAGCTGCTGATCTACAGTTGAGGAGCATGCATGATAGAGGATAGGGATTATCACTAGTAGAATGTAGTGTTTGAATTGTGGTGTATTACGCAGGAGGTCTGGGTGAGTAGATAATCCTAGGGATTTTATTTGGGCCCACTAATACTGGGATTATGGAGGGAGGCTTTAGAACACTATTCTGGTTCTTTGTGAGGTAAGATTCGCTGATAGCATCAGCTTCCAGTGCGGATATGGGGCTGTGAGCACAGCGGGGTCTATGGGACTGATGGCACAAGGGAGTAGAGGGCCAGAGGGTATGTTGTATGGCCGATGGAGAACCTGTGTGGGGAGTCAATTTATAACTATGAGGAGTGTGAGAGAGGGATAACTTGGCCTGGCCTGATAGGCCCTGTCTTAGATGCAAGATGTCATTAGCTAGGGAATCAAGTTTTTGCTCCATTCGGTTCAGGAGCTGGGTAAGTATGTCATTGATTCTTCCAGCATTGAGAGTGGGAGGATATGTGGGAAGTCCTGAGTATAAGGGAGGAGAGTGCACTATGCTATGGGTTGGTCAGTGTCATTGGGACTGAGAGTGTAGACAGTCTTTGTGAGCTGAGTAGGGTCTGCATTAGTAGGGAGGGGTGCATCCGCTGAAAGTTCAGTAGCTGATGGTCTGTAGTTGGGGTTCACGCCACCTGGCTTAGGGTGTGCATCATCGAGTTTTGTTACTGTGTGTCTGCTGGTTAGGGTGGAAGCAAGTGAAGTCATTCTAGTGGGTATTTGTCGGCGGTGTGTGCTAATGGGGACGGCAAGGTTGCTAAGAGTGTCAGGTGGTGTCATAGAGTTCCATAGCGAATCAGTGGGGAAAAGAAGGCGGGCTGGTCCTGGGTTGATGGTCCAGGGTAAGGGGGAGAGAGGAGTTTGGGGCACATGGCCCTGTTGTGTTAGTGAGGTGAAAAGTGACGGGAAGTGCTGATCAAAGATGGTGAGGTGAGGGTCTGTAGCTTGAATAAGTATGTTCCCTGTCCTGAAAATGAAAATAGCGATTTCCCCTCTAAAGGATGGGGAGAGGGACGTGGTGAGTTTTGTGTAAGCCTGGGCAGTGAACTCCGCTCCGCTTGCGGAGTTTGCGGAGTTTTCCGCACTCCGCGTTACGCGGAGCTCTCGGAGATCCCAAAAACTCCGCTTCGCGCAGCGTAGCAGAGTTTTTTTCCTCGCTCACGTTCACCAATGTCAAGTTGGCGAGCGCGAGCGAGGAAAATCCACCTCCCGGTGAGAATTTTCCTCGTTCGCGATCGCCAGCATCAAGTTGGCGAGCGCGAGCGTGGAAAATAAACCTCCCGGCGAGATTTCTCAATGCGGGGGGGGTCAGGTTTCTCATTGCGAGTGGTCGCGTATGCTCGCGACCGCTCGCATTGAGAAACTGCCTGTTCGCGTTGAGAAAGCTGCCGCTCGAGTAAAAATCTACTCGAGCGACAGAAAAGGTAAGCTTGCCCTGTGCATGGTGCTGTTCGCAATGATTACACAGTGCGGACAAGCATCCGGCACTGTGCAATCACCGCGAACCGCATTTTTCTACCATACTCCGCCGCTCGCGGAGCTCTGCGTAGTGCGGTGGAGTTTTTTTGCACTTCGCGTAGTGCAATTCCGCGAACTCCGCCCAGGGTTAGTTTTGTGCCATAGGGTATTTTGATTGACTTAGTAACTTCTGGATGGAGAAGGAAGATGTTTTTCCACTTTGCAGGGTGTTTGGAATAGAAGACGAAGGGGCATATTAACAACCAGGCGATAGTCAATTATCGCCGCTTTAGCGTCCGTTTTCGGACGGAAAGCGGCGATAATTCTATCGCCTAATCAGCAAGGTCACGCTATCGCGTGAATCCCTGCACTATCGCCCTTTCCCCCAACGCCCATCCTTGCATCTCTAATGAGATGCAAAGTGGGCGTTACTGGGCGTACCCCAGATGGGCTACGTTGTAAATATCGCCGATGTGCACATCGCGATATTTACAAGGCAGCCCACAGGATTATAGCAGACGTTAGATTTTGGCGAAAACGTCAGTTTTCGCCAAAATCTAACGTCTGCTATAATCCCGACTTAGCCATCCCTAACATAGGGGGTGGATTGTGCTGATACGACCACAGGGTCGTATCAGCAAGGTTATCGCCGTTTTGAAGGGGACATCGCTGGAAAACCAGCGATGTTCCCTGCAAAACGGCGATAACCTCGCTATCTCTGGAATTTTTATCGCCCTGGAGATGCGTGTTGTTAATAACGCGCTACCAGGGCGATAATTTCCAGAGATAGCCAGCGATAAGAAATCTATCGCTAAGCACGGCCAGCGATAATTATCGCTGGCCGTTGATAATATGCCCCGAAGTTGGTTTTCTTGTTGCCGTTGGTCACGCTCTGATAGGTATCGGCTATTAGTGTTGCCGGGTGCTGTTTCAGTAGTCTGTGTTTGAAATTCTTTTTTGCGTTATTGGAGAAATTTTTAGGATACGTGATGCTCCATGAGTTGGGGCCATATCTCACGAGTGCAGTGTCGAGGGGTTTGTGGGGGAACATTGTTCGAGACATTTAAAGTCTGGTAACAGTTGAACAGCAAGATAGGGGCAAGATAGGGGGAAGTAAGGGAGTGCTGACAACTTGAAGTCGTAGGAGGCTGGGCTGGGCGCAGTGGAGGAGTGTCGTTGTACAGTGAGCAATATGTTTGGATATGGTTAGGTTGGTTAGAAGGCTGGACAGGGCGCTGTGGAGGAGTGAGGTTGTACAGTGAGCAATCCGATTGGCAAATTTGAAGCGCATGTAAGCTTCAATTGTGAAAGTCGCATATTAGCCAGTCGACTGGGAGTAGAGTAGTTATGGAGGTATACAATATGCACTTCTAAATCATACTCAAAACATCAGATAAGTAAGGATAGTGCTCAAAAACATCAGATAAGTAAGGGTGAAAAACAAATAAGATGGACAAATAATAAATGAGCGAGAAAATAATGTGGGACGCAGTTCCTAGTTAAGTTATGAAGGTATACAATATGCACTACTAAAAATCAGATAAGTAAGGAAAATACACAAGAACCTATTCAGATAAATAAGGATAAAAAGCAAATAAGATGAACAATAGTAAATAAGCGTAAAAATAATGTGGGACGTTGTTCATAGTTAAGGCCACAAGGTGGAGTTCCAGGCTACGTAAGTATCGAAGACCACATGCAGAGGTCTGGGCTGAGGTAGTCATTTGGTTGTAAGGTTGCAGGGAGGGAGGGAAGATGGCTGCCTAGGGGGAGAAAGAACAGAGGGGCAGCATAACAAAATGGGGGTGAAAGTGAGGGAGGGGCAACAAATCCTCATTAGGACTCCACCTGTCCTCCAGGTCGTCACCACACGGCAAAACTTTTTCTCATGGGAGAGGGGGGTTTGCGAAGCATTCAGTCCTGGCCCGCTATAGCTCGCAGCCCCCCAGGGGCCCTCACCTCATTGTAGACTCCAGGTGCGGGCCACCGCTCCAACAGCAGCGCCTGAATCTCAAAATGGCCACCATGCCCCCTCCCCCCGAGCACCAGGCTCGATGAGAGACGTTGCAGGAAGGACTGCCTGCCGTTTGGGGGTCGTCAGGCCCTAGCTTCAGACTTCTTCAGCACCCTGGCAACTGGTTGATTCCTCTGCCTCTCTTACCTTCCGGCAGCCGCCGAGTCCAAAATGACCACCGCAGCCTCCCGCAGCCTCGGCCCAGCCAAGGCCCCACAAGTAGGGCCGCCCCAGGTCCGAGATCCACGAAGCCCAGCCGCCTCCCTCGTCAGGCCTCTAGTGGCTGGCAGCTTCCCTCTTCGCCACTGCACCCGTCACTCATGTAGAGGCCCCTCACACTGCGGTAGCAGCTCAACTGCTAGACCGCAATCAGCGTGTCTCATTGTACAACACTGCAACAGGTACCATGGCAGACGTAGAGACGTTAGCACTGGGTGCCCTGCCCTTCACTGCAGATGCAGCCAGTAGACCGTCACACCGGCAGCCAGCATCATCGATAGATATAGGACCAGGCAATGGCAATGGGGCATTGGCAGTGTCTGGAGCCCCAAATTCAATCTGCGGCAGCAGCCAGAAAGCCGGTTCGACACTTCTGCAGTCGGCCGTCACACCCGCCGAGCCATAGGTCTCCAGCATAGGGACCTCGATAGCGACTGGAGCCTAGTCAGCACTGCGACTGCAACTCAAACCTCCCGTCTGGTACTCTGGCAGTTGGCCTCTTGAGGTGATGGGAGTAACGAGCACTGAGGACACTCAGCTGGCTCCTACGGTCGTTGCCAGCCCCACTATCACTGGGAGCGTGGACCGCAAGGCTGATGGTTTCCTGGGTTGAGTCGGAGGACCGCTGTTGATAGCAGTCTGGGGCCTTTTGCACCGTATCCTTGTCCTGTCAAGCAATCAGCTGGACTCTCTGAGCGGCAGCATCGGCGTGCAGCACTTATCACTCCGGTAGGTTTGCGTCTGAACATCAATAGAACAAAATAAGCAAAGACCCATGTACAGGATACACTTTGATAATCCCTCACAGGATCAAACACATCAATTCTGTCCATTAAGAAATAAAAACAATTATTCAAAAATATATTTGACAAACCAATCTTCAAATAGCAAACAAAATTGCAACAAACTGTTGTGAGTCTTGTTAATGAGTCTTAGAGCTGAATAGAAAGGGAGGCTAGACCCTAAAAGAGCTATTCATTCATTCATTCACTATTGAGCCATACAAACAACAGAAAGAGTTGTAAACCACAATATCAAAAACAGAAATATTATCCTGAAATAATATATTAGCTGTCACTACATAGTCAAAGTGAGTACATATAGGTAAGTATAGATTGACTAATCTTAACTCCACATCTACATTTTGAAGATATAGTCAGTAGTTTATATTCTGAAATTGGTATTTTTGCAGGAACAGATTTAAAACTCAATAATGTGGTAGAAAACATAAAAGTTGATAACATAGCAACAATAAAGGCCCACTTCATTTATTTTTTCTTTATTTCATTATTTTGTTATGCTTCCTGTGGAGGATTGCCCTTATCAGCACTTATAACTGTATAGGCAACAGTCGAGGTGATTACTTGCATCCATCTTTGCTGGAACAATTACTGAAAATTGAGGGCCCTCCAGGAACAGAACATTTCAACTTCAATCTTCAGTTGGGTACAAACTGTGCACAGCAGGACCTTTCCTTCTTGCAGAAGTAGTCCTGCAGTCTCGATGGATTCGCGGCTTGTTATACATGTTTCTTTTAATGGACTTCTTTTTCAGTATTTTTTAAAAGTCTTGGATTGAGTCGGTTCCTGAAGTAGGGCACAGAGTATTCCAGAGCTGAGCTTCTACATTGTGGTTTGACTTCCCATCATGGGTCTTTCAGTGAAATCTAGCTTAAACATGCATACTTGCTTTGCTGGTTATCACCCTGCAAATGGGAAGGTAGCCTAGGAACAGTGTCTATAGGTTTTAGGGACTTGACACTTCTGAGTTTTGAGGATGGAATGGAGAATTTTGTACTTTATACTCTCTGTTTCCATTAACCAGTGTGAATTCTAGAGGGCCGCGATGAAGGTAGATTATTTCTATGGATTGAGACAAGTCTAAATGTTTGGTTTGCAATCTCTGTAGTTCTAATATTTTCTTCTTCGGCCTCCAGCATAGACAACATTGGAGTTATCTAGTCCTAACTAGGCCATGGCTCTGTTCAGTTCAATACATGAGGCAAATAAAGCAGCTTGAGGATCATTCTCAGCGGTATGGGGAGAAAGTCTGTGTTTTTGGTTATTGCTTTGTAGTAATGGCCAAATGATAGATCTGAGTCTAAACTGATTCTAAAGTTTTTATATGTTATAGTAGGAGTTGATGTTACACCTGCTGCCTCTGGCAGCCGAAGAGAATGCTGTAAACAGAGTTATTCTTGAAACTGCCTTGAAGCCTCCCCTTTCATAGTCTTACTGAATGGGGAGGAGTTTATTGTATTGAAGTTATATTTACTTTATACAAGGGCAAGACCCCAAATTGCATTTTCCGATGGATATCACACAACTCAGTGTAAGTGCTATGGATGAAAGAGTGAGTTTCTGTCAAGCGGTCTATATGGGCAGTGTTTTGGTGCTGTGCTTGAGGACTAGAGTGTGCACCTATTGGGGTTCGTCTCTGTACTCAATCAAAGCAAATAAGGTGAAGTCTCAGAATCTATTTTATGGATGGATTGAAAGTGTCTAAGTGCCGTGAGGCCTATCTGGGAAGTGTTTTGGGGTCATGCCTATTTTCTGGGGGAGATTGAGTTTATTTAACCAAAATGTAAATCTTATATTTGATAGCCAAATGTTTGTATTTTCAGAAACTGATAAGTTGTTGTTTGGAGACAAAACTAATTCGTTGTGGTAATGTACATAAAGCCAATATTTGAATGATAATTTATGCTGAATTATGAAGACTGTCTGTTGATGTTATTTCTGTTCTGTCAGAAGGCATTTGCTGCTGTGTCTTTCATTTCATTAGTCAATTGCAGGCGTTCATACTGATAAAACATTACATACCATTACTGTTGGCAACCTGTCTGATGAAGTCATTACTGTAGTCATTACTGTTAGCCCTGCACAGGATCAACACTTTTCAAAACTTATCTTATGACTGTTGAAACAGTGATCATTTTTATTAGCATTTGTGGAATATTTTCTTTAATTGGAAGTAGCTCCGAGTAGAATAGGCTGGAGATTCCTGTTGCAATATTTCAAAAGCTTTCGACTACAGCAGGTAATTGGTGAGACTTAGCAACTTAGCAATATGCCAATCCCAATAAAGTAACTCTTAATAGATATGATATTTGGAAAGAGGACTGTTAATTTGTAAATCCAAACTTAATGAACAAAGGTCAGAAGTTGTTCAATTTTTAAACATCCAATGAACTGAATTAAAGTTGTATATTAATGCAAAATCCCCTGGTATATCAAGAAGTGTTAAACCCTTTGGGGCGCTCACCATCAGAATTTTTACTACATAAGGGTAATATGATGGCAGAAATACTACTGGCAGATTATATACCAAATTTAGCATTCAGGTACAGTACAGTGACTTACGAGACCAATCTCCGGGACTTAAGGTGAGTATTGGGCAAGGTCTAAGGCAGCACCAGCAGGTCATCTCCAGCAGCACTAGGGCAGCCAGGTGCAGTGGTACAATACAGAGTCAGGTGCCCAAGGTTAGTCTATGGGGATCGGTCTTCGTAAGAAGAGGCTGCAGGTTTTGACTGGGAGGCCAGTCAGGTTGAACCAAGCAAAGGGTTCAAGTTTTGTGATGCTGGGGACACTGGTGGGGACACTGGTGGTCCTCTTCTCCTTGGGCCGGGGCGGCCGGGTGCAGGGTCTTTGGGGTGTTGGGTTTCTTTGTCCGGGAGCACTCGCGGTGGAGGGGTCTGCAAGCAGAGGCTGCAGGTGACATCAGGGAGTTCACGAGGGGTGATCCCAAAATGGCCTCAGTTTCTTGAGGGCTTGGGGACCACACTGACACCATTGGCCCACAGTGACTCGGGCTTGGGGGGCTGGGGTGCAGTGGTGCTTAGCGGTGTCTGGTTTTGGTGGTCTCTGAATCCTCACGGTTCTTTTTGGGGTACCTGCAGGATGCAGAGGAGTGGTTCTGTTGCTCCATGGGAGCTCCTGAGTCTTTTTTGAAGGCAGGCCATCCTCCCAGGCTTTGGAGGCGTGACAGCTGCAGGATGAGACAGCCGAAAGGCCGGCAGGGCTGGTGCCAAGTCAGTTGCTCTTCTTCAGTCTTCTGCTTTCACAATTCTTCATTGTCCTTCTTCTTTGTAGGTCATCAGGATCTGGTTTTCTGGTACCAGGGCCTCCCCTAAATACTGAATTTAGGGGCGTTAAGGGAGCGTATGGTAGTAGCCAATGGGCTACCTACCCCCTGGGGTCACTACGCCCCCCCATATGACCACTTCCTGTGCGGAGTAGGCATTACCCTGTCCCAGGGTTCCTAAGTTTCCTATCACCAAAATGGGTAACCCTGAAAAGTCACCTCCGCTTCATGTAGCCCACCTTGGGCGTGGTACTGGCCTGAGGCTGGACAAGCCTATCTGATTAGCTAATTTTCCCACCTGTCCAGGTGTCAAAGGGCTCTGGACAAAGGGGGTAGGCTTTCCTCTTCTGTCAGAGAAGCCAGATTCACATTATAAAGCGGTGGGCTCTTTGAAGCTCCCCTGCCTTGGAATGCTAATCTGCAGGTCATCCTGTGGGCGGGGTGTAAGCACCCTCTTGCCTGAGCAGGCCTGATTTCTGGCCTTCTGAGAGCAAAGGCCCTCCCCTTTTCTCTAGTGGCAGGCTGGTGAAAACCAGTCAATCAGCACACCAGTAGCTGGTAGGTTTTCAGGGGGCATCTCTAAGGTACCCTCTGTGTGCATGTATCAATAAATCCAACACTGGTATCAGTGTTGGTTTATTAATACATGATGTTTGATATCAAGCATCCCTATTTTCAGTGAAGCCATCATGTAGCGGGGAACTCGTTTTCACCAGTGTCCAGCACATGCACTCAAAATGGCTTCCCTGTTCACTGGTACTGGTAGCAATAGAGCTGGCCAGCACAGGGGCATATCTGCTTGTGCAGATAGGTCCTCAAATGTAGTATTGTGTACCCTGACTTAGGGCTGTAAGGCCTGCCATAGGGGTGACTTACATATACTGCATGCTGTGTCTGTGGGCGTGGCACACAGGGATGTGTGCCATGTCATGTTTTCACTTTTGTCTGCACCAAGACAAGCAGCCTGCAGTGGCAGTCTGGATGTGTTTGGTGAGGGGTCCTTTAGGGTGGCACAATGCGTGCTGCAGCCCTTAAGGACCCTCTTTAGCCTCCTTGCCCTAGGTACCAGGGGTACAACTTACTAGGGACTTACAGGTAGTGCTAAAGTTATTGCCAATTGGGGTACAATTGCACAGTTTTTGGGAAAGAGATCTGGTATTGGGGAACAGGTTAGCAGGTACCCAGTGCACTTTAAGTCGAAATCACATTAAATACCAGGAAAAAAGTGGGGGGTGACCATATCAAAAAGGGGCACTTTCCTACAATGAGTATTGTGATTTGTGCCCTTTGTGCCCACAGTGGAACATTATGTATCAGTATTGCTGTTTTGTTCCTGTTTTGTTGTAGTTGTCATTTTTTATGGTTAGTGTAAACCTTTGTACAGAACAGGACTGTTAGACTTGAAAGGCAAGCAGAATGTAAAAAATAAATTCCTCTCTCAAAAATTAACTGAAAACTTAGAATAAGGAAACATATTCTTTGTTAATCTTAGGTCTTGATTCTGTTTATTTTTCTTATATGACACATTGGGGCCTTATTCAGAGTGCCAGGAGATTAAAGATTTGCATGTAAATTTCATACCTAGCATTTCTTTCCCTCTGACAAATATTGCCATGCAACACTGGGGTGCAATTTGGGTGGGGAAAATGAGGAATTATGAGATTTATAGATGAGAATGTGGAAAACTGTGTGATATTACTACTTTCTTCTAACCCAACCCAACCCAACTCGAATGAACAAAGGAAAATTAAAATATCGGCATACTGTTGTATAATCAGAATCGAGTGCAATCGTTTGATGAGACTAACTAAGAGATTTCCAGAAAATCTAGAGCTTCACAGAACTTTAAATACCATAAACAAAAGTTACAGAAGGACAGTGTGGGAAGAAAAACCAAAGGTAAAACAAAACTTTTGGGCGAAAGTTCTATTTCTCTCCAAGAAAAAAAACTCAAGAGATTTCGGCCAACTTGTTAACGGCTTAAATCGAGCACCAGCCTGAGTAATGAGCTCGGATCTAACTGAAGAGACTTGGGAAAAATTAGTGACAGGACACTTCAAACACTCTGTTAATCCACCTACACTGTATTCACATTTACAGAACCACGAAAAAAGGATACAGCCGTATCCACAAAAACAGGCTCCTCATCACTTCTCAGAGTATCAAATATACAAAGCAATACAAAGTGGTAGGAAGGATGGGGCCACCGGCCTGAACGGGCTGCTGCACGCTCTCTTCAAATCAAATGCAGGATTTTGGGCAAGTAAGTTAACCCTGGTATACAACTGTGCACTACAGCAAGAGACAATCCCAGAATCATGGAGGGGCTAAATAATTAACCCAATTTGTAAGGATGGGAATGGGCAGCAGCCAGAAAATTACAGTTTAATTACCCTGCAAGATGTTCAGGCCAAATATTTTGCAAGTCTGCCTCTTAGTGATTTGCAGGAATGGTCAAGCGATATTAAGGCCATTCCCCCAAACAAAACAGGATTCTCCCAAGGCCAAGGTACAGAAACCAACTTATTGGCTGTATCACTAATAATGGACAAACTTAAAAACAAGAAACAGGCACTTTACTTGTGCTATGTGGATTATAAGGCTGCCTTCCATTGCGTGAGTCGAAACCTCTTATGGCAAAAGTTATCTCTCTGGGGTATCTCGCCCCCCCTCTTCTAAAAGCAATACAGCTGTTATATATGGATACTTGGATGAAGGTGAGAATCGGAGATGGATTTATGCTGTCAAGGAAATTAGTGACACATCAGGGCCTAAAGCAGGGATGTGTTCTTGCTCCATATTTATTTAATTTATTTTTAGCTGACCTCTCGACTGAATTGGATGCAGTAAATTCTCATGCTCCAAAAATGGGTTCCGTGGTCATCTCTAACTCATTATATGCTGACGGCACTTTATTACTTAGCCAGACAAAAACCGTCTTGCAGCGACTCATAGACCCGCTTTGTATACATTCAACAACAAATGGTTTGACAGTTAACTTAAGGAAAACAAAGATCATGGAAGTGAGCAGAAAAATAAATAAGAGGCATAAATGGTTCTTGGGGAAAAAAACAACTGGAGCAGACAATAACATATAGATCGTTGGGAGTTCTTTTCGAGGATACGGCTACCTTTAAACAGCATAGGTAGGACTTGAAGAGAAAAGCTGTCCCCTTGACCCAGGCATGTCGTACCCTACAAAGAAGCTTAGATGGTCCTAGTTGCACACCACTATTGAAAGTCATTACAGCAAGACTCCTCCCGACTGTTACATATGGTAGTGAAGTACTCCGAGGCAGGGACGCAGCTCTGTTAAACCTAATCTCTTCAAAAGTATTTAAATCACTGTTCCACCTACCTTTGAAAACATCACCAGCCCAGATAAGGCTGGAGTTTGGAATTATGAATCAAATAACAGTAAGGAAAGGGGCTTACGTGAAAACCTGGAACAGAATAAGATCAGCCTCTGGAAGCCACTTATGCCAAGCTTTGTGGCAGGAGATGCAAAGGGATGAAACAGCTCCAGACCGCCTTTACTTAAATATAGTGATTAAAGAACTGGGTATTCAATCAATATGGGCAAATTCCCTTCTTCCATCTGCTTTTAAAAAACGAATTAATAAGACAGTAAAGAAAGTATCACTCCTATATGATAAAGAGAAATTTGCCAGTAGATCGCGTGCTTGGTCGGTGATCAATGAATATAAAATTCTCAATTCCCAACCATACCTAGAAACTGGCTGGTCAAGAAAACTGAAAATCAATTTCATGCACTTTTGTTTCGGCAGCACTCCCTGTGAAGTAAAGGAATGTAATAAGGCACCCAAGAAAACACCCTGTAGACTGTGTAATAAAGGGGTAGAGAACCTCATTCACATCACATGTGTATGCCTGGGGCTGTTAAAAGAAAGAAGAAAAATGCTGAAAACCTCTTTTAACAGAGTGGGGAATATGCATCTGTAGGCAGACTGTCATTGCAAATTTAAGATCCAATGATCAATTGTCGATACACGAAATTTTTAAATAGTGCTGGGAAAAAACTATTAGATGCTGCAGAGCACTGCTTGACACATGAGACTGTGCAAAGTCTGAGAAGTTGATTCTGGCCATATTTGGTTTGTTATAACCCTCTGCCTTATTTTGGAAATAACACGGCTAAATTACCGGCACTTTATATATAGCACAGCACACGTGCACTTTAGGGATACATAAAAGTTCATAAGATCTTGAATCAGTCACAAAGGACTAGTCTTTTATATGTAGAGCCGCTCACATTTTATAAATAGTATATTTTTAGGTCTCGCAGACCTGCGTTGCAGCGCGCATGCTCTGCGAGGCTTCTTGTAATCGAGTAGATTTCAGAAGGGGACTTGAAGCCCCGCCCATCATTCCTATTGGCTGGCATCATCGTTTATGCTAAACGCTGGCTCTTGATTGTAAATGAGGCTTCTTTGTTACCACCCTGTCTCCTTCTGCGACGGCCCATCCGGAATCGATCTTTTAATTGCGGCGTGACACGGTCTCCTTCATTAGCCATGTCGGCACTATGTTTTTCCAGTCGCCTTTGGCAAGGGCGGCCGCGTGTTTATTTTTGTATCGCGCTTTCACTTAAAGTGAAAGCGCGATGCAAATGTAAACAAGCGGCTGCCTTTGCGCAATGGCGAGAGCTTGTTGTTATTTGCAGCGCGGTCCTCTTTCACTTTGGGGACCGCGCTTGTTTATTTGTTTATTTAATTAATTTGCCGCAGGATTTGCCAGGCGGACCGTTTTCACTTTTGCGGCCGGACCACGCTTGTTTATTTAATTAATTTGCGCGTGTTGCCAGGCGGGCCGTTTTCACTTTTGCAGCCGCGCTTGTTACAGTTAGGCATTCGGACTTCAGAGGTTTCTTCTTGCTCCTGATAACTTGAGGGCTGCATAACTGCGTGCAATGCTGTACGGTGGAAGCGGATAACATTACAAAAGTCCACTTCCCAGGCGAGACTGACTGCTGGTGGAACTGGGCAGGAAGGAGTCGCTGCTGTGCCGCTGCTGCGTCGCCGGAAGAGCCGGACACCCACCCTTGTGGATGGGTGGTCAGGAGCTCACCAAGCCGCCTCCAGGGCTTCGCTCTGCATCTTGGGATTTACCTGAATCTCCTCCTTGTTGATAGTCCCTGTCTATGTAAGCGTCCCTTGTATTTTATTGTGGATTGTTTCTGTTTGTATTTTTTTTAAATCTGATCACCTACACCGCAGCAGATTGGTTTCCTTCATGGTCACTCTTTGCTGTGTACCCGCGGGCAATTTAAGGTGCCGTTTGTTGAAGTACTGACATGAGTACAGGTGCGAAAAACGATGTTTGTAGTTGGTACAATAACTTTAAAGTGAGGCAAAGAAATGGTGCGGGAAGGGGAAGAGGGGAACATAGGGGCACTGGGAGAAGGGTGCTGTAGACCAGAGAGCTTTATGCGAAGCGGGAACCCATGGAGAGAATCCCCCCCCACACCCCCGTCCCCCACCACCACCAAACCCCTCTCCCCAAGCGCGGTCGAGAAATAATACTTGTCAGATACCTGCAGGGCAAGGGTATTTTGTTGACGAACATATCATAGACAAAGACAGCTAAGTGTCCAGATGTGCGAGTGTTCAGTGATTTTGGAAAAACCTCCTTCTGAGAAAGTTGAAGATTGGCTCAGTTTCCCATTTTGATGTGTACAGTATTCTTTGCTTCCATGCAGTCCTTCTGGAGGCAGAGACCAAAGCATGGAGGCCTGCAGTGCGAGAGAGAAAACATGCATTCCTTTTGGTGCACACTCAAACAGTTCCCTCTTTTGATGTGTGAGTGATTGCAGTGTGTACTGTACATGCTCATCACGGACAGAGGGAGAAACCATCTGTCATACTGCCCCACACCTACGTCACACCCTGCTCTCTATGCGGTCGATAGTTTAGATCTGAACTGCTTGCAATGCAATAGGTCTCGCATTTACGCGAGTTTGAGCTATTCACATTGCAAATAACAATGCCTTTTATTTTTGTTTTCGTTTTTAAAACATAAATAAAAGGCATTGTCATTTACAATGCCAATAGCTTAAACCCGCGTAAATGCGAGACCTATTGCATTGCAAATGCTTGTTTTATAATGCACTTGATGATGAGTGCATATTTTACCTTGTTTTAAAGTCAATATTTAGAATTATTTTATGATAAGAATGTTTAAATTGAATGTAATGTATATGCTCTGGTCTTAAAAAACTATGCATAAATAAACTTACTTACTTACTACTTTATTCCATCAATCACCTTTTGTTGTTTTATTGTGACATTCTAAGTGTGATGGATATGTCCAGACATGGGCCACATGCTCTCTGTGCCATAGAAACCAAGGGAAGGCCCAATAAGGATGAACCCACTCGGAGTTTGCTTGTGTTCCTGTCCAAGAGGGAAGTGGCCTCACAGTTTGGGTTGGACTCTTTCTATTGTAGCAGAACCATGACTTTTTTCACTTGGTTGTTCCCCAACTGGAGTGTTACAGCGGGCAAAAAACAATGGACTGGAAAGCGGCCAAGCAATTGCCATTTTCTACAAATATTCACCCAATACGTTTTTTTGTTTTGATGCATTATACCTCATTCTAACATGTGGAAATTCTAATTGGGTGGTAATACAACACCCCAGGAATACCATTCCTTTTGGTGTTGATATTTTCTACGTGTGATATTACCTCCAGAATACTCAAAATAGTGAAACATGGGAAACATAAAAAGAGACCAATGTAATTACACAAACAATTACATTTAACAATAAATTATTGGAAAACATTAATAATCACATCATCGTATATATCATATGTGATCTACCAACATTAATACTGGTTGGGTAAACACACATGGTTACTTTTCCAGAAAGTGTTCAATTCCAACATGTTATATATTCTAGTAAATACCCTCCACCAGGACAAAGCTCAAGTGTCTCAATGCACCACTGATGTACTAATATTAGGCGTAAAATAGTAAATCGTAAGACTGAGCGTATCTTAACATAATTATTTCCTCTTTCCAGTGCTTAATTTGAGCCGGAGCTTTCCCGTGCTCGGCACCGGCACCTAATTGTCAACACCATACTTAGAACAGTCCACCAGATGGTGGCGCTGCTCATCTAATTTAGAGATGAGCAGAACAACGGTAGTTTAGGACTACAATATACATTAAAATTGCTAATACCTGCCTCCCCAGCCATTGCTTTAGCTTTGGGGAACTGGAATAATCTGAACTGTCGCATTTACATGCGAGAGAGATGGTTAGTAGTTGTTTTGGCAGCGTTGACAAGGGCGATGGGTGGTGCAAGCTGCAGTGGCCTCCTGGTCAGAGCCCTGGCACTTAATATTTTACAAATTAAGCACTGCCTCTTTCACAAGTGGATTGAGGATGTCGTTCTTATTCAGACGTGATTCTCAATAGTTCAAAAAGATCTGAATGCGGGTAATCATGTATCATAACTTTGAGTGTCAAATATTCAACTTTGCAGTTTGTAGTTATTAGGCTACATCACCAGCTCTTACAAAACACAATATTATCTAAACATAGTAACTCTATGGTTTAAACGTGCTAAATTGGTGTAGATGTCAATGTTCTACTTTCCTATTTAAATCATAACATATTTGTGAGCGTATGCCTGGGATGGTAGTCTTTCTGTCTGTACACGTTTGCCCTCAATAGAATGGCAGTCAAATGTATTCTCTCCCCATTTCACAATAGCCACAACTGCAAAGTTGAACTCTTTGGTAGACTGATGACATCACTGATATCATCATATTTATTTACAACATACAGTTATTGTGTGTACATGTGTGGGTCCATAGAATGAAAATACTGTGGTGTGGTTGTGCATGTTGAAAGTTATATGTTGAAACGTTAACAAATCGTTAAAGTTTGGGTGCAAGTAGTACTCTATGGTAAACATCGCAAATGCCGAGCGCACCTGGGGCCGTATTACAGAACGTGCCCCAGGGGTGCAAATGGCATGTGCGGCCACTGTGTGTGCCCCCCGGGGCACATTGGTATTACTGAAGGGGCCGCAGACGCTTGTTGGCTTTTTCTGTAATACTGAAAGCACTGGCACATATCTAGTGCCAGCGGTTTCTCAAGAGGGCATTCCCTCATTTGCATGGGGGTGTGGCCCCATGCAAATGAGGGAATCCCTTTGACTCTGTGCCTGCGCCGTATTATAGACGTGGGCGCAGAGGCAAAGTAGCTGTCAGGAGGCACATAGACAGTGCGCCACCAAAAAGGTGGTGCACTGTCAGTGCCCCCCTGATGGCAGCCCTATGGAGGAGGGAAAGGGGGTCCTATGGACCCCCCAGACATCCCCTTGCAGGCGGGTGGAGTCACTCACTGCTTCCGCCTGCAAGGGGTTCTCAAATCCCTCTTTAAAGTGCAGGCGGGTTGCCGCCTACACAGAGAAACACGGAGCAGCTTTTAAACAGCTGTTCCATATTTCTCTTGAATTCGCTGCCCTGGGAGCAGCACAAATTCGTGGCTGTCCTGAGGACAGTGCATTCTACATGATAGGGTGCACTTTTCCTGTTTGCACCCGGCGCACCTTCTTAAAGATGCACCGTGACGCAAACAGGAAAAGTGCTCCCTATCACTAATAGGGCCCCTGATGTGGTTTGCAGAGGTATGTTTCAAAGTAGGTTGTGACTTAAAGCCAAACGTTGCTGCAAAAAAATGTGCATGTATGTAGGATGCCTCTGTGCGCATGGACTATTAATAGCAAAACATATTGATTTCCCTTATTTTTCTTAATGTATTTGGAAGAGTTGCTAACAGCGGTGTAGACATTGCTTTTACAGGTAAATACTGTAGTTAAAAAGCAGTAAATTACTATTTTTGTCTTCCTCAGAGCATAAAGAATGCAGGGACTGCATACATTATGCTCACATAGGATTAGAAATATAGGCATGTCACTAATATGTGAATGCCCCTTGAATATATACATACATTTTGACATGCATTTCTTGCACGAGTCACAGGAAATGTACATGCATTCCTAAGGAATAAGTAAAAAAACTGCACGTGCACAAAGGCTAGCACAATTTCTGTATTGAACAGTTCACGTCACAATTTATAGCTTTATGAATTTGCACCACAAGTTTTAAAATCAAAGACTCTGCAGACACTGAACTTGTACAATTATTTCTTCTCTGCCTTATTTCACATATAATATCTAAGTCATTTTAATCTCACATGCAAGGCACTTTGAATGACACCTTCCCATTTTAACACATTAAGTCTGAGGATAAGAAACTGTTTTGTGAGAAAGTGTGTTAATATGCTAGCATTTAAAAGTACCAAAATACCATGTTGGTGACTTGTAGTGGCAATAAATCACATGAATGCTATAAATGTAATGGGGTCATTAACTATTAGGAATTTGTGAACTCTAGCTTGAGGCTGACAAGGTATGTGAGCATAAATCAATGGACAGTTATTACCAGTTTCATCCAGAGACATCTTTGCCCCAGGCCACGGGTGGGAAAGGGCAGCGACTAGCAATACATCTCTGTGAGAGCAACATCAAGGATAAAAAATCCAGAGGAGAGCTAAAACTCTGGCAGTCATTCATTTTCACTCGAGGTGACAAGGGCAGTCCCACAGCATTATATTAGAGAGAACTAATTGCATGGAGCATTACTCTGCATGGTTAATTAAGTCTGACAAGAGAGGTATTTTTTATTTTTTTTATTTGCTGGAACTTTATTTTTTATCATTTGTTGAATCATTGACTTTTCTAGCTCGCTGTGGTTCTGATTCACAAAGGCAAGCTTAAAAAGTAGAGATTCTCCCCATTTTGTAATCCCCCTATATTTGGAGAATATATTTGACATTCACAAAAAAACAGGTATACACATGGGAAACTACAGTTGTAGATGCTCCTACTTACAGCAAGTGGCTGAAGCAGATTTTCCACCTGCTGGAAAATCTGCATGAGGAGATTGTGCAATGATGTACACTGCACATTAAACTATTTTCTCCAAATGAAAATATTTTTCCCTTCAAGGAAATCCATTGGCTAATCCTATGTGAATATTTGAAATTTTGAGAGTACTATCCCCTCCAACTTGGAAAGGCTGTACCTCCTGACTATGCTACAAGTTGCTTTATTTGTATTTAGAGGAGTTAAACTACTTGAAAAACGTTTCTGAATACCCTCAAACAAATGTATTTTTAAAGAACACCCCTTAACACCTCTTTGATGATTCTGTAAACCAGTTTATAGAAATTCAAATTGCAAATATATTTTTATATTTTGCTCTAACTATGTTTAGGTGCGTAAATCTCTTTCTTAATCCAGAAATAAGAGTATATGCTCAAAAGAAACATGGCAAACCTTTTTCTAAACAAAAAGTGGGTGGATTACATGTGTTGCACCGACATCTGAGCAATTTTGCACCGGAGAAATGAAAATTTTGCTTTCATTTGGTTAAATCGTTTGAACAGGCGTCTATTTGACTCAGATGTGGCACATTTCTAATGGATTATTTTCAATTTTGTTCATATATTAATCATACATGTCCCTACAAAAAGATGCATACATTGAATATGTATTGCTGAATTGTATTGTAAAGGGGCTGTGTTATCCACATTAAGTAATGAGTTTATTGCAAAAAAATGTTTAAATAATTCTGCAAATCAAAGTTTATGTAACATGTTATATCTTTGCAGGGTATTGACTTCTGGGATGCTACCCATGAGATTGAAAGAGCAATATAAACTTACAGAAACAGTGGAAGTTTCCACATTATGTGAGTAAGTTATTTCTTCAGTTATTATGACAGATTGCTTGTAATATAATTATACTTTCTCTGCGATTCTGAAACATTGTATTATATTTAAGGTCATAATTTAGGCCATTTACATTACATACTACTATATTTGAATTATTCATCTTAACTTTTTCCTATTAAACACTCTTCTTGTCGACTATCATAAAACAAAAAGTAAACAAAAATATACTAATAATAATTTGTATCTGGGCTTTTTCACAATTTGGAACATTTGCTTTGGTTGTGTTGGATGGTTACACACTACGTTTGTCAGAGGAAATTGTGGCTTTCAATAGATTATTGGTAATTTCTGCATTGTGGCCTTGTACTGATTTTCTTAATACTACACCCCCAGTTGTTGAAATGAGAATAGTGACTACATGATAAGTGACATTGAGCGCTTTCGTCATCCAGTAGTGGAGTACCAACACTGCATATTCACTTAGCAAAAGAAATGGCAAAATACAGCTAAGTGAATTAAGAAGACCTAATTCTACCATTGCAAACAAAACTTCATAACAACTCTAAGAGACAGATTCACAAAGCTTTATCTAGTATCAGTTGTGTTTTGCTCCTGTTTTAGATGGAAATTGCATTTGAACATTAAATCATAATTCAAAAAGCATTTTTCTGTAAATACTTTTGTCTGATTTAGGCTTACGTGTGACCTACTCATTTTCTTTTAAATACGACTTGCAAACTTATCTAAAAAAGCTTTGTGAATTCTAAACCTTTTCATTCTGTTCTAGGTGTTGTTAGTTGTTACAGGGCCTGAGCATGGTATTTTAAATTTGGTGCTTGACAGTTTGTATGAGCTATTCAGAATGTTTTTATGGTTTTATCTATATTTTGTAGCAGTTAATTTTGGTGAGGACAGTTAAATCTTTATGTTGTTTTCTCTGTTCTTTCAGTGCCAATACTGCTTCTGGGGTAAAAGTATTTTCCAAGACTTTCCTATTTGTCTGGTGGTCCCTTTGCTGGAGTTGAGTTTGTCAGGTTTATCAGAATTTGGAGATTGTTTTCTTTGATGAACTTAGTATGAGAGGTGCTAATTTGTTCATGGTCCGTGGGGAGCACTATTATAGTAGTTATTAGGATATTTGTTGGAATGTGAAATACTACATGTTCTTTCAGTTGTAATAGCTTTTCATTTTTCAGATAGTTGTTAAATGGAGAGTTCTTCTTGATCTCTTCATATAATTGTTTCTGGTTTAGCTTTGGGTATATCAAGAGGGGTTGTATGGAAGAGTAATTTATGGTGGTATATCTGAACAAGATTCATGATACATGAGCTTTGGCAGTGATATAATGAAATCAATCTTATTGCCTTTGATGTGATATGGGAGACGTGCTATTGGGAGAATTTGTGCAATTAACTTATTCATTTTAATTTGGGGTAAGTGAGCTTTTGTTCTTCTGAGTCAGGAGATGATGGGTGATGAAAACAGTGCAAGGTTGAGGAGACTGGTCAACTGATGCTGGGTGGGAGGGAGCTTCAATATCCTGAAGTTATAAGTAATATTACCTACCCAAACGTTGGCTACTCAAACAATTACTATTTACCTACTTATGTATGGGTAAGCCCTGCAGTGTGGTCTATGGGTCAATGAATCACCACCAGAAGGAAAAATATATGGAGCAGCGTAATTTCGGCACCACCCTTACAAGTCACAAATACATAACATAAACGTGCTCTTAGCACATGTTTTCTATACGCCCTAAAAAGGTTAATGTAAACTGTTGCACTTTACACCATTATTGGTGCATTCACTGTAGAATTAGAGATTCATGTATACACTGTGTGCCTTAATTAATTAAATAACAATAGGGGGTTGGGCCATTATCTACAACCACCATGGACCTCTATATACAATTTTAAAAAAACAGTTGGTGGTTGTGTTTCTTTCTGGTTTTTTTGCTTTCCATGCAACATGACCTGTAAATCAATTATAAAATGTTATCATCCTGACATAACATTGCTCAATATTTAAGAACAGAGAGTGATAACAAAAAGAATCGCAAACCTATACAAACTTTATTCATATCCCAAAATAAATCACAGATTAATAAACAAGTTGACACGAATCAAAAATAGCACCAATCAGTATTCAACCAGTCCAAAGTTATAAACCAGAGTGACCCCTCTTAACGCTCTTGGTGTCAACAATGGGTTCCAAAATCATCAAATATGGAAAATGAACGAAAAATAATTGCTTTTCATAGAAAGTCCTTAGTCGTCCTCCATATTAGTGTAGTTTGAACATGAAAACCCAAAATTAATAGTTTATGCGTTTCGAACCATATATATTATAGGCTCTCCTCAGGACCAGGGCTGGATGATTTCTTAGATGTTCAAATATGATGTAAGAGGAGGAGCCTCTTTCATTCGTGTCCATGTTTTCTATCTGCATATGATACTGAGTAGCAGCGAAATGCAGTCCTACATGGTAACTGTTTCATTCCTTCGTTAGGAAATCTTTTGAAGAATATAGACCTTTGACTTTTTGTTGAAAAACAAGTGAACAAGACCTCAGTTTTCCTTCCCTCCAGCTTCAGTTGGATTTGCAAATGGCAATCTGCTGGTTTTTGATTAATTCATTAAATGACATTTACTATTTAGATGATTGACTAGAAACCATCCTCATACTATGAAATTTTATTTACTTTAGAAAAGAAAATGATTTCATTTAAATGTAGTTCTTAGTCATACTTATACATACGTATTTAAGATTCTACCTGTATGCAACATGTAATAGGAATCTAACGTACTGACAGTTTTATTCATTCATGTTTGAAAGTGCCCACATATATTAAATGTGCACCACTGATTTAATGCTTTAAGTTGTCCTGACTAGGTCTGTACTTCTTCTGCATAAAATACTGTTTTCCATTTTCTGCTTGCATGTGTTTTTCTTTGCCGGTACGTTCACATGGTTTGTTAGTTTGAGAATAGATACAACATTATACTACTGATAGAAACAGAGCCTGAGAAAAGGACCTTGATAAGGAACATGGAAAGCCAGAGCGTTAACTGAAAGGTTCTGCTCAGTACTGTTGCAACGTGGCTTAGGTGACCACGGACGATGTCGTTTCCATGTTCAGCCTTGTACATTTTGTGAATGTTGCGGCTTACAATGTGAAAATGGAAAGGACAATGTAGCCTCTGATGATGCGAATAGAGGGGTGTTGCACAGGGAATTCTGGTGGAAATAACTGATGAATTTAGGCTACTTTCCTTTGGACTTTGAGAGGTTCAGACCCCTCAACTGTCCCTTTTATTCTTTGTTGAGTGTGACTTAGGTTAACACTCATTCCTCTGTCCCAAGAAGACTCTTGACCGAGCTTCTGAAATGCTTGACCTTCCCATACTTTCTAGAACTTTTCTATTTTCCTGCATTTCCCTGATTTTTAACACCTCTTTAGACTATTGAACCATCCTCTTAGTTTGGACAGTAGCTTAGACGATTTTAAATTTTATTCATGTATAGAAGCGGGAACTAGAAACTCTTCTCTGAGCATCAAATCTTGTTACTGATCTTTTGTATTGACTGAACTACTTGTTTGCCTTATACTGATATGCCTAAACTTGTTTAGGAGGTTGGGTTTCCCAGTTGTTATTCTGTACCTTTATAGCATGGTGCTGAGATTTGTTTATCTTAACTTGTCTACTAACTTGTATTAAACCTTCTTAACTATAGCCACTGATTCCTGGTCCTTATTGTCAAGCCAAATGGGTTACACTATTAATTGAAATTGATTGATTAAATTCTCACTCCCTTCATCTCTCAGGTGGCGAAGAAAAGGTCCATTGGAGGACAAATGGTAAAAGGGTTAGCCCAGAGCGCTGCACCAAATACATTAACTATTATCTGTGCTTTGGGATAATTCTTTAAATGAAAAGGATCTCATCTCTGTTTATTTTGTGAAGTAATAGTACCATTGCCTCTTAGCCATCAAAACCCTACCCTTTATTCAAATCCTGCTATACCTCAAAAGTTAGGGATTTAGTAGTCCTCTAAATTGGTCAATATCCTCTACCGTAATCACTCAGGAGAGTGTGCCTCAGTTACTTCTAGAGTTTTAATAGTTGTCTCTTTGGTAAATGGAGGATTTAGTGATACAATGTCTAGTTTACCCTTTTGTAAAAGAAAGATGTTAGAAAAAGCTTTACTAGAATCAAAAAGTAAAGAATCCAGATCATAGATGTATAGTTCTGTGATATTTTATATGTACTATCATTAATACAAATTACTAGTATTATCACTTAAACTTTAGATTTTAGAATAGTCTTTGTTAATTTAAAGTAGTGGACTAACATATTTCCTGCTCTGGCGTATATCAATAGACTTCAAATTTGAATTTTCTCATTGATCAGCAATTTAATTCGGTATATTTTTAATTAAACTAAAATATGTGTTTTATCGCTTTTTAGAAGGATTCTTGTCATTTAATGTAAACAATGTTTGAATTCCATTATATGTGTTCATAACCTTCTACATTTCAACTCACTTTTATTTATTTTATTGACAGAAACAATTTCATCTCACTGGGTGACCTTGCTCGTTTCTCCTATGGTATGCATTGAGTTATCTTGTTAAGAATTCAAGATTAGGCATTGTTTGGGCAACATTATGCATATGAAATCAAAAGTTCATTTCACCAATGTTGAATTGAATATAAAATGGTTTGACCTATTATTTACTCTAGAGTCCATAACTGGTCTTCTGTGAGCATTGTGTCATAACAAGCCACAAACAACCACAATCTACCAACAAATAATCTGTCTTGGAAATTGATTTGTGTGGTTGTAAAGAAAAGTTATAACACTGAGAATTCAGATTAGTTAAACCTTACCAATCTTCTTGAGATGTCTGCCTAATGTGGTTCGTTAATTTGTAAGCTATAAATTAAAAAGTGGATTTAAGATCTCACATAGAATTAATTGGAAAATTAAAATCAACACCTGCCTTCTACTGATCACTTATCAGATGGAAGAGGAGATGCTCAATACACTTTCACAATTGTAGCTCACCTTTTGTAGAACCTTATATATTTTAAAAGTAAATGGTTTATATTCAGTTTTCATTACCACTTTTACCTATTAATCATTTGTAATCCTTGGTGGCAGCAAGAATCACAGCCAGGAAGGGGGTTCTTCCATCCCATCCTCCTGGAAAATCAACTTTAGAAGTCATTAGGTGTCTGTTCAGAGGTCAGGGCTACCCATGGTTGAACGGTGCCATTTAATTGTATTCAAGTAAATTTTGCTGCTTCTAATACCATCAGTTATACAAACAGATGATCATATATCTACAAGAAGAATACATATTGTCTTATATCAACAACTCAAATAAATGGACATGCTTTATTAGCCCGCAGAGGCTACAGAAAGTATATTATTTTGATGAATACATAAAAAAGCTGTAAATTCATATAGGGTATATAGTAACTGATCTTTCATGTAGTATAGACTGGTGGGTATAGGAAACACAGTGGCATATACTGGCTCTCACAGTATATATTGCCATGGTTATTGGGGGATTATTTGGGTAGTGTTTTTTAATGCTTTTTATGTATTATTAAGGTAGTAATTTTACATTTTATTTATTAGTTTGTATCTCAATTATTTCATTTAATGACATAAATATAATTATAGTATTTATTAAATTTAAATATTGTGGTTCATGCAATTTTTTATTAGTGCAGTTTTTAAAATAAAATGGGTGTGCATTATATTGAGGGAATCGGGTTGTGGTGTTTTAGCTTTAGGATGATTAATTTAATTAAATATTTAGGGTTTAAAGTTCTATTGGTGTGAGTATAAGTAATTTTTGTAATCAATTTTATAAATGTAAATTTAAAATTGTGGTTCAGTTTTTAAGTAATGTTTTTAATACAGATATTCACTTTTGCATTTAGTATTTACATTGTTTGTAGTATTTGTGTTCTAATTATTTTTATGGTTAATATTTTAATCATCCAATAATCATAGGTGCACCCACATTTGGCAATGTTTTGAAAATATTTTTATTATTATTCAATAATATTTAAGAATATGTTTTGGAAATATGAGTAAAAATAGCATAATTGACCACCTCAAATAAATGCTGTGTCCCGAATATTTGCTAGGCTGTGGTTAAAATACTAAATCTAACCCCCCCCACAAATTCATTTTCCCCAATGTTAGTGGGACTGGAGTACATCTTACCTCCTAAAATATTTTCTCCTATGTACGTTGATTTTGAGTTAGAATAATATATTGACCCACTCCCAGATATATCCACTTCCTCAATGTTTGTTAATTTGGAATAAATATGACCCCCGTCCACTAATGTATGCAATTTCCTGAATGTTGGATTGAGTTAGACTAGTAGATTTGACCATCGCAACCCCAAATATATTAATTGTTACCTATGTTACTGGGACTGGAGTTAGAATAGCACTTCAGGATGCCATAACTGCCTTCCCCTCCCCTCCTGCTCCCCCAACTCCCCTGCCGAAAATATGGACTTTTACCAATGTTTTGTTTGTGGGATTGGAGTTAGAATTGTATATTTGTCCACCTGGATATATGCCCTTTCCCCCATTGTTTGTTGGATTGGGTTTAGATTCACACCAGTCATAACTCCGTATTGCAGGAACCCACCCACAGACCAGAAAATATGCTTCTTTATTTGTGGGGAAAGAGCGTATCAAAAGCTTTTTTACTCCATTTAGAAGTGTGTCTCACTATTGTGGAGTTACAGTTAGGTCAGAGTTTCCATAAGAAAAGTGCTTTATTGTTTTGCTCCTAACTACGGAGTCATTTGACGGATCTTCATGAAACTTTCCAAAAGAATGTTCATCTACCTCAGCTCCTTCTTGGAAAGTTTTGAGGTGATCCATCAAGCAGGAGCCAAGAAAATACGGGGTGCCAAAATGTTGTTTTTCCATGTTAATTCCAATTGGAAAATTTGGAAGGTGCATAAAATATAGCTGAGCAAAATTACACCAAATTTGGCAGCAATTAGAACTTTACTCAGAAGCTTGCTTTTCATTATTTAGTGTAAATCCGTTCAGTCATTTTTGAGAAATTTGCATTTGAAGAGGTGTTCGAGGGGGTCATGAAAGGTATTACTGGATGGTTGGTCCTGTGGAAGTCCTGCAGGACTCCTCCAGTACTGTAAATAAAAAAATAGAATAATCTGATTGGCTGAGAGACCTTTGTTTTGCTATTGTCATTTTGGTCCTGCAGGACTGGTACTGGTGCTGAGGCACTGAGCGATCTGATTTGCTGGCCGCAACATGAAGAACAATATTGTGGCTGACATTACAAGTCTTGGGAACTCTGTCCCTGTGTCCAGAAGTTCAAAGTCAATTAATATATAAGAGGGCATGGTAGGAGTAGCCTTCCCTCTGGTACTTCTGCGGGGGACCCATAGGGACTCCACAAGGTGCCGAAGCTAAAAAATTATTTTTGTGACGCAGATCCCACGGATCCCATGGTAGTCCCTTGGAACCAAACACAGCCCATGAAGTACTGTGGGACTCCGGCAGAAGAGACTGTGCTCACATCAACATATGCTTGCGCAGTGTTGCTGTACTGCGGGGGACATTTGAGCCACGGTACTCTGGGAGTACCACAGTACCCAAAAACATTTTTTTTTAAAAGAGAAAAATGTGAGGTGGGATGGATGCCCTCACATCGTTGGCCGCCTGCATGGGTTTAGGCATGGGCCTAGGCTCAGGTCAGGCCCTTCTGCCAACCCTGTGCCAAACACGGCCTTTAACCATGTTCAGCAGGGTTGGGGGCAAACCCTGTTGCCAACCTTATACCAGGCATGGCAAAAGCCATTCATGGTGGGGGAGGGGGTTGGACTCCTGCAGGGGTTCGGGTGCAGGGCCTGGTCCCAGGCCAAGCCCTTTGGACACATCCACACTGCACACGGCCTAAGGCCTCGCACCGGGGGGTGTTGGCTGGCTGAGAGGTTTGGGCACCTGCAGGGGGCCAGGCAGAGCCCCTGTCCACCGGCAAAGCCTGCATACAACCCCACTCCATGCACAGTGAAAGCTATGCTCTCTGGGGCAGTTCAGTGAATATGACACAAAAAAACAGAAATTCACTGAAAAAACAGAAAGTTCAAGTAACGGTATAGTTAGGTATGGTAATAAGATTTTACTTTACATTAAATAAAACACTAGAAATTTGCTAAAGAAAGGTTAAAGTGACATTATAATAAAGTAATGTAGTATGATTGTAGATTATTTTAAATAAATCCTAGAAAGGTACTGAAAAAAACAAAGGTTAAAGTGACGATATTGTTAGGTGTTGTAATAACACAAAAATAAAATCCACTGGAACTCACCAGTGTTAATTTTCTGAGCTAACTGCAAATTATGCCTGCCATGCTCTGCTTATCACCTCATATATAACATCACTCATGCAGGCGCGGCCGGTACCGGTAAGGTCAGTGGGACGGGGAGGGGGGAAGTCAACATATGATGGGACAGGGAAAATAAAATAAATAAATAAAACCACTTACCTTGCGCTCGCCGCATCGCATAATGCCTTGTGAACTAGTCGCACCCTTACTGGCATTATGTGCTTGATTTCCCTAATTAACCTAGTTATTATATTCAAGTAAACATTAGAGCCACCAAAATAGGACCACCACAAGTAAAAACTAAAAATGTTTTGGCTGAATACACTTTCTACGAGATACCATGAATTACCTCTATAACAGCAGTGAAACCTCAGTAAAGAGATGTCCAGTGTGCTGTCCAGTAACCAGAATCCCTAGTAAAGTGATTTTCACTTTGTCATTATTTAAGTTTTTATCTTTAATTTGTCAGTGCAGCTAAGGTTTACTGCAAATCCATAGCAACCTGTTAAAACATCAGCAGTTTATTTGCATAATAGAAAGACTGAATGCATTTGTTAACCAGTGCAGGAGAATTCACTGCCATTTTGACAGAACTTCCATTTTTTTGGGCATATTCAGTCTTTCTGCCCCCCCCGTAGGGCAGATGGAGGCAGTAGCCCCCAATCTGCCCCCCCCTGGGGTGGGGCAGAAAGCAGACTAGACACCAGGGATTTTGTTTGTGCAAATATTCAGGTGGGGGCTGCCCAAAAAGGCCAATGCCCCCCACCCCCCCAAACAACCTCCACAGTTTTTCTACCCACCCTGGGTAGAAATGGGGGTTATTATCCCCGATCTGCCCCCAGGGGGCAGAAAGCCCACTAGAAACCAAGGATATTTTTTTTTTATAAAAGAGGGATGGGGGCTGCCCACAATGGGTAGGACCATGCCTCCACTCAAATGTATTTGGAAAAATTATTTATGCCCCCCAGGAAAGCACATTAGGCACCAGGGATTTTTATTTATGTACATTTGGGGGTTGGGTGCCCAAAATGGGCATGCCAGTGCCCCCACACTCCTAAAAAAAATTGCCACAGTCTTTCTTCCCCACCCCAGGAGGCAGATGGGGGCAATAGCCCCTGATCTGTCCCCGGGGGGCAGAAAGCCCACTAGGTGCCAGGGATTATGTTTTTTATACATAGGGGTGGGGGCTGCCCAAAATGGACATGCCAGTGCCCCCAAACACAAATTGGACAGTCTTTTTGTCCCTCTTGGGGGCCAGACGGGGTTATTTCCCCCGATCTGCCCAATAGGGGGCAGAAAGCCCACTAAACACCAGGGATTATGTTTTTCCTTTATACATAGGGGTGGGGTCACTTGCATGCCCATTTTGGGCAGCCCCCACCCCTACTAATTGGACAGTCTTTCTGCCCCCCTTGGGGGCAGATGGGGGGAATAGACCCCATCTTTCCCCCCAGGGGGCAGAAAGCCCACTAGGCAGCCAGGGACTATTTCTTTTGTAGTTGAGGGGTGAGGGCTGCTCAGAATGGGCATGCCAATACCCCCACCCCCTAAGAAATTGCGCACTAGGCACCAGGGATTATGTTTTTTTATACATAGGGGTGGGGGCTGCCCAAAATGGACATGCCAGTGTCCCCAAACACAAATTGGACAGTCATTTTGTTCCCCTTGGGGGCCGTTTGGGGGTTATTACCCCGGATCTAGCCAATAGGGGGGCAGAAAGTCCACTAGACACCAGGGATATGCTTATGTGCATGTCAGAGAGCGGCCCCTTAGACAAGGGATGCTCTCCTTTTTTTTTAGGGACACATTTTGGCTGTTTCTGCCCCTTTTGGGGACAGATCAGCAATATTTTTAGGTTCATCTGACCACCAAGGAGGGCTGAAAACCACTAGGTACCAGGGAAAGTTTCTGTGTGTGTGAACTGGAGTTTTGCTGGTGGTCTGCGTATATTGGCGTTTTGCTGGCTGAGTATGTACTGGCATTTTGCTGGCAGTGTGTGTGGACTTGCACTTGGCTGGTGGTTTGTGTGTGGACTAGAACTTGGTGGCAGTGTGTGTAGACTGGTGCTTGCTTGGCAGTGTGCATGGACTGGCGCTTGGCTGGCGGTGTGCGTGGACTGGTGCTTGGCTGACGGTGTTCATGGATGGTGCTTGGCAGGCAGTGTGTGTGGATGGTGCTTGGCTGGCGGTGTGCGGGGATGGCACTTGGCTGGCGGTGTGCGCAGCGGCGGCTCCTCCGCTATGGCAGAGGAGCCTCCCCAAAAACAGCAGGAAAATAAAAATAAAACGATGATAAACACTAGTTTTATTTTTCCTTTCTTGCCCAGTCTTGGGGGTGGGGCCAGGGGGGGCGACTGAGGAGATGGTAGATGCACTCCCTTCACTGCGCATGATGGTTTGGCCGGTCGTCTCAGGCCGGCCAAACCATCATGTGCAGTGAAAGCTCTCTTCAACCCAGAAATGCAGCTGGGTTGGAGAGAGCAGGCACAGACTCACAGTCTGTCCTGGAGAGCCAATCGAGGGCAATCAGGCTAATCCTGAACTACTCTCATGCGTGAAAGAAGCTTCAGGATTGGCAGCAGGGCATTCTAGCAGCCTGTGCCACCTGGAGAAGAAGAGAAGAGCGCAACGCAGCCGGCTGGAGGTACGTTTTTTATTTTTTCCCACCCGTGACACCTATGCCTGCTCCACCTCCCCCCGCCACTCGTCCAGCACACTGGCCATGCCTGGGTGTGTGTGGACTGGTGGTGTGGCATGTGTGGATCCCTCAGTGTTTTTTTTACCCAGAATCCCTTGCAAACCTCAAATTTAGCTAAGAAGTCATATTTTCCTGACATTTCTGTGTGGGAAAGTTGTAGGATCACCGCACCAGTACAAATTTCCTAACACCCATCATTCCCCTTGGCCTATCGATCAAAATGATACCTCACTTCTGTCGGTGCACAAAGCAAAGTCTATAAGCGTATAAAGAAACTGCCCTTTGGGACCCACTTTGGTTTCCACTCAATCTCTACAGGTTTTTGGCCCTTCCCTGTCGCAGGCACTTGGCCCACTCAGACAAGTGAGGTATCATTATTATCAGGAGATCAAGGGAAATGCTGAGTGGTAGGAAATTTGTGCCGTTGCTGTGATCCCACAACTTTCTCACACAAAAATGCGAGAAAAATGTGACTTTTTAGCAAAATTTGACGTTTGCAGGGGATTCTGGGTAAGAAAATGTAGTGGGATCCACACAAGCCAGACCTCCCTGGACTCCACCGGGCATCTAGTTTTCAGAAATGTCTAGGTTTGGTAGGTTTCCCTATATGGCTGCCAAGCCCAGGACCAAAAACACAGGTGCCTGCTATCTAGCATAAAATTACCTGGTTTTGCATAGGGGTCACCTGGGTTTTTGGTTCTGGGCTTGGCGGCCATCTAGGGAACCTACCAAACCCAGATATTTCTGAAAACTAGACACCTAGGGGAGGCCAGGGAGGTGCAGCTTGCATGGATTGCCCAACATTTTCCTACTCAGAATCCCTTGCAAACCTCACATTTAGCTAGAAATATCACGTTTTCCTCACTTTTCTGTGTGGGAAAGTTGTGGGATCACCGGGCCGCTACAAATTTCCTACCACTCAGCATTCCCCCAGGTCTCCCATTAAAAATGGTACCTCACTTGTGTGGGTAGACGTAGTGCCCACGACAGGAAATGGCCCAAAACCTACTGTGGAGACTTCCACATTATCTATCGCAAAACTACTTGGTTTTGCAAGGGAGTCACCTGCGTTTTTGGTCCCGGGCTCAGCGGCCATCTAGGGAAACTTACCAATCTCAGACATTTCTGAAAACTAGACACCCAGGGCAGGCCAGGGAGGTGTGGCTTGCATGGATCTCCCAACGTTTTCTTACCCAGAATCCCCTGCCAACCTCACATTTTGCTAAAACAATCACATTTTTCCCACATTTCTGTGTGGGATCACCACGCCGGCACAACTTTCTTACCACCCAGCGTTCCCCTCAGTCTCCCGAATAAAATGTTACCACACTTGTGTTTTGGGCCATTTCCTATCGTGGGCATTACGCCTACCCACACAAGTGAGGTAACATTTTTATCGGGAGACTTGGGGGAATACAGAATTGTAGAACAAGTGTTATTACCAATTGACATTCTATGCATTTCTGCCTTCCAAATGTAAGACAATGTGCAAAAAGAAGTCATTTTGAAAAATGTCCTCAAATTCACATGCTAGTATGGGTACCCACAATTTCAGAGATGTGCAAATAACTACTGCTTCTAATCTCTATATTTTGTCCCCATTTCGGAAATACATAGGTGTTCTTTATACCTATTTTTCACTCTTTATATTTTACCAAATCAATTGATATATACCAGGTACACAATAAAAAAACATTGCAAGGCGCAGCTTAGTTATTGGCTCTGGGTTCCTCTGGTTCTTGGTGAACTTACAAGTCCTATATATCACCACAATCAGAGGGGCCCAGTGAAAGTAACGGTATATTGCTTTAAAAAAATCTGCCATACTTAGAAGAAGTTACAGGTGAAAACGTTGGCACAAATGGCTATTTTTTTTTAACTCAATTTCAATATGTTTTTTATTTCAACTGTTAGGTTCTATAGGAAAACCTTGAATGATCTACACAAATAACCCCTTGCTGAATTCCAACTTTTGTCTACTTTCCAAAAATGTATAGTTCTTTGGGATCCATTATTGCTTTCACACCCATTTCTACCACTAACTGGAAGGAGGTTGAAAGCACAAAAAATAGGAAAAATACACTATGTCCCATTAAAATGCCAAAACTGTGTAGAACGTTTTGGTTTTCTGACAAAAGTCTGCCTGTTCCTGAAAGCTGGGAAGATGGTGATTTTAACACCATAAACCCTTTGCTGATATCATTTACAGGAAAAAAAAACAGACGCTTTCTTCTGCAGCACTTATTTCCCATTTTTCCCAACATGTATCACTTAGCAGCAAGATTACACTAATCGGTAGGCATCACACTGTGAAAGAATAAGAATAAGTGAGAACAGAGGGACATAGACTTAAAAAACACCAAATGTGAGTTATCACCCCTCCTGGACAAATAACACTGTGCAACTCATTCCCAGCTCCTCAAGCCCCCCTCAAAGCATCCTCTCAACAACCAATTTAAAAACGAATTACCTAAATATCCTCTCTCCTTCTCCCAACCCCCTCTCGGAATATTTTACCAGCCTCTGCAAGAGTGAATGAATATCCTTATCCAAGATAGTGAATCCTAACCCTCACCAGGAAAGCTTGGGAGGCATGTATTTTCTGTCCGTTAAGTTCCGCCTTTAAGGCAAGAAGAGCCCTCTTAGTCTCCAAAGATTCAGGACAAATGTTCCAGAATAGAAGGGTGCAGTGAAAAATTGGGAATGTTTTTCCTCTTAAACGCTTCTCTCAGAGTTTCATCCGTCATCTTATTATTTATTTATTTATTTATTAAGGAGTTTTATATAGCACTAGCCAGACCCGAAGGTATCGGGGCGCTTTACAACGCTTTGTAAAGAGGAAAACACATATTATAGCAGTAGTGAACAGGAAGCCACAGGGTGCAGTAGAGGACCCCTCTTAGCCTGCAAATTGTGGTTTACAAAATTCCTCATGAATGACATGATTTCCTCCTTTTAGACCAGTCCAAGAAAGCTACCACTGTTTATTTTTTGAGGAAACAGCCCACCAGAGATAGGAACGGTCCTCTACATTATCAGGGTGTTCCAAAGCTATGGAAGAGGTGGGTGATGTTGTTATGTGTGATGGGTCCTCTATTCTTGCTGCAGAATCAGAAGGTGGATCCCTGACACAGGTCTGGAGAATTCTACCACTTTCCGATGGTGAGCCCTCCCAACATATGCAGATCACCCCCTATTGCCAACATCGACATATTTGAGGAATGGTTAAGCCATTATGTAACCGGGGGACAGTGGACCCAGCCCGCCCAGCACACAGCACAGCACCAGATCTGCCTGCTCAACCTCATAGATAGGAGAGAATGCCCAACTTGCCACCACCGGCTGACTCAGATTGGTGATACATTCTTGGCGGAGGGAGGAATCTCCAACCTCTGTTGAGGAACCCTAAGAGGCACCTGTTTAACTGCCGAGCAGCTTGAGGGAGCTCTTCCATTTCCAGCTCTTGTTGGGTTCATCCGCAGAGGATCTCCAAAAGTCATGGTGCCTTGATTTATATGACATTTTAAAAATGCTTATTTCCTTTGCAAATCTCAAGTTCTTTAAGGTGATTTTGATTAGTAAACTACGACCAATATTACCACCCATTGATGTAAGACGCTACCTCTAGGAATTCATTTTTTTATCCATACCCTCAGCAATAATTCAATAAGTTCCACTATGCTTATTTTACAATAAAACATGAACTGATGACTGTGTAAGTAATCTATGAACCCTTAGGGCATATTGTAAAAACGGGATTTGGAAATATTCTGTAGAAACTGTTGAATAGTCTGAGATAACCCATATTTCCTTTTCACACCAGAAATCCTGAGATACAGCCTTAAGGCGGGAATCGATGACGTATAAACTAGTCCCTGATAATACAGTTACACTGGAGTAACAAAAATGTATTGCTTCTAAATGCTATCCAACATCTTGAAATTAGATTTAATTTTAAGTTGCCAGTCGAGAAAAGACTAGTAGTTTAGAAGACTATACATATGAACATTGTATAACTAAATGCAATAAAATGGATTATTCTTGATCACTACAAGACAGCAATAAAAAATGGAATAAGAGGTGAAATAAAAAAATTGACAGACATTGACAATGAAAGAAGTAAAATGAATCTTAATGATATGATATATAGAAAAGTGATGTGATCGTTGGAAAAGGCATATATTTACCTAATACATAGCATTTTGCCAATGTCATTTCCATGGTGCGTGCTCTGTGAGAAAAATGCAAATAAAAATACACAAACTAAAGGAATATGCAATGAATATATTACAATATTTAAAGTTATATTTTATATAAAGTTAACCAAAATAGAAACTATATTTTTGATATTGCTTATGCAAAAAAGTATGTGACACCACAAAATCAGGGGGAATCCCACACTTCGTGATTAAGCAACTGAAATCTGATGGGGAAAACTAAAAAAAATAAGCCTAAGAGTTCAGACGTACAACAAAACTAACGATCTGGTCTTTAAATTTTACATATCCCCCTGTTTAAGCTACACAGCACTGGAGTTTATTCCAAAACAGTAGGTGATTGGATGGAGGGGGAAGGCTTTTAAAAGAGGGGCAGAGCGGGGCGGTGAAGTAGGAAGGGGGGAATTAATTATTACTATATCAGCATCGCACTTGTCTTTTTATACAAATATATACTTTGCACAATGAAATAGAAAAAGGTTGTTTTGTATAAACTACTCAAAAGTGCATATCATTTGTGACCTAAAACAGTTTCGTTGTCCCAAAATACCATATTTTCATTTTTAGCACATACATCATTTTAGTCTCTTCGTAACAGCTTATTATTTTCACCAAGCACTTAGACATACCAGTGCCACACATTAACATTATTCAGCCTTCAATCTGCACTGATTATCTTTGTCAAATACTACGCCTCTCTACCACATGGTAAGAATTTGTGCCACCATTATGACAGAGTTAACCAACATTATGCCAAGCATGGACACAATATCTCAGGGATGGGCAACTTTAATGTTAATGTTAATGTTAAACAGACTTATAAAGCGCACTATCACCCCACGAGCATGTGGAGCTACCCAGCATGTCTCCATGAATGCCGATAAATATGTCACTTGTAGACCTACTTTATCGAGATATAGCACAATATCTACAAGAATGCCCACAAATAAGCCAATGTTGGGCCACTATAATGCAGAGACAGCCACCATGTTGAAAGTATGCCCGTAGCATGTCACGAATGTGCTTCCATACAGGAACGTACAGCTTGTTACCAAGAATGGTCACAATTTGTATTGGATGGCGCATTATTATGCAACTTTTATGAGCAAATGTGTTCTTTCATGATGGCATTACCAACTCCATCGTATTTTTTTTCGCCACTGGGCGTGTAAGGATGGGTATGCGAGCGCGGAAATCTCATAAAATGTTTATAAGTAGCTCCACTGTAAACTTACTAAGCAAACCTCCAATTTCCATTCCTCTTCGGGTCGATACATTTTTGCCACCATATTAGAATGGAGCACAACCCAAACACATCTCTATAAATAAACATCATCTTCAACATTTGATGTTCAGTCAACAATGAGAGGTTTGATGGAGTTTTAAAAGTTTATTTTCTCTTTGAGAGATTTGTCTGTATTTTTGTCTTTTTAATCCGATTAGTCAAATAAAACTATTTACAGACATATCAATATAGAATAAGCATATAAAATAACAGCATGTTCCATAAAGAAATTAGTCCCTATCATAGTCTAAAGGACCTAGCCTATCCTGCAAGAACCCATAAAGAGTTCCTTTTGGAAAAGAGCAAGTACGTTATTTTTTAAGCTAAAGACTAATAACTAAGAAAAGGTCGAACTCCCCATAAAGAGTTGTTCTGAGAACTCAGCTGAGTTCCCTAACAGCTTCAGTAGCAACCATTAAAACAGGTAAAAGGAATTAATCACAGCAGTAGCTATGATCAGCATAAAAGTAGAGAGTCTCCTCACAAAGCGTAAGGTAAAAAAACAAAATCCCCGTTAGCAGTAGCTTATGGTAATTCGGGCTAACACAATAAAGTGCTAAGGGGCATGGCAGGGTAGGGATGCATAGAATGCCGTAACTCTCTAGCTAGGAACACGTATATATAGAAAGCCCAAAACATGTTTACAACTTATGAATGTTGAATCATTTCTAGCCAATATGAAAGGATCTTCCGATGGTCTGTCGTCTTCTTCCTCGATTCCCACGGTAAACGTCCATGTCGACATGTAGTTATTTGAATGTGGCTACAGTGCATTACAAAAAGATACATCTAGGAAGGTTCTCATGAGAACATTTGCAAGCCTACTCTGTTAGCTATTCAGTGTCCCACTGTGTAACAATGAGCTGCTCTATGAAATGAAACATTAATATCTGGCATGGCCTGGTTAGATCATAGAATTTAAACTTGCAGTGAGCATTTTCTTTCATTAATATACATGTTCATTATAAGCATGTGGCAGAGGAAGCAATCTTAAATATAATGAAGTCATTTAGGTGCGAGGAAGGAATATATTTTGCAGCAAATAGCACATTTCATGAAGATGTCAAGTTCTACAGTTCAGTTATAATGTTAAATCATAATTTCAAATCAAATCAAATCAAAATCAAAACAGCTTTATTCAGTGTAGTATTTACATCCATAAAAGCATACTATAACACAATAAATTCAACATTCACTTAAAAGAAGTGGTGAGGTTTTTACATAGAATTCCAGATTTTCATTATTGTATTTAGAACGTTATAAAATCCTAAAGGGTGACTTGGATATTATACACACATAATAAAAATGACCAGGTTTTTCATATTTTCATTATTATCAATACAGACAAAGTAGCTTAAAACTGTTGTGCAAAAAATATCACATGTGCAAGGTTAATGCATGATGTGCAAAACTGCAAAGATCTCCATAATGCGATTGGTTAAATGTTGTGTAAAAAAGATACGGTATCCTAAAACTTTACTAAAAATATCTAAAATTAGGCTTTGTAAACAATCACTTATTTCATATTATATGTGAAACATTACAATCAAATCAGATCAAATAAGCCTTATTCTATTTTAATGCAGTAAAAAGCCATAAGAACACGAGTGATTAAAACAGATCTAAAAACTTATCACGATTATGTTACATAATTCAGGGACGTAAAAAAGGGCAATTCTTGTTTTCATGATTATGTTACATACTACAAAGACCAGAGAGACAATCCATATATATACACGAGTAGATAAAAAGATAAGAAGCTGGTTTTAACAGAAGGTTCACATTGTGTTCCGGTACCTAATAACAGCCTTTAGAAACGAGGAAATAATCATAATAATTTGTTCATTTTCCAACAGTTGTAACCTTAATAAAGCTGTTCTACATTGTCTTAGGCCCCAACTTCTAAGGGTAGGCATTAAGAACTTTTTCCTTGGTATGACATAATATTTACAGAACAAAGTGCAGTGCAGGGTTGTTTGCATTGATATATCGTCGCATGGGCATATGGGCGACTTTTATGACCAGTCATTTTTTTCGGGAAATGTGGCCAGTCTAAAAAAAGACCCACAGCGAAAACGAGCCAAAAGCATACGACAAAAGCTACTCTGTACCAATGCCAGATAAGGTTGTAAGCCTATGCATGTGGTCATCAGATGGTTATCCATGACTGATTTTTCCCCTCTCCTCTAGCCAACGCTTATTCTCTAGATGGTTCAGGCAGTTGTCTTTTAACGTTTTTCTAGATACCATTTCCATGGTGCTCGGGGAGTCAAAATATTCTGGATGGCCAATTTCATGTGTAAATCTTTTTATGTAATTAATCCATGTCATATTAGCCACCCTATCTGATTTGAGGCAATCAGAGATTACATCTCTATTAAAACCAGTCTCCACCGATACCCAGACCTTATGCCATAATAATAGAGGGTTAATTTTGATGATATCAGAGATGTAAGGAAGGCCAAGTTCCCTGTGGCAACTAAAAGTGGCGGTAGAACTGGGAACAGCCAACAAGTAGCGGATAAAAGTATTTTCGCAGCATTGAATTTGTTCTACTTCTTCAATGCCCCAGATGCCAGCTCCATATGTCCCTGTTGAAATGCATTTGGATTTATAGATGGCCAGCAACTCTGGGACAGGTCTGCCACCTAATTTCTTAGAGAAGTTAGTAACTGCTCCTATGGCTCTTGAGAAGTTCAGTTTTCTAGCCTTCATGGCCGCTTTCCAGGATCCCTTCCTATCAAAGGTTATACCTAGGTAGGAAAAGGTGTCCGTACTTTCGATTTTTTTGCTGTCAATAAAAATGTCACGTCTTTTTCCTGTTTGTTCCACAACTCATAGTGTATGTTTTGGTGGTATTTACCCTTAGGCCCCTATCATTCATGTAGGCAACAAAGTTGCTGACAGACCTTTGTAATCCTAGTTGCGTCCGCGCCATTATCACTGCGTCGTCCGCGTACAATAGGATGGGGACGGGGGTGTCCTTTATGGTTGGGTAGTCACATTGATGTACACTCAGGTATTGTCCTAAGCTATTAATATAAAGTGAGAAAAGCAGAGGGCAAGTATGCACCCCTGCCTCACTCCTTTTTTATAGGAAACTTAGCTGAGCACTCCCCTGTCTCCCATATCGGACCCTCGCCCCAGCCCCCCTATACAATTCCTTAATGAACATTAACAGTGGTGGATCAACTTTTTGTTCTTCAAGAATGTTCCACAATTTGTCGTGTTTGACGCAGTCGAATGCGGAACTTAGGTCCACAAACGTAAGGAAAAGTTTACCCTTCTTTGCTTTTGTATATTTATCTATAATTAGTGACAGATTAAGTCCCTGCTCAGTTGTACCTAGACCTGAGCGAAATCCATATTGAAAATTTGATAGGACTCCCATGTCTTCAACCCATGCCTGTAATTTATTTAAAATGACCCTCCCTGCAACTTTCATAAAAGCATCCAATAAGGAAATGGGGCGGTAACAGCTTGGTTCATTTCTGTCCCCCTTTTTAAATATGGGGATCACAATAGCATCAGTCCAAGTAGGAATGAACCTATAGTGATTACAGATGTTTTGAACATTCGTTAAAAGTGGGGCCCACAGCCCCATATTAGATTTATAGACATCCACCGGGACACCATCCGGGCCCGGTGCTTTCCCTGAAGCACTTTCCTTTATCGCTCTAATGACCTCCTCGAGAGAGATATTGATGTCTAGGGGAAAGAGTCCATGTTTGGTGTTATCTTCGGTGCCCAGTGCTACTCTTGCTGTGATGGTGTCAGTAGCAGTCTCATCGTTATATAGCCCCATAACAAATTCTACCCACTTGTCTCCTGTGATGGCCGTATCTATAATATCGGTCTCTCTATTAATAAAAAAGGGAGCGTTAACCGCTTTCCAGAATCCGGTATGGTCTTTCCTTAAGCAGGCCTGGTGTAAGGCCTCCCATGCTTCCCTTTTTAATTGTGCTTTCCGTTTCTTTAGGGCTAATCGATATGATATTCTGGCCTGCCTTACTTTTTCCTTGCATCTAGGCTCACTATGCAGGGTGTTTTTCAGGAGGGTGTGCATCTTCGTGCATTCTTTATCAAACCAGCCCGATGGGCTGCGCACTACGTCTCGCTTTTCCCTGGTTAATAGTTTCCGAGCCTCGTCTGTAATCTTAAGAAAGGCATAAAAATGTCTTCATCGTCCCTGCCCTGTGAAAGACATATGTCTATTTCCTCTGGTGTTTTTTTAATTAATCGTTGGAGGAATACCCCGGGATCCACTTTTGCCCAATTTAAGGTGTACCCGTTGGTGCTAGCAAGGTGAATATCAAAATTATATAGTGTGTTCCTATTAATTCTTCTCGCCAGGCCTCTCAATGAGAGATTTAAACAGATTGGGTAGTGGTCGCTCATTAAAATATCAAGGGTGTTACAAGTAAATACATTACAGGAGTACCTCTTAGACAGTAAAACAAAATCAATAATTGAATTACAACCCCTGCCATTAAAGGTCGGTTGAAAGGGTATGGGGGGTGAGCACAGGTCATTTGCATATCCTAAATCAAATTGAAAAACCATTTCGTTTAACAGATCCCCAATGTTTGTATGGGCAAAATGTGGAGGTGTATCTTCCTTATCCGTGCCCAGACCACAGATGCCCTGTTCGCTATGCTTGCACAGATAACAGTTGAAATCACCAACCCATATGATAAACATATCCCCTGACATTTTCCCTTCGGTATGTTTTAAAAGTCGGCATAGGTCGGTGAGAACATTCATTGTCAGTGTTTTAGGGATATTGTTATAAAAATGTATCAACACAACGTCCTTTTCCCCACCCAGATTCATTGTCAATATCTGGTAGAACTCACTGGCATTTACACTTTTCACATTATAAACCCCTGCCGCATTAGAAACATAGATGCATAAGCCCCTTTATTTCGCCCCTGTTTGGTTGTAGTTGCTGGGATATTAAAAGTTTGGAGGCCATTTATGTGTATATCCCTAAGTGCCCACGTTTCTTGGAGGCAGATTATAGCATATTCATCTATGAACGTTAACCACTGGGGGTCTCTTACTTTAGCTGCTAATCCTGCGATATTCCAGGATAGTATTTTACAATCATAATTTACAAAAAGGCATTTATTTTCTTAAAGGGATAAGAAAGAATCATGAAAATATTGAGGCCATCAGTGAAAGAATGATGAAAATGGGCGCTTTCTGCAGAAATAAGTAGAATTTTCACTTTCTGCACGTTTAATAAAAGCACATTTTCTAACCACTATGCTGGTATGCATTTTCTATGTTAACGTTAAAGCACATTTCTATATTATTGAGGTTAAATTGATGTAAAAATGTTTAACTTCCACAGGTGCCCTTTTACTTTTCTTCTGTGAAGCTGTGATGTGGAGTGGCAAATACCAACAAAAGTGAGGGCAAGCACCTGGCCCGCCCTGAAGGCAGTAGAGCCCATCATCCAGAACCCTCCTTCTCCTGTCGTTGGCTGACCCTACAGAGGGCCAGTCAGGGACAGCCAATGAGTGGAGGTGGTGGGATCCTGGAGTGACAGAGATCTGTAAAAGGATGTAGTGAGTGCGGAAGGACTGGAAACATCATAGTTATTTTATTGAAATTGATTTATGGGAGATGTCACATGGTTTATTAGGTTCTAAACCCAGAGTTTGAAGAAACTGGGGATGTTTGGAAATTATAACATGCTGACATGTATATGCTGTTTTATGTTATGCTTAGGGTGTTTTACTTGACATTGGTAGTAGGTATGATGCATATGCTAATTATTGGCTGCTTTACAGATGTTATACGTGTGTTTTTTCGTTCCTCTGGTGGCTGGTGATATAAGTGACCAACAATGATGTGTCCTCATTTAAACTGAGCTGTAAGCACTCATGTAATCGCTTCAATTATAGTTTTTTAGTGTTCGGTGATCCAAGTCATTTTTCAAGCACCAGGCCAGTTCGTCATGTGCAAGGCTTCATTCCATTCCTATCCACTTAACCTTACATTGAAGTGAACGCAGGCCAAGTTAATTAATCATTTTTAAACCTCAAAGCAACTCTTTTCTTTTCATTACACAGTGTGTGGTGTTTGGCTGTCCTCTCCCATGCCACACATCCAATCATCCACTCTGGCCTTTCTTGTGCATAAAGTCATGTTTGGGGTTACATGTAGTCCTTTCCAAACAGGCACAACAGTACACTGGAACACTCAGGAACTAAAGCCAACACTAATGTTCTTTGTGCTCAACCACAAACCCTTGTGCTGAAGTATGCTGCAAATATTTATAAAAACATCATGCTGTAAGGCAATGTACATCATGTTGGCTATTAACGAGACAATTTGTAAAGTTTTATCCTAAAGAATAATGTGTTTGTGGATCAGGTGAGTGAATGTGAAAATAGATTGCATGATGCATGGATATGTGAGCGAGTGTGAGTGAGTTTAAATGATCATCTGGATAGGAAAATTACTTGTCCATTGTGTTGAACAAGTCATGGAGTAGATTAGTGCTTGAGTGATACAATGGGTCAGTGAGTAGATATTAAAGTCAAAAAGGGAACCAAAGGGTGGATAGGTAGCTCAGTGAGTGAAGGAGTAACACAAATGAGTGCGAGTGTCTGGGCACGTTTATAGTAAGACTAAGCAAAATTGCGTAATTATTTCCCACAACATTTTGCAAAATTCCATGAAAAAGTCATAGAATTACACTTTCATACTGAAATCTGATTTTCAGGAATATTGCTTCACTCTTGGTACCCTTGGTGCAAGTTATGTTAAAAGTCTTGCGAGATACTTGCAGGAAACTGGTTCAAATAGAAAATGTCTGTCAGAAAGAATTTTCTACTCAAACCAGTCTCCTGCTGGTATCATGGAAGGCTTCTTAATGCAAGATGTGTGCTCGGGTAAAAACATTACATGAAATGCAGCAAAGTGTAATTATGAGAAATTTCGGGGCTTATTTATGAGCCCTTGCGTCACTTTTCCGCTGGCGGTGCGTCACTTTTTGTGACGCACCAGCAGTGTAAAAAATGCGCCATTGTGCGTCATATTTACAAAGTGACGCATCTAGGTAGATGCGTCACTTTGTAAACCCCTGCGCCACATTATACCTGCGCCAGGTATAATGTATGCAGGGGGGGCGTTCCGACGCAAGAAAGGGTCGTAGAAGTGACGCAGTGAAATTATAAGATTTCACTGCGCCATTTCTTTGACCCTAATGCGTCAATATATTACGCCTGCCTCATGGCAGGCGTAAGAGTGATGCAGGCCCTTTCACATGGGGCTTGCCCCATGTGATTGGACAGATTGCTGGAGTTGCGTCACTTTTGTGACACACTCCAGCAATGCGTCATTTTTGAGCCTACAGATACGTCAGAAATACTGACGTATCTGTAACTCCTTGCGACATGATGCGTCATACTGTAAATATGACGCATCATTGGTGTCGCAAGGAGGGCGCAATGAAAAGTGACGCATCGCTGTTTTCACGCAGCGATGCGTCACTTTTCATAAATGAAGCCCTTCATGTCTTTCACATTATACGAAATTCAGGAATTTCACCAGTGTAATTAATATTTTGCCTGGCCTAGTATATAGTCCTTTAATCAAAGTATAGGTGCTGAAAGGATAAGAAAAAAAAGTGGAACAAAATATGTTCAGAGTTGTACATTTCCATTTTCAAAGGTAAGTGGTGAAATGGGGAAATGTTCGAAAAAATGGTGGAGGGAAGTATACTGATGAGAAATAGGTTGGAAAGCATCATATCAGGGTGCAGGGATGAAAGTTCTCTCACGGTAAGGAAGACTGTGCTCCATTGCCACTGTTCAACTTTTTCTGGCCTGACCTGTGATTTTATCCTCAATGAGCTTGACAATCCAAGGGTCTATTGTACGTGGCACATGCTTTGCTGATGTTCACGAATAACGGGCCAGACGCTGTTGGCCAGGGCTCCACCCAAAATACATCACCAGTGATGCGGACATGCATTTTCCCTGTATCCACACTTCTGGTAAACTGGTGGCTTAATGTGCTGGACACTTTAAGGAATTTACAAACTAAACATTTGATGCCTCCACCCTTGCCTGCCAGTAACAAGCTTGGGAAGATTTGCTGCTCCAGCACAATGGACTGTGAACCATCCACAAGCTATGAGGACCTAGCAACCCCACTGGCCAGAACTGTAACATGGACGAGAGTCAATGACCTGCACTGAGTATTCCAGGGTGCAAGTGTAGGGAGTGCGCAAGGACCTCAACCCATTCGGTCATCTGGCAATGTCATTTAGATATGGGCTTTCCTGATGCTGTGGGGTAGAGTGCCATTGGTTGCTATGGATTGCTGTTATTACAGAAACATTTGCACAGCTATTAAAGTCTTTAAGTTTCCAATTACATTGTGGTTCACATTTGTGATTGGTCCCTGACTAAATTACTACTCTTGAATTTCCACCTGACCAGTCAGTAGGTGCAGTTGGTGCACTGGCTTTTTTATGTGAATAAATGAAAGGCATTCCTTTTGATAGATATTTCTCTGACTGGGCATTGAGTTTAATTATTGTAAGCACATGTTTATTTCGATATCTGTGTTCCAAACCCTCTGCTATCTGTACATGTAGGCTTTGAACGTTCCCTCACTAACACTGGACAGTCACATGCACAAAAGGAGTGATCTGGTTATTGAGTTGGAGTGCATCAGCATGTATGGCTCCAAGACTCCTCTGGTTGCAACTGTATGCATCATGGATAGTGGCGAGAAACCCATGGCTGCCCCACCACAAGGGTAAAGGCGTTACCGGGGAGAACGCCCCTCCACGTAATGAAAAAATAAACATGTTTGTTTAATACAACTGATGTGTTAGGGTGACCACCTAATTCCAGGTCATTATAGCCACTGTCTCCAGCCCTGATGTTTTCACATACAGTTCAGTGTTTCTCTAATTAGTTCAATGGTAGCAAAATAAGACTACAAATCCCAGGATGCATGTGGTTATCACATGAATGTTCAGGACTGTAAAGTGTCCAATAAGTGTACGTTTAATGTCACTGAAGTGTTTTCTTTAAAAACAATAAGCTAGCTCCCTGTAAGTTAGTGAATTTCCTCTTTTAGGGAATGTACGTTGGCAATGTTGGAAAAACATGTCTTGTTTTTTATGGATTGGTGATGTTTGTTCTGATTGTTTTAAACACATCTAAACAAATACATTTGTGTTCCTAATATTTCCTTTGATTGGCACGATATATGTCCACACATTAACTTATCCTTTTGCAGAAACCTTTTAATTTAAAGCAAAAGAGGGTGTTGTCGAGTACTATACTGGATCAGACATTGCATGTCTTCATCAGAAGTATAATACTTGGTTAATACAAAACAATTGTGGTTGTAATAATTTAAGTGTTCTTTAACCAGGTCCTGATGAAGAATTTCAGGTGCTCAACACAACTGGTGGTAAATCACCAGGAAATGTGCTTCTGGCAGAATACTTCCTGGTTGAAGCTTACACTCTTGATTACTTGAGTACCTTTTATTAAAATTTAGAAATGACAAATAATGTGATAATATGGCATTGAGTGGGGCTAGTAGTCCAAAACCTTCCCTTACATTTTGCCACATGAAATAAATATTCCACTCTGTCATTATTGCTACTACTATTGAATTTTTCCCCCATAATCAAGACACATTACAAACATTTTTAGCACAATAATTCCAAACGAAGGCTAGTAATAGTCCAAAAGCAATGTCTCAAGAAATATGATACAAAAGCCCAAAAGCAATGTCTCAAGAAATGTAATACTCTCAGTCAAGGACAGACATCTTAAAAAAAACTCAACAATTACAGGCATGTTCACCCAGAATGGAGCTCATCAGTGGGTTAATTATAATGGTCTCTTGAACAGCCATAGAGTGAGTGAAAATATATTTTGATTTGTGAAGTGAGTTGTTTCTGCTAATCAAAATGATCATGAAAATGAGTTTATGAAATGCTAATAAAGTTTTTGGAGCTGACACTGATGAAGACGCGATAAAGTCATAGTACCCTGACAGCAGAGATTCAAGCGGCAAGACCAACAATCAAGATAGGATTTGCTCAAGTTTCATCTTGACTATGGATCATGTTGATAAGCTGGAATTGTTTATCTTCGGATTATGCTGTTACAGTTTGTCAAGAATGCAGGAGCCTGTCTCATTAGAAGTCTTCATAAATGTAACCACATCTGGATCTTGCCAAAAGGTGGCTGTCATGGAAATTTGATGGGAATAATAATTTCCCACTTGCTTCCTAAATCTAATTGTTACTCCCAAAGATGGGTCCTGCTGATGGGTCTGCAACCCTCAAAGTGCTCAGGATAAGAGAATTAGAGTTTGCAATAACATGTTCCTATGACATTTGGGTTCCTTTGCTATAAATCCATATATCAGTGCTGCCATATACTTCACATAGAAAAACAAAAAAGTAATGAGTGGAATTCTTAACTGCCCACTAGTAATTATTTGGGAGTTCATTCCACTCCATTGTTTTATGGCCAGTATAGCACTAGTGGCAGAGGTCAGCCATATACGTTATGTTACTGTTAAGTTACTGTTATGTTACTCGGAATTTGTAGAGCGAATATACACCAGATAGGTTTCTTGGCGCTAAGGTAATAAGTAGGCGGAACACTGTCAGGGGAATTAGCCATAAGCTTGCTTTAACAGCCAGGTTTTTAGGAGTTGCCTGAACCTCACATAGTTGGGTGAGGATCTGATGTCAGGGGGAAGAGAGTTCCATGTGCAGGGGGCTATCACCAAAAATCTAGCACCACCCAACTTCTTCCATTTAAATCCCGGTATAGTCAGGAGGTTCAGGTAGGCCTATTTCAGGCTATGATTGGGGGTGTAACTCTGAATTCTGGAGGATATGAACATCTGGCTTTTTTCGTGGAGAGATTTAAAGGTGATGCAGCCAGTTTTGAAGATGGTCCTCTGGGCTAGTGGGAGCCAGTGTAGCTTTTTGATTAATGGCTTGATATGGCATTGTCTGGGTTATTGAAAGACCAGCCTAGCTGCCTGATTTTGTGCCATTTGTAACCTGCAGCTGAGGCCTATTGGGAGTCCCAAATAGAGGGCGTTTGCGTAATCTCTCCGGGAGATAACTAAGGCAATGATGATTTGATGATGGCTTCAAAGGTAAAGTATTTCCTGATTTTTCGGATTCTCCGAAGTTGGAGAAAGCATGAGGAATTCACTGCTCCTATCTGTGGTTTCATGGAGATATCCTCGTGGATGAGGATCCCAAGGCTTTTTACTGCTTTCTTGGGCATGTGGGGAGATCCCATCTCAGGGGGGCCAGAAGGAGGGATTCCATTGGTCGTTTGTTTTTTGTGATAACGATTTCTGTTTCATCAGAATTTAATTTAGCTGGTGGCTATTCATCCAGTTGCAAATGTATAACATTGTGTTTTGGAAGACCTCCATGGATTCGGACGTGTTATCAATGGTGAAAAGCAGCTGCATATATATCATTTGCGTAATTCATACTTGGTGCTGATTCAATAAGAACAGCCTAGTAGTGCAGTGAGCATGAGACCTATGTCTGGGCACACCTGCAGCAGCTAGGTCATCTCACTTAAAAGAACAAAAAAGTGATATATATGTAATGCTTGAATTAATCACTGCCACTGATAATTACTTGGACCACATTCTAGTTCCTCATTTCTTTACCCATTATACCACTCCAGACAGAGAACATCAAAATACAAATAAAACATGGTCTTGCTCCAATAGAAACAGTCCAGTCTGAACTGCCAAACCAAGTGGCCTACAGAAGGGAGCACCAGCAACCCTGGATATTTTCAACCTTGTGAGGATGGGTGAAATATTCCTTTGTGTGGTTCACATAATCCCTTACTTTGCTGGCCTTTTCAAATAATACCACTTCAGAGGTATACCATGCTCCTCTTCCACCACCTTGGTACCTATTAGAATGATCTCTCATTTATGTGATGTGGATAAATATGGAGATACTATGGTTTCTCGTTTTGGTCTCCACAGGGAAAATGTTTTTCTCAGCAGAAAAAATGTCACCCAACCTCTTTGGGGGTGTTCCTATGCCATTCTGACCCTGGAAATACTGGTGTTATACCTGCCCCTGATAAGATACTTTGACCGATACCAGAAGAGGCAGTGGGAAGGTTTGTGAACACCCACAAACAAGAACGTTGTGGGGGCCTGATTCGCAAAGGTAAGCTTTTAACGTTTTTGGTATTCACAAACCACAATTTAATAGTAAGTTTATGACTGCAGAGACTAAGTAGATGGGGTAGAAAAGTCCACACCAAAAAAGATAGACCTGTCTTATCTTTGCATGTGCAGAGTTCTCAGCCCCGACTGCGTAGTCTCTGCAGTTGTAAACTTACATTTAACACGTTGTTAGTGAATACCAAAGAATGATTAACCTTACACTAGAGTGTAAGTTTACCTTTGAGACTCAGGCCCTGGGTGTTCCGAACGTTTCAGGGCCTAGGCTATGACCCTTGCAATAACCGCTTCCTGGCCACTGTGGTACTCACACCAAAAAGTATGCATGCATGATTCTGTTTACGGGTTTATGTCACATGTTGTGGACACTAAAAGTGGCATTGCACCTTTCGAATATGTTATTTGGGCATGTAAGGTGAAGTTATAGGTACCCTCAGATGAGGCGGCTCAATTAAAGCAAAGAAACAGCCCCAAACATTATAGATGTCAACATGTTCAAGCATATGTAAATAGCCATTTATTTAAAAATTCTGGTTCACCTCTCAGGACATATTTGTTACAGGGAAACAGTAAATATAAAATGTTTTACCCAATTATGGCACTTTCCTAATTAAGGACTCAGTAATGCAACAATGTCTAGTTAGGACTGTCAGCTATGTATTGTCAATTGATCAACAAGAGTAACTTAAATTAACTCCCCACACAGTTTTCTCCTTGGCAATTAATCATCTCCTGAATAGTAAGCCACTGGGAGTGACAAAATGCTGGGTGAATTCTATGAAGGCTTCCAGAAACAGCTGCACCTTCTTTTTGCCAAGTAATCTGAGCAGGCTGAGAGAATGCCCATGTTCCAGGCCTATGGAAGCAGGCATATACAGTACTGTTCGAAAACAAGCCCATAGATCCATCATTTTGCACCACCTATCATCCAATTTCCCTACCAAAGACCTGATTACAAATCACACTGCTTTGGATGCAGAGACACTAGGGAGCTTATTTACAAGAATGGGAAAAAGTGACGTACCGGTGGCGCAAGGGGCTTGTAAATAAGTCCCGAGGTGCCCAGAATTAACGCTCTGGAGAGTTTCTCTTAACTTAAATTTGGTTATCACAAGGTACTCATCCCCAAATGAGGAATATCATGCTGTTCCAGTTTTCCCTGGGGAGAAACTACATGCGGGTCCTTATTCTGGCAGAATGATATGCCCTTTCAGTAGGTAGTAAATAGAAGCGGGCCATGGGCTGTGGGTAGAGAGGGCATCCAGGGGCAGGGCAGGTTCCTGCAATCCTGGGGGGAGCATTCCATGCTCCCTCTTGGAGTTGCAGTGGGGACTGAGATGTACCGATGCCTGCACCTCCTGGGCGGAGTACATGCAATTTCATCGGGCTCGTATGTGTACCCAGTTAAATCAGTGTTGGTGTTCCCACATCTGGTAATTCTGGGTGCAGGAACACCGATGCAGTTGGGATTGGGCCCTGAATATGGAGGGTAAAATCACTTCAAAGTACTGGCTGACTGAAGAACTCAGAGAGACAACATAGATGTGTCTCCACATGGACATTTTGAATCATACCAACATACTCAGTACACTCCCTACAACAAGAGATTCGGGGGCATATGTACAAGCCCCTATCACCACGGGAACATCACTTTTTGTGACGTTTCCATGGCGATAGGGGCTTCGCCTTATTTACAAGGCAGCGTTAAGCCACTTAACGTGGCTTAACGCTGCCTTGTAAATAAGGCCTCCTTTCACGCTATGCTTAGCGTGAAAGAGGTGGGCAGTGGGTGTTGCGGTGGGCGTTCCACCGCAACACCCATTGACTTTGACGCTGCCCCCTATTTACAAGGGCAGCGTAAATAGGAGGCAGCGCCAAAATTAAGACCAGGGAAAACCTGGTCTTAAGTTGGCGAAACGAGGAGAAATGCTATATTTCTCCTCGTTTTTACTTTTTCCATGTGTGCTGCCTTGTGCAGCACACATGGAAAAACCAAAAAGCCTTTTATTGTTTATGTACAGGAAGGTCCCCCTTCCTGCACATAAACAATCTTTTAAAAAAATGACATTTTGTGACTTCCATGTGTGCTGCATTAAGCAGCACACATAGAAGTGACAAAATGGCATTTCAAGATTGTTTATGTACAGGAAGGGGGACCTTCCTGTACATAAACAATCTTTCCCCTGCACGCAGACACCCTTGCACTATGGTGCTGGGGTGCCTGCGTTGGCGCTACACTGCTAATTGTAGTGCCAGCGAAGGGGGAAACGCAAGGCTGCACCATATTGTTGTAAATAGGGTGCAGCGTTGGGTTTCTGAAGAGGCGGAGTGAGGCGTGAAGCCATGATGGCTAACACCTCACTCCGCCACTTCTGTTGTACATATCCCCCTCAGTTTCTTTAGCAATCTACCTAGGTAAAGGGAAGGCATTGAGAAGTTTCAGGTGAATGTTATTGATTTTTTAAAAATAATTTTTGGGAGGTTTTATGTCATTTGTAGGAGAGGCTGGTTACATCATGTCTTGTGTAATACAAAAAGAAAAAAAAGGAGCCAGCCATCATGTCACAACAATGAAAAAGTAAAAAAAGTAAAAGCAGGAGTAAACATACACATGATAATCAAGCAAAGCTTAATTAGCTAAACTTAAAAAGCATTATTAAACAGACATATTCTGCAGATCGTATGATCGAGTTATGAGTTCTATAAGGCACATCCGTGTGGAATGAGTTACAGGAGGATGTTCTTGATGAGAGTAATAGAAAATATTCTAACTCCCAAATTCTTTATTGTGGCAATTAATGACCATAGTTGGCTTCACAAGCCACCTTCGACCTCCACAAGAATCTTAGGGCTCGAGTCACAAAAATAAAAATCCATTATTCCTACAGATTCACACATACATTTTAAGTGAATTTGCATTGAATTCCCAGGATTCTTTGTGAATTCTAAGTTACTCACCCACAAAAATATTTTACATCAGAAAATTTAATTGGTATACACTTCCATAATTTTGTATTTTTGCAGCGCAAACGCAGCTCAAGAGCAATGGAGCTCTTTACATGAGCACCAGTTACAATGCACAAGGTCAGATTTTTGTAGGCACTGGGAAAATAAGGGATTTGCTCAGAATCACAGACTGTTGAGCCGACACCAGGCACTCGAACCTGGGGGGTCATTATGATAGCGGGCGGATCGCCCCCCCCGGGCGGCGGTAGTCACCGCCGGCCCGGCGGGGACGATCCGCCCGCCATCCACACTTCAAAGACCCCCCCGCCATATTAGGATGGCTGGGGGGTCCGCGGTGGACGAAAAGACCGTCCGCCGCTTTTCCGCCGGTCGACCGGCGGAAAACATGGTTAATATGGTGGCGGTGTCTGCAAGACACCGCCATCCATATTAGCATGCAGGCGGAGATGTGCCTTCCCATGGCGGCGTTGCCGCAATGGAAAGGCATGTGGTCTTTGCCTTTGGGGGCCCGTAGCGGGCCCCCAGAAAGTTGGGGGGTCGGGGGTGCACATGGGGGGTACCTATGGTACCCCCCTGCATTGGCATGGACAAAGTGGCAGGCACCGCGTGGTGCCTGTCACCTTGTGCATGCCAATGCACAACATCTATTCCCAGCATTGTGGCGGGCGGTGCTGTGAGCACTGCCCGCCACAATGCTGGGAATAGGGCTTGCCACCGCCGCGGTGGCATCCTAATCTCAGGTGCAGGACCACCGCACCCCTTGCGGACGGTCCCGCATTCCGTTGCGGTGGCGGGCGGACAAAGTCCGCCCGCCATCGTAATGATGCCCCTGGTTCACTACCTCCACATTCGGCAGCTCTGGTGGTAATGCCATCTCCTCTCCCCCACCTGCAAATATAAGTTGCACCTTAAAACGTTTTTCTCCCTATCATTCGGGGGTTAGGGAGTTTCCATCCAGTCGCGACTGCTCCCTCGAAGCAGTAGTGTAGGGGGAGGGGGAATAATAAAAAAAGATCACTTACCTGCCGGCTGTCTTCCGTCCTCTCCGTCCTCTTCCTGGCTTCTGTTTGAACAGGAAGCAGGATAGGCTCCTCTAAGCCAATCACAATGCTGCAATGCAGCGTTGTGATTGGTCTGAGCGCCGTGGTTCTGTGCTCAGAGGGGGAATGGGATCCTGGGCATGTTCTCCACCCAGGCTGTAATACAGCCTGGGTGGAGAACATGCAAAGTGTGCATGAATATTTGGCGGGCCCCAGAGGGCCGGCCAATCATTCATGCACACTTAGGAGGGTGCCATCACTCCTCCCCCCTGCACAGCCTAGCCCCGCCACACAATACTGCCCCAGCACAGAAAAATAAAATGATAATAATATTGAGTTATTATGATTTTATTTTTCCTTTTTTGCCATGCTGAAAGGCATTGGGGTGACACTCCTCTGCCTTAGCGGAGGAGCCGCCCCTGTTTCCTTCCCATACAAGGAGAGGGAGAGGATGTGGCCTAACGGCTACAGCGGTCGACCTCGGAGCTGGGGAACTGGGCTCGAATATCGGCAGGGACGCTCAACATCCTGTGATTCTTGATAAATCACTTAATCTCCCTGTGCCTAACAAAATTGAATGTGTCCATCTGTAACGCAACTGGTGCTCAGGTAAAGAGCTCTGATACCTTTGGGTCTAGTTTGCGCTATATAAAACTCCCCCCCCAAAAAAAATACAAGAGTCAGTTTCAGAGATTTGGTGTGATGGAGCTGATACTCATGGTACAGCACAAGCCGTGCAAGCGTGGAAGTTAGGGAACAATTTACAGAAGTGCAGGGTACAGGCACTACCACAGCAGTCAGATGAAGTGCTGATACAAGACAAAGAAAATGGACCAGTTGGCACAGCCGGAGTCAACGTGTGCTTATTTGTTGATAGAGGACCGCAAGTGTCAACACCTAAGAGGATGTAATTGTTTTCGTGGTCCAGATAATTAGTCAGCGACAAGAATCCCGTGTTACACTGTATGCTCCAGCGCTAGGAAAAGAGCAATGTTTTAAATCACTCTTCACGTGCACAAAAAAGCAATGCTTCCCAAATATGTTTTGGAAAGGTCCATCCTCCTGGGAAGTCTGCAGTCCCACACAGCTTCTGGCTACCAGCATCTTTGGACTGTGCTGTTGGAATAATTGCAGCCGCAGGGTATTTTCTTTGTTACACATTGTATAGAAAAGCACAGTTGCAAAATGTACAGAAACACTTTATTTTGCATAACTGATGTTTCCAACAAATCCACGCCTATGATTGTTTATAGAACATTCTTTTTTGAACTTTAATCTCGTTTTCTACAAAACATTTCTTTTGTTTATCAATCATCTTCAAGTAATGTTATGCTTTCCTGCCTTTCTCACAGTTAAAAGTGACCACAAGCATATTTTAACAAGAAAAATCAGTTTCTTTCAATTTAGTTTAATGAAAAATCAGTAATATGTCTACCTCATTTTAAGCTATTATATTTCGAGAGGAATAATTAAGACGCTTAACAATGCTCACGCATTCAGCATCTCCTCTCTTTCTTTCATTGTAAAGTGGTTCTTGCATATGAGGATATCACACACACTTTGGGCCTCTTTCACAAATGTAACTTACTCTTTTGAGAAAGTTTACACTTTTGAGTAAGTTTACTACTTTTTGATATTCACAAACTGCACATTTTGTAGTAATTTACCCTTCTGTAGTAAATCCAGTATTCTACCCGTGGCCAGCCAGTGATACTGCAATACCCTCCCATCGAAAATAGTAGAGGTAGGGACTTTAAGTAAAACCTCATAGGAAATAATATTAAATTAAATGATTTTAAAAAGTTTAACATATGAGCAAATAAAAATTAATGTTCAGAAATATATCAAAACAGTACATATTTATTATATAATTATAAAATACTGAACAACTTATTTTGATTTTTAAGTCCCTTCTTCCATTATTTTGTATGGGAGGGTTTTGCAGTACCATTGGGTGGCCTTGAGTAGTGCTGAACTTTCTTACTTACTACCAGGTGCGGCTGGCACAGGTAAGAGTGGTGCGGCAGGCTGGGGCGGGGTGGGAGGGGGGTTGTCGACAGACGACGGGATAGGTAAAATTAAATTTAAAAAAAAAATAAAACCACTTACGTTGCAGTAGCCACATCGCCGACTCGGCGATGTGGCGAGCCCAAGGTAAGTGGTATTATTTATTTTTTTATTTAATTTTACCTATCCCGTCGTCTGTCGACTCCCACCCCACTCCGTCCCACCGCTCTTACCTGTGCCGGCTGCTCCTGCTTACTACAAAATTCTAACTTACTTAAAAGTGCAGTTTGTGAAATAGGCCCACTGTCTCTAAAAATGTGAATGGTAATATAAAAGCAAAAGAAATATTGTATTTCATAGTCCAGTGAAATTATGGCTAGGGCATATCAATTCATAATGAATTTAGCCAGAAACATTTAGATCTTGTTTATGATTTGAAGTTACTAAATAAGTACCGTATTCGAGGGCCGGTACAGTATTCGAGGGCCACCCTAGTTCAAAGCAAAGACTCACAATAATTTTTCTGTGTATACTTTGCTTCATTCTTTACCTTTCAGCTTCATGACACTGTTTACAAGAAGCATTGTTAAAGCCAATGGATTGGCATTTGTATACTGAAAATGATCTTATCAACTTCACCAGTACACACAGAACAGATACAGCATGACCAGTCGCAATGTGTCATTCACACACAGAATAGATACAGTATGACCAGCCACAGTGCAAGTATCAGTCACACACAAAATATATCCACAGTGTGTCACTTACAGACAAAGCAAATACAGTATGACAAGCTACAGTGTATCACTCACAGACAGAACGGGTATAGTATGACCAGTCACAGTGAGTCACTCACACACAAACAGATACATTATGACCAGCTACAGTGTGCCACTCACACAGAGAACGGATATAATTTGACCAGCCACAGTGTACATCTCCCTCAAACACGGAATAGTTGAAACAGAGGCAATATAAGTTCTAGATCACCTTGCATGCATGCATGCACACAAATAGCACAGGTACAGAATGAGTAGCATAGGTGCTAACACACGCACACATATGCACCGCATACAGATACAGATACAGCTCACACACACAGTCACCCAGATGCACACTTATGCACATGCATAGGTGCAGCACAAGAAACATCAGTGTCAGCTTCCCTTAAATATACACAGCAGGTATGACATGGGCAAAAGTGGGACACATACTTTAAAACACACTTGGATCTGCGGAAGATCAGAAGAGGACTGAAACTGCTAATTGAGACCTGAAAAAAGTTTAGAAGACTAAACCTGTTCTCTTATTCCTAAGGCAAAGATGTGGATTCCACAGGTTAAAAGGCTGACGTCCTGTTAAAGCTACAGGGACCTCACAAGTTACAAGAGGCCTTTTCCTGCAATTGTCGACCTTATCAGTGGCAACTGGGCCTGGACTGGACCCTCCTGTTGGCCCACCGCAGAGGGCTTTAGAAGTCTACTCCTGTGGTGGATGGGACTTATAGGAATAAAGTCAGAAGGTAAAATCTTTGACCAGGACATTCCTGGTTAGTGTATGCGACCCACGCTCCATTTCGGTCGACTTTATTACTGCTTTAGTACTGCATAAATAGGGCTCCCAGTTTTATGGTATTTATTTTTTTAACATTTCTGTCTGTATTTATCCATATTTATTTTTTGGCCATCTTACTGTTATTTATCCATATTTATTTTGTGTTTTGAGAATAAATGGAGCTGTAAAATTGTATATTTCCACATTTATTTAACTGTTGAACGCGCACTCATACATGGATGCTTGTCATGATTTAGCAAATTAAGCATCCATGTATAACAAAACACTACACTCACAGGTACACATTAGTCTTGTACTACAAATATATGTTAACATATGCATGTATTTAAGATCTTAACCTGTTTTTTAACTCTCCATGCTGTCTATCTGCTCAGCTGTTGCCTGGAATTCATGAAAAAGAGCATGGAGAGTCTCTCTCAACAAGCACCATTTTCAGGATTTTACCGCTTTTAAAAATAAATACAGACAGGAAACACATTGTTTTCTGTCTGCATTTATCTGTAAAAATCACTAAAACCAGAAGCTTTATGCATAAATACATTACACATTGCCTCTCAGTTAAGCCTGCCTGTTTTGTGCCATAGCTGACAGTGGCTGAGCTCAAGTTAATTTAGTGACTTTAAGGGTTCATTCTGACAAAAATTGAGATTATTACTTGAGGTCGGAACTTTCCCTCCTCAACAAATAACCCAATTTGTTACACTCCGTCTTGGCAGGCCAGTTCCTCTATGCCCTGCCTGCAACTGCATGTTAATGAAATTATAGTCCTCTGTGTTTAAAAATCTGCAACAATGTTTAGATGAAAATGGTAAACAATAGAAGAGACAGATGACCCTTGAGAGATACCACATTGGACAGCTCCCTCAGAGGATTTATATGGCTGAAGGTTGATGCACTGCTTCCTTCCTGGCAGAAATGAGTGAAACCAAGACAGATCAGAATTGGAAACATAAGCACCTGTACACAGCTGACTAAACAGTAGTTTCAGGTCAATCATATTCAACGATGGAGCAGGATCTAGGAGGATAAGTAAAAAGTTCTCTTCATTATCTGCTGATGCCAGAATGACATCCATTAGTGACGGTAGAATCATTTGGTCCCATGTTCGGGCAGGAACTTTGTTGGGTGACTGTCAGTCAGTTCATTGTGTGGTACAAACCGCTGTAGCTGCAAAGTGACTTTGTGTTCCAGAAACTTGGCAATCCAAGGATGGTGTGCATGGGACAAAGGTTTTGGAAGCTTTCAGGATCAAAAGAATGTTTTTCTATAGGGGGAGTGAAGCAGATTTTTTAAGCCCTGGAGGATCTGACCTTGCATCAGGCACTGATTGATAAGTTTTGTGAAGCAAGGTGCAATGTTAGCTGCAGTCACTGAAGTAAGTGTATCACTATACAGTCTTGTAAAACAGATTATTTGAAGCATTGCTTCAGTTTATGAAGAATGAAAAACCTTCAAATGATTGAGTTCAGATGTGCCCTTCAGTTCATTTCCTTCTGTCGAGGGGCTAAAGGAAGGATCTGTGAAGGGTCATCTTTCAGAGCTTTGAATAAATAGAACATTTGTTTGAATATTTATTTGATTGTTTCAGCTTTGCGTAATGATGGAGAGTGATGTAGCAGGACCTGGGCACCCTAAAGTGCTGTCCCCCAGCCTAGGATGAGGTGTGATGCAGAAAAGGGGGCACTTCTGCTGTACACTGAACATTCCTGACAATCCCTTTATCTGCACCACAACCTGAAGACCCAGAGAATGTATATAGGTTACTACCATGCTGTTTGGAATTTCTTTCTTCACATGATCCTTTAAAAATTATTGCATTTAATGTACAAGAAAAGGTGCTCCAGGTATGGATTAGGGATTGAAACCAGCACACCATGATGGGCACAAACTGTGTTTTGATTACAGGAGATTGAGTTAAGCTTGGCTGAGCTTCCTAGGAAAAGTTTTCAATGGGGCGTAGGACGGAGTAACATTCTTGGGAAAAGACGCTTTGGTTTATACTTGCATTACATCAGCATATTAGTGAAAGGAGATGGTATGTTAGGAGACCAGAACTCTAAGGTGTTTCATGTATAGATTGAACATCATGGTTACCAACATGTACCTTGCAAGAAGGAGGTTCTTGTAGAAGTGTATTTGTCCACATTTGTGTCCATCCGAGGGGATGGACATGAACCAGGTTAGAGTTGCGCAGAACAGAGCCATGCATTACGTCACTACTATGGCCTTATGGATTATATTACCAAAGGTCATTGCCAAGTGTAAGAGCACCAATCTTGGTTTTCAATCATTCATAGACCTTAATTACTACCTGTATTGTTGCTGCTTCAGGGCTTAAGCGATGGCGAAAACTTGACCAGCAGACCAGAGGCACCAAGTGCTGATCATATGGCTCTTTGAGTCTAATGGCAACCACTGACTCAAGGATTTTCCAAAGGAAGAGGAGTTGGTTTATGGGTTATAATTACACTAATGTCCTAGATTCAGGTGTGTGGATTCTAGTTAGGGTAGAATATTGTGTTTGCGTTAAGCCAAGAAGATACCATTATAAAGAGAGACATTTTCAATACAGAGGATGAGAGTGAGAATGTCGGGACTGATAGTTTAAATAATGAATTATTGTGGGACCATTAGCAAGAGTCCCAGGATAATCCGGGATTTCTTGGCTCAAATTATTTTATTCGCATGACACAGCTAAATATTACACATGAAATGCAGTGTCCAAAGCTAACATGCATAGTTATCACTGGGAGTCTGTGCTACTTTGAGAGTACTTTTACACTCTTGCAAAAAGGGCTTGTGTGGTAAATTTTCCTTTTGCTTTTTTTTTTAAAGTATACTCATGCACTGGGGTGACCTTTATGGGTCCACCCCTTTTCTGGCTTCTGCCCAACATCTGGTATGCTTCCTGTTGCTTTCCAATCTAACAAGTCCTGTGCTCCGTTAGCTTCATCCTGCTTTAGCACCCAACAACACAATCACACGCTCCTGCCTTGTACATCCTTGTTTACCTATTGTGTGCTCTTTTGCACCTTCAACTTCCGGTTCACAGACTAGTTTATGACACGGTCACGTCTGCTTCAAATATGACAAGTTATCTATAGTTGTGTTGGATATAACTCAACAAACTGGCTCCTACTAAAATGACCTAAAAGCAGTGCTTAATTTGAGCCTGTGTTTTCCGGTGCTCGGCACCCGCACTTAATTGTCAGTACCGGCACTTGAAACAGTCTGCCACAAGATAGCACTGTCTGGCTAATTTAGAGATGACCACAACAACAGTTAATTATTAATTCAATATACATTAAAATTACTATTACCTGCCCACCAAGTAATTCTTATAGCTTAGGAGGCCTGTAATAGTCCAAATTGTTACACTTGTAGGGTGTGATGGTTAGTAGTTGTGTTGTTACTATCATTGGTAGCGCCGGCAGGGGCAATGTGTACTGCAAGCTAAAGTGGCCTCCTGACGAGAGCCCCGGCACATTGTTTTTTTTACAAATTAAGCACTGCCTAAGAGCATTCATGCGTTGGATACTAGCAAGACTATTTTCTCCAGAACCCTAGACATCCCAATGTTTCTTTATTTGCCATCAATGGAAAAGGGCCATATTTACAGCATTATAAGGGCATGATTGTTTCAGGGACGATCATCCTAAAGTTGATTCCAGAATCAAGTGTGTTTTTGAGCCAATCTTCCATTCTATTAAAAAATGTCACATGCAGAGACAAGATTCAGGATATTACCCATTACCTCTGAGAAGTAATGGTGTCATTAGCAAATCACTTTAATTGCATTTTAAATATCACATTAACCAATCTGCTTCAACATTTCCAAAGATGCCTTTTCTTTTAAAATTGCCCCAAAGCTCACATCGGAGCGTTTTTGGCTCAGATGTTTAGGCAGAATGCAATTAACGCCTTCCAAATTTCGTTTCCACTGAAACACAATCAATTGTAACTCATTTTCAAATCATGCCGCGCTCTCTAATTGTGAGCATCAGTCTCTGCTGAATAGGTGGTTAAGTAAATTATTTCATCACGTATATGAGGCCTCTGCTATTTATGTTGGCAGGTTTCAACATTACTGATGAGCCTGCTACATCTGATTAAATAATGAAATCGTAAAACAGATTTACATTTCTTAATAAGAGAAAAAGGTAATGAACTCAAATTAAAATTGAAACTCTCAGTGCTCTGATAGTGATTGCAATTTGTTTTCTTCTCTAAATTAATGCTTATGAATTTCTGAATGCCAATAAAAGAATCGGTAAAGAAATCAAATGAAATTCATAAGAATTAACCTCATTTGGAGATGGAACTTTCATGGACGTTGGAAACATACTGGGGCAGATTTACAAGCCCCTTGCGCCACTTTTGCGTCACTGTTCCCATGTTAAAAATGACGCAAAAGTGGCGCGAGGGGCTTGTAAATAAGCCCCACTGTACTTTTTCGATAAAGCACAAACACTATTAAAAAAAAACCTATTCAGATTAGTAGGGCTATCAAAAATGTTTCTAAAGCGTATTTAGTAGGGTGATCAAGTAAGCAAATTACCACGCATTATTTTTGAAGAAAGTCTTTATCTTGATGCAATGAAAAGTCATGTGAGCTATTTGAAAGACTCTAGAAACTTTGACTGAGAAAGCAACAAAATCTGGAACAAGAGTAGGTAACGTTTTGAGAAATTGACATGAGACTGAAAAAATAATGAGATGCATGCAAGAATGACACGAGAAGAGTGTAAACCTAGTAGCCATAGGGACACGTTACAGGTAGGAAAAGGAGAGGGAGTGAAGGTGGGGAGCATGAGTAAGGGAGGCAGAGCAACAGACCATATGTGCCTGTAGGCATGTTGTCTGTTACTGTTTGTGTGGCAGTGTGTATGCTGCTGTGCCTCTCTGTGTATCTTTAAGTTTGGTGGCTAAGTGGAAATATGTAGGTAATTATGAATAGGCGCCTGTATGCGGGTGTTGTGTGTGTAAACTTGTCATCATGTACATGTGCACTCCTATATCTGGCTGCCTATGTGCCTGGATCCTGTATGTGTGTTGTGTGAGTGTACCAATGTCTTCATGTACGTGTGTACCCATATATCTGACTACCTGTGCGTTTGGAGCCTGCATCTCTGTTGATCTTTGTACTTGACTAAAGTTTATATCTGTTTTTTATGAGTGTGTGTCTATATGCCTTTTGTTTGTGTGCACCCATGCATGCATTTCTTTTGGACTATATGTCTTTAATGAATAATGTTCTCTTTTCATGGGTGCCTGTATCTCAGTTAATGCATAGTACATGCATATCTGTCTGTATGCATGGTTGCCTGTATGCCTTTAGGCCTGTGTGCATTATTGTCTTTATGTTTGTTGGTCTGTTCGCATGGGTGCCTCTGTGTCTCTTGTTCTGTGTACATCGGTGCCTGTATCTCTTGTGTGTTTTCAAAGTGTATCTATAAGTGTGCTGACCGTGATAATCTTGTACCAGCCAACCTGAGCCTCCTACTTGAAAGGGAAAACGTATATGTTCTGGAATGAAAAAGAGAATTGGTAATTGCTTCGCACCTTGACAGGCCATGAACCTGAGAGCGGTTACAGGTCATCTGGCAAGAAGGAGGGAACCAAGTGGACAGTGAATGAGCAAAGCCCTCTTATTCCCTGGTGCAGAAAATTGGGTTACTGGTTGAGGGGGTGCGAACCCCTACTCAAGCAGCAACCACAATTCTTGTCAGGGTGAAACACAAGCAAACCCCAAATTAACCTGCACTTAACCCTCTGGTAGCTCGCCACAGAAGCAGTCAGGCTTAAGCTAAAAGCAATGTGTAAAGTATGTATGCAGCACTTCAAACAGTAATAAAGTGAAAACAACACAAGAAACATCACACACCAATTTAGAAAAATAGAGTAAATGTTTATAAACTACTTAAGACCAAAACAACAAAAATACAATCAGTAGAATCGGAGACCTGCAATTTCCACGTTTTAGTTAAAAATAGTGCCTAGAAGCACAAAGCGCCAACTGTGGTTATCTGATCGCGCCGGACAGGAACAAAGTCACAAGTTCAGGCTGACTGCGATGGAGCGTAGGCAGGATACAGGGACAAAGTTAGTCCCACTGAACAAAGTACCTTAAATCATGGTTTGCGGAGTGTTGTGAGGTCCCGTGTTGAGGATGTGTCACGCAGCGGCGGTTCCGAGGATGCTGCATGGCTTTGATGCAGAGTGTTGTGTCATTGTCAAGGATGCCGTCGACAAAAAGCTTGTGATGCAAAGTCTGGTGTCGAGGATGTGTTACACAGCAGCTATTACGAGGAAGCTGCGACCCAAGGTTGGGTGTTGGGGATACGCCGTGCTGCGGCAGTTCTGAAGCAGAACTGTGAGCAGATGTGTCGTGCTTTTTCAGTTCCGAGAAGGCTGCAGACTGCGATGCGAAGTTTGGCGTTGGGGATGCATCATGCTGCCGCGGTTCTGAAGCAGAGCTGAGTGGAGATGTGTTGCACTGCGTCATTTCTGCCCACAGGACTTCACCTGGGCTGTTAGAGCACTTTCAATTCTACTTCCAAGGGTCAACGACTCGCGTGGAGCCATATGGGGGGTAGGACTCACAGCAGAGTCCAGGTGCAGAGTTCTGGATGGTTTTGAGCTTTACTGACCCCGAGCTTCTGATCAGGAGGCTAACCAACTAGCCCAAGGAGTCTCTCTGGTGGTCATGGGTTCAAGATGCAGGTCCAGTCTTTTTACTCAGGTAGAAGGGCAGCTTGGCAGCAGAGTAGCAGTCCTTCTTGCAGGCAACATAATAGTCTTTCTGAGTCTTCCACAGGTCCAGAGATATACTGAAGAGTTGGGTCTGAGGGGCCAAAAGTTATGCCTGGTGCCAATTTTAAAGTAGGAGAAGATTCAGGAGGTTTCCAACCCCAGAGGTGCCTGGAATTTCATGCCTCCCTACCCTGGCAACAGCTTGTCTTGGGCCACAAAAGACTTGTGTCCCTTTCTCTCACTGTCTAAGAGCAATACAAAAAGACCAACTGCAAGCTACATATAGTCAAATCAAATCAAATCAAATAAGCTTTATTCGATTTTCGAGTAAAAAAAAACATAAAAGCGTACAGTTTTAAAAACAAGTAACACATTACAATACACTGTTAAAATTGATCTTGAAACAACCACATTATAAAAAGAAACTAAAATCAGTTAGCACTAAATCCTATCAGTTTACATTATGTGATGCTATTTGCAGATGGTTTTCCTGCACTTAATTATACTTTTTAAAGATAGGGCAATATATCTTGAGAAACATTCATTTTCTAAAAGTTGCAGTGCAAAGAAGGCTGGGCGGCATTGCTTCAAACCCCACAGTTTTAAAATAGGTTTAATCCACCTCCTCCTTTGTGCAATATAAAATTTACAGAATAGTACTACGTGCATTGAGGATTGCGGAGACACTTTGTCGCACGGACAATTGCTTAAAGTTTTGGACCAGTCATTTATGGTTGGGAAACTTACCAAATGGTGGAAAGTACTAAGTCTAAAACGAGTCAGAACGAGTCTATCATACCCACTTGGAATGTTGATTAAATAAGGCTGAATACCAAAGGCACTTAAAAGCATTTGGTTGGATTGTACCGTGGATCGTGATGCCTCGTCGGCAAATCTAATTGCCTCCAAGTGCGTCATGCAACATTTTTTAAAAGCCTTTCTGGAGATGGAACCCATGGAAAGAGGGTCGTCATAGTATTCTGTTTGGCCCAGATCATTCATAAAGTCTTTTATATATTTTAGCCAACATATCTCTAGTGCATGGTCTAATTTGAGGCTATCTCTTATGACATCGCGATTAAATGTAGTTTTAGCTGAGGAACGAATCCGATGCCATAACAGAACCGGTTGGGCTTTTATTATGTCAGAGATATATGGTAACCCTAGTTCTGCATGGCAGATGTAGGTTGAAGTGCTACGTGGGACCGCCAGCAAGAATCTTAAAATGGCGTTCTCAACCTTCTGGATTTGTTTTACGTCACAGTATCCCCATATTCCGGCACCATATATGGCCGTACTAACGCATTTGGCTCGATAAATATGGAGCAGCTCAACTGGGGGTCTTCTTCCTAGTTTCCTCGAAAAGTTAACCAGGGCTGTCATTGCTCTCATAAAGAGAAATTTTCTAATCTTGACGGCCTGGCACCATGATCCCTTATGGTCGAATAAGATGCCTAGATAGGGGTATGTAGTGGTGGTTTCCACCTTTTTGCTATCAATATAAATATCTCTGCACTTCACACTGCCTTTCCCACATCTCATTATAAAGGTTTTGGTAGTGTTCACTCTCAGGCCTAAGTTTTTCATATACTCATTGTAACTATCAAGTGCCCGTTGTAGACCCATTGGTGTTCGGGCCATTATTACTGCGTCGTCCGCGTAGAGAAGGGCGGGTAGGGGGCGGCTAGATAACTGAGGTAGGTCACGGCACTTCTCTACCATGGATTGCTCCAAGCCATTGGTGTATAGTGTAAATAGAAAGGCGCCAGGATGCAGCCCTGCCTAAACCCCTTCTCCACTTTGAACAATGCTGTACATTCTCCTTTAGACCTGAACCGAACCCGGGCCTTTGCACTACTCTAGAGCTGCCTTAGGAAGTGAATTAATGGTGCCTCCACCGCCGTACTGGCTAAAATATTCCATAATTTCTCAAGAACAACACAGTCGAAGGCAGCCGTAAGGTCTACGAAGGCCAAGTACAATCTTTCCTTTCTTGACATCGTATACTTTCCCATTAAAATATTGAGGTTGAGTCCTTGTTCAAGTGTACCCAAACCCTCCCGGAAACCAAACTGAAGGTCTGATAAAACATTGTTGTCCTCCACCCATTCTTGGAGTCGGTTGAGCACTATACGCCCCGCCACCTTGACCAAGGAATCCAGCAACGATATTGGGCGGTGGCAAGCTGGATTCTGCCTGTCGCCTTTTTTGTATATAGGAACCACAATAAATTCCGACCAGGTTTTTATGACTCCAGTTGCGCAACAGGCTTCTAACACTTGCGTTAAAAGTGGGCCCCATAAGTCTGTGTTAAACTTAAAAAGATCTATAGGTACCCCGTCAGGGCCGGAAACCTTTCCTCCCTTACTGGCTTTTATTGCACAGTGTACCTCTCTAAGTTGAAGGCTAAAGCTATGGGGTAGTTTGCCGATGGCATTGTTATGCGTGGAACAAGACTAGCATCCGTGCCATCCACCACCTCTACTTGTCTATACAGGTTGGAAAAATACTCCACCCATTGTCCTTCCTCTATAGCGATCTCTACAGTTGGAGTATCTTTGGCTGTCAGGAAAGGAGCTTTAACCATGCGCCAAAAGGCTAAGCTATCTTTATTCGTGCTCGCCTCATGTAAATCGGCCCATGCTTTATCTTTTATTTCACCTTTATGTAATTTCAGAGCATGATTATATTCCTTCCTACACTCCATGATTTCAGTTCTGTTCCTCTCTGATTTATGTAGTGCGTGTTTTAATTTTGAGTAAGCTTTCGTACATTTGTGGTCAAACCACCCCTGGTTCTTCCCATGGACTTTTTTGGATTCCACCTTTAGTGTGTTTCTAATTACCTCCGTAATCTGTGTATAAGACTCCAGAATACCCTCGTGTGGCGTGGACTCGTCCAAACAAGTTACAAGAGATTCGTAGCTGCTCTCTACAACTTTCTTAGTAAACTCATTTGGCTGTACCTTATCCCATCTTAAGGAGTAGCCATTAAGTTTATCCAATACTATGTTCTGGGCCGCATGTACCATTTTTCTCTGAGGTTTTCGCACCTTGGTGGGAAGAGATATGGTCACGCTCAGGGGAAAATGATCGCTCGTGGCGTTCTTGTGCGTTTTATAGCCTAGGAGTCGTGTCAGGTGTCTATTCGGGGTGATTATAAAATCTATAATAGTGCTCAAACCTCTCCCGTTAAAGGTCTGGGTAAAAGGGATTGATGGAGAACATAATACATTTGCAAAGCCCAAGTCAAAAGCGAATAACATCTCATTTAAAAGATCCCTGTATGATGAGTGAGGAAAATGGGGTAGGATATAGTTGTCGTCGTCCAGCAGACCACAAGTTACATCTCTATTTGGTGAACACAGAGCAGTGTTAAAATCCCCTCCCCATACAAAGAAAACATCCTCTGCGTTTTCATTCTGTATCTCATGCAGAGCGTTCATAAGTTGTTTCAGAATAACCACCACATAATCCTTCGGGGCATTATTATAAAAATTAATCAAAACAATGCAATTACGATTGTCCATATTTAAGGTCACAATTTGATAATAGGTTTCTGAGATCGTAAAATATATTTTGTGTACGTTCACCATATTTGAGACATATATGCTGAGACCACCCTTGGGCCTCCCGTAAATAGACGGGATTGCAGGCATGTGGAAAGTCTTAAAACCCTTCATATGTATTGCATCCACTATCCATGTTTCTTGGAAGCAAAGTATGTTGAATTTCCCAACAAATTCATACCAAAGGTGGTTTATCAGTTGGGATCGTAAACCAGCAATGTTCCACAATAGGACAGAAACACTATTCCCATTACCAATACATTCATTTGCCCTACCTAATGATGCAGTGGAAGGCAAGGATGCCGCATGACTCTGGTCCGTTTCTATCACGAGTCCTGGCTCCCGCCTACAGATAGGAGTATCGGGTCTATTGTGAGTGTTTTCCACTGGGGTATCTCTATATTCCTTACCCATACCCCTAACTCCTGGGGAGCCCTTCTTAGGACTAAGGCCAGTTGTTTCCGGACTGTTGTTATATGGTCTGGTGATCTACTTGAATCGGTTAAGACATATTGATTTAGTCAATCTATCTCATCTAGGGAGGGAAGGAGTTCAAATCGGTTTCCCACCACAACATTATATGTGTATTGGGTTCTTTCATTTGTGTCTCTTCTATTACTTCCCAACCCCGATTTAAAGGGTGGTTGGTAGAAGAAACCCAGAGGTAGTATATTGATACCAAATGTCGTTACGGTGTTATTACCTGCCTTCCATAGAATATTCTCCACTAACTGAGGCGTCTTAAACGTTAACACCACACAATCCCCAGGTAAGGTTTTCCGGTCTCTGCCAAGCCAATTAACTCTTCGGGCCATCTTAAATTCCATAAAAAGTTGTTCCGTAAGCCCTACCTTTGTACCCAACCAGTGCAGGGACTTATTTCTTAGAGTATCCCACGATTCTATATCCTGTGCCCTCAATCTGGGTACATTTGCGAGGATGACTGTATATGGTGTGACAGCTGGTGGTAAATCCAAGCAGATTAATTCAGATGGGACTGTCCTAGTGGGTAGGGGCATGATGCCATGGTTGTTAAATATCTGGCTGGAACTACGTACTCGTGTGTCAGCATCCTTGCTACCCCTGTTTGTCTTGGCATTGGATTGTTGGTGAGTTGGAGGAATCGTAAGAGGATCTAGAGGGGTAATAGGGACTGCCTGGTGGGGCTTGATAATGTGAGGCCCTGTAGCCAATCCGTTCTGTCCAGTGATTTGCTGCTCGTTATGAGTTTTTATTCTCTTTAATTTATTAGGTTCTCCTACACACTCATGGCTACTGTGATGAGTTATATGGTTGGCCGCCCCTTCCTTGGCTAAGAAGTTGGTCAATCTTACTTCTATCTGGTCGACTCTTTCCTCTATTGTAGCCAATGAGTTTCTTAAAAAGCATCTAGTTTTTCCACTAGAGAAGTTAGATTCCCTATTTCGTTGACCTGGGATTTAGTCTTAACTCTGTTTCCTACTTCTGACGGGGTGCATTTTTTGTTAGCTTTAAACGTTTTTTTTACGTGGTTTGAGTGGTGTGGGCCTGGTTACCGTACTATTTTTTCCACCCTCTTTAGCGCCCTCATTTAGCTTGTGCACAGCTGCCGGGTTTCTTTGACGTTTCGACGGGGGCTGTGTGAAAGATTCATGATCGCAAAGTATTATGTGATCTGACACATTTTGAATGCAACCATTCTGAGGTGTAATATCTTTTTGGGACCCAGAGGAAGAGCCGGTCACTACGGCTGTTTCCTCGTTTAGCCCTCCGGTTGCACCCAGTGTTCCTGTGATCAATGACTCTTCCACGGTAGATATCTGCTTTTCTTTGGCCCCCATAGCCCCTGTGAGATAACTCATAAGCGTTAGATGTGTTCTCCCATGGACTTTTTTTGTAGGTGGAGGCTGAACAGTTATGGCCTTTCTCTTCCCCATATTATACTGTCAAGTGCGTATAACAAGGACTGCGAATGTAAGTGCACGAAAGTACCAATTATTAACATGTATACATAAACAATCGGGGTGAGCAAAATAGAGGATATAACTTTCTAACACTTCCACATCCCAGATAAAATGTGTATATATGTAGGTCTATATTTTCGTAAACATATATTATATGTCGTTTTTACAAGCTATTCGCTGATATTGGAGGGATATGCCCCGTGTTTGGAGAAGTCCAAGTCCTCGCTTACCTCCACTTTAAGCGCTTTATATGCGTGTCACCTCCACTCGGGGCTCAGATAGGCACGCTCTCTCGGAGTCTATGAGACACGAAGCCCCGATAGGTGTACCCACGGGCCGAGAGGGAGAGCCCAGCCCAGCCTCTTTCGGTCTCTGATGGGCTAAGATGGGCCCGTCTTGGCCCGGTCCTCCCCACGTGCCTCCCACGCTGCGGGACCGGGTCTGTGCTTTTCAAGAGTCCGCCCACCTCCAGGGGATAGGGAGCAAGTACACAAAGCCGGTCTGACGAGAGTCCATAAATAAAGTGTGGTGGTGCAATTCGGTGCAGAGCTGTCTCCCGCGCTGCGGGATCGGCTCTATGCTTTTCAAGAGTCCGCCCACCTCCAGGGGCCAGGGAGCAAGTGCACAACGCCGGTCTGGCGAGGGTCTGTAAATAAAGTGCGGTTGTGCAATTCGGTGCAGAGCGGTCTCCCGCACTGCGGGACCGGCTCTGTGCTTTTCAAGAGTCCATCCACCTCCAGGGGCCAGGGAGTAAGTACACAAAGCCGGTCTGGCGAGGGTCCGTAAATAAAGTGCAGTTGTGCAATTCAGTGCAGAGTGGTCTCACGCGCTGCGTGACCGGCTCTGTGCTTTTCAAGAGTCCGCCCACCTCCAGGGGCCAGGGAGCAAGTACACAACGCCGGTCTGGCGAGGGTCCGTAAATAAAGTGCATTTGAGCAATTCGGTGCAGAGCGGTCTCCCCTCATCTAGTCATGTGACCCAGAATGCAGGCTGCAGGAACCAAATGGTCAGGACAAGAAAATGTCAACTTCCATAAAGCGATATTTTCAGACATGTGACTTAAAATCTAACTTTACCATTAAAGAGGGCTTTAAATTACAAGTTCTTAAACACCAAACTCAATATTCCTACCTGCTCCAAACTGAAAGTTATCACTTATTAAATGTAATAAGTTAACCCAAAGTTTTCCTATGGGAGATGAAGACCTCACAGTAGTGAAAAATTAAGTTAGGAGTTTTTCACAACCAGGACTTGAAAATCCTAAAAGTACATGCCCAACTTTTTAAATACACTACAACCTTCTGTCTGGGCTGTTTAGGGCCTACCCTAAGGGTGTCTTATATGTACTAAAAAGGAAGGTTTTGGCCTGGCAAGAAGTTTATAATGACAGGTCGCATTGGCAGTTTAATACTGAACACACAGGCTGCAATGGCAGGCCTGAGATATGTTTAAATTGCTACTTAACAAATGGGTAGCACAATAGGTGCTGCAGGCCCACTAGTCACATTTCATTTACAGGCCCTGGGAACATGGAGTACCACATTACTAGGGACTTATACGTCAGTTAAAGGTGCCAGGTGGGTGTAAACAAGTCTTGCCATATTCAAAGGAGAGAGCACAAGCACTTCAACACTGGTTAGCAGTGGTAAAGTGAACAGAGTTCTAAGGTCAGCAAATATGAAGCCAGCAGAAACAGGAGGATGGAAAGCAAAGGTTGTGGGAAACCATGCCAAGGATGTCAGGTCCAACACCAGGGATAACGAATTAAACATCTAATCTTGCCACCTGATCATGTTGGACTGATTTGCAAGCTAAGGGGTCGATTACGATGGCGGTCTGAAAAGCATACCGACCGCCATGGTAGCGGCAAAAAACCGCCCGCATGGCCAACGGGAAAAACGCCGGATACATTACGATGAACCGGCAGAATAATCCGTCCGTGGAGGCGGGAGACAACGAAAAACCGCCCGCACTCGCCGGACCAGCTGAAAATCCGACCGCAACGGCCGGATACTCAGCGGAAAAGCCAAGAACCGCCGCCATGCACACGAAGTAACCGCCCGTGACATTATGACATCCCCGTTACCACCATGGTACCTACCTATGAATCCGACCGCATCGTGCGCGAACAGTGATGAATCCGATAGGCGGCGGAAGGGCTGCAGCATAGCCACCGCTGCCGAGGAACCGCTGCGGAGGATCCGCAAAAAAATGGCGGACGTAGAAAAACACGAAAAAAATACAAACAATGCACACAGTGAAGTAGACCTGTCCCAATACAAACCAAAAGTGCCCAATGACAACAGCCCCAGAAATTTCAAAATAACCAATCACAGGACAACACACACAACACACCTGACAGCAACATACCAGCTTGCCACACCCCCATAGCCGAGCATAAAACCAGCCCCTCCCTGACCACAATCCTTTGCTACACTCCACAACTGAAGGTCCCAACCCCAGAGAACAAAGGAGAGGCAAAGCTGCACACATCACCACCACAACACACACACCACCTACACCACCCACAACACCCACAACACCCACACAACTGCACCACAGAACATCTGCACAGCACACACCATGGCACCACACAAAATGCCAAAATTCACTGATTCAGAGCTTGCAGTCATGGTAGATGAGATAATAAGAGTTGAACCACAACTCTATGGCAACATGGTCCAACACACCCCATTAGCCACAAGAACCCAAATGTGGGTGAGGATAGTCAATAAGGTCAATGCAGTAGGGACCACCCCCGCAACAAGCAGGAAATACAGAAGCGGTGGCATGACCTGAAGACCGTGGTGAAGAGGAAGAGGGCCAAGAACCGTCAGCTGGCTGACGGGACTGGTGGAGGCACTCCCATCCCACTCAAACCATACAGTCCGTGGGAGGAGAAGGTCCTTGGAATCCTATATCCAGAGAGTCTTGAAGGAATCCGCGGGGGACTGGAAGCTGGTAAGTACAAACCAATGAATATCATCACATTGCCATGTACCGTCTTGCACAACTTCAAACCCACAACCCCTAGGCCAAAGGACATTCGTCTGACCCACAATACCCAAAACAGGTCACACAGATGTAACCACCACTCAACCTGATAAAGCACAAAGCTAAACAAAATCAACTGGGTTGCATGTGCACAGACAAAAAGCACTACAACACACACCAGGCCCCCTCTCCCACCCCTCAGCAGGATGGAGCACCCCACCCAGAAGCATGTGTCAGCCATTGAATGCTCCCCACCACCTAACAGGTAGGTAGCCATCTTCACAGGGATGGGGAATGTGTATCTGGAGGCAGCACAACAACTCCCAACAGGCCCCCTCTCACACCCCCTCAGCAGGATGGAGCACCCCACCCAGAAGCATGTGTCAGCCATTGAACGCTCCCCCACCACCTAACAGGTAGGTAGCCATCTTCACAGGGATGGGGAATGTGTATCTAGAGGCAGCACAACAACTCCCAACAGGCCCCCTCTCACACCCCTCAGCAGGATGGAGCACCCCACCCAGAAGCATGTGTCAGCCATTGAACGCTCCCCACCACCTAACAGGTAGGTAGCCATCTTCACAGGGATGGGGAATGTGTATCTGGAGGCAGCACAACAACTCCCAACAGGCCCCCTCTCACACCCCTCAGCAGGATGGAGCACCCCACCCAGAAGCATGTGTCAGCCATTGAACGCTCCCCCACGACCTAACAGGTAGGTAGCCATCTTCACAGGGATGGGGAATGTGTATCTGGAGGCAGTACAACAACTCCCAACAGGCCCCCCTCTCACACCCCTCAGCAGGATGGAGCACCACACCCAGAAGCATGTGTCAGCCATTGAACGCTCCTCCACCACCTAACAGGTAGGTAGCCATCTTCACAGGGATGGGGAATGTGTATCTGGAGGCAGCACAACAACTCCCAACAGGCCCCCTCTCACACCCTCAGCAGGATGGAGCACCCCACCCAGAAGAATGTGTCAGCCATTGAACGCTCCCCCACCACCTAACAGGTAGGTAGCCATCTTCACAGGGATGGGGAATGTGTATCTGGAGGCAGCACAACAACTCCCAACAGGCCCCCCTCTCACACCCCTCAGCAGGATGGAGCACCCTACCCAGAAGCATTTGTCTGTAAGTAAAAACCAAAGTGACACTGCACAGGTAATCAGACAGTGCATGCACCCCACCATCACTCAACAAAAGCATTGAGAGACATGACAACATGACGCTCTACTTCACACAAAAATAGAAAAGAAAAGCACAGCCATTGACAGGATGCAGACAGCTCAGCGTACGTAACTGTGACAGAAACAGAACTGTGACTCTCAACAAATATGTCCAAGCAAACGGGCCTCTGACATGCATCACCCAGACTTCCCTCTGTAGCGTACATGGGTGCTGATCATGAAGGACCATGGGAAAAACAAACTAGCATGGTCTGCTGTATAAAGAAATACAAGCACAGGACATGTCAACGGTATGCATGTGATGACAATGGCTAGTCCATGCACACAGGTAATGTCTGCCAGGCAGAGTGATCAGCAAAGATGCTGAACATCAACTTGTAGTCATGCCAGTTGTCAGATGACAACCTCACATTGAAATCACCAATACTAGGCGTGTGGCATGCTAACCAATCACAGGTCACACCATTGTGAAATGATGAATGTAACTCCACTTCATGGCATGAGGCACATCACTGTGCAGACATACAATGTGTGAAAAAGGCAACTGTGTGTAGCATAACATGTAAATAAGAGACATCAAACACAGCAACCCTGAGGTGTGTAAGGCAATTACCATCTACTTCCTGTCCCACAGGTGACCAACAACTGACTGCAGAGGACGACAACCTCAACCAGCACAGCCAGTCACCAGCTCCCGAACATCTCCCCTCAGATGCAGACTCCCTGGATAATGAGGAGGAGGAGGACCAACCCGGACCATCTGGTGTGGCAGGGCGTAATGTGTCCCAGGACCCCACAGCCCCACCACCCTCAGCAACAACATCAACGCAGAGCCCTGCTGCAACGACCTGTAACACCACCACCTCCAACACCACTACCACTACCACTGCTGCCTGCAACACTCGCCCTGCTCCAGAGGCCAACCAGACCACAACAACTGCGGAGGTACGGGAGAGTAGGCCGGTGCCCACAGGAGGGAGGCAACAGGGCCGTGACAGCAGGCCAGGTGTGAGGACAAGGCTGACCCAAAGGGAACAAGACCCTGGCACTGAATCACTGGCACACATTCACAGAGTTGTGTGGGCCTATGAACACGCCCAGGGACAGTTGAGGCAGGCTCAGCAGGATGCCCGTGAGCAACAACAGATGCTGCGCTCAATTGACAACCGCATGGGCCAACTCGTGGCCTGCATGGGCCAAATCAGGGACCTCCTGGGCCAGCTAGTGGGGGTCCTCAGGGACAGGCATGCGGCACCGCCAACACCTACAGCTCCTTCCGTTGTGCCGCAGGATGACAGACCCCCATCCTCCCCTGCGTTCAGTGAGCATGGGGACTCATCAGACACCACTGGCCATGCACCTGTGTCCCCCCCTGCCAAAAGAGCAAGGGGCCGCCCGAAAAAATCATTGGGAGCATCCCGTGGCAAAGCACCTGGCAAAAGCCAGTCAAGTAGCCAGCCATGATGGCACCCCTCTTCACCCTGCTGTGTACCCTGCAGACTGTCCCCACACACAATGCCGTGGGAATGGCAAATGACTGTTGGACTGTGTTACCATACTGATCTAGTGTATACTCTATTGTCTCATCTACCATCACTGACAAATCTGTTATTCACCATTCACAAATCTGTAAATATCCACATCTACATCACATGTATCCACTGTAAATAAACACTAATAACGCACCAATGTAGTTGTCACTGTTCCATGTTCATCACAGTATGTTAACTCACACCCATGATTACAATGTCACAGGAGCAGGGATACTCCGCAGGCAAGTAGAGGCTGAAGGGACCTAGGAAAACACAACAGAACATCAGTTGCTACTCAGGTGGTGGACTAACAACCATCACACAACACAGCACATCAAGGTACGACAATCTGCACATGTCACAAGGAGCAACTGTACCAACATAGACATCAAGTAGCTGTGTCAAAAGATCCCTTACCATACACATCTGCAGCCAGCACTGACTCTGCAACATGCTGTAGTCACAAAACTCACATACACATATTCACCAAGCACAACATCATCAGACAACAGCCAGTTTTGACATTGCCACTGACCATCAAGTGAAGTAGTTGTTGATGAGCTGCTGACGCTGTCCAACACCTTCCTCCTCTCCACTATCCTCGTCACTTGACATTTGGGTGTTTGCAGGTGGGGGCTGTGGCTGGTCATCATCATCCTGGATTAAGGGGATCCCCTTCCGCACGGCCAGGTTGTGTAGCATGCAGCATGCTACCACTATCTGACACACCTTGACGGGTGAGTACTGCAGAGCCCCTCCGGTCTTGTCGAGGCATCGAAAGCGTGATTTCAGGAGTCCAAATGTTCGCTCAATGACCCGACGTGTCCTCCCATGGGCATTGTTGTAGCGCACTTCAGCTGGTGTCCTGGGATTGCGAAGTGGACTCAGCAACCAAGGTCCGTTGGGATATGCAGAGTCACCTAAGTGTGAAAGACACATACAGATTGAGTGTCTGACATGTGTCCGAGGACAGCATGGCACACAAACAGCACACGACTCGACCCTTTGTACTCACCCACAATCCATGCCTGCTCCGGCGCCAGATTGGCCATCAGCTGTGGTAAAATGCTGTTGCGCATTATGTGTGAATCGTGGGCTGATCCTGGAAACTTTGCACAAACGTGTGAGATGACCATATCTGCCTGGCACACCACCTGCACATTGATGGAATGATAATGTTTCCTACTTCGCTAAATATGCTCCCGTGCTTGGGGTGGAATCAGGGAAACATGTGTGCCATCTATTGCACCAACTACATTAGGAACGTGTCCAAGTGCATAAAATTCGCCCTTCACATCCGCCAACTCCTGCCGCCTGGGGAAATGTATGAATTGGTCCCTGTGTTGCATCATAGCCAACAGGGCATCACGTAGCACCATTCTGAATGTTGGTTGGGACATCCCCCATGCAATGCCCACAGTTTGCTGGAAGGATCCCGTAGCCACGAAATGTAGGAATGCCATCACCTTTACCGTTGCCGTGAGTGCTGTTGGGTATGTCCTGCGTGGAAGCAGGTGTGGCTCCAAAATTGCACAAAGTTCCAGGAGGTTTGTCCGATCCAGACGGAATCGCCTTATGATGTCGGTATCCTCCATGTTAGCCAGCAGGGTGAAGGTACGAAACACATTAGGTCGCCTCCTAGGTGAGATGAAAGGGGACACGTCATAGCAACATAAATTAGGATGTGCACAAATTCATAAAGTCCGTCCTGTCAAGGCGCTAACATTGACTGTCATCCCTGAAAGCACACAGTGCAATTCAGTGTTGTCCCAACATGAGACAGATTAATTGTACAACTGTCATGGATGTGCACAGTCAGTAGACACAATACAAACACTGTCTATGTGAATGCCAAGAGTCACATATCGAGCTGAGGTGGACTCAGCCTTGGGTGTACATGACACAGGACATGTGTGAAGCAGAGACACTGCTGGCTTCCACGTTGCTGCTGTACCTGCCACACCTCCTTGGCCAATAATTGCAGGGGACACATCAACAACACAATGTGGATTGATCATTGGGATTGTCTTTGTACTCAGTGCCACTTCGAACACACTCAAATTCAATGACATTCACATCCCAAACCCATACATGTGCCAATGTCATCAGTACACAGGCCATATCTGCTGCTGACTTGAATACAAAGTCGGACAGTGACAGATGATGTCACGCCTGTGCAGAGTATGTGTACCACTGTAACAGGCCACCATTACCCCACTGCCCAATACTCTCTACAAGCACACAGATAGCCAATGTGGCACACATTAACAATAGATGAGGGACGTGATCAGCAGGGCCTGTATGCACCCTTAATCTTCCCCCATTTTGGACATTTACATGCAGCATCAAGGAGGGACTGCCCAAGGACACATGTGCACCACAACACATACCATGGTGATACACATCCAGCTGTTTCAAGACACAACAGTGCCACAACACAAACATACAACACTACATGGACAATGCCAAGCCAGTATGCCAACAAGTCTACGCATGAACAGACTGTATGCATTACATATGGACAACTGGCTCAGACACCTGACACCAGTGGATGTAATTTTACACCACATGTCCCAAAGGACATGCATCCTGACCCTCATTCCACACAGGCTGTCAGGCCCAACACAGCATACAATCAATATCCCACATCTAACAAACATGCTGGCTGTGCATGAGTAGTGGGACACTGGTACCTCACATTGACCAAATGTCGGAGTTGGATGAGTGTCACAGGCACAACAATCAAGGTACATCTCACCTGTCTTGGGTGCCCACTCCATCCTGATACACCAGCAGATGTGATCCACCCACACAGTGCTGGAATAGATGGTGAGCAAGGATGGCTAGCACCCCATAGCATGCACATACACTAGTGTTGGTGGCAACACACTGCACACGTGTGCCACTTGTGCTGACCATCCAACATTGCAGACAATTCCCGCTAATCAGTGCACACACATTGCACAGGCAATACTGGACACCCATAGCCTGTGGACAAATGTCGCATACTATATTCCATACAGTTAGCACAATCCACAACCGTGCATGCAGTCCATCTGCCAACGCAACATTCCTGATGTGAACAATGGACATGCACTGGTGGCAGGTGAGTAGCACCGGAACACAGCACAACACTCAAAAACATAGTTTAGCTAAGCACCATTGTTGAAATGTACATGTCACTGATTCACATACAACAGTCCAAACAACATGAGCACAGACCTGACACTACCACATAGGTCCCTGTGGTTACAGGTGGCAGACATGTAGCAAAGACATCTGCTCTGGCCGTCTACCCAAGTGACAAACAATAATAATGCAACGGATGCCAGGTGTGGTGCTGAAGTACTCGTCATCCTTTAGCAGGTCGAGCCCCCCTGTACATGTGGACATACACTGCAGGAGTTGCCAGTGTGTACAAAGACATTACATGCGGCATGTAATTGGTCTTAGCAATAACACAACAGGGTGACATCTGTTTCCAATGATGACAGTCATGCTGAATAAATGAGTTCATCTGGGTTTTCAGTGTAACACATGGGCTCAGGTGAGAGATAGTGGTCAGCATGGGTGGCAGATACGACATTGTGTGTAAATATTGCTCAACATAATGGAGTACAGTGTTCCATTTGGTGTGAGACGTTACACATTGGCTGACATTTGTGACAGGAGACCATATCAATGTTATCCAGTGCCATGTGCCACTGTACGTATCCACTGTGCGTAGTACAGTAATGACCATTGATCCACACACAACAAGAACTGTCCGTAGGTGCCTTAAACGTGCCCCATAAACACAATGACGCACAGAGTGTACGATGTGATGCTGCATATTCCCCATAGCGGACGCACATACTGTCCGTGAATTGGGTGGCGGAGCATGCCAACCACCATTTGAACCTTTGTCGATGCCCACCACTGACGCAAGTGTTTCATGTGCTGCACATGACACATTGGTGTTAGTGATGGCCCTCTACATAGCTGCAGATGGCGTTTGTCATGCTCCACCAGCCACATCCCGGTCACCCATGTCACTCTATGGCAATCAAACAGCGGTAGCGGCCGGCCAGGACCCGCGGTGTGTCACCGCCATGAACCATGCCCTTGCAGCCAATGGGGACCGCTATCGCGGTGGCATGATGCAGATTCAAAAATCGCGGTAGGCGTGCTCCGCCCCCAGCGGATGCGGAGATAGGATGCATTTGTAAGATGCACTACCGCGGTAGCGCCGGCCAGGACCCCGCGGTGTGTCACCGCCATGAACCATGCCCTTGCAGCCAATGGGGACCGCTATCGTGGTGGCATGGTGCAGATTCAAAAATCGCGGTAGGCGTGCTCCGCCCCCAGCGGATGCGGAGATAGGATGCATTTGTAAGATGCACCACCGCGGTAGCGCCCGGCCAGGACCCGCGGTGTGTCACCGCCATGAACCATGCCCTTGCAGCCAATGGGGACCGGTATCACGGTGGCATGATGCAGATTCAAAAATCGCGGTAGGCGTGCTCCGCCCCGCGGAGGCGGTCATTGGATGCTTTTGAAGAAGGCTGACCTGGAACACCAATGGCAGAAGACTATGACCACTGAAACGAGTCCAGGGCCCTATATATGTGTGGAAGGGAGCACCACATTTCCCCTGCTCACAGAGCCTGCTGCCTGGGACCCCTCACCTGCTGCTGCCTGAGACCCCTCACCTGCTGCTGCCTCCAGGGACTGCTGCCTGACACCCCTCACCTGCTGCTGCCTCCAGGGACTGCTGCCTGGGACCCCTCACCTGTTGCTGCCTCCAGGGACTGCTGCCTGAGACCCCTCACCTGCTGCTGCTTCCAGGGACTGCTGCCTGACACCCCTCACCTGCTGCTGCCTCCAGGGACTGCTGCCTGGGACCCCTCACCTGCTGCTGCCTCCAGGGACTGCTGCCTGAGACCCCTCACCTGCTGCTGCCTCCAGGGACTGCTGCCTGGGACCCCTCACCTGCTGCTGCCTCCAGGGACTGCTGCCTGGGACCCCTCACCTGCTGCTGCCTCCAGGGACTGCTGCCTGAGACCCCTCACCTGCTGCTGCCTCCAGGGACTGCTGCCTGACACCCCTCACCTGCTGCTGCCTCCAGGGACTGCTGCCTGGGACCCCTCACCTGCTGCTGCCTCCAGGGACTGCTGCCTGGGACCCCTCACCTGCTGCTGCCTCCAGGGACTGCTGCCTGACACCCCTCACCTGCTGCTGCCTCCAGGGACTGCTGCCTGACACCCCTCACCTGCTGCTGCCTCCAGGGACTGCTGCCTGGGACCCCTCACCTGCTGCTGCCTCCAGGGACTGCTGCCTGGGACCCCTCACCTGCTGCTGCCTCCAGGGACTGCTGCCTGAGACCCCTCACCTGCTGCTGCCTCCAGGGACTGCTGCCTGGGACCCCTCACCGCCCACTGCCGCCGCTGACGTCTCATGTCCACAGTGATGGCTAGGACGGAGAAGATCCGTGCCAGTCCATTTACAAGCGAGGAGCTGGATGTCCTGGTGGATGAGGTGCTGACACAGTACCCACGGCTATATGGTGGCCCAAATGTTGTGGTAAGTCTCCAACAGTGGGGGTGTGAGTGCAAGGGGGCACACATGTAGTCGATCAGATGGTGTATGTGCCTGAGAGTGTGGGGTTGTGTAATGCACTGGCTGACATGCTGTTTCCTAGTTGTTAAGGGGTGTATGCAACCCACACATTAAATGCATGGACATGAAGGGTGGATGGACATGTGTTGTGTACACATCCATATGGTGTGACAGCTATCTGGTGATGCATGTTTCGGGACAGTTATTGTTCATGTGACTGTTTGTGTGGCTCCTCGTTGTCCATCTCTGTGTGATTCTACCTGGCATGGACTGTCCACGCCCAATGTGACAAGGACACATCACTGACTGTACAGAGTGTGATACGTGTGTGGTTGGCATGAGTGTACATCAATGACCCATATCTGCTGTGTGGAGATGAGTCTGTGTCATGCCACTGTTCAGAGAGAGAGGTTTTACCATGAGAGTGTGTCACTGATGTTTTCCCCTCTTGTCTCCCACACCTGCAGCTCAAGGTACACCAGCGTAAGGCTGTGTGGAGGTCCATTGCAACCAAGGTGCGGGCTCTGGGAGTGTCAAACCGCCGGCGCACCCACTGCCACAAGAGGTGGGACGACATATCACGACTGGCAAAGAACGTTGCCGAGATGACACTGGGGATACTCCCTCGCAGTGGCAGGTTGTCACGACGCAGCTTGACACCACTGATGTGCCGCATCTTGGCTGTGACACAGCCTGAGCTGGACGCACGTTTGAAGGAGCATCAACAGCAAGCTAGGGGTGAGTATTCTGTGAAGGTTGATTTTGTCTGTGAGTGGCTGCATGTGTACCAAGCCTGTACCTGCGCTGGTGTACGTGATGTGGTTACTGTGATGCAGTGGGTTGTAAGTGGCCCCTGTGCTGGGTGTGGCAGTCACGGATTTTACATACATGCACTTACTGATGTTTTTCCAATCCTGGGAATTTCAATGGCATTGTGGGTGGTGTGCTGCAGGCCTGGTCCATTGGTGTTAGTGTTTGTACGCCCCAACATGCATGATGTTGTGCTGTCTGCCCATCACATGGCTCAGCTATGCCGTGTTTAGATGTTTGTACGCACTGTTTGAGGTAGTGAAGTGTGTCTGCATGGTGAGAATGCACGGGGTGGCCTGCAACATGTAGACTTTGTCATCCTCAGTGTTGCTTTGCTTGAATATGTTTGTCCTGTTGCTGTCACTTTGCTGACCCTACATGTCTCTCTGTTATGCAGCATCTCCCGTGGGCACGGAGGGACAGGGGACGGACACCAGTGGTGGTGAAACAAGCACAACAGCTGCACAGGATCCCAGTGACACAGATGTGACCAGCACCTCAGAGGGGGATAGGAGTATGCTGGAGGAATCACAGCCCGACACGCAAAGTTCAACATCATCTGATGACGGCGGTGGTGCAGACATCTTGGAGGACACAGGGAACGGAGAGTCTGCTACATCTTCCAGCACACAGCGTGCAGTGCCCACCCTCCCAGCCACTTCCTCTGTTGCTGCCCGTGTTCACACCACAAAGAGGGGAAGAGTGTCCTTCATTCCAGGCACCGCTGCCCCTGCCCCTGTGCCCCCTGCTGCCATCAGTGCAGAGTGTGTGGACCTTATGCGCCAGCTGTGTGTGGGGCAGACAGGGCTCCTCAATGCATTGTCAGACCACGACCGCAAATTGGCACAGGTGTTAGCTTTCATGGAGGGCATACATTCAGACGTGGGTGGGCTGCACCGCACTGTCCAGACAATGTCCTCCACAATGGCGGCTGCACTTCAACTGGCTCAATCTCGTAGTCCAATTCCAGTCCCTTTGTCCACCCCCATGCCAGTGGCGACGTCTGACGACGGTGACCACGCTTCACACACCTCAACGTCACGATACTGCACACGTAGCACACAGCAGCAGCAGCCCAGCGGTCAAGGTCACAGACACCTTCCCCTACGAAGAAAAAAACAACCCCAGAGCGCAAAGGGAAGAGCCCGCCAGGCGTTGCAAAGGCACATGATTCAAGGAGGAAGTACTCAAGGTCACAAGCCTCAGAGCAATCCCCGGCCACAGACTCTGTGGTCCCAAAAACGTCTCGCAAAGGCATGCAGACACTCTCCATGCCCACTGTGAAGGTGGGGCCTGGCAAGGCTACACATAGTAAGGTATCCAAGGCTGTTTCACCAACTACCTCTACTCCCATTCCAAGTCCAGTGAAGCAGGGACAGGAGGGCACTGTAGGGGGCACACAGGGTAAAGAGGGGATGGAGGGGCAGAGGCAATGCCAGGCTAAGCGTCCTTCTGGATCCAGCACATCCCCAGAGGGAGGTCCAGCGTGTGCACCTGCGGCAGCCTTGGTGATGAGTGTGCCGTCTGTGTCCACACCACTTCCCATTGATACCAAGACAGGCAAGCCATTTAGAATCCCCAAGAAGTGGAAAGGCACCCCTCCACTATCTCCCTCCCACACTGTGTCCCATGTCGGCCTGAGTCCACCTCCACGTGCCACTACACCACCTGGTCCAAGCAGCCCTCCAGCGTCCAAGGCCACTGATAGCTCTTCCTCAGCTGGGCGTCTCACTCCCCAGTCAAGTGGTCCAACAGTGCCCGACACACAGTCAGCTCCCAGTCAGACTGACAGCCAAGTATGAATGTTGATCAACGTCACAGACCTATCTCTCCCACACCGGTACCTGTGCTGCCCATCGTGACACACCAGACTGTGTTGCTGACCATGGCGGAGTTTGGTGACACACATTCCCTGTGCAGCTTCTCATTGACTCTGTCAGCACCTTGGACTGGCCACTGGCCTTGCAGTTTGCCCCCTGCCTGTACAGCTTCTCATTGACTCTGTCAGCACCTTGGACTGGCCACTGGCCTTGCAGTTTGCCCCCTGCCTGTGCAGCTTCTCATTGACTCTGTCAGCACCTTGGACTGGCCACTGGCCTTGCAGTTTGCCCCCTGCCTGTGCAGCTTCTCAAGTTCAGGCTCTGCATCTTGTGCCTTGGTCTTGTCTGATATTGTTGCCTATCAGTGCTATTTGTGAATAAAAACAGTTGCTCATGTTGTCAGTTGTGTCATTGTCCTTACTGAATAAGGCTTTTCCTGTATGTCTAACATTTACTGGGCCACATGCTCTGTGTGCCACTTCAACTGTGCCACTGGCTTGTTTAACTTATCATTTTTTACAGGGGTGACGGGGACTTCAGTTCTTCATGACTCGGATACTTGTGGGGTCAGTGATGTTGTTTTCGGTGACATACCAGACTCATGTTCCTTCCTTGTTGCTGTTGGCTATGTTTTACTGCATCCTGGTATGTGGGCACTGCAAACACATAGAGGGGTCATATACACGGTATTGAAGGCAGGCTGACCAGGCTCAACATGTATGTGCGTTCTTGCTTTCATGTATGCCTAGCAGTGTAGATGTGTAGTCATGTTGTGATGGGCAGTCATCCTAGTCACAACGGTTACTTACATGGTGTGCATTTGGGTGGTCAAGGGTTGTACGGTGTGTTGGTTGTGGCTTTGTCGTGTGTGTTGATGTGTGTGTTAATGGCGTGTGACTCATGGCTGTGTGGGACTGTTGTGTGTTTGTGTGCACACACTGCTTGTTGTGCATTCAGTGCTGTGGGTGTATGTTGCCTTGTGCTGTCCTAGTGTACATCCCCTGATGTACTGCTGTGTTTGCTATGTGCTTTGTGGTGTTGTGCATCTGTTGTGTGTTTGATGTGTCTGTGTTGTTCTGTGATGGTGCACTTCTTGTCTGTGTTGTGGTATGTAGCCTATGCATTTTTCCTGACTGATGAGGTGGTGCACTCCTGTTGTGTGTGTGCTCCCATTGCCTTCCCCTAGTTTGGCTGCACAGGTGATGTGTGTTATTTTTGTGGTTCTGTATGTGTTTCTGTTTTGAATTGTGTTTGCCATTTTTGTTTTGGTGCAGACGTTGGTACTGAAATCCCTGTGTGTGTGTGATGTTTGTGGATGCCCCAGGGGTTTGATTGTTTGTCTGTATCTTGTCTGGACATTATGTAGGCCCTTCTGTGTGTCTGGCATTGGGGTTGTGTGCTGCAGATATGAGGGGGTATGTTTGGGGACTCCTACTTGTGTTTGACAGTCATTGAGTGTGCCAATGTGCCCTGTGTGTTGTGGTGCTGGCATACTCATGTGTACTTGCTGTTCACTGTTTGACTTGAGGTCCTTCCTTTCATCCCTGTCCCTATACATGGGTTACCTTGCTGTCTCCCTGAGTTGTTGCACTGAGGTGACTGTTGTTTGACTTCACTCACTGTGCCAGCCATGTGCTTGGATGGGGTGTGGATGTTGTTCTAGGTTCCTTGTCCTGCATGTGTCTGTTCACCTGGTTGTTGGTTGTCTCCTTGCCCTCCCATTTGTGTGCACATCATTTTTGCTTTCCTCTATGTTGTGCTCCATTGCTGGTGGCATGTAGTCTGTGTATGTGGCTGTGTGTCGGTGTGGGGTATGTCTGTGTGAGTTGGCAGGGTGTGTGTCCAGTAGTCTGTATGTTCCTTGTGTGTGTGGATGTTAATTTTGACCTTGTATTCAGCTTTCTTGCCATGTATGTGGTGTTGTGGTGTGTGTGTGTGTTGCCCTGGGCCTGTGCCTCTGTGCTGTGTGTTAATCTACACCCAATGCTGCTGTGTCTGTCTCCCTAGGTGTTAGTTGTGTGCTGCTGGGTGTGGATTTAGCTCGCTTGGTGTTGGACATGGGGGTGCACAGGGGGATTGGCATGTTTCTTGCTGTGTGCGGCGGAGCTGTGGATGGTGGGTGGTGGTGGTGGCCTGTGGTCTTTCTGGCCTGACCGTTGCTGTACATGCATTCTGCTTTGTGCGATGGATTTCCCGCATACTCACCGCTGCGGTGGTCGTCAGCAACACATTACATTATGTTCGCGGTAATTTGGTGGGCTTGATGCAGGGTGTGAATTGGTGCCAGATGAGACATGTGTGGGTACACTGATGGATGTGTTCCTGTCCACACCAGTGTGTCTGGTGTGGCCAGGTGCCCTGTTTCAGCCCGTGGAATTTGTGTTCTGTTTTGTGTTGTATTGTGCTTTTTTACGTACCTGGCGGCGTCAGCGGCGATGTTGACCTGGTGATGTATCACGTACAGCACCGGGAGGACGTGTAGTGCTGGATCCATGGCGTTCGGCTCCGGGTGGAGGGCTCCGAAAGTCTCGTTTCACGCTCCGCTGTCGAGATTCCGCCGTGTCTGGAAGGGCGGTTTCTCCCCTGCGGTTCGACTGGTTGTTTGGCGCATCCTAATTTGTTGAGCGGACGGAGCGTCATTCCGCACGGCGGTGAGTCTCCATTGGCCACCACCGGCGCGGTGGCGGCGCAATTTCATGGCGGTCGGCGTTGCACCGCGGAGGTCGGGAAATGGGGCATATTTGCCCTTCATAATATGGCGGCCGTGAGGACCGCTGCTGGCGGGCGGTAAAGGCATTTTTCCGCACCGCCGGCACCGCGGTACTTACACCGACCGCCATCGTAATCGGCCCCTAAGTGAGGAAAAGTGAGGTGAAAAAAGGTAAGTTGATATGCTGCACAAAGTCCACCAATGAATCCATGCCATCTGGATTTGTTTTCTTATACAACTTAAGTTCCTAAAAGGTAGTGTGCGTGAATAATTGGAGCCAATGAAGACTGGGATATCCCTCTTTCCTCCACCCTGACTAAAAGTCTTACTAAGTCACTAATCGTTAACACCCATATTATACCTAGGAGCTATAATTATGGGACAATTAGGGACAAAATTATGCAGCAGGGTTGACAAAATTATGCAGCACGGAAGGCAAATTATGTGGCATGATGCAGCACATTTTGTGGCAGTATGCTTTTGCTACTTTTTTTTATTTTACCACACAGTAGTACTCTCGAGGCATCGGTTTCACAACATTACTACCACATTAACACCTTAATGCACAAATCAGCAACTAAAAGGTGACATTTACAAACGGTGTGCTGCTGTGCAGCAGAATGTGTGACAATATTTTTTGTAACTTTTAATCCGTTTGAGCTAGAAGCCAATTTTTTTGTTAGAATTTGCAAATTATGCAGCAGATAAGTAATTCTGTTGCAAGTGTGGTAATTACCTACTTGCAAATAAACCCAATGGCTGAAGATTCCATTATTAGATTGGCCATGATGGCAGAGTGCAAAATAATAACCAGACCCACTAATCCTTTTAACCTGCCCCCATGACCAAATTAGGCACCATCCTAACCTCACACATTCCAGGTACTTTTACCATTTCACTGATTAGTTCATACACCCACGGCAAATTTGGTATACCCTGGAACATGCAGTGTGGACATGTACTGGAGCTAGAGTGAGGCAACGGTGCATGGAGCAGGAAGTGACATACTATAATCCTGTGAACTGAAGACACATGTATCAATCAATCAATCAGGGAATTGTGAAGCGCGCTACTCACCTGTAAGGGTCTCAAGGCGCTGGGGGTGGTGCAGCTCCGGTCAGTCGAAGAGCCAGGTCTTGAGGGTCCTCCTAAAGATGTGAAGAGTGGGGGCGCGTCTGATGTTGATCGGGAGCTCGTTCCAAGTTTTAGCCGCGATGTAGGAGAAGGCTCTTCCCCCGTTCTCGCTCTGCAGATGCGCGGGGTTTCGGCAAGGATGAGGTCGGTGGATCGGAGGTTCCTCTTGGGTACGTGGAAGGAGATTCTTTCATTGAGATATTGGGGTCCGGTGTTGTGCAGGCATTTGTTGGTGTGGGTGAGTATCTTGAAGGTCACTCTCTTCTCGACGGGGAGCCAGTGGAGGTCTCGCAGGTGTTGGGTGATGTGTTTGTGTCGGGAGATGCCGAGGACAAGTCTGGCTGTGGTGCTCTGTATGGTCTGGAACTTGTGGAGCAGAGATTTGTGGATCCCGGCGTAGAGGGCGTTTCTGTAGTCCAGTATGCTGGTAATGAGTGCGTGGGTGACGGTCTTTCTTGATTCGGGGGGTCCATTTGAAGGTCTTGCGAAGGATGCGGAGGGTGTTGAAGCAGGTGGAGGTGACATCGTTGATCTGTCAGGTCATGGTGAGGGAGGAGTCGAGTATGATGCCGAGGTTCTGCATGTGGTCTGTGGGGGTGGGGGGGCTGCCAAGGGTGGTGGGCCACCAGGTGTTGTCCCATGCAGAGGGGGAGGGTCCAAGGATGAGGACTTCTGTCTTCTTCGAGTTAAGCTTCAGGCAGCTGCTGTTCATCCAGGATGCGACATCCTTCATTCCTTCCTGGAAGCTGAGTCTGGTAGTGAGGGGGTCCTTGGTGGGGGAGAGGATGAGCTCGGTGTCGTCGGAGTAGGATACTTTGCTGAGTCCATGCTGACTGACGATGGTGGCGAGGGTGGCCATGTAGATGTTGAAGAGCGTGGGGCTGAGCGATGATCCTTGGGGTACTCCGCAGTTGATCTCTGTGGGTTCAGAGAGGAAGGGCGGAAGTCTGATTCTTTGGGTTCTGCCGGTGAGGAAGGAGTGGAGCCAGTAATGGGCGGGTTCCCTGTATGCTGGCGTCATGGAGTCTGGCGGTGAGAGTGCGTTGGGAGACGGTGTCGAAGGCTGCAGAGAGGTAGAGTAGGATCAGAGCCGCGGTGTGGCCTAGGTTGAGGAGGGTGCGGATGTCATCTGTGGTGGCCAGTAAAGTGGTCTCAGTGCTGTGGTTGCTGCGGAATTCGGATTGGGAGGCGTCGAGGATGGAGTTCTCTTTGATGAATTTCGTTAGTTGCACGTTGACGATCTTCTCAGTGACTTTGGCTGCGAAAGGGAGGAGAGAGATGGGTCGGTAGTTCTTGAGGACCGTCGGATCTGCTGAGGGCTTCTTGAGGAGGGGCTTGACTCCTGAGCGTTTCCAGTCGGGGAATGTGCCGGCTTCGAAGGTGGCGTTGATGGTGCGTTGTAGCTCAGGTGCAATGGTGGCAGCGACTCTGTGCAAGTTGTGCGGAGGGCAGGGGTCCGTGGGGGCTCCTGAGTGAATGCCTTTCATGGTCGATGCAGTGTCTTCGGTGGTGGCCAGGGTCCAGGAGGAGACGGTGGGCTGGTTGCCGTTGCTGGGGGAGGAGTGGATTGGGTGTCCGGAGTCTGTTCGTTGAAGTTGTTGTAGAGGGATCTTATTTTCAGGTGGAAGTAGGCGCCGAGTTTGTTGCAGAGGTCCTGGAAGGGTGTGATGTCTGTGGCTTCGCTGGGGGGCTTGGTGAATTCCTGAATGATGTTGAAGATGTCCTTGGCGTTGCTGGCATTGGATTTTGTTTTGGATGAAGGTCCTTTTGGTGGATCTGATGAGTAGGTGGTATTCTGTCATGGCGTTCTTGTATGTGGTGCGGTCTTCTGGAGTTTTGCTGTTTCTCCAATTTTTCTCGAGACGTCTGCAGGTGCGTCTGGATTCTTGGAGGTCGGCGGTGAACCAGGTGGCCTTCCTGGGGTGCTGTCTGTCGGGGTTGCAGAGGGGGGCGAGCTTGTCTGCGCAGTTGGTGATCCATCTGTGAAGTTCTTTGGCTGTGGAGTTGGCGTCAGTCGAGGTGGGGGGCATGGCAGTTGAGGGTGGAGATAAGGTGCTCCTCGGTGACCTTGCTCCAGTTTCTTTGCGGAGGGCGTGGTGCAGGGTTGGGGGCGGTGGGTTTGTCGATGTGGAAGTGTACGCAGTGGTGGTCCGTCCAGGGGGGTTGCGTGGTGTGGCTGAAGTGGATGTTGTTACCTCCTGGGAAGATCGGGTCGAGGGTGTGCCCTGCCTTGTGGGTAGGGGTGGTGACGAGTTATTTATGTATGAGGTTGGCGAGTGTTAGAACTGGGGGTCTCTAGTTGGCAGAGGTAGGTACCTTTGTCCAAATAGGGACCCTTGCTTCTAGTCACGGTAAGGGGGATACACTACTAAAATAACCCCTGCTCACTCCCTTGGTAGCTTGGCACGAGCAGGCAGGCTTATCTCAGAGGCAGTGTGTAAAGCATTTGTGAACACATACAGTAACCCAGTGACAACACTACAGATGGACACCACACAGGTTGTATTATAATAATAAGTATTTTTTTTATAGACTTAACACAAGACCCAAAACGACAAAAATCCACAATACACTATGAAAAATATGACTGTCAAATGGTAGAAAATAGTTCAGTTCAATAAAGTTGATAAATGCGACACTTTACTCTCAATGTACCTTTAGATGCGTAACGCAAAACAAACAAAAGGGTCGCAGGGAAGGTGATGCTTCGATTCCTTACACGCAGAAAGGGGGATGCGTCGGTTTCTTACTGCGGCCCGGTTCCGATGCGATGATGATCCGGTGCGATGCGAGAAAATGGTGTCTTGCTTACGGTACGACAACGTAGATGGGATGCGTGCACGCCCGACAGCCGTGCGGCCACTCGGCGATCTTCTGTGCCGCGACAGGCCCTGCGACATACTTCTCCGATGATGCGCCGGCGTCCTCTGTGGCGGCGGCACGCTTCTCCAGTGATGCGAGGCGCTTCGGTGATGCGATGGCGGCAGCGGTGGCACGCTTACTCCGCAATGTGACAACAACTGCTGCGGCGGCACGCTTCTCCGGTGATGCGGGCGCTTCGGTGATGCAACAGCGGCAGCGGCGGCACGCTTACTCTGTGATGCGACGACAGCTGCTGCGGCGGCAACACGCTTCCTCTTCGTTGCATCGCACTTCCAGCTCCCAGCGACACGCAGTCTCTCAGAAGGCCCAACAGCAGTAGGCACTTCAATTCCCAGCAAGGGAATTCAGGAGGGGAGCTGGGGGTGAAGTCTTGTATCCCTGAGACTTCAGGCAGGAGGCAGGAGGCAAGCTCAATGTTCAAGCCCTTGGAGATCTTCAAGATGATGAAAGCACACTCAGTCCTTTTCTCCTTTCTTTGGCACTAAAGTAACCACTGCAGGCCAACCCCAACAACACGCAGCATAGGGGTAGTCTCCTTCTTCAGCTTCCTGGTTCTTCTCCTCAGCAAAGGTTTGTCTTGATTCCCAGAAGTGATCTAAAGTCTTGGGGTCTGGGCCCCAATATTTATACCAGCAAATCCTTTGTCCTCTGAAGGCAGAGGGTCCTGAACCTAGTCCAAACCAGTTCTGGGTGCATTCTGCCAGTGCACACCTTCTTCCTTTGTCAGTGTGGGCCAGGGACATCAGACGCACCACAGGAGGTGGAGCCAGCATTGTGGAAGGCAGGCACAGCCCTATTCAGGCCCAGGTGCTACTCCTCCCATCACTCTACATGCAGATAGGTCTATTCAGCCCTGTGCTGACTCACCCTGTCTCCTGGAGTCCCCCAGCCCCTGTCACTCACAAAACCAGACATACAATACACAAGCTAGCAGAGGCAGGCTGGATGATTAGGCAAGAAAATACCTACTTTCTAAAAGTGGTATTTTCAAACACAGAATGTTAAAACTAACTTCACTAAAAGATTTATTTTATCATTCTGAGTTCAGGCATACTAAATTTGTTTTTCTACCATGTTCCCTGGGTCAGTTAGGATTATAAGATGTTATAATCAAACTGCCCATTCTGGCCTATGGGGACAGGTAGCCTTGCAATAGTGAAAAACGAAATTGGCTGTAATTCACTATCAGGATATGCCACACACATCAGGGCATGTCCTACCTCTTACATACAATGCACCCTGCCCGCAGGCCTACTTTAGGGGTGACTAACATGCAGAAAAGGGAAGGTTTGGGGACTGGTAAGTGGGTGCACTTACCAAGTCAACATGGCAGAACCAGACTGCACACAGGCTCTGCAATGGCAGGCCTGAGACACACTTTCCATGCTGCTCCGGTGGGTGGCAACACCAGTGCTGCAAGCCCACCAGCAGCATTTGATTTACAGGCCCTGGGCACACGCGGTGCACTGTACTAGGGTCTGACAGTAAATCAAATAAGTCAATCATGGAGTCACTAATCCACACATCAATTTATCATAGGGAGCACTTGCACTTTGGCACTGATTAGCAGTGGCAAAGTTCCCAAAGCATCTAAACCAGCAAAAACATGTCAACAACAGAGGAGGCATAGCGAAAAAATGGAAGGGAGACCCACGCCAATGGTACCAGGTCTAACACGTGTCCCCTCCAGCTGAAATGTGGGGAGAACTACCCTACCTCCTGGGAGTTCTCATCACTAAGGCGGAAAAATCTGGACAGACCATCAGCATTGGCGTGTTCTGTACCAGGGCGGTGTTCCACCGTAAAGTCCATCCCCTGTAGGGAAATGGACCACCTCAACAGCTTTGGATTCTCACCCCTCATCTGCATCAACCATCTAAGGGGCCTGTGGTCTGTCTGAACCCGGAAGTGAGTCCCAAACAGGTATGGTCTCACCTTCTTCAGCGCCCAGACCACAGGAAATGCATCACGCTCAATAGCACTCCACCTCTGTTCCCGTGGAAGTAACCGCCTACTGATGAAGGCTACAGGTTGGTCTAGGCCCTCCTCATTTAACTGTGCCAGAACAGCCCCTACACCATGCTCTGAAGCGTCTGTTTGAACAACAAATTATTTTGAGAAGTTGGGCGCCTGAAGCACGGGGGCCGTGCACATGGCAGTCTTCAAGGTGTCAAAAGCTCTCTGACAGGTGTCAGTCCAAATCACTCTCTTGTGCTGCTTCCTGGAAGTCAGCTCTGTCAAGGGTGCAACGATGCTGCCATACCCCTTGACAAATCTCCTGTAATACCCGGTGAGTCCTAGAAAGGCTCTCACCTCTGTCTGGGTCTTGGGGGGTTCCCAAGCCAGAATGGTATCAATCTTGGGCTGTAGGGGCGCCACCTGGCCGCTCCCAACCTGGTGTCCCAAGTACACCACAGAACCCTGCCCGATCTGGCAGTTACTCGCCTTGATTGTGAGGCCTGACCTCCGCAGCCCCATCAACACTTCCCAGAGGTTGCACAGATGTTCTTCCCAACTGGCGCTGAACGCTGCGATGTCATCCAGGTAGGCGGCACTGAAATCTTCCAGTCCAGCCAACACCTGGTTGACCAACCTCTGAAAGGTGGCAGGGGCATTCTTCATCCCAAAGGGCATAACCTGGAATTGGTAGTGCCCATCTGGTGTGGAGAATACTGACCTCTCTTTGGCCCCATCAGTCAAGGCGATCTGCCAGTACCCAGACGTTAAGTCAAACGTGCTGAGGTACCCGGCAGCCCCTAACCGATCAATGAGCTCATCAGCTCTGGGGATGGGGTGCGCGTCAGTCCTGGTGACTGAATTGAGTCCTCGGTAGTCCACACAGAACCGGAGTTCGGGCGTGGCACCAGTCGTGGCAGCCTTTGGGACCAAGACCACTGGGCTGGCCCAAGGGCTGTGAGAGGACTCAATCACCCCCAATCCAAACATCTTGGAGACCTCCTCCTTGATGCAAGCTCTCACCCTGTCAGTCACTCTGTAAGCCTTGTGCTTGACCGGAGGACTGTCCCCAGTGTCCACATCATGGACGCACCAATAAGTGACACTAGGAGTCAGGGAAAACAGGTCAGGAAACTGTCCCAACAGTTGGTGACAGTCTTCCTGCTGCTCAGGTGTCAGGGAGTTAGAGAGGTTTACACCCTCCACTGACCCATCTTGCTCTGTTGCAGACAGGAGGTCAGGAAGAGGTTCTGTCTCCTCTTCCATTCCATCATCTGTTGCTAGGAGCATGCCCACTTCGGACCTCTCAAAATGGGGCTTTAGGCGGTTGATATGTAGGACCTGCAAAGGGTTCCTGGGAGACCGCAAGTCCACCAGGTAGGTGACGTTACTCTTGCGCTCAACCACCTCAAATGGTGCGGTCCACTTATCCGGGAGCGCGCAAGGCTCCATGGGGGCCATGACCTACACTTTCTGCCCCGGCTGAAACTCGATCAGAGTGGCATTCTGATCATACCACCGTTTCATCTCCTCCTGACTGGCTTCTAGATTCGCCTCAGCGAGTTGTCTGAATTGCCTAGTCTGGTTTCTAAAGGCCAGCATGTAGCTAAATACATCCTGGGGAGGTTTACTGGGAGCTTTCTCCAAGCCTTCTTTCACCAGACTCAGATGTCCTCTTACTGGGTTACCATAGAGCAGTTCAAAGGGGCTGCACCCTAAGGACTTCTGTGGCACCTCACGGTAAGCAAACAAAAGGCATGGCAAGAGGACGTCCCACTAATGCCTCATGGGTTCTTCCAGACCCATAATCATGCCCTTCAGGGTCCGGTTGAATCTCTCAACCAGCCCATTTCCTTGGGGGTGGTAAGGAGTGGTGAACTTGTACGTTACACCGCACTCCTGCCACAGGGACTTCATATACTTGGAAATGAAGTTTGTACCACGGTCAGACTCCACCTCCTTGGGGAACCCCACGCGGGAGAAAATCCCCATCAGTGCACGTCCCACCACGGGGGCCGTCACTGTCCGAAGAGGGATGGCTTCCGGGTACCGGGTGGCATGGTCCACCAAGACCAGGATGAGCCTGCTGCCCATGGCTGTCTTGGGGTCCAGTGGCCCCACAATGTCAATACCCACCCGTTCAAAGGGGGTGCTGACCACAGGGAAAGGCTGGAGGGGAGCCTTGTGCTTCCTCCCACTTTTTCCACTTGCCTGGCAAGTCTGACATGTCCTGCAATGAGTGTCTGAACTCTTGCACATCTGGGGCCAATAAAAGTGGGTGACAAGCCTTTCAAAGGTCTTGCCCTGCCCCAGATGCCCTGCTAAAGGCACATCATGAGCCAAACCCAGTAGGAAGGCTCTGAAGTGCTGGGGTACCACCAGCACACGGGCTGACCCAGGCTCAGCAACCTTAGGCTTGCTATACAGGAGACCATTCTCCCAGTAGATCCAATGTCATCCAGACTGATCACCTGCTGCCTGGTTTGTGGCCTGTTGCCGCAAACCCACAAGAGAAGGGCACTTGTTCTGCTCCTCGCAGAACTCCTCCCTGGAGGGTCCTCCTTCTTGCTGCCAATGGGTTAGCTCAGGCAGGTCCCCCAGTTCGGCCACTTGCTCCCCTGTAGGTTCCAGAGCATCCACCTCAGGTTTTGCTTCCTTCTGGACCGTGGGAACTACGGGGGCTGGTTTCCCACGCCCCCTGCCTCTTCTCTTCAAGGCAGGCACCTGGGCCCCCCTCTCAGGCTCCAGGTCCTCTTGAAAACCTCTACTGGCTGCCATAGACCGAGTGGTTGTGCACGCCCACTCAGGCAGACCCAACGTCTCTAGATGAGACCTTCTCTCCACCTCTGCCCAAGGTGAACTTTCTAAATCGTTGCCCAACATACAGTCTACAGGCATGGCTGGCCTCACAGCTACTTGAAAGGTACCTGAGACCCCCCCCCCATTCAAAGGGAACCTGAGCCACTCTGCAGTGGCTCTCTGAGTTGTCCGCGGCAACTACTGGGCAGAATGCATTGGGGATCACCTGCTCTTCAGACACTAGCCGACAACTGACAGCTGTCACACTGGCTCCGGTGTCTCTCAGAGCCTCCACACTTTGGCCATTGATGGTCACCCACTGCCTGTATTTTTTAGTGTTATCAGGCAGTTGGGTCCTGGGGACCATCTCACTGTCTCCTAAAGAGACCAAGGACATCGCTACGGGACCCCACCCACCTTGGGCACCCATCTCCTCCCCCAGGGCTACACTAGCCACCTGCCGGGGGGGTGCACCAGTGGGTGCTGTCTTCCCATTCAAGGGACATCTAGCATCATAGGAGCAGTGGCCCACTTGACCACACTTAAAACAGGTCTTGGGCCCCCTGTGAACAGGCTTATCTGTCGGGCCCCTGCCTTCTTCTCAGGGGGAGGCTGGGAACCTTTCCCTTGGTTCCCTTGGGGATTACTTTGGGGCCCTTTCTGGAACTCCCTCTGTTTACCCTTGTCCCCCCCCACTCCTCTGCTGGGGACCCTGCCCACCTTTGGCGGAGTCTCCCACGTGACCCTTGTGGACCCGGGTGCTCACCCAGCGGTCCGCCTCCTCAGCAAGCTTCCTAGGATTAGTCAGCCTACTATCAATAAGGTGCTGGCGTAGCTCTGGAAAACATTTTCCTGACAAGTGCTCCCATGCAATCAAATCAAAGAGCGCGTCAAAATCATTCACTTTGCTACCCTTCACCCAACCATCCAATGCTCTGCAAAAAAAGTCACATATTCCACCCAAGTACTGGACTCCAACTTTTTGCAATTTCTAAACCTCTGCCTATACAGTTCAGGAGTCAACCCATACCTAGACATCAATGCTTCCTTCATATGGCTATAAGAATTGTGGACTTCAGAGGGCAAGTCTAACAAGGTATCCCGCCCCTCACTAAGGAACCGTCCCCACAACCCTGCTCCCCAGTCCTTCTCAGGGACCCGGTGGGAGGACATAGCTACCTCATAGGCCTTGAACCACTGACCAATATCATCATTCTTATAAAACTCTTTCACCACATCTTTAGGTATATACACCCTGGCTTCAACAGGCATGGACGGTGTGCTGCCACCAGAGGGAGTAATCTCTAAACTCCTAGCTTTCAACTCCAACTCCCTCAAACTTCTCTCATGCTCCATTTGCATCCTCTTTTCCTCTAGGGGCAATTTCTTAATTTCCAATTCCAACTGCCCACCCATCTTAAGCTTGGTCAGCTCCATTTCATGCATCCTACTTCTCTCCCTGTCCTCCAGCTCTCCTGGGGACAGGCCCTTGGAAGAAACACTGCTGCCTGCTGGGGAAGGTGCTTTCCTCCCCACTGGACCCAATGGCCCATCTAGCTGCCCTTCTGCATTCTCAGCCCCCTCCTCATGCTCAGGGGTACTTCTTGCTTCCACCCAGGCTCTCAGCGCCTTTTGGTACTCATCCTTCTTGGTGAGACCTGTAGTAGCAACTTTCAATTTCCTGCAGATGTACTTTAGCAGTTTCACATTGTGACTTTCCAGCATTTCTTCTTCAAAATCTAAATCCACAGATGCGATGGACTTGGTAGTTCGTGGCAAAAATAGAACTCCCAGGAAAAACAATCTGCCAGAAATGTATGTGGTTGCGTTTGGTCTGCACTCACTAGTAGTGTACACCAATTACTGTATATGAGTCACAAATGCAAGTCCAGAATCCTCACCGCTGACCACCAATGTTAGAACTGGGGGTCTCTAGTTGGCAGAGGTAGGTATCTTTGTCCAAATAGGGACCCTTGCTTCTAGTCAGGGTAAGGGGTTTACACTACTAAAATAACCCCTGCTCACCCCCTTGGTAGCTTGGCACGAGCAGGCAGGCTTATCTCAGAGGCAGTGTGTAAAGCATTTGTGAACACATACAGTAACCCAGTGACAACACTACAGATGGACACCACACAGGTTGTATTATAAAAATAAGTATTTTTTATATAGACTTAACACAAGATCCAAAACGACAAAAATCCACAATACACTATGAAAAATATGACTGTCAAATGGTAGAAAATAGTTCAGTTCAATAAAGATGATAAATGTGACACTTTACTCTCAATGTACCTTTGGATGCGTAACGCAAAACAAACAAAAGGGTCGCAGGGAAGGTGATGCTTCGATTCCTTACACGCAGAAAGGAGGATGCGTCGGTTTCTTACTGCGGCCCGGTTCCGATGCGATGATGATCCGGTGCGATGCGAGAAAATGGCGTCTTGCTTACGGTGAAATGAAATGAATTTGTACTTATAAAGCGCACTGCTACCCTGAGGCATCCTGGCGCTGAACGCATACCGCTGTAGAACCCTTCCTGGCTTTTCCCTGTGAAATGTCCACTCCTGGGCACCCCCAAGGTGAAGCCAGGCATCCCAGCACTGGTGGGGCCGTTGTGGAGATTAAGCAAGCTATTGCCCAGAGTTGCAGAGTGGGACCCATGATTAGAATAGGCACCGAGGCGAGAATTATCAGGTCCGAGGAAGTTGAGCCCAAGACCCGCTGAGGCGGGAATTGAACCCTGGTCCCGGGCCAGATCTCTGCATCAGGGTCTGCCGCTCTAACCATTGAGCCACACTTCTCCACAAGTGCGACAACATAGACGGGATGTGTGCACGCCCGACGGCCGTGCGGCGATTCGGCGATCTGAGCTGCGACAGGCCCTGCGACATGCTTCTCCGGTGATACGCCGGCATCCTCTGTGGCGGCTGCACGCTTCTCCGGTGATGCGAGGCGCTTCGGTGATGCGATGGTGACAGCGGCAGCGGCGGCACGCTTACTCCGCGATGCGACGACAACTGCTGCGGCGGCACGCTTCTCCGGTGATGTGGGGCGCTTCGGTGATGCAACAGTGGCAGCGGCGGCACGCTTACTCTGCGATGGGACGACAGCTGCTGCGGCGGCGACACGCTTCCTCTTCGTTGCGTCGTGCTTCCAGCTCCCAGCAAAACGTAGTCTCTCAGAAGGCCCAACAGCAGTAGGCACTTCAATTCCCAGCAAGGGAATTCAGGAGGGGAGCTGGGGGTGAAGTCTTGTATCCCTGAAACTTCAGGCAGTAGGCAAGCTCAATGTTCAAGCCCTTGGAGATCTTCTTCAAGATGATGAAAGCACACTCAGTCCTTTTCTCCTTTCTTTGGCAATAAAGTAACCACTGCAGGCCAACCCCAACAACACGCAGCATAGGGGTAGTCTCCTCCTTCAGCTTCCTGGTTCTTCTCCTCAGCAAAGGTTCGTCTTGATTCCCAGAAGTGATCTAAAGTCTTGGGGTCTGGGCCCCAATATTTATACCAGCAAATCATTTGTCCTCTGAAGGCAGAGGGTCCTGTACCTAGTCCAAACCAGTTCTGGGTGCATTCTGCCAGTGCACACCTTCTTCCTTTGTCAATGTGGGCCAGGGACATCAGACGCACCACAGGAGGTGGAGCCAGCATTGTGGAAGGCAGGCACAGCCCTATTCAGGCCCAGGTGCTACTCCTCCCACCACTCTACATGCAGATAGGTCTATTCAGCCCTGTGCTGACTCACCCTGTCTCCTGGAGTCCCCCAGCCCCTGTCACTCACAAAACCAGACATACAATGCACAAGCTAGCAGAGGCAGGCCGGATGGTTAGGCAAGAAAATACCTACTTTCTAAAAGTGGTATTTTCAAACACAGAATGTTAAAACCAACTTCACTAAAAGATGTATTTTATCATTCTGAGTTCAGGCATACTAAATGTGTTTTTCTACCATGTTCTCTGGGTCAGTTAGGATTATAAGATGTTATAATCAAACTGCCCATTCTGGCCTATGGGGACAGGTAGCCTTGCAATAGTGAGAAACGAAATTGGCTGTAATTCACTATCAGGACATGCCACACACATCAGGGCATGTCCTACCTCTTACATACAATGCACCCTGCCCGCAGGCCTACTTTAGGGTTGCCTAACATGCAGAAAAGGGAAGGTTTGGGGACTGGTAAGTGGGTGCACTTACCAAGTCAACATGGCAGTACCAGACTGCACACAGGCTCTGCAATGGCAGGCCTGAGACACGCTTTCCAAGCTGCTCCAGTGGGTGGCACAACCAGTGCTGCAAGCCCACCAGCAGCATTTGATTTACAGGCCCTGGGCACACGCGGTGCACTGTACTAGGGTCTGACAGTAAATCAAATAAGCCAATCATGGAGTCACTAATCCACACATCAATTTATCATAGGGAGCACTTGCACTTTGGCACTGATTAGCAGTGGCAAAGTGCCCAAAGCATCTAAACCAGCAAAAACATGTCAACAACAGAGGAGGCATAGCGAAAAAATGGAAGGGAGACCCACGCCAATGGTACCAGGTCTAACAGCGAGGTTGTCCAGGAGGGTGGCGGAGTTGAGGTCTCTGATAAGTATGTAGTCCAAGGAGGCAATGGCGTGGGGCGCAATGTGATCGGCGATGATAGTGGTGAACGCGGTTCGAGGTCCGGGGGGTCTGTAGGCGAGGGTGCCACGTAGGGTCGCTCTGGGGCTGGTCTGGATCTGGAAATGGAGGTGTTCGGTGGGGGCCGGGGGGTCGCTCGTGCTGGAGGTGGTGAGTCGGAGGGAGCTCTTGTGTGAGTCGGAGGGAGCTCTTGTGTGCGATGGCGAGTCTTCCTCCTGTGCTGTTGGGCGGTCTTTCCTCTGGATCTTGTATCCATTGGGGATGGTGGTGGCGATGTTGGGGCGGAGGTCGGGTTGGTCCACGTTTCCATGAAGAAGGCGACGTCTGGCCAGAGGGTGTCGAGGAGGTCCCAGATCTCTACAGCATGGCTGTGCAGGGAGTGCATGTTGAGGAGGATGCACCTCAGGGCTTCGGGGCTGCTGGCGTCTGGCGGGGGGCGGCGGCCGCTGGGGTGCGCAGGATTGTGAAGGTTTGTCGGCTGTGTCGGCAGGAGAAGTGGCCGTGGGTGGTGTTCGGCGTAGACAGTTGGCAGTTGTTGTTCTTTCCGGGGTTGAGTGCGAGGAGGGCAGCTGAGTCGTAATGGTGGGTGGCCGGAGAACCAAGGTCCCTGGCACTGGTCGCAGCCAGGTCGCGGACGGGCACAGACGGGATTGCCTTTGGCGCACCAGCTGCGTGCCCGCTGCACGCGGGTACCATTAAATAGGGAAGGGGGGACGGAAGCGCAGCTGGGAGGCGGGAGCAGGAACCGGCAGGGGGGAGAGGCCGCAGGGCAGCAGCGGCGGGAAAAGGACGGCAAAAAACGGACACGGCAGACACAGACAAAGGGCACAGGTAGAGAGACAAATACTATTAAAGGCAGAAAATTGAAGGCACAAAACCAAAAAACAAAACAAAAAGACAGACAAAAAACAGAAAAACAGGCACAAACACGAAGACAGACACCAGCGGACCAGCAGAAGAGCAAGGCTACCCCATTGGACCACTAGGGATGAGGTGCAGGTAGGAGCCTGCGATTGGAGGAGGGCCTCGAATACCTACCTTCATAGAGAGGTGTAGGGGCAGTGGCACAACAGCGGAGCTGCTGGGGTGGAGAGCAGAGTCTCTGACCAGGAGGTCATGTAAGAATTTATAAAGGCAGGCTAAATTTTTAGACCTTGCAAAATGCAACTCACACTAAAGGGTTTTGACAACTATTTGAACTATAGAGTTTGGTAACCGAAACAAGAGTCTTAATTTATCATGTATTTTAATACATCGAAACCAATATAAAAAACATTGGCAAAGTCAATATGTCTGGCCTTGGTAAGCCTGCATTTTATTTTAATTTCTTCTCTTTTGCAAGCATGTAAAGAAACATTAAACATGTAAAAGGCATATCAAGTAAAAAAACAGCTCAATCTAAAGGTGGCACGAATATGTTTGCAAAAAAATTAACATAATGACAGATAGCAAAAATGAATAAAAAATTTAAAGAAATCGGGGTCTGGCTTACCAGCTCATACACTGAAGAGAACTACTTTTTAGATGGATGTGCACATGTGCAAGAACAAAATGCAGTCTCTCACATTGAAGAGAACCACTGGCTGAAGGCGGCTGACCCATTGCTGCTTGCTTTATACAGTGGTGGCAAGCAGCAACATGTACATGACACTTTAACAAACACGTGGCTGAATAGTGATGAACCCAGGTCTCATTTCATAGATTATAACAACTAGAGAACTAATGCTCCTTTTATTGTAGGTGAAAGACCTTGTTAATTGGAACAAACACAAAAAAACACATGGTTAAAATTAAAATATAAATAAAAAATACTAAAAGAGATTCAAGGTCAAGATAACGAAATCCAAATAATGAGAAATGGGATATAAATTGCAAAAATGAATTTATTAACATTTTATTTCGAGTGAAATTTCTTTGGTAGTTGTTTGTAATAAGCTTTTTGAAACATGACATTTTTGGATATATGTGTTTAACTACAACTCCCATAATGCCTCATAACAGGTTGAAAATGGGAGCAACTCTAAAAGGAGAAAGTGACAAGGGACTTACTGAACCGTGAGCAAGACCTTTTTGGTTGAAATGCGTTGGTGGTGGTAATGGTGATAATTGTGCTTGGAAAAATAAACCTTGGATATTGAAATCACCTTCTAAGAGTGCGGCATGTCTATACTTGTGGAGATATATATAGGCGTTGATGGAGCAGGATTTTTGTAAAATGAAACCTGCTCGGATTGAAACCCCTAGTAACATTTTCTAATTTTCCTAACAGTGTGCAGTGAAAAACACGTGGTTTTAATAACTAACATGAGGGAAAATAATACTGTGCAAACGCGTACTAAAGCAGTGAACTAGGCCACAAATGCTTGACTAATGAAAATAAAGAGACTAATGCTGCTTTTATGCACGTTTTTAAAGTTTGCTAGGAAAATTCTAACATGGGTTGTGCATGATTAGATGCAGTATTGGGAGGGTACGTAAAGAAAAAGCATTTCAAAATGAGTAATAATGCTTGTTTTATTTTCCATAGAAGCATGGGTTAAGGAAAAATCATTTATTAACTGAAAAAGCAAAGGAGAATGTGGAGGGAAGGCAAAGGCGAGAGCGACCTTCGAATTTATGTGTGCCTGCCAAAAGTTAAACGTGGAGACGAAAAACAATCAGCAAGTGATGAACGTTTCCTCTGGAAGCGCATGAGTGGCACAAGAAGTAACAGAACTGGAAACATTAGCGGAGAGAAGGAAGCTGAAGCCTGATATTAGTATACTTGTATTTCCTGGGAAGATGTAGTCATGAAGTTGGAAAAAAACAAAACAATAGAACATTGAGTGAGATGGACATGTTGAGTTTGGTGTGACAGTACACCCCCTTCCTTAACCAATCAAATGTAAAATTTTCTTTCATTTGAAACAAATGTGGGTTGGACATTTGGGTTTTAGGGTATAATTGAGGTGCCCGGTGGGAGGGTGAGCGGAAGGCGTTTAGGCAGATCCTTGGGAGATTATCGCTGTCGTCGGATTGCTGTAGAGGCCTACCTGTTTCTTTCTGTTCCTGATACCTGACTTAGGGGCCGATTCCGATCTGGGACGGAAATCTCTCCGACCGAGCCGGACCTGGAGAGATTTCCGACCGAGCCGGACTCCTGCAGTCCGACCGGGGCAGTACGATGCGTCCGTGTGCTGCCGGACTCGATTCGGTCGGATTCCCATAGAAGTCAATGGGAGCCGGTCGTACGACGCGTACATGGGCTCCCATTGACTGAATGGGTACGTCTTGGACAAGGGCGCCCCCTACAGTGGGTACGCGTCGGTGCAACCCGCACCGTACATGCATGTGCGACTCGTAAGGCTACGGGTGAAGGGGGGTCCGACACGGACCCCCGAAGTCCGGCTCCGACAGCTCTTTGGAGCCGGACGGTACGAGTCGGTCGGGCTGTTCGAAGCGAGCATCGTACTGGCTCGGTCGGGTAACGTCTCCATTGCGTGGTGCGAGTCGTGTCGGTACGAGACGGTCGGAGCGGTTCAGACCCGGAAACGAGTCGGTCGGAAACAACGCGTACAATCGCATCGTACTAGCTCGTTCGGACAGCTGTACGAGTCGGTCGGTAAAAACGCGCCCGGCTCGTATCTTTTCCGGGCAAATCCCGTTCGGTGAGCTTCCGGCCGAGATCGGAATCGGCCCCTTAGTCTTTACCCTTTTCGAATCATCTTGAAGGGCCTTACTGCTCTCGTGGCCAGGGAGTAGTTTTCCTGTTTCTTTGGGTTAGTATAGACAGAAATCTAAATTTGCATAATCATTTGCAAATGTATTTTGTCTCTGAACCTTTTCTCTCTTCGCCTTTCCACTCCTTCAATGCACTGTCAATATGATGTGAATTTTGTCATTTTCTTTGCTAATAACTCACTCAGTGATATTTCATGATTTGTACTGTATATTGGTACTTGATGAGCATTTATTTCACATTATTTAGATAAACATTATAAATATACCCATTGAGCCCGTCTTTATTTAGAGTGAGTTTATAGATTATTGCCTATAACAATTCAACTATAAAAAGATGTAATCGCCACATTATTTGTCTTTGAGAAATGCAGGTTCAGTTGGAGATTGGTAAGTAAGGTACTGAACTTTGCATTACACTGAACCCAGCGTGAAGGGACTTGTTGGGTAATGTAATTGGGCCTTGTTTCATTGCAAATTTATTGATCTCTGAGCGCTGGATCAGCGTCATGTGATCAAGGCCTGTCCAGGCCGAAACGCATTATGTCCGATTATTAGCAATAAACACATTGCACCAGCGAAGGGTCCGTGTCCGTCTTTTCCTACATAGGGAACGGAATGAGCTATGAATTTTTATATATACATATATATATATATATACATATATATATATATATATATATATATATATATATATATATATATATATATATATATATATATTATCTACTGGCGGTCGCCAGTAGATAGTTATAGTTACAACCTATTATCCATAGGAAATCCACGACATTCTATTTGAAATAACTCTCTTGCCGGTTGACGTATCTTCGCAAAATTTTCAAACTTTGTGGCCCGCTCCGGTCCGCTCCTACCCTGAAAGTCTCGGGGATTCGTCAAGCGGGGCCGAGAAAAAGGGGGTCCCAAAACACGTTTTCCCCATGCAATTTTCCATAGGAAACTTTAGACACGGCTACAGCCCGAACTGCTGAACGGAATTACACCAAATTTGGCAAAGAGGTAGTTCTTGGTTCAGAAAGAACCCTTTTGTTAAATGGTGTAAATCCGTTCAGTAGTTGCTGAGAAAATCAAAAGTAAAAAGATAGTGATATCTATGGCCGAGTAGGGTCCGCGTACCCTCCCGATCACGAGCTGCATGTTAATTGGCTGTCAGCTGGCTGTCAACATTCCGATTCAGGAAATGTTGGCAGCCATTTGTCCCTCGGTAGAACCGAGGGACAGAAACAAGTGCGCAAAGCGCACAAAGGGAGCAGGGTAGAAACACCCTGACCCCTAGGTTTGCTCAGGGGTCCCACAAGGACCCCTGGGCACAAAAAAAAATGTTTTTTAAAAAATCGGCAGGATGCGCTCAGGGTGCGCGAATCCTGCTGAAAAAAGAAATCGAAGCGCAGTCTCCCGCGCTCGATTGTATTTGCCCCGGGTGGCCCAAGTCCCGGGGGCATGGTGGGGGGATAATTTAATGTGTGGGGGCCTCAAAGGGCTCCCCAAGCCCAGGGACCGCCACCCCCGGGCTTTTTTTAAAAATGGTGCGGAGGGCTCTGAGCCCTCCCGCAGCCCCGAGACCACCACCTCCCGGGGCTTTTTTTTAATAAATTGAAAAACCTGTGTGGGGGGCTCCAGCCCCCCACACGCCCGGGACCGCCACCTCCCGGGGCACTAAACATTTAAATATGGGGGTCCGTTACGGACCCCAGAGCCCGGGGACCACCACCTCCCGGGGCTGTGAGCTGAATGGGAGGGGGCCGCGCGTCCCCTCCTGGAGCCCTTGATGGCCCTGGGGACCACCACCCCCAGGGTCGGCTCCTGCAGTGTCCCGGGGTGCCTACCCCGGGACACTGCTGTTTGCTATGACAGGACGGGAGCCTCGCGGCTCCCGTCCTGTCATTGCAAACTTGCTTTGGATATTGGAAGAGAGAGCAGGGAAACCTGCTCTCTCTTCCAATATCCAAAGCCGATTGCTTTCCACATGGGGAGCTGCATCTTAGCAGCTCCCCATGTGCTAAAGCAATGCCGGCTCCCAAGGGACGCGGGGAGCCGGCAGGACTGTGGGGGGCTTGGGGACCCCCCACAGTCCCCAACGGAGAGGGCCAGCCCCGGGGGATGGGGTCCCCGGGGCAAGTAGTGGCCCGGGAGGGGGCCACGCGGCCCCCTCCCCAAAGTTAAAAAAAAAAAAAAATTTTTAAAAGGGTATGGCCGGCCCCGAGGGATGGGGTCCCGGGGCCTTAAATGGCCAGAGGAGGGGGCCACGCAGCCCCCTCCAAAGAATAAAACAAAAATCGAGGCCATGCCCGGGGGATGGGGTCCCCGGGGCCAATACAGGCCCAGGGAAGGGGGGCCACGCGGCCCCCTTCCCGTTTTTTTAAAATAAAATAAAAATTTAAAAAAAGGGGTAAGGCCCTGGGGGATGGGGTCCCCAGGGCCCAAAAACAGGAAAAAGGAAGGGGGGCCACACAGCCCCCTTCAGGAGACAAAAAAAATAAAATAAAAAAAAAGCGATCGGGCCCGCAGGCCCCGCCCCTTCCTTCACCACTCTGCAAACGCACCCCCTGGCGCGTTTGCAGAGAGGAACGAATCCCTTGAATACTGGGGGTCCCTGGGGCCAACTAGCCCACCAGGAACCTCCAGTATGCGCCAGGGAGCTGCCTTGCAGAGAGGTGTACAGAGGCCACGCCCTCTTTACACCTCTCTGCAACGCAGCTCTGTGGCGCTTTTGGAGGTATATGGTGGGCTAGTTGGACTCCGGGGACCCTCAGGATTCAAGGGGACTTAATCCCCCAACCTAAAGCGCGCCACGGGCGCGTTTGCACAGTGGTGAAGGGAGGGGCGGGGCTTCAGGTGACATGTGTGCAAACAGGCCCCGTGGCGCGTTTTAAGATGGGGAATTAAATCCCCTTCAATCCTGAGGGTCCCTGAGGGCCAACTAGCCCAACAGGTACATCCAGAAAGCGCCACAGAGCTGCGTTGCAGAGAGGTGTAAAGGGGTGTGGCCTCTCTACACGTCTCTGCAACGCAGCCCTGGCGCATATTGGAGGTTCCTGGTGGGCTAGTTGGCCCCTAGGGACCCTCAGGATTCAAGGGGACTTAATCCCCCAACTTAAAAACGCGCCACGGGGCGCGTTTGCACAGATGTCACCTCAGGCCCCGCCCCCTCCCTTCACCATTGTGCAAATATTCTTCTAAAATCATCCGAAATACGAATTCCGATTTACTCACCTGTTATAAGGAGAGACCTCAGTGCTGCATCTTTCAGCCCAGTACTGGTCCTGAAAAGTAATTTTAACCGTACTTACCAGTAACTTGAATTTCCTTCCATAGGATATCATTGCCTGCTTTTTGCTGAAAAAGTTTCTAAGTGTTGATTTTTGAAACATACAAATATTCCTCTAAAATCAGCCGAAAATACGAATTCCGATTTACTCACCTGTTATAAGGAGAGACCTCAGTGCTGTATCTTTCAGCCCAGTACTGGTCCTGAAAAGTAATTTTAACCGTACTTACCAGTAACTTGAATTTCCTTCCATAGGCTAACATTGACTGGTTTCACTTGGAAATTCTTCTAAGTGTGGAGTTTTGGAACTTTAAAATATTCCTCTAAAATCAGCCGAAATACGAATTCCGATTTACTCACCTGTTATCAGGAGAGACCTCAGTGCTGTATCTTTCAGCCCAGTACTGGTCCTGAAAAGTAATTTTAACCGTACTTACCAGTAGCTTGAATTTCCTTCCATGAGGCTAACATTGACTGGTTTCACTTGGAAATTCTTCTAAGTGTGGAGTTTTGGAACTTTAAAATATTCCTCTAAAATTAGCAGAAATACGAATTCCGATTTACTCACCTGTTATCAGGAGAGACCTTAGTGCTGCATCTTTCAGCCCAGTACTGATCCTCAAAAGTAATTTTAACCGTACTTACCAGTAACTTGAATTTCCTTCCATAGGATATCATTGCCTGCTTTTTGCTGAAAAAGTTTCTAAGTGTTGATTTTTGAAACATACAAATATTCCTCTAAAATCAGCCGAAATCCGAATTCTGATTTACTCACCTGTTATCAGGAGAGACCTCAGTGCTGCATCTTTCAGCCCAGTACTGGTCCTGAAAAGTAATTTTAACCGTACTTACCGGTAACTTGAATTTCCTTCATAGGCTAACATTGACTGGTTTCACTTGGAAATTCTTCTAAGTGTGGAGTTTTGGAACTTTATAATATTCCTCTAAAATCAACGAAAGTACGAATTCCAATTTACTCACCTGTTATCAGGAGAGAACCCAGTGCTGCATCTTTTAGCCCAGCACTGACCCCGAAAAGTAATTTTAACCGTACTTACCAGTAACTTATATTTTCTTCCATAGGAATCCATTGTCTGGTTTTCAGCAGAAAAGTTTCAAAGTGTCGATTTTCACAAACTACAAATATTCCTAAAAAATCGCCTGTATGACTTAAACGCATTCTTTCAACTGTTTACAGGAGATGCACCAGTGCTGGATCCAGGATCCAACACTGAGTAAGAAAAAGTAACGATAACAGTTTTTACCTTCTAAGTGAATTTCCTTCCATAGGATAACATTGGTGATTCTATGAGAAAAAGTTTCTAAGTGTCAACTTTTAAAGTACAATAATATTCCTTAAAAATCACGACTGTAACCAAAACGCTTTTACTCAACTGTTTACAGGAGATGTCCCAGGACTGAATCAAGGATCCAGTCCTGTGGTTAGAAAAGTAATCCATAAAGTAACTAATTGCATTTAACTAGAAATTCACATTGAGCTGAATGTTGCATTGTGTTTGAAAATGTGTTGCCCATTGCAACAACTGTAACTACTGTACTTAAAAGTCTATTGCCTATGTGCAAAGTATTTAAACTAAAGTAATTCATTCTGAGAAAGTATTTTTGTAATGTAATGTATAATGTAATTACAATGTAATTTAAAAAATAAAATATGTAAAAAAAAATTGTTTCTAAAAATGTAGTAAATCAGTATGAAAAAAATGTATATAACAATTAATACATTTAAAAATTGTCATTTACAAAACCTTTGAAATTCACTGAAAAACCGTAGGTTTCAGACATGTTATAGTTACAAATTAGCATTTAAAAACCTTTGAAATTCACAGAAAAAACCATAGGTTTCAGGGACGTTATAGTTACAAATTAGCATTTAAAAAACCTTTGAAATTCACTGAAAAAACCATAGGTTTTAGGGACAGTTATAGTTAGTTGGACATTGCACTCGTACAAAACCCGTGAAATTCCCCCGTTATAGTTAGTCCAGCTAACTATAACTCGCGCCCGCAATGCACTGCTGATGACGTCACATATTACATCACTCATGACATGGTCAGTGACATCACTGATGACATCACTGATGACATCTCAAATGACATCACTGATGACATCACTGATGACATCATCCATGTGATAATTTCATGCATCTTCTCACACCCTAATATAACCTTTGATACACCCACTCTAAATTACAGACTGCCATTCGCAAAACCATAGACACTCCAACACCAATAACTACATACCCACTCACTGATTCTTAGGTCTACGCACACATCCACTCACTCACCCGTACAGTCACTCATACTTACGGTCACTCAGTACAGGACTATCATATGCACTCATACTCCTATATAGACACTCAAACACCGCCACTCATCCATAGAGGTACTCACACACCTAGTCAGTCATGCAAATAATTAAACACACTACCATTTACTCACCTATACAGTTATACACACACCAGCTCACTTACTCATACAAATACTAGCACATTCTTACGCTCTTATACAATCACTGATACAAGCACACACTCATCCATACAGCCACTATCACAATCACTCACTCTCGCTTATAGCTATTTATATACTCCAACACACATATATACTGCCTTTCACATATGTAGTTACTCACACATGTACCACTGGGACATACATTCACTCACTAACACACTCTTACACACACTTACCCACCCATACAGTCTATCACAGATGCACTCTTGAAACCATCCACCCAGTGAATCACCCACTCACACATCTATGCACAGAGTTGCACACACCCCTCCCACACAAACACTCAGGCACCCATACAGATACTCAGACAAGCATTCAATAACTCATATAGACACTCATGTAGCTATTCACAAACGCATGCAGCCACTTACACAGCAACAGACAGACGGATACAGACATTCACCCAGTTTAGTCACTAACCCATGCATTCAGTAAGATACGTTAAATCACTCACTTATACAGTCAGTCACGCACCTACTAAATCATCCATACAGACACTTACACACCCACTCATTCTTCAATACGTCTTTTCCTATATATATTAAAAATATTTAAACTTTACAGAAACACACAGTCACTGGATGATGTCATCAGTGATGTCATCAGTGATGTCATTTGAGATGTCATCAGTGATGTCATCAGTGATGTCACTGACCATGTCATGAGTGATGTAATATGTGACGTCATCAGCAGTGCATTGCGGGGGCGCGAGTTATAGTTAGCTGGACTAACTATAGCAGGGAATTTCACGGGTTTTGTACGAGTGCAATGTCCAACTAACTATAACTGTCCCTAAAACCTATGGTTTCTTCAGTGAATATATATATATATGTGTATTTTTACCATGATTTTTGGGAAAACATGAGTCTAGGCCAGACTTAAACAAGATAAAGCTAGTGAATTTATTAGAGGAAGTGAAAAGACAAAAAACTCTACCTATAACCTAGATGCTGGTCCTTATCTGCCTTCAGGATATTTGTGTCATTGTTCTGCTCCAGCAGCTTGCTACCGCCAACTGCGTCACTGCAAGCTGCTTCTGCAAGCCTCCGCCACCAGGCCCCTGTCAAAGGTGAGCCCCCTGTCCTGACCCCGTCTGTCACAGGAGTGAGAGAGCACAGACAGGTGCAGGCCGTGGAATGCCGTTCATTGTCTCTGACCAGGTGCTGGGCGGCCGCCCGGGGCGCTCGTTGGACAGCTCGGACTGATTTAGTTATAACAAATAAAATATGGCAGCCTTAGCTGTAGGGGCAGCGAGGAGATTTACAGGACTTCTGATAAAGTCAGACAATGAGTCGGAGTATATATTTCATCTGTAAAGGAATTTGACCGAATAAAAAAGAACTGATAATAAAACGTTGAGGGTTCTATAGAGAGCCATTGTAAAAAGACTTTTCCTCTTTTATTGTTGAGCAGCGTAGATGTTTTCTACTCTGTCACGTGAGGCTGTCTTCAAAGTAGAACAAAGAGAAGGCAAAATCCATTCTACAGATCAACAAACATCTAGAGAGAAGGGGCGGGCAACTTTCGGTCCACTGCATAAATATGAAACAAAATACGTGTTTTTGCAGTGTGTTTGCTTCCACGCACTTGTCTTTTTCAAAAATGTCTAAATAGCACCTGCTTCCATTTGTGTGCTCAAAGGAACTCATTTCACCCTCTTCCAGTCGATGAAAGTCTGAGTCATCCTGAAAGGGAACGACAGTTGTTACCTGTAGATCGCTCAAACATTGTAATTGCAAGCACTTAACTCACTGAGTTATCTTGTCGGCCACACCTACACTCATATTGTTTTATATATTTTTAATGCAGATCATTTCATCTATGGTTATGCTGTTTTGTTTAATGTGCTATGCACATTTTTTTCAGATTTCGGATGCAAGAGCAAGGTCAGTTACAAAGCATATGGTAAACTAAGCGCAGAACAATTAAAACAATCCTACAACTTCGAAAGCACTCGGTCCTTATTTCAGACAAATAATGTATCAGTGGCACCGGGCTTTATAATGCCGGTGTAAGAAATTAGAATGCGTTCTTTTGTCCGCTTGCCTGAGCTCTGTAAATTCTCAGGGTACCTATGTTCGTGAAACAGACCCCTTTCAAAAATATTTCTGTTGACTACAGATCAAATGGGAATTGTGGGGCTGTCTCGGCACTCGCGGACTCCCGAAAGGGATAGGAAACAGCGCAGCTCTCTAAATATTTGCACAAGCCATCGGTGCATCTGCAGTGCTGCCTGGAACAGAGGACCCACATACTTGGAGGACGGGGCTTCCTCGGGCGACGTGTTTCTTTCTGCAGGGGGCATTGGGGTTCCCAGCGGGGTGTAGAAGGACTGCAGACAGAGAAGAAAGCAGGCAGTCAAATGTGTTTTTTCCTTCAGGGAGAGCATTTCCAGGTACTTGGAATTATGGAGGCGTAAACAACTGGGTCTTAAATGAACGTGGCACGTATTTGTAAGTGGAAAAGAACACAGTGAAGAAATGGTATGTTATGCTTAGTGTTGACAAGCCTGATCTTTGGGCGTCTCCCCCTCTCTCCAGAATCTTTGTTTCTATGGTTGTGAGTCTGTGTCTTCCTGTCCCAACATTTACCTGCCCAAATTTCTCTATATTTCTCTCAGGGCCAGCGCAGGTGTAGGGCCATTGAACATAGCTGCCTTGGCCTGCAACCACCAATGTCCACAAGATGGCGCCAGATTGCGATGAATGACCTAAAAAAGGCCCTGTTCCTAGAGGAAAGGGAGTGCGTTTAAGAAAATGTAATTTTGCCTTGGACTCTGAAAATCTTTGCACTAGAGATGATTATTGTCCGTGTGTCTGTGTATAAATATGTTAAAGACTGTCCGTTTCTTCCTGTCCCAGAGTCTTACAAGTCTTTTATCCCCTGTCCCAATTTGTCACTCAATCGATGTCTCTTTATTCCGTTTACCCGTGTTGAGATAAATCAGTTTTTCAGGTTTTCAAGGAGAATTTTCAAAGTTGATGTAGGACATGTTCACATTGCATCTCTGTGTCAATGTGCTGTTTTGGGGTGGCATTGCAGAGTTGTTGAGGCCCAAGAAGTGTGTTTTACACATTGAGAGTTTCTCTCCTTGGTTCACAATGTCTGGCTTTTCTATAAAACTAAGGGAGCAATTTTCGGCATGAAAATAATGCTATATTAATATTTTTGTGCCAAACAGACTCTTATCTACTGGGCCTTAATGATACTTGTATTTTTACTTGGCACAATTTTAAGCGGGATCGGCTTTGTGGAGTTGTGCATGCCTTAAAATTAGTTGTAAACGTATATGAACACATAGGCAGTGATAGGATGCCCAATTGTGCTTCGGGTTTTTCACATGTCCATGCTGGAAAGTGGACACTCACCTACACTTCAAAGTGTATCTCAGATTATATCACTAGCTTAAAGACATAATAATCATAGTCAGTTTCCATTGGTTTTGCAGTGGTGCATCATGGACAATGTTTTTCTCTCCCAGAGAACCGTTCTGCTGAAACCTGGGCAAACCATATCGAATCTGAAAAATAACCCCTGTCCCAATATTGGAAACAAATACAGACCTGCCTCTAACCTACCCTGAACTGACAAAGCTATAGAGAGATATGTACCATACCAGTCACAGGCACCTGTTCACAAACTGCATTTGTTTAGTAGTACTGCAATAGTGCTACTCACGTACTACAAAATGCTATTCACAACTAACATGCAATGTTTATACCTCGACTATCTTTTCTGTGCGGAGACATCTGCCCGACTGTGGAGATCACTGCATATATACCCCTACATTTTAGTAGGAAATGTGGGAGAGACAGATGAGTGACTGGAGAATGGGAAACTCACTACTGAATGGGAGGGGTTTAGGGTGGAGTAAGGAGGGGCTAAGGGGGGGCCTACATAGAGGCTTCAGGAGAAAAAGTACCTACCCACAAAAGAGTAAACCTATTGCTATTCACAAACTGTACTTTTAAAGTAACTACAACAATTAAAGACAGAAAACGGTAGTACATATACTTCAGCTCAGACATGGAGTAAGTCCAGCACCACACATGGCTAACAACTGGCACTGCAACAGCCTCCCATAGAAAGACATATTGGAAGGGTGATCACATTTTGAGAAGCAAAAACAGGGACAGGCCAGACATAAAAGTGGGACTAAAGCCTTTAGTCTAAGTCTTACTTCTATGTCTGTCCGGTCCTGTTTTTGTGTAGCCTTGTAAATGTGTGTGTGTGTGTATAGATATAGTATATCAACAAAAGATTCTACCATTACTTTATATTACGCCTATCAAACCTGGAAGGCTATAGTTGTAACGATGGTGTGAAAGGTGTTACTACGGGGTACCTTTCTGAAATTGATCAGAAGGAATTCCTTGAAGTTTTAAAATGCCCCTCACACACTGATGCCTAATTCAGTGTCATGCTTCATCATTAGGGCCTTCCGTCCCTCTACGGGGCTGGGCGTGCTACGACCTACATAGACGCGGGAGCACTCAAGATTATGATAGAAGTTATGTGTGGTGCAAGGGATAGTAGGGTCGTGAGGGAATCAGTGGTTGTATGTAATTTAAAAATTCCCTGAGCTAGTGGAAAAAATATACTTTATTGCCTTCCCTAGCTGGAAACGTTAAAATGGGGAGGTGTAGAGGGTGTACTGTGATGTGTCACCTTCTACAGAGGTCAACATGTTTGAAAGCCATCCCCCTGGCTCTCATCATCAGGACCAAGACCGATCCCTACTTTACTTAATGGAATAATAATTTCCAAAGTTGTATATGCCTAAAGTCTTTTGGTGCACACAATGATGCCCCCAAAATGCTTATCCGATGATACCCTATTGGTATATTTGTATCGTTTTAGATTCAAAATGCGATAAGCCCCTTGAGCTGTCACGATGGGTGAAGGCGCATGCGGTCAGACAATGCTGGATGCTGCCATCACAACAAGGTAATACCAGGTTGTGATGGCAGCATCCAGCATTGTCTGACCGCATGCACTTCACCCATCGTGACAGCTCAAGGGGCTTATCGCATTTGAATCTGAAACGATACAAATATACCAATAGGAGTATCATCGGATAAGCATTTCGGGGGCATCATTGTGTGCACCAAAGACTTTAGGCATATACAACTTTGGAAATTATTATTCCATTAAGTAAAGTAGGGATCGATCTTGTCCCTGATGATGAGAGCCAGGGGATGGCTTTCAAACATGTTGATCCTGTAGAAGGTGACACATCACAGTACACCTCACACCTCCCCATTTAACGTTCCCAGCTAGGAAGGCAATAAAGTATATTTTTCCACTAGCCAGAGAATTTTAAATTACATACACCACGATTCCTCACTACTTCATCCCTTGCACCACACATAACTTCTATCATAATCTTGAGTGCTCCGCGCCACGAGGTCGTAGCACGCCCGCCCGTGAGGGACGGGAAGGCCCTAATGATGAAGCATGACACTGAATTAGGCATCAGTGTGTGAGGCATTTAAAACTTCAAGGAATTCCTTCTGATCAATTTCAGAAAGGTACCCGTAGTAACACCTTTCACACCATTGTTACAACTATAGCCTTCCAGGTTTGATAGGCATAATATAAAGTAATGGTAGAATCTTTTGTTGATATACAGTATTTTAGGAGGACGATTCTACCAGAGTTTCCTCTTAACTCCCTTTTCTGTTTTTGAATAATGTGTATAAATATAGGCATACGTTTACAAGGCTACATTTACAAGGCCACATTTACATAACATTATCTATGACAGGATCTCCACCCTGAGCCCCCACTGCTGTCCCACCCACCCTGTCTCCCCGCTTCGGGGAGTATACAGCCACCCTCCTCCTGTGCTGCCCGACAGACACAGATATATTACTTACATTTTTTCAGTCTTCAAAGGCGCCTGTGAAAGGAGATTATATCTTTCAATTCTGCTTTGCAGAAAGACCTGATGTTTGTCCCAAAAACCAGGACATGTATTTAAGATTACGAAAAGTATCAGGGCACCGGGACAATCCTCTAAAAACCGGGACTGTCTGGGGAAATCTAGGACCTCTGGTCCCCCTACATATTGGCCTCTTGGACACCGGGAGAATGGCTGAAATAAGGGTGCCTGTGATCAGCTAACAGGGCTGAGGCAGAGTCAGTCACCTTACGCTTTGCCCCACTTTCCTAACAAGTTAGCAAGTCTCCATATGCAGTCAATGAAACTGAGAACTTAAATATGAACTATTTATCAGATTTCTATTGGTGAAAGTGTCTTCAGCAATAGAAAGCTTCAAAGCAGGTTACAGTTGTCATATTTAGGCGGCTAATGCATCCTCCTTCCTAGCTTTACCAGGTCTCTGTCTAGACTCTGCTCTCTCTAGAGAGAAGCGAGAACTGAGCACTGAGAAAGCAGAAGAGAAAAAAATGTGTAATTCAAGCTCGTAGCAGTCAGATGTTTGATAGTGCTAAATAATAAACCCACTCAACAGGTTCTTCACAAAACCATTACCAGGGTTCAAAGTACCAAGAGATTTTCGGTAGACAAGCGAAATATTCATTAAGCGGCTGACATTTTTCACTTTGCGAGCCCAGTCTTTTAAAACTTGCCTGCATCTGATTTCTAAACACAATAAGGCCCCTGGCAAACGAGATGGAGCCTCCACGCCTTCCGAAATCCCCACTTTCAAAACTAGATGTGCAAGCCATTAAGTGAGATCAACTCTCAACACCTGCTGCGCAGCAGGACGGCTCGAAAATCAAGAAAAAAATGTTTGGAGTCATTTAATGAGATCTGGTTTTAGAGAGTTTTATTCAGCTCACATAATAAAAATTGGTCAGTTTCTTTATACTGGGCTTTAATTCAACATGATATGCATAGAACAGATTTTCATACAATTATTACGCAATAGAAATTGGTATTCACTTTATCGACCTCAAAAGGATGAAAGGCAGAGACAACGTTGCTGGGTCTCAAATCTGCTTCATAAAGATCACACACAGATTTCAACACGACAGGCCTCGTTATGGTTGCCTGGAGGGGTATCCCTGGGGATACTAGTCCAGACAACGACAAAGGGCCCAATGCTTCTGGACTCCCTAATCCGGGGCCCTGAAATATCACACACTGTTTTACTAGTTCCCGCCTGTCCTCCTCCTGCACCATGTTTAGAGCATTGCCCTGCCCTGCTGTGCCCTTCCACACCTCCCTGACCTGCAGCACTCGCCCACTGACATTTACCACCTGCTCAAAGATCCTAAGAACTTAACAGGCTATTTTACAAAAAAATGTAATATCTACATTAATCGCTCGATTTACAAATTTAAGCTTGCTTGTGTAGGTCTACTGACATCTAGATCTACTCTTACACCTAGGTGTAACTTTTCACTTTTTTGCTCTTCCCTATTTCCTCTGTGGTGATTTACACCTAGGTGTAGACTTAAGAGACTGCAGCTCCTCAAATGAGGGGGTGGAGACTGTGAGGACAGAATTTATGAGCATAAAGTCAGTATTAGTAACTTTCAACTTGTTTGCGGAGATCTCTGTATAGGAAAATATGAGGAAATTAGAGTTTATTTCTTTTTTTTAATCAATAAAAAATCTAATGTAAATACAAAAGTTAACTAAATTTACAGCAAGTAATACTAATCTAGAGCTACTTAAACAAAAATATTCCGCAAATCACCCTCTAAAAAAACTTTATGTAAAATTGTAAATTAATTTAAATAATTTCGCTAATTTCCTAAATATTATTTTCAACAATATTTCCACCGTCACTATCATTTTTATGTTTATTTCATTTGTAATAAACTTGGTTATAGGTATATTTTTATTTTTTTAAATATAAATATTATACTTTTTAAAATATGTTAAAAATGTAAAAATTTAATTTACTTGAAATGTAAGTGTATTATTATATTTAAAAAAAATACAATAATATGTAACATTGAATACAGTTATGTTTTAACATAAAACCTAGACAGTAAAATATATAGATAGATAGATAGATAGATAGATTTAGAATCAATTTAATTCATTTTACATTATTTCCACCTCTGTGTTAGTGTTATAGGCTGCCTCTGTTGTTTTCTGTGGAAGTGTGCTGTAGTATCGGTGGTTGGCCAAATGTAGTGCTTGACTTGGCTTAAATGTACTCCAAGGCTTGACTGGAGTACATTTAAGCCTGCATTGTCGCTATTATTTTGGCCATAATGATGATATATGTAGTAAGCAACAAAGCACCCAACACAGTGATTTGCTGAAAAAATGAAACTTTGCAATTCACTGCTTCACAATGATCCACAATTATCCTCTATGAGGCTTTTAATGTAACTATAAAACCAAGTGTGGCTTCTTAATTATAACTGAGAAAATCTGCTGTGTAGGACATACTGCATCTAAATGTATGTAGTATAGCAAGGTTTCTAGGTACTGACAAAACACGTAGGACCCACTTGAATCATGGATAGACTAGTCCTGATACCTTATATGACATTGCTGTACATGTAAGGGGTCTTCCTATTAGCAGCTTCGGCACTTTCAACATACATCCATGAAGCCATAAAAATTTGAGCTCCAAGATCTTCTAAAGCCTTTGGAATAGTGCACCATCTGCATGAAAGTCATAAACATCAGGTGGGTAAGCACGGGAGGTGAAAAACACCCGCCTAATCCTACCAAGATAGTGTGCTCATATTTCTACATTTCCACTATTCATCTATCCACATTTCTACTCCTTCTACTGAGTTGTAGTTGATTGCTTATGTTCCCACTCAGAGAGAATGTGGCCTAACAGCACATGCTGGGCAGGTAGTTTTGGTGCGCATCAAAGACTAACATGCATTTTGTTGGTATCTATCTGTGTTGAACAAAGCAAACAAAAGGAGATGATGGACGGAGCACAGAAACTTTTCAGACACCAACCCCTAGTCACAGATCTGGGTTGAATCCATCATCGTTCTTTAGCTCACTTTGCCACCCCAGTTTAGACCCAGCCATATGCAAATCAGACTTAACCCTATGCCTCATGGGAACAGTCCAGCCCGAACTGCCAAGCCAGGTCTTCCCTGGACCGGAAACAGGCATTCTAGGACCGGTTTCGGGGTAACACTCCTCATCAGCCAGGCTGTGACTGGGGGTGAGTGTCTGAAAAGTTTTAGCACTCCGTCCATCCTCTCCTTGTGTTTGCTTTGATCTATCATTGTTGAACCAGACACTCTAAAAGATCATGCAATTGAATGCTATTCCGAGGAACTTCCAGTGAATAGGACTGATTCAAGCATTTCCATTCATTGCATTATGGTGCCTTTCACTGAGAATGAACCAAGGCTAAAATACTCAAATAGGTTTCTGAATGAAAAAGGAACATTTGCAAATCCAAAATGCTGCTTTGTGTTATTTTGCAAAAAGTCCCATTAGAAGTATACAGTTTCTCTGAAAATTAAGCTGCCTTTGAATATCTCAATATAGGGGCAGATTTACAAGGAACTGACGCATCTGCATAGATGCGTCAGTTTCCTTGCGTCAGCGCCGAATATCCTTGCGCCACTATGGATGCGCTGTATTTACAATACAGTGCTCCATGGCGCAAGGATAACAGATGCGTCAGAAATTCTGACGCATCTGTTGGCGCAAAGTGACGCATTGCTGGAGTTGCTCATGAAAATGACGCAACTCCAGCAATGCGCCACAATAGATGGGTGAGTCCCATTCAAAAAGCCCTGCGTCATTCCTTACGCCTGGTCTGAGCAGGCGTAGGGATTTTGACGCAGTGAAGGCGTAGAGTGACGCAGTGAAATCTTGTACATTTCACTGCGTCAGTTCTACATGGCTTTTTGCGTGGAAAACGCCCATCCTGCATACATTATACCTGATGCAGGTATAATGTGATGCAGGGCTTTACAACGTGAAGCATCTCCCTAGATGTGTCACGTTGTAAATGGGACGCAACATTTACACCGCGGCTGCGTCACAAAAGTGATGCAACGGCGGCGCAAAAGTCACGCAAGGGGCTTGTAAATCTGCCCCTCAGTGTTTATGAAGTGTTAAACACTGTTTTAGGCTGTGGCCTCGTATCCCTACACCACACTCTGTACATTAGTTCATTGCTCTATATTTGGTCCACTCAAAATATGTACACAAACATATAAACCTACATAAGCCAGTGGGCTACAATTTCGCACGATTCATTTTATAACGTTCACTTTGGTTTAGCAATCAATGTGATCTCTTAGCATTGCTATAGAACAAATAGATGAGTGATCACAGAAGCGTAAGAGTATGGAGGCACAACAGAATGCACTGGGTTCAACTTTACAAGGCTGTGCAAGTTAGGGCCATAAAGAGTTTTAAATGAATTGAAGTTACCGAATGAAATTGAAGGAATTATAAAAGTGTGTTGCTCCTCTGTTCTATTCATGTTAGCTCTTTCGGGGACAATTTTCTACCTGAAGGTAGTTTTTGTTAAGGTTTGCTCCTGTATAAAATCAACTTTCGGGGACTCTCTCACACTCATTAAAATCAATCTCCCAAGGTAAAGTTTGACAGCCTCGGCACAAATGTATGCCGCTACATATACACACTTTCCAAAATTCTCACAAAGTGTTTCCAATCAACAAATTCGTCTACACAGTTTTCTTTCTCTGAACAAAGCCATAGAAATGCTTTCAGGTCCTGATTTAGGATAAATCGAAAATCGTAAATTGAATTCTTTATTTGTGTCACAATTTATAGTCGAATCATAGATGTTCGTTCATTTTAGCCTATGACACAAATGAACATATTAAATGTTAAAACCACATAAAAGATGAACACAGTATATAAATATATACTTCAAGCCACAAATGAAGCATTTCAATCACATTTCGCATAAATTTGAATTTAACATTTATGGAAAACAAAAACAAATTTGAAAAACAGAACAAGAAAGCCAATAACGCATTACATTCAATGCAAGGTGTTACAAACCAACCCATAATATCGACCCCAAACAACGTTAAATTACAAATATACTTACAATTTTGTAGTAGAAGTGAGTGTTAAAAAGTCTTATTCCACTGCCATTAATCGAAAAGCATAAATCCCAAAAGATTAAAAAATAGCAAGACCCCCCCAAAAATAATCCATGGTGAACAAAATTCCAAGGTAAAAATAAAACAACCCTTTCTTATTCCCCAATTTTTTTTTGAAATAATTGCAAACATCAAAAGAAAAAAAAAGAAATTGCTTAAAAATGTTAGACTTATTTAGTTACCTAGCACAATTTCTTCAAAAAAATTGCAAAAACAAAAATGGGGAAGTATAATTAAAAAATAGCCTTGGTTGAAGTTGTCTTCACTGCTGTAAAGAAAGGTATAAAACAATCCCCACTCTCACTTAAACACAAATATTTCAAATATTTTAGGAAAGGAGCTCAAATAACCCCCAAAAAATTTATTCATGCAAAATATGCTTTCAAATACTTTAAAACTAAGCAACTCACCAACACTCTTGAAACACCAGCAACATACAAAATAGTAAATATGCTAACATTACATACCACATGCTACACTCACCTACACACCGACCTTACCAGTTACAATGAGCCAGAATCCTGCTTCCATTCACCACACGACCACCTCAGAATGAGGATACCTAAAAAGACATTCCTTTATCTATATTCATAAAACAAAATGTATATAAAAATGTATGTTTTCAAAAAATATTGAGCCTAGTTTAATTGATGTCATTAATGTCAATAATGTATATTCGTTTTTAACATTGCTTAAATATGTTGATGCAGTATTATATTTTGCTGACTGTTATAATGTATCATTGTTGGCATTTATCATTTAAAAATGTTTTTACTTTTGTTCAGCATTGTATGCTTTTGCAAAAGATGCACAAAAAGTGTATCTTTATTTAAATCTATATTGACAACATATAAATGTATGTTTATTAAACTTAAATATGTTACCAAATTACTTTTATTTATCAAGAATGCAATTTTAATTTATGTATTTGCTTTTCAATAATTATAAAAATACATGAAAAATATATTTTTTATAATGTATTGATTTTGAATATTAGATTACTTCATAAATATTGTATATGACTATACAAAATGTGGCAGTTTCTTAAAAATATGCATTTTTAGTTTTTTAAGTTTACAAATATTAGTTAAACTATATTTAAATTACCACAATCATATTTACTATTCTAATGTCAGTCTTACTAAATTTGGGGGAAACAATTTGTTTGAAATCAGGTTTACTACTCTAACTTCAGTCCTACTAACTTGCGGGTAGTTAGAATTACTAGAATAACTAACTGCAATCAAGAGAGCATTGGGGAAAGAGCATAATTTGAGGCAGGGCAGGTTTACTATTTTAACTCCAGTATTACTAATATTGTGGAAGGTGTTTAACGTCCCGGGGGAGGCAGAGAGGCAGATTTACTATTCCAACTTCAAACCCACTAACATTAGGGAAAGGGCATACATTTGGGGGAGATCGGAGAGGCATAATATTAGGGGAGGTCAGATTTACTATTCTAACTCCAAACCCCCTAACATTGGGAAAAGGCATACATTCGGGGTGATCATATTTACTATTGTAACTCCATTCTTACTAACATTTGTTAAAGAGCATAAATTGAGGTAAGGTAATATTACTATTTTAACTCCAGTATTACTAATATTGGGTAAGGTGCCTAATTTGGGGGCGGGGGGGGTACTATACTAGCTATTCATCCACTTATATTAGAAAAAGGGCATAATATGGGAGTAGAATTACTATTCTAATTCCAGTTTTACTGACATTGGGCAAAGAGCACAAAGTTACATAATCAATAACACAAAAGGGCCAAAGGGAATATTTAGACATTCCCCTTGACCCTTTTGTGTTATTGGTTGTTGTACAGCTACATCTGTGGGCCCTCTATTGAACTGTAATTACTCTTAGATTGACCCTGGCTGATACAGCTAAACTGATGGGCTTGGGCTATAATGACACTGTGGTACAATTGATCTTCACCACACCAAGCTTACTTGACAGAGAAATTACTCCGATAGTAACCCAGACGGATGATTGGACTAAATTCACTACACTGAAGAAATTACAAACACGCACCACGTTCCACGGGCTATCATGATGGAATATTTACGTAGCAATTGTGCACCACAGGGCCTGATTGTGACCAATGCACATAGGTTATTTTTGGAAGATAAAACCTTTAGTAAAGATTTGTTACTCATTGCCTTACGTTGTACCAGAGACTGATTAATACTGATTATCAACACTGCGAAACGCCTGTCTGATGCTCTCTTAATTGAAATCGAAGTGTTAGCAACACAATAAAAACTGTTGCATCTGCAACCATACATAAGAAATGACTAGAGGAGATGAATAAGATGGTCAAAGATTACAAAAATGTCTTGACACAGAATAAGATCTCTAACTTTCAGAATGATCTAGATCGTTTTTTACATGAGAGAGTATATCCATAAACAAGTGATATATATCAGACTCAATCCCCAAAAATCCATGAAAGATGGGAAGGGGTGGAGAAAAGATACTCAGGATTGGACCTCTGAATTTGATGATTGGAGCACAATCAGCAATGACTCTAGAGCTGGTAGTTCAAGCAACTTCCAAGGATGCAAAACAAGACAGTTTAGAACACCTGGAAACGTTTATGGCCCACAAAATTCCTGGTGGCTTCCATATCCGTGGGGTTATCAAATGCCCCTTTTCAATGACCTCTTAATTTTCAAAGTCAAAACCCGAGACAGATCACGGGGCAGAAGAGAAAAATCACCACACACGTCAATTGGAGCCCTCCAACATCACCATGTCAGATGAGGAGCATTTCGAGAAGGGAACAACAACCGAGTACCAGCAACGGGATGGGCTCATTGGGAATTTGAGCAGTCAACACCTCACTCAAGGAGAGAAACAGTTGTTAAACAAGGGTTTAGGAATTGTCCCCATATTCAAGGGAGATGACTTTATGATTTATGATTCAGAAAGAACTGACATGTTTCTTCTGCAAAGTCCATCTCCAATACTTCTTCAGTGGGTCTGAGACAACTACGGCTGAACCCATAGATGAAAACACAGGTTTGAAAAATAAATATTCTTTCAATCCACCAGCACATCTCTTCCTTTCAGAGAATTTCATTTTTGAAAAAGCAGTGCTGCCGGATTTCAACAATCAAAAATTGGGTGTTGCTGAACCTTTATTCAACCTTTCTAAGTCCAACATGGACATTATTAGACGCCTGAACACTGATCACATGGTTACTATCAAGCCAGCAGACAAAGGAGGAGCAACAGTGATTCTGGACATGGACACTGTGACATACAAAGAAGAATGTCTCAGACAGTTGAGTGATGAAAGTTACTATTGTCCTCTGCAACAAGATCTTACTAATTGGCTCCAATTACAGATAAAACATCTTGTGGAGGAAGCAAGGAGGCAGGGTGGATCAAACCCATCACCTCATACTTTTTTCTACCCAAAATTAACAGACCACAACGCCCACCACCTGACAGGCCGATACTTTCCAGTGTGGGATCCCTTTTGGAACCATTGTCACAATTTGTGGATGTATTTTTGAGATCTCTAGTTAGCACTATGCCATCTTATCTTTAGGACACTAAAGATACCCTCAATCAATTGGAAGATATATAATTGATGTGATAACAAATTATTTGATCTCTTTTAATGTGAAGTCTCGCTACACCTGCATTCCCCAGGTAGAAACTCTGGAAACTGGACTGTCCTTGCTGCTGAACACCTCCCTTGACAACATCACAATAGTCTTCTTCATTATGAAATGTGGCAAATTAGCCATGAAGGAGAATTTTTCCCAGTTTGAGGAATGTCTCTATTTTCCGGAACATCTATGGGCAGTACCTTTGCCCTAATCCTGGCAAATCTTTATATGCACAGCTTTGAAAACACCCATATCTTTTCAGATACTAATTCATTCAAGGGCCATCTAAGATTATGGAAATGGTATTTCGACTATATACTAGTAATCTGGAGGGGTGATGTTGACACCATTCTTGAGTTTGATACTGGCTAAATTGTAGAAATCATTTACCTGTAAATTTAGTGTACCTTTCCTCTACCTTCTCATATATATCCTTTATATGGAGCATTGGGAACTGAGCTTTACAGAAAGCCTATAGATCGAAATTCTTTATTATCTTACAGAAGCTTTCATCCTAAAGCACTAAGAGACAACCTTCCCATAGGTCAGTTTCTCCACATCAGGTGGAATTGTTCACAATTGTCTAGCTTTCATGAACATGCATGCAGTTTGACCACACAGTTGATTCAGAGAGATTACCTCAGGGACGTGGTAAGGTGATCAGCCAAACACACAAGGAATACCAACCATTCCGCTCTGCTTGAAACCATACCTAAACCCATCATGGGCAGATTGGTCTGTGTGAGTACTTTCTGTAGCTTATCTACCACTATTAAATAGATGGTTCACAATAACTGGCATATGCTGACTAGTTAACTGTAACTATCATTAAAACAGTCACTGTTTGCTTTTAAACAGAGTTGAATTTGAAGGACAAATCAGTACATACAAGACCTTTGTCTCCACATGCACATGTACAGGAGACTTTGTGGGCGTTACTCCTGATGAAATACATTTCCCATGTGGAACAAGTGGGGTCTGTTGTTATACCACACAGCTTGAGTTGGGGTTAACCACTCCCTGGGAATTATGTCATCAAACCAATTGTAATAGTGAGAAGCTCATTTATATGATTATGGGTCCATGTGGCCTTCTCTATACAGGTATGACAACAAGAAAGATCAGGATACAAATCTTGGAAGATCGCAGCACCATCAATTGCAAACGCGCTGCCACCAATGAACTGCACACTTCTTACAAATTGGTCACAATGAGGATGTCTTGACTTGGACTGTACTAGATAAATATAACATGCCAGTGAATATCTGGGATGTTACACAATTTTTGTTTCTGAAAGAACAATGCTGGATATTAAGATTGAGAAGCCATATATGTGAAATGAATGTTGACATTCCATGGACAAGTCTTCGATGACTGCCCTTACTAATGAGCAACCTTTCATTACTCAGTTTGCTGTAATCATATAGAGAATGCAGGAACCTCTCTATTTTGGAGATAAATCCCCATCTGTATTGAGGAGAAGCTGTTTTTTTATGTAAATCCTGTAGGATAGATCCAGCTGAAAATTATGACTGTCAATAGATACGTACCTGTTACTATCGTTTGGGATGCATTGACATGTTTTGGCGTCTCCATGGAGTCCTAGAGATCTGCAACAACAATTTCCATCTGCCCCCACTGACTGCTGACGCATTGATATAGAAGTATGGCATCCCAGCATCATTGGGCTGAGGATAAAGAGGCAGGAATGGCTTTATCACTTGTGTCCTCGCACCCAGCAAAGAACAATGCACTAGGCACTGCAAGTTGGTGAGTGTTATGGTCCGCTTCCCCTCTTGCTTCCAAGTTTTGTCAGGTGATGCAGCCATAATAACTATTCTGGTGCCACTTGCAGACTAAGCAAATGCTTCTTCCCAAGCACCTGTTCATTTTCCTATACTTCTGGATTAAGGGAAGGTTTTCCGAATGTTTTGCATTACAAAGGTTTTTTGGATTATGATGGGCAATGATTGTGATCAGTGCTAGAAAAGAAATAGATTGTTGTACACCAGGTTATAGGCATTAGACACCCTATTACTGCCCTCACACTCTAACACTTAAGGGTACACTAGTCAATCTAGTGACTTGGATGACATATATATTATAGACTTTTTACTTCAAAGGGGCTTTACGTGGGGCTCTAGAAGATTTTGACCTCGAAAAGGACACCTATCTTGATAGTTTGATCTGGATATGGTTTATACTCATTGATGACTCAAAGATTGTGCTTTCTTTTGTTTTTTGGTGTTCTTTATAACCGAAGCCGAGTCCTTTGCCAGAGTGGCTTCAAGTCCTTTGTAAAGGTGGCCTCGAGTGGCGGCAACGTACCCTACAATGGCGGGTAAGAATTTACTAGATGTTAAGTCACTTATGGTCTCATCTATGGCACCACCTACTCATTTTCTGATGCATACACAGGGAGCATAATTTTTACTGTGTTTTGGGGTGCACTGGAGATGTGTATACTTTTAAGGTAAGCTATAGATATGTCGATCTTACACCACTGAAGGAATGATGTTCTGACTGTTACTATTCTTTTCACAGATACCTTGAAAGGTGGATCTACCCCTACCTTCTAGTGACCCCTATTTGCCACAGTCTCTTTATGGTATTACATATCACTTACGCACTTTTTAGCAGAGTGACTCAAATACAGGTCCTGATGAATGCCCACTGCACCTTCTCTTGGGCAAATTGAGGGCAGAAACATGTTGGCCATATATTAGAGTCAGTGACATGGCCCCTTCCCGATTTATACTTTTGGTTTTAATCCTATCCCTGGTAGACAGAAAAAAATTGGAGGGACCGACCAGGTAATAATTTAATTTCACTACCTTTCATTTTTGCACTCTGCCCAAGCTCACCCACACCTCGCACTCTCATATAGTAGGCGAAAACATCCAAGAGCTCCTCCTGTTCTAGGAGTGGTAGTCCACATCACAACAAGCTGTTTTGTTGTGAGGAGGAACATTATGATGAATCATGCCACCTTAGGGTGGGTGAGGGTTCACCCTCTAAAGAATCTTGTCTTCTCTTCTTTTTGTTAGAAACATCAACTCTCAGCAATTTCCTTAACGTTGGTTTATGCTTTTAGTTGTTAGACCCAGGTACTTTGTTGTGCTTGTTTGTCACAAAGTTATATACTTTATTATTGTATATACTCAAATTATAGTACTCAATATTTTTATGTCAATATTATTGTATAAAAAAAAGAACACAACATATGTACCCTTGAAATCCAGTCGATATTTAGGATATTCAGTGAACTAAGGGGCTGATTACGATGGCGGACGGACTGGAGTCCATCCTCCATCGTGGTGGTAAAAAGGACCGTCCACTGGAATCAAGCTATGCTGGCTGAAGAGGGGTGAAACCCCGAAACCGGTCCTAGGATGCTTGTTTCCAGTCCAGGGAGGACCTGGCTTGGCAGTTCGGGCTGGACTGTTCCCATGAGGCACAGGGTCAAGACTGATTTGCATATGGCTGGGTTAAAACTGGAATGGCATGGTGAGCAAAAAAACGATGGATTTAGGCCCAGATCTCTGTACTGGGGTGAATGTATGACATTGTTCTGCATTCTGTCCATCAACTGTTGTTTTTGCATTTGTCACCCCGAGTGGGACGGGTATGCCCAGACGTGGGTCCCGTGCTCTCCATGCCACTGGAATCAAGCTATCCTGGCTGAAGAGGGTGAAACCCCGAAACCGGTCCTAGGATGCTTGTTTCCAGTCCAGGGAGGACCTGGCTTGGCTGTTCGGGCTGGACTGTTCCCATGAGGCACAGGGTCAAGACTGATTTGCATATGGCTGGGTTCAAACTGGAATGGCATGGTGAGCAAAAAAACGATGGATTTAGGCCCAGATCTCTGTACTGGGGTGAATGTATGACATTGTTCTGCATTCTGTCCATCAACTGTTGTTTTTGCATTTGTCACCCCGAGTGGGACGGGTATGCCCAGACGTGGGTCACGTGCTCTCCATGCCACTGGAATCAAGCTATCCTGGCTGAAGAGGGGTGAAACCCCGAAACCGGTCCTAGGATGCTTGTTTCCAGTCCAGGGAGGACCTGGCTTGGCAGTTCGGGCTGGACTGTTCCCATGAGGCACAGGGTCAAGACTGATTTGCATATGGCTGGGTTCAAACTGGAATGGCATGGTGAGCAAAAAACGATGGATTTACGCCCAGATCTCTGTACTGGGGTGAATGTATGACATTGTTCTGCATTCTGTCCATCAACTGTTGTTTTTGCATTTGTCACCCCGAGTGGGACGGGTATGCCCAGACGTGGGTCACGTGCTCTCCATGCCACTGGAATCAAGCTATCCTGGCTGAAGAGGGGTGAAACCCCGAAACCGGTCCTAGGATGCTTGTTTCCAGTCCAGGGAGGACCTGGCTTGGCAGTTCGGGCTGGACTGTTCCCATGAGGCACAGGGTCAAGACTGATTTGCATATGGCTGGGTTCAAACTGGAATGGCATGGTGAGCAAAAACGATGGATTTAGGCCCAGATCTCTGTACTGGGGTGAATGTATGACATTGTTCTGCATTCTGTCCATCAACTGTTGGTTTTGCATTTGTCACCCCGAGTGGGACGGGTATGCCCAGACGTGGGTCCCGTGCTCTCCATGCCACTGGAATCAAGCTATCCTGGCTGAAGAGGTGAAACCCCGAAACCGGTCCTAGGATGCTTGTTTCCAGTCCAGGGAGGAGCTGGCTTGGCAGTTCGGGCTGGACTGTTCCCATGAGGCACAGGGTCAAGACTGATTTGCATATGGCTGGGTTAAAACTGGAATGGCATGGTGAGCAAAAAACGATGGATTTAGGCCCAGATCTCTGTACTGGGGTGAATGTATGACATTGTTCTGCATTCTGTCCATCAACTGTTGGTTTTGCATTTGTCACCCCGAGTGGGACGGGTATGCCCAGACGTGGGTCCCGTGCTCTCCATGCCACTGGAATCAAGCTATCCTGGCTGAAGAGGGGTGAAACCCGAAACCGGCCCTAGGATGCTTGTTTCCAGTCCAGGGAGGACCTGGCTTGGCAGTTCGGGCTGGACTGTTCCCATGAGGCACAGGGTCAAGACTGATTTGCATATGGCTGGGTTCAAACTGGAATGGCATGGTGAGCAAAAAAACAATGGATTTAGGCCCAGATCTCTGTACTGGGGTGAATGTATGACATTGTTCTGCATTCTGTCCATCAACTGTTGTTTTTGCATTTGTCACCCCGAGTGGGACAGGTATGCCCAGACGTGGGTCCCGTGCTCTCCATGCCACTGGAATCAAGCTATCCTGGCTGAAGAGGGGTGAAACCCCGAAACCGGTCCTAGGATGCTTGTTTCCAGTCCAGGGAGGACCTGGCTTGGCAGTTCGGGCTGGACTGTTCCCATGAGGCACAGGGTCAAGACTGATTTGCATATGGCTGGGTTCAAACTGGAATGGCATGGTGAGCAAAAACGATGGATTTAGGCCCAGATCTCTGTACTAGGGTGAATGTATGACATTGTTCTGCATTCTGTCCATCAACTGTTGTTTTTGCATTTGTCACCCCGAGTGGGACGGGTAGGCCCAGACGTGGGTCCTGTGCTCTCCATGCCACTGAAATCAAGCTATCCTGGCTGAAGAGGGGTGAAACCCCGAAACCGGTCCTAGGATGCTTGTTTCCAGTCCAGGGAGGACCTGGCTTGGCAGTTCGGGCTGGACTGTTCCCATGAGGCACAGGGTCAAGACTGATTTGCATATGGCTGGGTTCAAACTGGAATGGCATGGTGAGCAAAAAAACGATGGATTTAGGCCCAGATCTCTGTACTGGGGTGAATGTATGACATTGTTCTGCATTCTGTCCATCAACTGTTGTTTTTGCATTTGTCACCCCGAGTGGGACGGGTATGCCCAGACGTGGGTCCCGTGCTCTCCATGCCACTGGAATCAAGCTATCCTGGCTGAAGAGGGGTGAAACCCCGAAACCGGTCCTAGGATGCTTGTTTCCAGTCCAGGGAGGACCTGGCTTGGCTGTTCGGGCTGGACTGTTCCCATGAGGCACAGGGTCAAGACTGATTTGCATATGGCTGGGTTCAAACTGGAATGGCATGGTGAGCAAAAAAACGATGGATTTAGGCCCAGATCTCTGTACTGGGGTGAATGTATGACATTGTTCTGCATTCTGTCCATCAACTGTTGTTTTTGCATTTGTCACCCCGAGTGGGACGGGTATGCCCAGACGTGGGTCACGTGCTCTCCATGCCACTGGAATCAAGCTATCCTGGCTGAAGAGGGGTGAAACCCCGAAACCGGTCCTAGGATGCTTGTTTCCAGTCCAGGGAGGACCTGGCTTGGCAGTTCGGGCTGGACTGTTCCCATGAGGCACAGGGTCAAGACTGATTTGCATATGTCTGGGTTCAAACTGGAATGGCATGGTGAGCAAAAAAACGATGGATTTAGGCCCAGATCTCTGTACTGGGGTGAATGTATGACATTGTTCTGCATTCTGTCTATCAACTGTTGTTTTTGCATTTGTCACCCCGAGTGGGACGGGTATGCCCAGACGTGGGTCACGTGCTCTCCATGCCACTGGAATCAAGCTATCCTGGCTGAAGAGGGGTGAAACCCCGAAACCGGTCCCTAGGATGCTTGTTTCCAGTTCAGGGAGGACCTGGCTTGGCAGTTCGGGCTGGACTGTTCCCATGAGGCACAGGGTCAAGACTGATTTGCATATGGCTGGGTTCAAACTGGAATGGCATGGTGAGCAAAAAAACGATGGATTTAGGCCCAGATCTCTGTACTGGGGTGAATGTATGACATTGTTCTGCATTCTGTCCATCAACTGTTGTTTTTGCAAAAAGGACCGTCCGCAATACATGCGGCGGTTCCGCGCACCAAATTATGATGCGTCCGCTACCGTGGCGGACGCATCTTGCATTTTAACATTGCGGTGGTTGCTGCTGACAGCAGCACCCGCCGCAATGTTGAAAATGCATGTTGTGCATTTCACTGCACTACGTGACAGGCACCACACGGTGCCTGCCACTTAGTGCACTGAAATGCCCAGTGCACATACACCTCCCCCCAACACAAGGAGGGCCCGCAACGGGCCCCCGAAACCAATCCCTGCCAGCCTTTGAATGGCGGTTTACCCGCCACGGAAAGGCTGGCTACCGCCAGCATCGTAATTCGCCGGACGGAGCCTGCTAGGCTCCGACACCATTTTAAGCATGCCGACCGCTCCGCCAGGCAATCGTAACGATTGCCTGTGGCGGTTCCGTGGCCGACGGTCTTTGCGACCGCTGCGGTCCGAAAGCGATTCCCACCGCCATCGTAATTGCTGTCAATTGACGGAAGGATCGCCACCGCCGTGCAGGCGGTGACGATCCTTCCGCCATCGTAATCAGCCCCTAAGTACTGGAAGCAAAGATGCAGAATGTGCAACACTATATCCGGCTCCCCAGTGGCAATGCAGAACACAGTGTTATAATTTACGACATATTATACCTCTTCGTTTTTCCGTACATTTACTGCTGCAATATTTTTCCCTTAATGCGCCTTTCAATAACTTACCATTTTTTGTACTCCTCTCAATTTATTTTTTACAGTGCAACAGCAATTCTTTATACAATCTTTTTGACCAAATACAAACATTGAACCCGAAGTCCATACAATTTAGGACCTCATTTCCACTCTTCTAATCACACCTCGGGCGTTTAAGTTCCATTACATAATACCAAATGTATATTAAGCTTATGAAGATTTATTACTCCACTTGCAAAAAGCAGTCTGCTGTGATGCTATAGACTTCTCTGTGGTGCATATGCACTCGAACAGTCTCGCGAGACTACGCACCACAAAGGAAGGTGTCAATTTTCGTAAACTACAAGCCAACGGTAAATTTTGGACTTTATGACCAGGCAACAGCGGTAAAATAACATGAAAAGTCTGTTAATCTCCACTTGGCACAGACAAAATTTCAACAGCTGTACCATGCAACCTAACTTCATCAATCGGTATTTCGACAGCATTGTCAAATCAAAGTGCTGTATAAAAATTTGGTACATCCATGCGACTCGACTAAATATAAATCGGAACTTCAGTTACAAGTCATAAAGACATATAAATTGCTTTATTCATGACAAAGAGACATTTTCAACTGATATATTCTGTGGCTGTAAAGTTTACCTGATGCTGTTTAATGTTTAAATAGAGGTACTGAATGAACACAATATAATACAATGTAGACATTAATAATATGAAAATTACATTTAAAAATTCGATGTGTTGTTTGTGACAATATTTGACGGCCCTTGAAATGTCAAAAGACTTCCAATAGAAACAGAATAATGCACGAATGCCTGTACTGCATTGTATTGCATCAGTGTTCCTGATGGAGCAAGGTTTCATAAATGAAACTTGCTTGGATTCAATCCTCATCACAGTATTAATTTATTAAAACTTGTATTGTTAATACTAACCTTTGCATACACTACACGAATAGCAAGGAAGCTTGCCTATGTGTTTTACTAATGAATAACGCTTGTATGTAATCTAAAATGGCCGCTAAAGCGTGGGAAACTATCTGCGCATGTCTCAACCATAGCACGTGTTGTGACGTCTCTCTTTGCTTGGTGGGAAATTTCTGCTTCTGCGCAGTGTGCCTTAAAATGGCTGCTTGATGTTTTCACATGCTTCAGCTTGCTCTTGTGTTATTCTTAATTTGTCGTTTTCTTAACGCTACTAATGCGGGATAGATTTATAAGTAAAAGGGGATAGAGTAGAAAGAGTGGGTATACAGTGAAACTTATTATTTTGTGATTTTAATATTTGCTTCTTGCACTTTTATTAGTTCGTAAACTTGGGCCTGGGTTGATGACCTGAAACTCGAGAGGCAAATGGTTCTGCGCATGTGTCCTGTGTGCCTGCCAAAATGAAGTCAATCTGGATGTCGTCCAAGGCCGCGACCCGATGGCCGAAGATGCTGTACTCTTGCCTTTCCTGTTGCACATTGATACATTGTTTATAAAAATTGGTTTACATTTGTCATGAGACGGGTGGGAAATAAAGCGAATGTATTAATTTGAAGGGGTGGGAATTTAAAAACAATAGGCTTTACAATTTAGGTCAAATCAATATGGTGTCCAATCAGAAGTAGTGGTCCCATATTTTAGCAACATTAAGGGGAGGTACATGGGCGTAGAAGGGTATAATAGATATAGAATTAGCTAATTAGTTAGCGCACAGATGGTGATGCTGCTCAGAGCTTACACAAGCAGAGCACAAGAGAAGGAGATGCAGCAGAGCACAGGAGAGCGGAGATGCTGACAGAAGAGCTCCAGACCGCTAAGCTGATCGATTGCAGACTGAATCCCTGTCCAGAGAGGTCCTGAGGAGGGGGCGGCGGAGTCCATTAGAAGGAAGGCACGGGAGAATCGAGGAGAAGCCGAGTATCAGAGAGGGGAACGACGCAGGCGTCGTTGTAGAGAGGTCAAGGTCCTGTCCTGATCCTGGAAGAAGTCTTTGCTCTTCATCCTTCCTGGGTCCTATTCTTTCCAACTCCTTGGCCAAGGGGTTTGGTTCTCGCACTTAGGTAAATATAATGCAACCTTTAGTTGCGCTGCTATCTCTATCCTCTCCTCTTCTTTAAACACCGTCATTGATTAGCAATAATCATTTTCTATGCTTAATCTTGGGTATTGCGATTAAGTACCATGTGGCTCTGTATTTTTACTCTGCTAAATCTTTAGATAAACATTTTAAAACTTCCTGACTCAGTGGTTATTTCAGGATTATGTATTATAATGAATGTCACTCATTTTAAACTTCCCAATTAGCAAAGGATTCATTGGTAAGTCATTACTCTTCAATCAGAAGGTAATTGGTAGCAGGGATTTTTGATAGAGAGTAACAACTGATAAAACCCAGCGTAAGTATTAGCGTAGTATGAATGTATGGGCCCAAGTGAGTATCTGGTGTATGAATGCTGTTTGCTAATATCGCGCTGGATCAGTTTTCTGGTAATCAGAGGATGGTTACTCTTTGTTAATTGGGTAATGAGAATTTTATTTTTTATGAACTAACATCCGTGTATTCAAAGGTTTTGTTTTATGTTGTCTAGAAACCCCGGGGTAAAAGGAATAGCGGATGGTAAGTGGAAGCCATACTGCAGTGAGGTTATCTGCCAGGCAGAAATAGTACTGAAAAGTTAAGCAGGACTTTCAGTACTTGTTAGGGACTCTATGCGTGTGAGTAATAGCAAAAGAGTACGCTGGTGAAAATTTGATGTTATATCACCTAGAAAGGGTAACATTGGAGAAGTAACAGGTACTTCTGGAGCTTGTGTGAAGAGTAAACGGAAGGGTTTTACTCATAGTGTATGTTTAGTAAACGGAAAAGTTTTACTAAGTGTGAGAGAAACTATCTTTTCTATTTTAGAGAAACTGGCACGATAGCGAATGTTTTATGTTGTTACTGAAATGTAATTAAGATTTATAGAGAAAATAAAGTTTGCGTAAGATTTTGTGAAGGGAGGGTCAGCTGCCGGAGAGGGAGCTGACGTCACAAACGCCGCGCTGGGATTGGTTAAAACAGCGGGTGTGGAACGAACCTTGTAAAGGAGGGGTCAGTAGTCAGGAGTAGTACTGACGTCACAGGTGCCGCGCTGGGATTGGTTGAACCAGCAAGGACAGGAAAGAGCAGATTGTAAAGGAGGGGTTGACAGATAAACGTCACCAAAAGGCCGCGCAACGATTGGCTCGGAAATAAAAGATAGCAGACACTTGATTGGTTGATATTTTAGAAGCTAAATTCTTAGTGGATAAAGATTGCATGTTAGAACGCGATCCGACTTTAACAGGAACTCGTCCGGATAGGAGATTCCTAGGTTTTGCAGAGTATAATTTTGTACACCAAAGATTAGATAGAATGTACGGAGAGAAGAGAAAAATGTCCTTTCTGCAAAAGATAAAGAACTATTTTAAAAAGGATAAACCAATCAAAACTAGAGAAGGAATTATCATTCCACCAGCTAAAACGCCCGCTTCATTCATGATGATGGAGAGAGGTTATCATACTTGTGTATGGATAGAGAATTGGATAGAATATACCAAAAATGATGGAATACTAGCATTTCCCGAGAATGGCACGTTCAATGGGCGAATTCTACAAAACTTGAGATTGAGGATGAATGACTTAGAACCCAGACCTAGATTAACTCAGTACGAAGCTCTAGAGGAATGGGAAACCGAAGCATTTGAGCAGGACCGATCTAGGAGTAAAAGGGGTTATCCAGGATTTTTCCCCAGATACCTACATGAGTCTAGAGAAGGTCAGATGAAACAATGGAGAAGGGCAATGATTACAGAAGGATTATATCCATTGTTCTCAGCAGAGGAGAAATTAGGAAGTAAGTGCACAGAAAAGACAAAACATTTAATGAGAAATGAGGAGACTGAAGACGAATTTATGGAGGAAATGTTAAGAAACCCCCACCATATCAGGAAGGAACAAGTGGATGCACCCCAAGTGCACCACTGATAAAAACTCCATTAGTGCCACAGGTAATGCATGAATTCACCCCTAGTAGAATACTTCATGACAAAGAAAGAAGAAGCCCTAGAAAAGACCAGAACAGAATTAATACAGAAAATAACTCAGATAAAAGTACATCCTGATTCATTGACCATACCTGTAACAATTGGTCCAGTAGTTCCATTATATGGTACTCAAGGAAGCTGTCCTCCACCGATACTTGCACCTACTCCTGTGAATAATTCCAAAACTGAAGCTCCAGTTATAATTGAGGATCAATTTAGTGACTGTGAATCCACAATATCACTCATGGACTTGCCTATTCGAAGTACTGTAAATAGCACTCCCAGAAAAGATGTACCCGGATGTTCAAAAGATGTAAGTTTAATAACTTAATCGGGAGCAAAAAGTGCCACCATAGTAACACCTGAAGATCTAGAGAAATGGGTACAAGGGTCAGTTAAACAGTGTACACCTCCGAAAATAATGGACATTCATAAATTGAAAGTCGAATTAGAAGAAATAATAGCAGGAAATGTAGGACTAGAACGCTTAAATACCTATGATGAAGAAGAATTATTGTTCCTGTGCAGGAGTATCACCAGAAATGTAAGGTTATTTCATGAAAAATTATCCAATTTAGCACTACAGATGGGAATAGAAATAGGGAGATCAAAGGTACTACAGAAACCCTATAGAGCAGAATTTTCAGACAAAGATTTAGAAAATATGAATGCCTCTGGAAGAAGATTACAAATAAGAGAATTAATGTTAGTTTTGCAAAAATGGGGAGACCTAGATAAATGGAGAACTAGGTGGGCCAAGAAAAAGGAAGAAGCACGAACAAGTAGAACAGCATCTGAATATGTGATGAAGGAAACAGGGAAAGCAGATCAAATGTATCCAATGCGAGAAGTTGCGGGAGGAGGATATGTACATGTCCCATGGAGCAGACAGGATATTTTGTCATTTACGAATGATTTTCCAAAGTTGAGAGAAAAACCAATTGAATGGTACAAGCAGGTTGACAGGTTTGTGAAGGTGTCGAAGGTATTGTTGAAGGATTTGGATGGTTTGTTTGACATAGTGGTACCTGCCGATTTGTGGACAGATTGTAAAATTACAGTTGATTGGCCTAGTGACGAATATCCTAGAGATCCGAAAACAGGTGCTCCGTCAAATGATGTGATGAAAAAGTATCAGCAGGTGATAACTTACCTGAAAGGGAAAATACCACCGAAAGAAACAGATTGGGTGAAAATAGATCGAACTACCCAAGAAGCTAATGAATCGGTGCATTCCTACTATGAGCGTCTATTGCAGGTATTTAAACAGTATAGTGGATTTGAGGACATTGGAGACAAGAACATGAGTCAGTTTGTGTATCGGTTTGTTTACGGTTTAAAGCCAGAAATTTGTCAAATGATTAAACAGCATATGCTGTGTTGGCAAGGGAAGCCCATTGATGAGATTTTGAAGTATGCAAAATATTGTGGAGACGATATTGAGGATAGACACAAGAAATTGCAGGAAAAAGTGATGTGGGCTCAGGTGAAAATGGCTGAGAAACAGGGAATTAATTTGGAAAATCCAAGTGAAAATCAAGGAAAAGATTCTGGAACGAATGGTGATACTGGGAATGGTGGAAAATTTAGAGGACGAATGAGTAGAGAAGAAGCTAAAAAGAAATTTCCTTGTCATGGATGCGGAAAATTGGGGCATTGGAAGGATGAATGTAAAAAGATTCGGAATAATAATGGTCCAAATCAAAATTTAAATCCACAGACGCAGAATGACTCACAGCAGGGTGTAAATCCTCAGAGTCAGTTGCCACCTGCACCTATTCAGGGTAATGTAAGCAGAGCAAAGCATGGTACAGACATCGGATATCAAGGAGGAAGTGGTAAGAATGATTATATGACCTCACAATTTCTTTTGCAGGACGATTTCTGTCAATTCAGTCCATGACGGTGCCTAGGAGAGGGGAAGAAGGAGTGCATACTTGGCGCATCCTTACAGGTAGATCAGTCAGGTCCATATGTTGAAGGGAATGTGAAAGGTAATAATATTACTTTCCTTTTGGACACTGGTGCTACCCGGTCTACTGTGAGAACAGCAGACATTCCAGACCTTCCTCTCTCTGGTGAAGATATCCAAGTAGTAGGGGTAGCTAATCAAAGGATTAGAACACCTCTTACCGAGCTCATGGAAGTTAAAATCGGAAATTTCAGAGAAATGCATCAATTCGTAGTGTGTGATTCTAGCCCAGTAAATTTATTAGGTAGGGATTTATTGTGCAAGATGAATTGTACCATTTTCTGCACCCGGATGGTGTGGCAGTTCAGACACCAGATGAAGACCATGTATATAAAATTATGATTGCAAAACAAGGTACAGAAGTAGACGAGATGTTTTCGTTAATAACAAAAGATGAGTTGCCAGAAGAATTAAAAGGTACAGTAAACCCCATAGTATGGGATTTCACCGGAAAGGAAGTAGGACTTATGGCTAAAATAGATCCAGTTAAAATTACTGTAAAAGAAGGTGCAATTTTCCCAAATACCAGACAGTACAAAATGAGTGCAGAAGTAAAAGCAGGAGTCATTGAAGAAATAAATCGAATGGTAGAACAAAACATACTGAGAGAAGTAATGAGTAGCCCATGTAATTCACCTATAATGGGGTTAAAGAAACCTAGTGGAAAATATAGGATTGTTCAGGACCTGAGAAAAATAAATAAGATTGTGGAACCATGTTGTCCCATAGTGCCAAATCCTGCAGTAATCCTATACCAGATTCCGTGGAGTGCAGGATGGTTCACAGTAATTGATTTGTGTCAAGCGTTCTTTTCAATACCATTACATCCAGACAGCCAGTATCTATTTTCATTTAAATTTGAAAACAAAGTCTATGTATGGAATCGTGTTCCTCAGGGGTACACAGAAAGTCCTTCCATTTTCAATCAAATATTGAAAAAGTGCCTTGAGAAACTAGTGATGCCAGGAAGTTCAGTCCTAGTGCAATACATCGACGACTTATTGGTGGCATCGAACACCAGAGAGGACTGTGTTGTTGATTCCATAGCATTATTAAATCTTTTGGCAGAAGAAGGGCATAAAGTCTCACCTGAAAAGTTGCAGTTTTGTACAACAGCTGTTAAGTATCTTGGACACCAAATTGAGAGGGGAAAAAGAAGAGTAACCTCTGAAAGAGTAAAATTAATTAAGAAAATGCAAATGCCTGTAACCCAAAGACAAGTAAGAATGTTTCTAGGAATAGTAGGTTACTGTAGGCAATGGATACCAGGATTTTCCCTACTAGCGAAATCTTTAATTAACATGACGAAAAAGAAAGCAAAGGACCCTGTTGAGTGGGATGATGAAAGTGTAGAAGCCTTTGTAAAATTGAGAAATGCTCTATGTTCAGCACCTGCTTTAGGCATGCCTGATTATAAAAGAGAATTTGCATTGTTCTGTCATGAGAGAGAAAATTGTGCACTTTCTGTCTTAACTCAGAGACATGGATTAGAAAGACGTCCTATAGCATATTTTTCTGCTACATTGGACCCAGTAGCAGCCGCGTTGCCAGGATGCTTAAAAGCAGTGGCGGCTACTTGTTTGAGCTTTGAACAAAGTGAGTCAATTGTGATGGGACATCCTGTAAAGGTGTATGTTCCACATGCGGTTGTGATTCTGTTGACAAGAACACAAACTCAGCATCTTACTCCTAGTCGGCTGACTAGATACGAAATAATCATAATGGGTGCTGAAAATGTGACCATGGTAAGGTGTACTATAATAAATCCAGCAACCTTACTACCAGACCCATATCATGAAAGAATTAAAGATGACGAAGAAGATGAACATGATTGTTTACAGATTACAGAGTTATGCACAAAACCACGCCCAGATATTGAGGAACAGCCTCTTAAAAAGCCAGACAGGGAGCTATTTGTTGATGGTTCATGTCAAAGACATGAAGACGGTAAACTAACTGCTGCCTATGCGGTATGTGAATTAACTGGAATAGTTGAAGCATCTTATTTACCAGGAGTCAAATCTGCACAAGTAGCTGAATTGATTGCGTTGATAAAAGCATGCAAATTTGGGAGGAATCAGAGAGTAACCATATTTAACAGATAGCCAATATGGTTACGGGGTTGTAGCGTGATTTTGGCCAACTATGGATGCAGAGGGATTTCATGACTTCTTCAGGATCCCCCATTAAAAATGGACAATTTGTAAGGGAATTGTTAGAAGCAATACAATCACCAAAAGAATTGGCTGTGGTGAAATGTGCCGCACATCAGTCAGGAGATGACTGGGTGGTAGTCGGCAACAGATATGCAGATCTGGTGGCTCAACATTGTGCCAAAACCAGAATGTCAGTCAATAAGAGGGTGGAAAGAATGGGAATCAGCTGCCAACTTATGCTGTATATGCCACCTGAAACTTGGAATGACGTTAAGAAATTGCAAGATGAGGTTGATGAAAGTGAGAAGAATTTGTGGATCAAAGTGGGTTGTTCCCAAAGAGGAGATGATGAAGTGTGGATCAGTGCTGATGGCAGACCAGTCATGCCAGACTGTTTACTCTCACAAATGGCTAGGATGTATCATGGAGACACACACATAGGGAGAGATGCAATGATTAGGCTGTTCAGACAAAATTGGTATAATCCTAAATTCAGGGCTGTTGCAGAGAGTCTTTGCCAGAGATGTCTAACTTGCCAGATGCATAATCCGGGAGGAAGACAGTAATTGGATTTGGGAAAATTGGAAAGGCAGAGGGTCCATTTATGAGACTTCAGTTTGATTTCATACGGTTACCACCATGTAGAGGGCTGAAATATGTACTAGTCATAGTGTGCCTGTTTTCAAAATGGGTGGAGGCTTACCCTACTAGGAGCAATGACAGCATTACAGTTGCAAAACTGTTGCTACGAGAGCTCATTCCTAGGTTTGGTTTTCCAGTAACTTTGGAATCAGATAGAGGAAAACATTTTAACAGTGAAGTGATCCAAATAATCTGTGAAGCATTCCAAATCCAACAGAAACTGCACTGTGCATATCGTCCAGAAGCTTCTGGAGTGGTTGAACAATTGAATGGCACTATAAAGTCAAGATTGGGAAAAATGTGTGCATCAACGTCATTGGAGTGGCCAGATGCATTGCCACTTGTTTTAATGGGACTCAGAAGCATACCTGACAGAAACACAGGATTGAGTCCCCACGAAATAATGATGGGAAGAGCAATGAGACAAACACATGTTCCCACAAACAAACTACTGAATATATCTGATGATATGGTTCTGGACTATTGCAAGGGATTGGCTGACCTAGTGCGTTCTGTCTCTCATCAGGTTGGAGAAGATGCAGTTTCCAGGCAGCCAAAGCAAGAACATGATCTGAATCCTGGTGACTGGGTGGTAGTGAAGAATGCAAAACACACAAGATGATGGACGGAATGCTGCACATTGGCAAACATTCACCCCCACTCACAGATCTGGGTTTAATCCATCATTATTTTGCTTCACCACGCCACCCCAGTTCAGACATAGCCATATGCAAATCAGTCTTGACCCTGTGCCTCATGGGAACAGTCCAGACCGAACTGCCAAGCCATGTCTTCCCTGGACCGGAATCAAGCATCCTAGGACCTGTTTCAGGCTATCAGCCTTCATCAGCCAGGATAGCTTTACTCCAGTGGCGTAGTGAGCACGGGACCCACGTCTGGACATACCCTTCCCACTTAGGGCGAAATGCAAAACACACAAGATGATGGACGGAATGCTGCACATTGGCAAACATTCACCCTCAGTCACAGATCTGGGTATAATCCATCGTTATTTTGCTTCACCACGCCACCCCAGTTCAGACATAGCCATATGCAAATCAGTCTTGACCCTGTGCTTCATGGGAACAGTCCAGACCGAACTGCCAAGCCATGTCTTCCCTGGACCGGAATCAAGCATCCTAGGACCGGTTTCAGGCTATCAGCCTTCATCAGCCAGGATAGCTTGACTCCAGTGGCGTAGTGAGCACGGGACCCACGTCTGGGCATACCCTTCCCACTTAGGGCGAAATGCAAAACACACAAGATGATGGACGGAATGCTGCACATTGCAAACATTCACCCCCAGTCACAGATCTGGGTTTAATCCATCGTTATTTTGCTTCACCACGCCACCCCAGTTCAGACATAGCCATATGCAAATCAGTCTTGACCCTGTGCCTCATGGGAACAGTCCAGACCGAACTGCCAAGCCATGTCTTCCCTGGACCAGAATCAAGCATCCTAGGACCGGTTTCAGGCTATCAGCCTTCATCAGCCAGGATAGCTTGACTCCAGTGGCGTAGTGAGCACAGGACCCACGTCTGGGCATACCCTTCCCACTTAGGGCAAAATGCAAAACACACAAGATGATGGACGGAATGCTGCACATTGGCAAACATTCACCCCCAGTCACAGATCTGGGTTTAATCCATCGTTATTTTGCTTCACCACGCCACCCCAGTTCAGACATAGCCATATGCAAATCAGTCTTGACCCTGTGCCTCATAGGAACAGTCCAGACCGAACTGCCAAGCCATGTCTTCCCTGGACTGGAATCAAGCATCCTAGGACCGGTTTCAGGCTATCAGCCTTCATCAGCCAGGATAGCTTGACTCCAGTGGCGTAGTGAGCACGGGACCCACGTCTGGGCATACCCTTCCCACTTAGGGCGAAATGCAAAACACACAAGATGATGGACGGAATGCTGCACATTGGCAAACATTCACCCCCAGTCACAGATCTGGGTTTAATCCATCGTTATTTTGCTTCACCACGCCACCCCAGTTCAGACATAGCCATATGCAAATCAGTCTTGACCCTGTGCCTCATGGGAACAGTCCAGACCAAACTGCCAAGCCATGTCTTCCCTGGACCGGAATCAAGCATCCTAGGACCGGTTTCAGGCTATCAGCCTTCATCAGCCAGGATCGCTTGACTCCAGTGGCATAGTGAGCACGGGACCCATGTCTGGGCATACCCTTCCCACTTAGGGCGAAATGCAAAACACACAAGATGATGGACGGAATGCTGCACATTGGCAAACATTCACCCCCAGTCACAGATCTGGGTTTAATCCATCGTTATTTTGCTTCACCACGCCACCCCAGTTCAGACATAGCCATATGCAAATCAGTCTTGACCCTGTGCCTCATGGGAACAGTCCAGACCGAACTGCCAAGCCATGTATTCCCTGGACCGGAATCAAGCATCCTAGGACCGGTTTCAGGCTATCAGCCTTCATCAGCCAGGATAGCTTGACTCCAGTGGCGTAGTGAGCACGGGACCCACGTCTGGGCATACCCTTCCCACTTAGGGCGAAATGCAAAACACACAAGATGATGGACGGAATGCTGCACATTGGCAAACATTCACCCCCAGTCACAGATCTGGGTTTAATCCATCGTTATTTTGCTTCACCACGCCACCCCAGTTCAGACATAGCCATATGCAAATCAGTCTTGACCCTGTGCCTCATGGGAACAGTCCAGACCGAACTGCCAAGCCATGTCTTCCCTGGACCGGAATCAAGCATCCTAGGACCGGTTTCAGGCTATCAGCCTTCATCAGCCAGGATAGCTTGACTCCAGTGGCGTAGTGAGCACGGGACCCACGTCTGGGCATACCCTTCCCACTTAGGGCGTAAATGCAAAACACACAAGATGATGGACGGAATGCTGCACATTGGCAAACATTCACCCCCAGTCACAGATCTGGGTTTAATCCATCGTTATTTTGCTTCACCACGCCACCCCAGTTCAGACATAGCCATATGCAAATCAGTCTGACCCTGTGCCTCATGGGAACAGTCCAGACCGAACTGCCAAGCCATGTCTTCCTGGACCGGAATCAAGCATCCTAGGACCGGTTTCAGGCTATCAGCCTTCATCAGCCAGGATAGCTTGACTCCAGTGGCGTAGTGAGCACGGGACCCACGTCTGGGCATACCCTTCCCACTTAGGGTGAAATGCAAAACACACAAGATGATGGACGGAATGCTGCACATTGGCAAACATTCACCCCCAGTCACAGATCTGGGTTTAATCCATCGTTATTTTGCTTCACCACGCCACCCCAGTTCAGACATAGCCATATGCAAATCAGTCTTGACTCTGTGCCTCATGGGAACAGTCCAGACCGAACTGCCAAGCCATGTCTTCCCTGGACCGGAATTAAGCATCCTAGGACCGGTTTCAGGCTATCAGCCTTCATCAGCCAGGATAGCTTGACTCCAGTGGCGTAGTGAGCACGGGACCCACGTCTGGGCATACCCTTCCCACTTAGGGCGAAATGCAAAACACACAAGATGATGGACGGAATGCTGCACATTGGCAAACATTCACCCCCAGTCACAGATCTGGGTTTAATCCATCGTTATTTTGCTTCACCACGCCACCCCAGTTCAGCTTGACTCCCGTGCTCACTACGCCACTGGAGTCAAGCTATCCTGGCTGATGAAGGCTGATAGCCTGAAACCAGTCCTAGGATGCTTGATTCCGGTCCAGGGAAGACATGGCTTGGCAGTTCGGTCTGGACTGTTCCCATGAGGCACAGGGTCAAGACTGATTTGCATATGGCTATGTCTGAACTGGGGTGGCGTGGTGAAGCAAAATAACGATGGATTAAACCCAGATCTGTGACTGGGGGTGAATGTTTGCCAATGTGCAGCATTCCGTCCATCATCTTGTGTGTTTTGCATTTCGCCCTAAGTGGAAGGGTATGCCCAGACGTGGTCCCGTGCTCACTACGCCACTGGAGTCAAGCTATCCTGGCTGATGACGGCTGATAGCCTGAAACCGGTCCTAGGATGCTTGATTCCGGTCCAGAGAAGACATGGCTTGGCAGTTCGGTCTGGACTGTTCCCATGAGGCACAGGGTCAAGACTGATTTGCATATGGCTATGTCTGAACTGGGGTGGCGTGGTGAAGCAAAATAACGATGGATTAAACCCAGATCTGTGACTGGGGGTGAATGTTTGCCAATGTGCAGTATTCTGTCCATCATCTTGTGTGTTTTGCATTTCGCCCTAAGTGGGAAGGGTATGCCCAGACGTGGGTCCCGTGCTCACTACGCCACTGGAGTCAAGCTATCCTGGCTGATGAAGGCTGATAGCCTGAAACCGATCCTAGGATGCTTGATTCCGGTCCAGGGAAGACATGGCTTGGCAGTTCGGTCTGGACTGTTCCCATGAGGCACAGGGTCAAGACTGATTTGCATATGGCTATGTCTGAACTGGGGTGGCGTGGTGAAGCAAAATAACGATGGATTAAACCCAGATCTGTTACTGGGGTGAATGTTTGCCAATGTGCAGCATTCCATCCATCATCTTGTGTGTTTTGCATTTCGCCCTAAGTGGGAAGGGTATGCCCAGACGTGGGTCCCGTGCTCACTACGCCACTGGAGTCAAGCTATCCTGGCTGATGAAGGCTGATAGCCTGAAACCGGTCCTAGGATGCTTGATTCCGGTCCAGGGAAGACATGGCTTGGCAGTTCGGTCTGGACTGTTCCCATGAGGCACAGGGTCAAGACTGATTTGCATATGGCTATGTCTGAACTGGGGTGGCGTGGTGAAGCAAAATAACGATGGATTAAACCCAGATCTGTGACTGGGGGTGAATGTTTGCCAATGTGCAGCATTCCGTCCATCATCTTGTGTGTTTTGCATTTGGTAGTGAAGAATCACACCAGAGAAACGTGTCTATCACCTAGATGGGGCAGACCATGTCAAGTCATACTGACAATGAATACAGCAGTGAAGTGTGCCGGATTTCCTAATTGGATTCATGTAAGTCACACCAAGAGAGTACCAGATCCCGAGGAAGAGAATCCTCAGACAACGCCAATCACTGAAGAAGCTGAAGGTTGCCTAGCTGAAGGATCTCAGGTTCGAGATTCCAGAGAAGCTGAAGAAGAACAACCGAGCACAAGTCAGGATTGGATACCAGTGGTAGAAGTTCCTGAAGTATATCACAGAACAAGAAGTCAAGCGAAATTGGAAGAAATTGAAGAAGATCAGATAGGTGAAGAAGAAGCAGTTCAGGAACAAGAAGAAAAGACATTAAGAAATCCTGAACAAGGTCAGATAGGGAAAGGAAACTGGACTCAAAACAGTGAAGACCTAATAGACTTTGAACAGGGACAGACAGTTCTAGAAGAATCCGGTCAGGCTGCAGAAGTTCAGAGTGCAATAAGCCCTGATCAGAACAAATCAGATCAAGAAGAGTACAAAGAAGAAGAAAATTTCGAAAGGCATGAACTTGAAGAATTAAATCAAGAAAAAAGTCAAAAATTGGAAACTCATAGTGGAGCTGCTGAAGAGAAACCAATCAGACCTGAAAAAGAGCAAACAGAAGAAACAGTAATAGAAGAAAACGAAGCAGTACTAAGCAGTGAAAATAACGAGATCTCTGAAGACAAAAATAAAGAAACATTGCCAACAAAGAAAACAAGAAAAGGAGATCATTGGCCGAGTGTCATTAAAAGAGTAAAGTACCACATAACAACCAGAAGTGGAGATCCAGATCAAGTACCTGAAGTAACAAGTCAAACTGATCAAGAGAAAAAGTCAGAGCAAAGAAAAAGTAAAAGACTGAAACTTGTGAATAACAAATTCAAGGGTCCTGACTGGACTTATATCATTCTTGAAGATTTTGAAAGCTCAGAGTCAAGTGACAGTGGTGGCGAAGGAACAAGTGCAGAACTGACGTACGAAAAAGAAACAAGACCACCCTGACTAAGCAAAGAAATAAGCTAAAGAAAAGAAGAAAAGATAAGAAGAGCAATCTTCCTTGTCGAAAAATGCCTGACGATAGAGTTGCTGGGAGACCAAAACAGAAATGTTGTAGAAGATGCTGTGCATTATGCATATGTAGTCTAGTGATGGTGCTTATAGTATGGTTAGTCCTGATTGTAGCAGTTCCTTACCTTATGATAATGGATAAAAGGTTAATAATGAAACTAAGGAGAGGACAGCAAACATGAAGGGCAATAGAGTAGAACTAATGGCAGAGAATGAACCAGAAATTCATCATGAAATAGCTGACAACGACACTAGTTTAAACGTTTTCACAAAGTTATTGTTTCAATATGTAGACACCATGGAAGTTAGTAATTGTTATGTCTGTATGAAGTTACCTGAATCAGTAGCAGAAGGATTAACATACCATCACTTACCACTGACATATGGCATATCATGTAGTGTTTTGTCTAGTTTATTTTATAGAACAGGGAGACTTCAGTATTATTATTCAAATTTAGATGTGATATTTTCTGAGGTTCCGATTCGCAAGAGTATGAACCCAGTGCTTAGTAGTCAAGACGCACAGTTTATGGGAGAATTTTTCTTAACAATGAAATCGATAGACATAACACATGCACATAGACACAATCTAACATGTTCCTTACATGAAGAAGAAAAGATCTTTTTGAATTTAGTAGAAAATAGAAGACAAGATTTTCAAAAGAAAGTTTCTGAGCATCAGGCTCATTTACCACCTTGGGCAGAGAAAGAAGGGAGTTACACACCTGGCAAGGCTCAAGCTGCTATGGCTCTGGATTTTATAAAGACGGGGAAAATTTGTCTACATAGATTAAGGACTGATTATAACAATGTTTTCATCGGTACCAGTGAATGTGAACACAATTTCTTAATTCTTGGAGGTTGGGGAATCAAAGGAGGAACAGATTCAGTTTTTCCTGGAATCTATTATGTGTGTGGGAATAAGGCTTACTTTAGGCTTCCTGCACGGTGGTATGGAAGTTGTTATTTTGGAATAGTATTTCCAAAGATATACCACGTAAAAAGAAACACTGGGAGCAATGAAAACAATGGCAAATTAACTAGAAGCAAAGGAGCTAGTTTTTCTGAAATAGTAGGTGATATATTTGGTGCATTGATACCTTCGGTGGGAATAATTCTGAACTCAAGAAAGATATGTAAATTGTCTACAGTGGTTGATCGTTTATCAACGGATACTGCTGGAGGTTTTCTAATGATTAATGCGGAAATGGTTGCGATTAGATCTATGGTGATGCAAAATCGACTTGCTCTTGATATTATATTGGCAAAAGAGGGCGGAGTCTGTAAATTATTGAAGACGAAACATTGTTGCACTTATATTCCTGATAAGAGTGCAGAAATTGGAACATATATACAGAATATAACTAAACTTGAGAAAGAACTTAAACCACTGGAAGTTGATAGTGTATGGGAAAGATTGACAAATAGTATTGCGTCAATTGGTACCTGGTTTGCTAATATAGGGAAAGGACTTATAGGTCAAATATTAGTACCCTTAGTAGGGATAGCAATAATAATCTTGGCAATAACAATATGGTGCAAATGTTGTAGAAAGAATGGAACATATAAGGTGACAGGAAGAGGAAAGAAACGAAAGGTAGATGAAATCGAACTTGAAGAATGGAGAAGTGAATTATACAAGAAATTGAAGGGGAATGGCAAAAATGGAAAGTGTAAAAATGAGAATAAAGTAATTTGCTAAAAGTTGGCATCTGATTGTGGGTATTTTTATTTGAAAAGTTTTATATAGCGCTGGCTAGACCCGGAGGTATCAGAGCGCTTTACATGAGGTAGGACATTGTTTCAGAACATTGTTACATAGTTACATCAGTTTCAGTAGCATCGCATAACATAGAAAGGGAAAACAGTATAACATAGTTACATGAGATTATTAAAGCATAGCATAACATAAAGTACTTCAGGGGACACAGAAAGGTAAGGCTGGAAAAGGGGAGGCAGACAAAGAATCACAGAGGGAGGAGGCAGGGGAGGGAAAAAGAGACACAACGGGGAGACGAGAGAATAAAGTAATTTGCTAAAAGTTGGCATCTGATTGTGGGTATTTTTATTTTTATTTGAAAAGTTTTATATAGCGCTGGCTAGACCCGGAGGTATCAGAGCGCTTTACATGAGGTAGGACATTGTTTCAGAACATTGTTACATAGTTACATCAGTTTCAGTAGCATTGCATAACATAGAAAGGGAAAACAGTATAACATAGTTACATGAGATTATTAAAGCATAGCATAACATAAAGTACTTCAGGGGACACAGAAAGGTAAGGCTGGAAAAGGGGAGGCAGACAAAGAATCACAGAGGGAGGAGGCAGGGGAGGGAAAAAGAGACACAACGGGGAGACGAGGAAAACAATGTCCGAAGTCCGTCTGGGTAGGTGACGGCCGAGGGGTGAACCAGAGCCAAACTCCTCTATAGCTGCATAGGACAGCTCCACCGGGCAACGGCCAAGGTTGCTCGGGCACCGTGGAACGTACAGACAATTAAGGTTTCCGCCTGGGGGGTCAGGCATGGTGGTATGGATAATTTTGGCTGATAGAGATCGGAAATACTGCTAAGTTTGTAGGGCCAACCAAAATCACTCAGAAGTCCGCAAGAGGTTTATCCACAAGGCTGAAGAAGAATCCTGCAGCGTTCTCCCCGTTCTCCTATTAAACGATGTCGGGCAGTGGGCGCCATGTTGAGGTCAGGCAGGGCACTACCGTCCCATCTGGAGCAGCCGGTATCGCTCTCCATACCTCCGGTAGCGCTGTTTCTTATTGTGCTAATCCCCATCACACTGTTGCTTGCCAGTTTCAGTGATGGGCTACCTACGAGCTGCCCATGGGCCCCGAGTTCCTTCACTCGGATCAGGTCTCCGCCCAGCACGCCGCACTCACCGGACTTTTGTAGAGCCACCGCTTCCCCGTGTGGTGCCGGTTCCAGCTGCCCTCTCCGCCATTCTGCTGGGGCAGCCATGTCGATTTCGGGATCTCTGTGGGAAGGAACCTTCGTCCGGGCTGTTTCAAGAATGAGGCGCCATTGCGCCTGTTTGTCCACTAGCGTCCTGTTCCTGCCTTTTGTCGGATGTTGTGAATTACATGGTGACCTTGTTCGTCGCCTTTTTTGGTGGCATATGGACACCTCGGAGAGCTCTCTCTGCCAGCGTAGATCGTTGCCCCCCAAGGAATAGCTACAGTGCGCGGGGTGTATTTTGATGGCTCAGAAACGCCATCAGAGAGGGGATTGATGGAGCAAGGTTTCATAAATGAAACTTGCTTGGATTCAATCCTCATCACAGTATTAATTTATTAAAACTTGTATTGTTAATACTAACCTTTGCATACACTACACGAATAGCAAGGAAGCTTGCCTATGTGTTTTACTAATGAATAACGCTTGTATGTAATCTAAAATGGCCGCTAAAGCGTGGGAAACTATCTGCGCATGTCTCAACCATAGCACGTGTTGTGACGTCTCTCTTTGCTTGGTGGGAAATTTCTGCTTCTGCGCAGTGTGCCTTAAAATGGCTGCTTGATGTTTTCACATGCTTCAGCTTGCTCTTGTGTTATTCTTAATTTGTCGTTTTCTTAACGCTACTAATGCGGGATAGATTTATAAGTAAAAGGGGATAGAGTAGAAAGAGTGGGTATACAGTGAAACTTATTATTTTGTGATTTTAATATTTGCTTCTTGCACTTTTATTAGTTTGTAAACTTGGGCCTGGGTTGATGACCTGAAACTCGAGAGGCAATGGTTCTGCGCATGTGTCCTGTGTGCCTGCCAAAATGAAGTCAATCTGGATGTCGTCCAAGGCCGCGACCCGATGGCCGAAGATGCTGTACTCTTGCCTTTCCTGTTGCACATTGATACATTGTTTATAAAAATTGGTTTACATTTGTCATGAGACGGGTGCGAAATAAAGCAAATGTATTAATTTGAAGGGGTGGGAATTTAAAAACAATAGGCTTTACAATTTAGGTCAAATCAATATGGTGTGAGGATCAACCCCCTGTCCCTGTCCAATCAGAAGTAGTGGTCCCATATTTTAGCAACATTAAGGGGAGGTACATGGGCGTAGAAGGGTATAATAGATATAGAATTAGCTAATTAGTTAGCGCACAGATGGTGATGCTGCTCAGAGCTTACACAAGCAGAGCACAAGAGAAGGAGATGCAGCAGAGCACAGGAGAGCGGAGATGCTGACAGAAGAGCTCCAGACCGCTAAGCTGAGCGATTGCAGACTGAATCCCTGTCCAGAGAGGTCCTGAGAAGGGGGCGGCGGAGTCCATTAGAAGGAAGGCACGGGAGGATCGAGGAGAAGCCGAGTATCAGAGAGGGGAACGACGCAGGCGTCGTTGTAGAGAGGTCACCGGTCCTGTCCTGATCCTGGAAGAAGTCTTTGCTCTTCATCCTTCCTGGGTCCTATTCTTTCCAACTCCTTGGCCAAGGGGTTTGGTTCTCGCACTTAGGTAAATATAATGCAACCTTTAGTTGCGCTGCTATCTCTATCCTCTCCTCTTCTTTAAACACCGTCATTGATTAGCAATAATCATTTTCTATGCTTAATCTTGGGTATTGCGATTAAGTACCATGTGGCTCTGTATTTTTACTCTGCTAAATCTTTAGATAAACATTTTAAAACTTCCTGACTCAGTGGTTATTTCAGGATTATGTATTATAATGAATGTCACTCATTTTAAACTTCCCAATTAGCAAAGGATTCATTGGTAAGTCATTACTCTTCAATCAGAAGGTAATTGGTAGCAGGGATTTTTGATAGAGAGTAACAACTGATAAAACCCAGCGTAAGTATTAGCATAGTATGAATGTATGGGCCAAGTGAGTATCTGGTGTATGAATGCTGTTTGCTAATATCGCGCTGGATCAGTTCCAATAAAGCTTGTAGATTCTCAAAAAAGTTGTGCATAGTATCCAAAATAGACTTTATTCTCCACATAAAGAACTGTCAATTATTTTATTCACCCTTATCAATTTATCGCAAATGAGTTGTGATATCATAGTCAATGGTGCGCGGTATTGATATCAGCGATCCGTCCTCTCTATTTCTTCCTTTTTTTTAGGTTCACTGTTACTACATACACGGAAATGTCAGAGCGCGGAGCTGCACCAAATTTGGCAGTGCTGTGCTCCGACATTTCTAAAACGCAGGGATGTGCCGTATTTACAAGAATACGGCGCATCCCTGTGTTTTCCCCAGCGCTGGCGCTAAAATCAGCTGCCTACCGCCAACGCAGGCAATGAATGTTTATGTGAAGGAAGGTGTCCCTTCCTGCACATAAACAATCAATAATGGCGATTTATTACTTTTTATGAGTTTTGCAGAATGCAGCACAGATAGAAGTAGCAAATCTTCATCATTGAATGATTGTTTATGTGCAGGAAGGGACACCTTTCAACACATAAACAATCATTAATGGCATTTTGCTCTTCCTAGGTGCGCTGTAGAATGCACCACAAATAGAAAAAGCAAAAATGAGGAGAAATAAAAGTATTTCTCCTCGTTTCACCATTCTAACGCCTGCTATTGCATGGCGTTAGTTTTTGGCTCTGTCTCAGATATCCACATCCTTGTAAATCTGGCGCAGTGTCAAAAAGCAATGGGTCTTGCGGTAGAGAGCCCACAGCAACACCCACTGCACGCCTCTTTCACGCAAAGGGATGCGTGTAAAGGGGCTGTATTTACAAAGCGGTGTTAAGCCACAAAAAGTGGCTTAATGCTGCTTTGTAAATATGAAGACGGGCATTGCGCCACCAGAACGTCACTAAAAGTGACGTTCTGGTGGCGCTATCCCCTTGTAACTATACCTCTTAAAGTCAGTCCAGGGTATCTTAGGTGTCAGCCCTCTGTGCCCAAGGCTGCCTCACCTCACCCTTTTCCTACATTTCCCAGGAAGGGTAGGATCAGCAAGCCTTAGTGATCACACCTAACCCTATGATGGGTTAGGAAATGGCAGAGTTAAAGAAACCAGGAGCTGTGGGCTGCAGCAAACTGAGAGCAGGACCCTGGGCAGTGTGCCTGCATGTGTCGCACAGTGCCACGATGTAAGTAGATACACTGCAGTGCCTTCAACTCTCAGCTCTGTTCTTCCTCTACTGTCTATCCCTTTGCTTGTATTAGCACTGCACAGAGTCAGTTGATCCCCCTCCTCCAGTCCCCCAAGCCACCACAACCTGCAACCACCTTGGGCTAGTCAACCTACTTCATCACGCTCACTTACACGGCAAAAATTCAGAACCACTTGAGGATTTGAATTCACAATCCACCATTTTCAAATTTTACTACCCACCACTGGTCATAATGTCAGTCCTACAACTGCCTCATGTTACTGGGTCAACACTGGCAGAAATTGCCTCTCTTCCACTGAGGGCTCAGGCAGAGATGATGCCCGGGATAGAGCAGACTATGTCAGCATCCAGGAACAGGCATGGTGCAGCTCTCCTTCTAAACACTTGCTGAATTGAGTAGTGAAGGCAGGGCTGACAAATCAGGAAGAGCGGGCCACGAGCAACAACAAAAAACAACCCATCACACTCACCTCCTTCAATCTGCCTGCTGAGAGGACTGCACAGGCCCACTAAGTCATCTAACAGCAGACCTCATAACAACCATTTTCCTATTCCAGTGTACATGACCAAATTGAAAATGAGTGAGCCTAAAACACCTTTTCCTTGAGGTAAGCTGCTAAAGATCTTAAATGTTCTCTTTTTTCCCCATACCTGCTGGAAAAGGTGAGACCCTTTAAATCAAATGCCTTGTCTTGAACTAGCCCAATTTCTTAATCAAACCACCTTGGGATTCTTGGACTTGTGGTTTTGAATTTTCCATTATAGCTAAGAGTCTTCAAATCTTAGAGTGCAAAGCGATGCTTCCTGAATTGCCAAAAAACTGCTTAAAGTTGCCAGACAAAGCATGGTATCCGTTTGTCAACTAAAACATCTGCACATTACATGGAATACAATATCCCAAAGTGTACTTTGCAAAAGGATATTGCAAGTCACATCGCAGTAATGTGACATATTAGCAATCAGCCTGCAGCCTTTTATCTTTGGTTAGTCATGGTCTTGATGTACACTTATAATATACTTATTTTATCCCTTACACAATAAATGATGGTTTCCATCTCCTAAATATTCATTCATTTAAAGTATTTGTCATGCACTGGATAGGTCGTTGTCGGGCTACATAGAAACTTACCTGGGTCAGTAGGCCCTTAGCGTATTCAATGAGTTACACCATGGACACTCTGAATATCAATAATGTTTAGTTACTTTGGTTTATTGTTAAAGTCAGCCAGTCGGTCACGAGATGCAAGAAACAGCCACTATTTAATGCAAGAGTGAAGAAAGACTACCTGTCTTCTCGCCCCTCCATTTTGTGGGCTCTATCTTTTGAGACAAGGAAGGGAGGCGTATGTGGTCCATAGTCAGTAGTCATTGCTAAATCTCATGGGCTAAAAAGATTCAGTGAGACCTTTGAATACAATACCTTAGAGCTCAGAAATGAGTTAATGAGAAAGAGGAATTTATTTGGTTTGAAATTTCAGTAGCAGAAAGAATACAATACTTTAGAGTGAGAAATGTGTGCAAAATAATGGTGATGAAATTAGATGTGAACCCAGAGCCAAGTCCTCCTATAAGAAAAGCCAGTTCAACCTTTCTTCACTCATTAAAACGGAGGCAGTAGACCTCTAGATGGGTAATGGGAACTGTTTGAATGCAAATGCTTGATGTTGGTTCTTAAGACAGGAATTCCACCTAAGCCCTACACTTGGGAAGTGTAGGTGTTTTCAGATTTCCTAGTGGCATTTTTTTGGCATTGTGATGTGTTTAGTTCTGAGATTATCCAAGTCTAGTGAAGTTCCATCCGCTGGGAATTAGAATAGGGCTAAAATCTGAAAAGTCAACAGTAGGTAAAAATACAGCAGAGACACACATAACACTGAAACAAGCCTAGACTCTCAGAGGAAGCAAATGTAGACATGTTGTAACAGGAATGAAATATGGATAACTTAGAAAGAGAGACAAAGTGCAACTGAATCAAAAGGAGAGTCTCAGAGGAAGGAAAATGAGACACGTACCAACAGGGATAAAGGTCTAAGAAGAGAGAGACAGACAAGAAAGCAGTTCAAGTCGAGACTCTCAAAGGAAGCAAAGGCAGACATTTTATTGCAAGAATTAAGTACAGATGTTTTGAAGATGGAGGAATGAAAGACTGAGTCAAAGAGAGCTTTCCATGGCAAATGGAAAGGAGCCATTCTGAAGCAGGTGGGCAACGCATACCTTGAGAAGAGGGGAAAGCATAATAAACATAGGGGCTTATTTACAAGCTCCCTTGCGCCACCGGTGCGTCACTTTTAATATGGGAAAAAGTGACTAACAGGCAGCGCTAGAGGCTTGTAAATAAGCCCCATAGTTCTGTTTCATATAAAGTGGTACTGTGCACTCTCTTATCTAAAATGATATGGCTGATTGTCAGCCAGGTGCACATTTTTCTGTGGCGCATCTATTGGTTCCTTCCCACATTGTGAGAGCATACTTCACTACTGCTCCTATGTGAGCACTGGGAGGTGCCTTCGTACAAAAAAAAGCTGTCTTCAAGGGAAGTGCTGCCAGACTTACTCCTTTTTGTGCCTTCTGATGTATTGTAATGGTCCTGATGTGAACGACAAGTGCTCACTTAAAATTTGGGGGAGCAGGGTCACTGCCACACTCGCCAGGCATGCACACAGTTCTCATTTAGATTCAGTGGTAATGCATGGTTTCCGATGGAGGAGCTTCAACTGATGCTGCCGTCAAAAGCCCTTGACTTTATGATCCTCTGACCCAGAGGCATTAGGTATCCTTCCCTTATTTTGGGTGGGATAACTGTTGTAGTTGGAGGGCAAGGTCTTAATACAAGAGTATTGAGTCATTCAGGTAGGAGGTAAGTAGGACTCTAAGGGAGGACCAACTGGAAACAACCTCCCAACTAATGGCTAAGTCTCTACACTGGCTGAACCATCACAGAAGGGTAGGGTGGCTGGGTCTGTCTCCAAAGAGATTGAAGGGTGGCTGCGTCGTAATAAATTTTAATAATCTATATACACCAAGATCCCTTCTAAGTTATTTCTCCAAGGTTTCACTCATAGGAACACAAATTACACCATTTCCTTTGGAGTATTTTTATAAGCCCTGTCCACTGTTGAATCTGGAATTCCCACTTTGTATAAGAGAAAATTTAGATAGACCAAATCTCTCGGAAAATCAGGGAATCCAACTAGGAAATAGATTTACCCCTTTATCTGGCTTAGAGTCATGCGATTGACTATCCACCCCTGTGTCCATTGATGCCTACACGGCAGTTACTGAATCTGTAACTAAACAAAATGTGAATAAAAGGGTGGGATCAAATGTATTCAGAATCGCAACATGGAACGTGGCAGGTATTTCAAATAAATTGGCTGATATCGATTGGCCTAAATTATGGCAGAATCAAGATGTCTCCTGTTTCCAAGAGACTTGTGCAACGGAGGACATCTTTGTAAATGGTTATCGCTCGTACCAGACGAGAGCAATTGCGTCATCCTCAGGAAGAGCCATTTATCCCCAACACATTGGCCTTAAAAGTTAAGATGTTGGAAGGAAATAGCCCTTTTTTCACTCTCCTTATTTTGGAATCTCACAATCAAGATTCTTGGATTCTAATAAATTATTATTATAATAATTTTGGTCCAAATATGCACTTACCACTGGAGGACGTGAACCAGGCTATTGACAAGGCGGCCAATTCTATAAAACAAAAGGCTGTCATAAATATCATTTGGCTGTGAGATTTCATTTTTTTTTTTTAATTTGTCCAATAATCATCTTTATTGATGGCTTAACAATATCGAAATGAAAATCAATAAAAATATGCACTGATAATATGCAAACTAATGTAAACTAAACTTGATAAGCCATATGCGTGTGCTTACATGAGTCTCGATTAAATTATGCAGTGTGTATAAAAATGTAAAAGCCATTTTTATATGCTTCCATTGTAATGCACCATAGAAATCAAAAAGCTGGTGCAAAAGTGTCATAATACAACTTACATGAATAAAACTTAGTATGTAGCTGCTTTACACTTATAAGAACGTAGATTTATTGAAACAATGAGTTTATGTTTTATAGAAATATTTTACATATAGGTACTTTGTGGCATGTAGTAATAGGCCATACTTAGGATTGAACACTTCTTTTTTTTAAATTTTTTTAAATTATTTTTTATTTTATCACAGCAACATATCCAGATACATACAGATATTATCTGAGACATATACAAACTTCACAATACGATGTCCAATGGAGAAAAACGAAAACCAAAGAAGAGCATAATAAACAAGAAAAAAAAAAAAAGGAAAACCCCAATGTTAATACATTGTTAATACTTCATTCATCATCCTCATTCAGATGCTTTGTTCACAGAAAAAGAAAGCGAAAGAAGAACCAAAGTTATCCATTAAGGCTATCAGTGCTGCTGGTTTTCCTTCCATCTATAAATGGGTCCCCATATACGTTTGCCGAGCAATCTCCCCTTTTTCCCCTTTCTCTCATAGATCCCCTTCTCGAGATTATAAGTAGACAATAACCTGGCAAGCCATTGCTGAAACGTTGGAGCTACTTTATCCAGCCAGGCTGTAGCAATACATATACGCAATACTGACATAGCCAGAAAAAGAAAACATTGTGATGGATCTTGCCTATCCTCATTATTTATCCCTAGCAAAATTATAGATGGAGTGAGACACACTTTAATTTCCAGTGTTTTATCCAACAAAAGTTCAATCACACTCCTTAAAGTTTGCAAGTGAGGGCATGCCGCAAACATATGTACTATTACAGCGTCCGTGCTGTCACACCGAGGGCACCTGGTTCCTGTCTGCCCCCCCCACTGTGCAATCCTTGCAGGTGTATAATACAGGGAGCAAATTGTTTTGTACTGTTGAGCTTGGAGCCCTGCAGAGCAAAGAAGGGTTTGGCCTAATTCTAAAGAAGTTTTAAAACTATCCTGATCTACGCCAAGTTTATCTACCCATTTCTTCTCGTACTTTTCCAGATCATCGCCTTTGAGTAAAGAGAGTTCAGCGTATATCCTCCGGATAGTGCAATCAATCAATCAATCAATCAAAACATTTGTAGAGCGCGCTACTCACCCGTGAGGGTCTCAAGGCACTGGAGAGGGTGGGGGATGTCGCAGCTACTGATCGAACAGCCAGGTCTTGAGGAGTCTCCTGAAAGTCAGCAGGTCCTGGGTCTGACGCAGGTGGATGGGGAGGGTGTTCCATGTCTTGGCGGCGAGGTGGGAGAATGATCTGCCGCCGGTGTTCGTTCGGTGGATGCGTGGGACGGTGGCGAGGGTGAGGTCAGCGGATCGAAGCTGGCGGTTCGGGGTGTAGAAGGTGAGCCGTTCGTTAAAGTATGCTGGTCCGGCGTTGTGGAGTGCTTTGTGAGCGTGGGTGAGGAGCTTGAAGGTGATCCTCTTGTGTACCGGGAGCCAGTGCAGGTCTCTCAGGTGGGCGGTGATGTGGCTGTGGCGAGGGATTCCGAGGATGAGGCGTGCGGAGGCGTTTTGTATGCGTTGGAGTCTTTTCTGGAGTTTGGCCGTCGTTCCCGCGTAGAGGGCGTTGCCGTAGTCCAGCCTGCTGCTGGCGAGGGCTTGGGTGACCGTCCTTCTGGTTTCGGTAGGGATCCATCTGTAGATCTTGCGGAGCATGTGGAGGGTGTTGAAGCAGGAGGAGGAGACAGCATTGACTTGTTGGGTCATGGAGAGCGTTGAGTCCAGGATGAACCCCAGATTGCGTGCGTGGTTGGTGGGTGTCGGGGCAGCTCCCAACGTGGCCGGCCACCAGGAGTCGTCCCATGCGGAGGGGGTGGGGCCAAGGATGAGGACCTCCGTCTTGTCGGAATTCAGTTTCAGACGGCTGGACTTCATCCAGTCTGCGACGGCCTTCATTCCCTCATGGAGGTTGGATTTGGCGATGGCCGGGTTCTTGGTGAGGGAGAGGATCAGCTGGGTGTCGTCGGCGTACGAGATGATGCTGAGGTGGTGTGCTCGGACGATGTTGGCGAGAGGTGCCATGTAGATGTTGAAAAGGGTCGGGCTGAGGGATGATCCTTGGGGTACACCGCAGGTGATTGTGGTGGCTTCGGATCGGAATGGGGGAGGCGGACTCTCTGGGTTCTGCTGGTGAGGAAGGAGGAGACCCAGTTCAGGGTTTTGTGATGGATCCCTGCATTGTGGAGGCATGTGCGCAGGGTGTGATGGCAGACGGTGTCGAAGGCGGCCGAGAGGTCCAGGAGGATGAGGGCTGCGGTTTCGCCATTGTCCAGCAGGGTTCTGATGTCGTCGGTGGCGGCGATGAGGGCGGTTTCGGTGCTGTGATTGCTGCGGAAACCAGATTGGGAGGAGTCCAGGATGTTGTTCTCCTCCAGGAAGTGGGTCAGTTGTCTGTTGGCGGTCTTCTCAATGACTTTCGCTGGGAACGGGAGCAGGGAGATGAGTCAAAAGTTCTTGAGGTCCTTTGGGTCCGCCTTGGGATTCTTAAGTAGGGCGTTGATCTCAGCGTGTTTCCAGCTCTCCGGGAAGGTGGCGGTCTCGAAGGAGCTGTTGATGATCTTTCGGAGTTGGGGTGCGATGATGGGGCTTGCTTTGTTGAAGATGTGGTGGGGGCAGGGGTCGGAAGGTGAGCCGGAGCGGATGGTGTTCATGATGTTGATGGTGTCTTCGTCGTTGACGTTGTTCCAGGAGAGCAGGAGGTTGGTGTGTTTGGTGGGCGTTGGGTCAGGGGTGTCGGTGTCTGTCATCGGTGTCTGGGTGTCGAAGCTGTCGTGGATGTCTGCGATCTTGCGGTGGAAGAAGGTGGCCAGGGAGTCGCAGAGTTCTTGTGACGGCGGGATGTCATTGGAGTTGGAGTTGGAGCTGGGGGTGGTGAGTTCTTTCACGATGTTGAAGAGCTCTTTGTTGTTGTGTGCGTTGTTGTCGATGCATTCCTTGAAGGAGGTTCTTTTGGCGGATCGGATGAGTTGGTGGTGCTTGCGTCTGGCGTTCATGAGGGCTGCGTGGTTGTCTGGAGTCTGGTCTTGGCGCCACTGCTTCTCGAGTCTTCGGCATGTATGCTTGGAGTTCTGGAGGTCGGCGTTGAACCAGATGGCTCTCGTGTCGGTGCGCCTGTTTGAGGGTTTCCTGATCGGGGCGAGGGTGTTGACGCAGTCGTCGATCCATTGTCTGAAGTTGTGGGCTGCTGCGTTGGTGTCCGAGGGTTCGGATGGAGGGTCTCGGGCGAGGGTGGTGAGAGGCTGGTCTTTGGTGACTTTGTTCCAGCTGCGGTGTGGGAGTCGTTGTGGTTGGTTGTGCGCAGTGTGTTTCTCGAAGGAGAAGTGGATGCAGTGGTGGTCGGTCCAGTGGAGTTCGGTGGTGTGGCTGAAGGTGACGTGGTTGCTGGCGGAGAAGATGGGGTCGAGCGTGTGTCCGGCGGAGTGGGTGGGTGTCTTCCCCTTCTCTAATAACATCCATAATTTTATTTTCACTAAATCCACAGCGCCCCCCCTTTTTCCCACCTATAAAACTACGTATTTGAAGATACTTGAAGAAATTTCTTTTGCTAATACCATATCTATTTTGTATATCTACAAACTGACAAATTCCATGGGGCCCCATTAAATCGCCCAGCCTCCGAATCCCACACACTTCCCATTCTGCCATTATGGAATCTGAAAAAATTTCCCCAGGAAAAGTGGGGTTTCTAAAGAGTTGAGTATAGCCATTTAATCTACCAAGCCCAATTTTTTTGCGAAATGCTGTCCAGATCTTATATGCAGCCATCAGGGTCTTAAATCTAGTTCTTTTAAAATAGCTGGGCTCGGTAAATTTAAAAAAACAGTTCTCAGCGTCTTCTCCCACCAAAATTGTATACATTTCGATTGATCCAGACTTGACCCAGGGGTCAGACGCGTCTCCCCCCATTAGCCCGCTCATATACTGAAATGCCGCCGCCCAATGATACATTTTAAAATCAGGAACAGCCCAACCTCCTCTTTCCCTTGGCAAGGACATAAATCGCAGTGCCCTCCTGGTTTTCCCATGTGCCCAAATAAACCTATTAACCATGTGCTCCAGTGCAGTGAACCATTTTTTTTTCAAATTCAAGCGGGATAGCCCTGAAGAGGTACAACATTTTTGGCAGAAAAACCATTTTCACCACATTACACTGCCCAACTAGTGAAAGATGAAGATTGTGCATTCTATCAAAATCCTTTTTCGCTTTGGCGATTATTGGCTCAATATTTCTTTCTACAGTCTTCCCCAGGTCTGCTGATATATTTATCCCCAGATAAACAGCTGAATCAGTTACCCGTGTATCATCAAACACAGCCTCCATATTCTTGACTATCTGTGTCTTGGACCTGTTTAAGGCGTACCCTGATACGAGGCCAAATGTTTGGGCTTCTGTCTCAATTGCAACTAGGCCGTCTGCCGGATTTGGAGTAACCAATGCGATGTCGTCTGCATATGCCAGGGTTTTATATTCCAGCCCATGATATCTAATAGGAATAATGCCTCCATTTGCCTCCAACTTTCGAATCAGGGGATCGATGTATATCGCGAAAGCAATGGCGAGCACGGACAGCCCTGCCATGTACCGCGCTTGATTGCTAGAGATGCCGTATATTCCCCGTTTACTCTGAGTCGAGCTGTTGGATCTTTATATAAGGCCTGAATTGCTCTAACATAGCCCCCCCGACACCAAACCGCTTCATAACTGCCCACAAATAGTCCCAGGAGACCCGGTCAAATGCCTTTTCAGCATCCATTAACATGACCGCCATAGGATCCCCTGAGACTTCAGCAGCGTCGAAGAGGGTTATAACCCTGTGGACATGCTGCGTTGTTCCTCTCCCTGGAATAAACCCATGTTGTGTAGGATTGACCATCTTCCCAATTATATTGCTTAACCTAGTCGCCAGGGCTTTTGAAAAGATTTTGGCATCACAGTTCATAAGTGTTATCGGTCTGTACGACCCCGGTTCTCTGGGTGGTTTCCCCTTTTTCAAAAAAACTACTATATCTGCTCCTGCCCATGACTCTGGGACGTAACTACCTAATTGGGCTTCTGTGCCGTATCAACTAAACCAGGTCCAATTACCTCCCAAAAAGTCTTATAAAATTCTAAAGGGATCTGATCGGGCCCTGCTGCCTTGCCCGACGGGAGGCTGCCTAATGCGCTGTAAATCTCTTCCGCCGTCAGTGGAGTTTCCAGTGCCTCCCTATCTTCTTCGGTAATAGATTGCACAATAATGTCACTGAGATACCTTTGGATTGCAAGAGGGTCCCTTGCCTGCTCTTCACTGTATAATTTCCCATAGAAATATCTGAATGTCTCACGGATCCCTACTGGATCGTCAAACATATTCCCATTTCCATCCAGTATTTCCCTAATCTCCCCAGCTGTATTTTTCTGCCTCAAGCGCACTGCCAGTGTATGCCCAACCCGTTCACTAAACTCGTAGCATTGCTCCTTTCGCGCAAGGAAAATTGCTGCTGCCTTAGTAGCTATAGTATCCTGAGCCTCAGATTTAGCTAGAGCCAGTCTGAGCAGGGTATCATCAAGTGATGTAACCCTAGTAATTGCCACATTCAGCTCCTCCTCTGTTTCCATTATTACCTTGCATAACCTTTTCTCTAACTGTGTCTCTCGTTTCTGTCTATGCAGACTATAGCTCAGCGTCTCCCCACGTACCCCAGCTTTAAACGCGTCCCAGACTACCCCTGGGCTGGTACTTCTTCTATTGATATCCCAAAAGCCCACAACCCATTCCTTCATATGATGTACATACCCTGGATCTTTCAACAGCCCTCTCTCCATACCCGCTCAGGTCTTCCCCCCCTTGCTATAGCCACTGTTAGCACTAAAGGATTATGATCTGAGATGATCCGGGGAAACTTCTCAATCTGGCATCTGGAGATTAATAAATTAGATACAAAAAAATAATCAAGTCTAACAATTAGCTTGTGCGGAGCTGAAATAAATGTACTGCCAGGATCATCAGGCTTCAATCGAGCCCATACATCCACGAGTGAGTTATTCTGAACTAAGCTAGAGATTGCTTGAAAAACCTTTTTCTTCCGACCCACATACCTATCCCCATTCTCCGACCAGAGTCCACCCAAACCATTTATGTTAAAATCTCCACACATAATGACTGGTGTAGGCCAGGAGGCTAGCTTCAGATCTAGAAATTCAAAGAGCTCAGGGTCATCCCCGGTCGAGCCATACACAGAACAAATAGTAAACGTCTCACCCAGTATCATACACTCCACCAGAGCCCATCTACCCCATTTATCTTCTAACTTCCTCTTAATTATTATATCATTTCGTCGGGAAAGTATGGCGACCCCTCTAGTCTTAGTTCCCTGCCTAGTATTCGCAATGAAACGAAAACCTAGCTGTTCCATTAGACTGCCTCTTGTACCCTCTATATGGGTCTCTTGAAGACACAAAAAATCTAAGCGCATTGTTCTTAAGATCACTGCAGCCCGCTGTCTTTTAGCCTGATCATTTAAGCAGCAGACATTGATTGAGGCTATTCGTAAACTCATTAATGAACATCGAGCATCTGTCCAACCCAGTTATCCTTTAAGTTTATTTTCAAATTTCCTATCTTCATTCCTAAACTTTCCGTTTCCTTATTTTTCGTTACTTCATTGCTCACCATGTATTTCACCATATGTCTCAAATGCCGTGCTGTGCTGTGCCCCCTCCCTCCCTGCCACCCCAGAAACCCCCCCCAGCCCTCAGGACCCCCCCTGGACCACCCCCTCATGGGCAAATAGGTCAACCAAGACCTATGTGTGGTAGCCGAGGCCCGTAGCTTGAGTCGCAGCACCCCCCCGCCTGCTCCCCCTGATACACCACTGTGCTCTATGTGAGATACACTAATAAGCTATTCACTTAACCTTCTAGTAGATATACATATATTTCAATCGCTAAATCATATATAACCATTAGAGAACCCTAAATCAGTAGTTGCCCAGAAGGTAGGTCATATTACAGCATTACACGGAAACAGAGCGATCAGACTCCTCCATCTTTCCCCTTCTTATCTTGTATCTCAGTCAGAAATGCTTGTGCCTTAATCTCTGAAAAAAACATTCGAACTCGGCCATTGAGAATAACTTTAAGCCGGGCCGGGTACAGTATATAGGCCTCACAACCTACCCCCTGGAAGGGGGTTATCAACTGTCTGAGCCTCCATCTCCTTTCGACTGTGGCATGACGGAAATCAGGACGGGCGAAGAATGTGTTGCCCTCGAATGTTCGTCTGGCATCTGGTCTTGCTTTGTCTATAATTGTCTGCGGAAGGAGAAAGTTGCCGATGTACACTAGGATAGCCCTGGGCCGGTCCCTTTGGCCAGCAGTGAACCCTCTCTTTTGGGACAATGGGAACCGATGTGCCCTCTGAACCTCGGCATCCCAGTTCCAAAGGGCCAAGTCGGGGAATGCCCCCTGCAGAAGGGTTACTACAAACGCCCTCACGTCTCCTCCCTCGACGTTTTCTGCCAATCCCCAAAGTCTAATGTTGTTTCTTCTCTGTCTATTCTCAAAGTCTTCGAGCTTCCACTGTAAATCCTCTGTTAACTTCTCCTGTGATTCCTTAAAGGCCTGCCATTTACTAACCTCATCCTCGAGTCTACCAGTTCTTTCCTCTACATAGGTGACCCTATCTGTCATGTCCTCATATATCTTATTGACCTTATGCAGCGAGCCCTGAAGTTTTTTGGTTGCTTGCTGCGCCCTACGGCTCTCCAGCTTGGCCTCCCCCTGCATCTGCTTTAGTGTGGAGTACACTAAATCCATTGAGGGAGCCGGAGTTGTTTCGGCTGGACTAGTAGGCCCACCCTGTTCAAGCATTACTCCATCGTCCTGATAGAGCTGAGTAGTGGCTGAGTAATCCCACTTGAGCTTTCGCGCTGTTGCTGCTGCTATCTCCATTTTGGAAGGGCTCATTCAGGACTTGGACCTAAGCTTATGGAGAACAGTCTTTTGAGCACCTGGTGCTCTCCGCACTGAGGAGGACTCTGGAGAGTCAGACCCATCGGATGAATTACCATCACTGGAAAGTGATAAGTCAGTATCATCATTAAGAGAATAAAAGCAATCCCCTTCTGGAGAGCCAACAGTAAATTTGGTACAATTAGGCCCCTGTGCTCGATTCATCGCCTTCCCTGAGGATGCATTTTCCATGAGGGGCTTTGGGACAGACGACACCCATTCATTACCCTTTTTCTCTGTTTCCCCATTACTTTCCATAGTTGGGCGCAGATCACTTACTAGCAGCTCACTGTTCAGACCACATTCTGTCACCTCCTGCTGCCCTGTCGGGATCCGAGAATCCAGCCCATCCAGCCCATCTTCCTTCTCTTCACTCGGCTCCCCTTGTCTGGCAGTCAGCCCGGAGTGTGGCTGCAACAATGTATCCACTGCGAGAGGAGTCGCAACAGTCTCTGGAGCTTCCCTTGCGCCGATCTCTGCCTGATCACAAGATCCGGTTTTTGCTGCATCCGCCGGTATCGCTGCGAGGAAGGTCTCCGTCAGAGTGGGTTGTCGGAAGGTGCTCTCCCGAGTCTTGTTCCTTCCTTCGATGCCATCCCTCTCCTTCCCGCCACCACCGCCACCACCGGGCCCTTCTGCTCTCTTCGATGGTGCTCGCCGGGACTGCACTGATCCTCGCCCAGCCGCGGCCGGAGGTACGGAGGTAGCTGACTCCTTCTGTAAGTCTTTCGATTCCTTTAGGGGCTTGTTCGTTCTTGGTGCCATCTTGTTAGCGGTGTAATGATGCAGGACTTGGATTATACGGCCAATTTTCAGTGACAGTGTCCTCTTAGATGCCGTTAGATCTCGATTCCACCGTTGAGAGCTGCGGTCGACCACCCGACCGATCAGTCGGTCCAGCAGGTAAGAGCAATGTGGCATATCACCACTCCATTTTCCGATTTCTTTTGCAACGGGGGGAGAGAGCTTCAACTGCGACTACTCTCTACGGCCTGTCGGCGGCCATCTTGCCTCCTCCGATCATTCTCCTGGTAGGGAGATTTCAACGTTCACCCCTGTAAATATAATTTAGAACGGGTTTGTGGTATGGAGGATGCGCTAGGCAATCCTTTTTCTCATTTTTCGCATAATAATTATGGGAACACCCTTAACAAAATGGTTTCATCGAGGAATATGCAAATGGTAAATAGCTTGGCCAACACCTCAGAAGCCTTAATGACCACGTTCCGGCGAGAAAATCAAGAATCCACTATAGATTTCATCCTGATTACACACCCACTTAGTGACAGGAGCAGCATTATCAATTCACAATTTACGGATTTTAGCGACCATGCCATATTGTTTTGTGAGTTCCTTCAGGTGCCCAGGGCTGTGATGACTCCCCAGAAAGTGGGCCAGCCAATATTATCCAGGAGAAGTGGATACCAACTTAGGTGGGCTCAGGTGGATAAACAAAAGATGGTTCCTAAAATAATTAGAAACACCTTTGATACTATTGCAAGTTGCCTGGACTCTGCCATCCCTCCACAATCTCTGGTTCTGTCTTTTGTAGCACTCCTAGAATCTATAAGGAATGCCCTCACTAGGAATAATACTAAGAAAGCAGGAAAGGCTAAGGGATGGTTTGACTCCCCTTGCTTTAAAAAAAGGAAAGCTCTTGTTACAGCCCTGGGAAACAAACCAAGAAACATTCCAGCAATTGCTACCCTTCGCAGGGAATATAAACAGGCCAGGAAAAACAGGGAAAAGGCGCTAAAAGAAGAGATATGGGCCAAATTAGAGAAGGCCTCGGCTCTGGGAAACTCGAAGGAATTTTGGGGAATAATAAATGGACCCCACTTCAAAACAAAAAAGGACCCTACATTAGATGTTAATGTAGGTGAGGAGGAGTGGGTAGCTCATTTTTCAACTATTTTTTCCCCAAACGATCTTCCACCCTCACAGAGAAATATCCCAGGCGATGCAAATGGGAAATACCTCTCCTTCTCTATTAGTGAAGTAAGAGCTGGGTTAGAAGCCTGTAGCGTTGGGAAAGGGACAGGTCCCAACTGTGTCCCCATAAATATTTTTCAAGAAAATGAGGGCGTATGGGTCCCTTTATTAACCAATGTGTTTAATAAAATCGCTATTGTTGGCCCTCCGCCCTCTTGGAACACAAGTATTATTGTTCCGATTTATAAAAAGGGCGATAAAGGTAATCCCAAAAATTACCGACCAATTTCCTTAATTGATACGACAGCCAAACTTATGGGCCGTCTTCTATTGTCGAGATTGGAGGGATGGGCAAAGGGAAAAAATATTTTAATGGAGTCCCAATATGGCTTTCAGGAGGGTAGGGGAACAATGGATCAGTGCCTAAATCTCTCCTTGATTATGGACAAATACGTCAGGGCCAAGGGTGGGAAAATCTATCTTGCATTTATGGACTTATCTGCAGCCTTCGACTGCGTGTCCCACACTAGACACTGGCACATAATGGAGGAGATGGGAATTGACAAGGAGATACTTGATTTTATCCGCCAACTATACTCGAATGCCTCCTCATCGGTCCGTTATGGGAGAGATGGGGAGTGCACCCGGTCATTTAAGATCTTTAGAGGGGTAAGGCAGGGCTGCGTCCTTGCACTGTTTCTTTTTTCAATCTACACAAACGGCATAGGTAAACATCTCGAAGATGCAGCCCTGGACGTTCCAGTATCTATAAACCACCAACGATTACCAATCTTAGCTTACGCAGATGATGCTGTTTTGATGGCCCGAACGGGGATGGGGATCCAGCGTTTGATATCGGCCTACTCATCCTTTATGCACTCACTGGACCTACAGGTCAACCAGTCTAAATCATTCATAATTGTGGCATGGGCAGGGAAACGGGAAAAAACCCCATCCTTCTTTACGGAATCTGGGTAAATTTGAAGTAGTGGAGTCTTTTCCTTATCTGGGTGTACTCTTTGACAAAAATCAATCGTGGTCTAGTTTGGTGGAGGGAAGAGCAAGGGGCATGGAGAGAAGCCTAATGGCATTAAAATCATTTTCCAAGAGTTTGGGAGCAAAACCCCTAATTTCTATGAAAAAGATGTATCACGCCAAAACTAAGGCTGCAGCCCTATATGGGGCGGGGGTATGGGGGCTGGCACCTAGTGACTCCCTCCAGGCCATAGAAAATAAATTCTTTAAAGCTTTCACCTCTCTCCCTCAGTCCTATTCCAACTACGTCCTACATTTAGAACTGGCCTTACCCTACATATTGGACGCCATCAAACTAGCGCCACTCCTCCTCTGGTTCTCTATCTGGCGGAGGGACACTGTCCCACTTACCCAGAACATTATAAGTAACATCTTAAATTCAGGGAACTATAGCAGGATTAGATGGTTGCAATATGTAGAGAAGGAACTGACGGATATTGGTTTGAACCAACTTTTTAAGGACCCACCTACCTGTATGACCATATCGAGACGCAGATTGAGTGACACCTATATGTCACGGGCTCGCTATCAGAGGAGGGAAAGGAATTACCAAACAAGATCAGCCCACGTGTACAAATTAATTCCATCTGTGCAAGAGGGAGGTTATCTCTATCTGGCAGAGGTTACTATCCCACACCATAAATGTATTTTATTGAGATTCCGTCTTAATTTGATCCCATTGATGTTAGGTTACCATGGCAAGAAATTCAAGCACTCAGAACTTTCAGCGTGTCCGTGTGATAGCCACTCACCCCAAAGTGACCTTCATGTTTTATTTTTCTGTGGGTTCGATCATCAGGAAAGGCAGAATTTTATTGTTCCGATTTGTAAAGCTCATCATTTTAGCTCTTGTCGTGTAGCATTGTACTTTTTTAAATCACTCCCAAACTCTTTGGTATGCTTTTCTTTGGCATCTTTGTTATGGGCATGCACGAAAAAAAGGAGACAAGTGGACCTGTAATTAGCTGAGGGGATTGCCTACTTAATTTTTATCCTTATCAAATGTTTTAACTTGGTGCCAAAGATGATGTATATATGGATGAAATATTGTGTACGATATATTGTTTGGGATCATTTCTTTTACTGAATTACTTTTAACCAGTGAAATTTGATATACTTTTATGATCTTATGTTTTTCTAAGATCGAATAAAGATTTGAAAGAAAGAAAGAAAGATCCTCTGACCCAGAGGCATTAGGTATCCTTCCCTTATTTTGGGTGGACTAACAGTTGTAGTTGGAGGGCAAGGTCTTAATACAAGAGTATAGAGTCATTCAGGTAGGAGGTAAGTTCTTTATTCCACATTAGGCCTTAGGTTACAGTCACAGCTTGATAGGTCCTCTTAGGGACTGTAGAGCAGAGGTACGTCTTGAATATGCTACTGAAATGTAAGAGGGCATTAGCAAGTCCAAGGTGTAAGGAGAGGTCATTCAACAATCTTGGAGAATATGAGGATCCAAAAGCTGCTCTAACTTGTAAAGGTATAAAAAAACAGAGATGGATGGAATGCTTGAATTAATCTCAGTCACTGATAATCACTCGGGCTGCATCCCAATCCATTCTTATTTTGCATACCATGCCACCTCAGTTTGGGTCAAGTACTCGCCATGCCCCTGGATTCAAGCTATCCTGGCTGATGAGGAGTGATACCCCAAACCAGTTCTAAGATGCTTGTTTCCGGTCAAGGGAGGACCTGGCCTGGCAGTTGGGGCTGGACTGTTACCATGGGGAGCAGGGTGAAGAATGATTTGTATATGGCTGGGTCCGAACTGGAATGGTGTGTTGAGCAATAAAACTATGGATTTAGGCCCAGATCTCTAACTAGGGGTTAGTGTTTGACATTGTTCAGCATTCCGTCCATCAATTGTTCTTTTTGTAACTTGTAAAGGTGCCATGGGAGATGGTGATGAGGAAATCAGTTGTCTGTGAGTATATGCCCTTGTAGATGATACAGGAGTCTTTGAAGCAGAGAGAGAGAGAGAGACATTGTGGTTGCTGTATGGTGAACAAATATGTTTGAATTACTTGTCATATTGATTAGTCAGGCTTTTAATGGGGTGACAGTGGACAGTGCAGGGCCAGTTGTCAATGCGGTGATGCCAATGAAGCATATTAAGAAGATGGCCTGAACCACAGGACATCAGTGATCTTGAGGGAAGAAAGACGCGATTAGTAACATAAGCTACAGTCACTACTTTTGAACTTTTTGTTTTTACATAGTCATTGAAATTTAACACCATAAAGTAAGCATAATACGGCTCACATAGATCTTCAGCACATTGCCCTTTTCATGCTTTGTTCTTCTGTTAAACAATTTATTTAAACTCTGCTTTAGATTAGAATAATTGAGGATCAAAGCCAGGTGTCTTCTTACCACAAAGCCATGGTTATAATCTTGTATTGACCCTCCGAAACTGTTAATAACATTCCTTTCAAAGTTGCAGGTCTAGCAACTTAAGTATTGACATTTTTAGAGATTTTGTACTCTGGGAGATTTTAATCTCTGAGTTGAGAATTATGCTATTTGAGTGTCCTACCAAGAAAAATACTTGTGGGTGATTAATTAACAGTGACTGGTAAATACATGAAGCTTCTATAATTTGTCACTACCCCCCCATCTCTACCTGTCTAACTCACCTCTCTTCCTACCTTACCTCTCCGGTCAGAATATCGAGTTTTAAATATCGACTTGACATAATATCGAGTTTAAAATATCGTTAGTACAAAATATCGATGTTAAAAATATCTATGTATAAAATATTGATTTTGTGTGTTGTAAAAAATATCGTTTGTTAAAATTTCGTCATTTAAATATATCGATTTAGTATTTATTATTTATTGTGTTATATGTTGTTAAATGTTATAATAATTGTTAACAAAAAAAAAAAATTGTATGATAAGTTTTAGGAGCGGGATGTTGGGTTTATAGGGGATAAGGGTGGGTAGTGTTTTAAAAAAAATTGTAAAAATTATAAAAATGTATTTTATAATTTAAAATGAATGTACAATTTTTTTTATGAGCAGGATGCTGGGTTAATAGGGGCTAAGGGTGGGGAGTGTTTTAAAAAAATTTGCAGGAAAATTAAAATATTCATTTAAAATTTTAGATGAATGTACAATTTTATTTTAGGAGCGGGAAGTTGGGTTTATAGGGGATAAGGGTGGGGAGTGTTTTAAAAAAAAATGTTTACATTTTAAATATTATTTCAAAATTTTAAATGAATGTACAATTTGTTTTGAGGATTGGGATGTTGGGTAATAGGGGATAACGGTGGGGAGTTTAAATTTTTTTTAATTTTTTTTTGAAAATGTAAAAAAAGTTATAGAAATATTTTTATGAGTGTAATGTTGGGTTTAAAGGGGCTGATTATGATGGCGGGCGGACTGGGTCCCCCCGCCATTGTAGCGGTGTTTGGGACCGCCCGCCAGACATGCGGCGGTCCCACCACTGCGATTAGGATGCGCCCGCCATACTGGCGGGCGCATCCAGGGCTTTTAACACTGCGGGCAGTGCTGCTGGCTGCAGCACCGTACGCAATGTTAAAAGTGCTTGAACTACATTTCCCTGCACTACGTGGCAGGCACCACGCGGTGCCTGCCACTTGGTACATGGAAATGCAGGGGGGTACCATGGGTACCCTCCAGTGCAGCGACACCCCCCCAAACAAGGGGGGCCCGCAACAGGCCCCCAAACCCAATCCCCACCAGCATTTCCATGGCGTCCACCACGGTCGCAGTGTGGATCTGCCCGCCATCCTAATCTGGTGGGCGGTCAATCCACGTTTGATGGCGGACGGATCGCCACCGCACGGCTGGCGGTGGCGGTCTGTCCGCCATCATAATGAGTCCCTTGATGTAGTTTGGAGTGGGAATAGTAAATTATATATGTTTAGTGTTCAGAACCTTCCCTGACTTAATATAAATTGGAGTGGGAATAGTAAATTATATATGTTTGGTATCCTGCACCTTCCCTGACTTAATGTACTTTGGAGTGGGAATAGTAAGTTATATATGTTTGGTGCCCAGCATTTCCCCTGACTTAATATATATTGGAGTGGGAATAGTAAATTATATATGTTTGGTATCCAGCACCTTCCCTGACTTAATGTAGTTTGGAGTGGGAATAGTAAATTATATATGGTTAGTGTCCAGCACCTTCCCAGACTTAACATAAATTGGAGTGTGAATAGTTAATTTTAATTGTTTTGTGTCCAGCACCTTCCCTGACTTAATATAAATTGGAGTAGGAATAGTAAATTATATATGTTTAGTGTCCAGCACCTTCCCTGATTTAATATAAATTAGAGTGGGAATAGTTAATTATATTTGTTTAGTGTCCAGCACCTTCCATGACTTAATGTAGTTTGGAGTGGGAATAGTAAATTATATATGCTTAGGGGTCCATTACGATGTCGGGCGGAAGCACTACCGCCGTGCCGTCGGAGGCAAAAACTGCTTGTTACCGTCCGCCAGCAAGGGCCCACACGCCCGCCAAATTAGGATGTGAAAAGTCAGGCAAACACCGCCCGTAAGCCTGCGACGCCGCCCGCCATCAAAGTGCGTCCGTCTACGTAGCGGCGCCAGCCAATGGAGACACACCGTCCGACGAAATGACGTACCGCCCGGCGTACAAATTACGATGCCATAACCAAACAGCCTCACCGGCAAAGAGACACCGCACGAGAAACCAAGGCGGAAAACCAACTGTTTAGTACGGAGACCGAAAAGGCGGCCCACCCAGATATGAACCCTGCACTCCAGGCCATCCCCATGCTCTACCTGATGCACCACCTAGGAGTGAACGTGCCACGACGACGCAGGTAGGCAGACACACAACAAGGGCACGTAAACACTGCACACAATGCAAGGGTGGAAAAACTGTACATGGCCCCCCCAGGCACCCCTGTGTGGACAGGACACATCCACCACTGTATCCACACATGTCCCACCTGTCAAAATAACACAACTCGCAACATCCTGGGCACCCACTACCCGGGCCCAAGAAGTGACGTCCCCGTCACGGCACCGCAGCGTAGCGGCGATGACGCAGGTACACATGCGCACAACACAGGGGCCAACGACAGCGCCATGCATGGGCTGCACACAAACACCACAGGGTCACAACTACACACCCCACACACCAGCACCACCCTGAAGGCACAAGTCACGTGGCCTTCCTGCATCAGTCATGTCCCCAACCGACAACTCACAGTTGTCAACATGACGTCCCACAAGTGTCCCGAACAGGGGAGTAATGTCATGGCAAAATAGGACACACCCTTGTGTGCAAAACATGGAGAAGCACACGGCGGCTGCAACATAACAGCGCAGAATATCGACAATGTCCGGAAAAGGCACGCCAGTCTCAACAAGAAATACCTATACCATCCTGCTCGCAATAACAACCCATGCAATGTACAAAATAGAAAAACCCTGCTGCCTGAGAACAGGTGTGCCCAATCACTACACCCACACAGAAGCCGCAATGTACAGCGGCAACGGAGTGTCCCGCCCACACACGGGAGAGCAGATAGCACTGAATGGCCTTCCATTCCTACACCGAAATAACATTGCAACTAATTATGCAGGAGAATGGAGCCATTGTACCAACAAGAAGCAAAACATAGCCATGCAGAGTAAAACGTCCACTGGCAGATAGCGCACAACATGAAAGAAAGATAACACCACAAAATACAATAATACCACTCCTCCATGTGGACCAAATGCAAGTAATCTGGAAAGAGTCACACACCACTGGCCTTGACTATTCATAGAAGCATGTGGGATGAGGGACTGTGTCCTCCGCCCAAGCCATACCCCAAGTCCTGCCGCCGTACATCCATTCCAGAATTCCCAGCATCGTCGGAGGCTGCACTCTGCTGACTGCTCAGGCAGCCGGAGCACGCCATCACATCACCCTGTAGCAATATGGCTGTTGCACCAGTGACCCTCAACTACGCCGGACAGATCAAGCTGTACAGTGACAGCTTGCTACACATAGTGGGCTGTTCAAATCTGGCAATGCTGAATGTAAGTTACCGAGTAACTTACCGCATTGCAATGTTCAGCTGCGTCATCCCCGTTTTCTACTGTCGGAGGTGTCCGTTCCACTGGCCTGTGGATTTATGTCTCTCCAACCCGGCATGTCCAAAGGCGGACTTGGTACAGTTGTTTGCACCCCTGGACGACCACGACAGGATCTGTTCAGTGTATGGGGGCATGGCGTTTGTGGCTGCAATCGGGGACACACTGCAATGGGACCAGTGTGCCTCCACACAGCGTCTTCTGGATCACAGTGGCGAAGTGTGGGGCAGCTGCCAGGGCAGCTGACTTCGGAGCACAGGGTTCACGGTTCGATCCCCGGCTCCGGCGGCAGCTCAGCTCAGCACCATGTGACTCTGGGCAATAGCTCACTTAATTTCCACGACGGCCCCCAGCGCCTTGAGACCCGTAAGGGTGAGTAGCTGCGCTATATAAAAACGGACTTACTTACATCGAATGTCATCCAACATGTCCCATCAGGATTCTACAAGGGACAACTTACGACGAACACGTTGCTACCCACCATCCGCTTCATTGGATGACAACCATGTTTACCATCAATGGGATGGATGCCCTGCTGGAAGGGATCGCATACACGTCAACTTGTCAATTCATGGGTCCCCGACTCAATACCCCCAATTGAACATTGAAGTTCAACACCGTACCCATGCTTGGCTTTCGCACGGAGTGGGCAGTTAGCTGTACAAGAACTATACCATATAATCTGCAACTAACACCTTACCATCAACTCCACTGCCATGACATCTGACATTTTCGGGACATGCACCCTGTTCCTCACCATATCACGTGTCTCTGCATGAACAGAGGGAGGCAGAGGTATGGGACCTGTGTACAGTAACCACATGGCCAATACAGCACGAACAACCATGCCATAACATGTATTCTGCGCACCTGGACACATGCACCTGTCAGTGCACACTTATCTGTCTGCTGTAGTACGTGAGAACTGTCACCTCACCTCTGTCTGTACTTCCGTGCCAGGACTTTTGCATGGACAACAAATGCAACTCCCTACAACATGGCCCTAGTTATAGTGTCATGTTCAGTAGCCACCACATTGCAACAACTGGTGAGACGCTGCTGCATGCAGGTAGGCACATGCCCTGATGTCACCCCTGACGCAGGTGTGTCGGAGTCACTATTGTACTAAACCGGTACCATGGAACTGAGATGAACTGCCCCTATGATGTCAAGCTGTCTGGTAGGCTAAATGAATACTGTCTGTGTCAAAGCCCAGGGACCATCAGTAATTACCAAATGTACTTTAGCATAGCAAGGGCAAGGCAGTTGTAACCCTGAAGCCTCCATTCCACAGTCAACAACTAATTACATCTACCTGTACCCCCTTTCGTATGTGTAATCATGCTAAGTATATCCTCCACATGCATTTTGCTGCCAGTAGTGTCCACTATACAGCATCACAGAGGAAGTAAGTCCAAATACATGCCTCGAAGCAAATATGTGACTCTGCAGAATTATTGTTAGTAGACAAGTACGAATGAGAGAGGATGAGAGTGTGTGAAGTACACGAGAGTCGTGAGATGACTATGTAGTCCAGTGACATTGGATGTCAATGCATATGAGATGCCGCCACACTGGACCTAGTGAAATACTACAGGTCGTGGGCCTTTGATTGTCAGACTCTGACGTGGCCCAACAGATCATCACATTAACACTGACGGGCTAGTCACTTCAAAGCACAGTCCTACATATGTGTATAATTACCTTCACAGTCGGACATCACACTCATCAAGCAAAAGTAGGACCCACGCAAGAAGCATGCTACAGCAATGCATGTCAAAACACACACAGGATATCAGTGTGGGTGGGCAGGTCCGCACAGTGAGTACGAACTGCTGAAACTCACATACATGCTTAATTAAACCAGGCACAATCTTGACAGTCACACACCCTGCAGACCCACAATGGCCAAAACAGACTTCGAGAATGATCACGCTGTCTTACACTCAGTGCATAACTTTGGCCCCTGACGAAGGGCCACATGGCCCGAAATGCATTGGGTTTGATAAAACCGCCTGTATACTTGGGTTTGAGAAACCACTTGTACACCCATGGAATGTTCTTTTGATATGAAGATTTCAATATCATACTTGATCAGTGCAAATTAAAACGTTTGGATATACTGATTATTGCGACAAATTTCTTTTCATCTCGTTTTAACATTTACCCACTTTTCTGTGGATTTACGTTGTGCTCAGGGGGACGCCCCTATTCAGGTGGCGCTACTTTGTTGTCACTTATCACACCATTTGCCAGATGGTGATACCCCAGAGGCACACAACAAAGTTACAAACCATCCACCATCGGTGTGCGCAGTCCCATCCCTTCTTTTTCAAAACATATTAAGTAGGAGCCATCTTGAACTGCAAAGACACACCCACACACTGCACACTGTGCAACATACAATACACACATGCGCTCACATTCACAGACCTGAACACGGATACAAACACCCACCATGCCCCTGGGTAACACATGTGTGTAATCGACATTGCCAGAGTGCACACACACACACCAACACTACCCCAAAGTCACACACTTCACACCACACACACATACACCTCCCAAATGCACACTTTGAAAGTAACCCATGTGCCCAGGCTCAATGTTCATCACAAGATTAACATACACCTACACTGCTGGCCACCCAGAAAGTAAGCTCACACATACCCGTACACTATGCACATGCTACCTGTCATCCTGTGGCCAGACTCACACCCCGTGCTTTGCTTGCACGCAAACATGACACGTATACATTTTCCATGAAATACCAGCAAATACATGCAGACAATCCGTGTCACTAAAATACTTCTTCATCACACACACAAGTAGAAGAGTCTGAAGGAAGTGAAGTCCCAGCCACGTGTAAAACACATTGGAATGTGAGACCAGACATTGCAATTGTTGAGGTACCATACAAGCCATGTGCCTCACTTAACTATGCACACACAGCAACAACTGCAATCAGCAACTACACAGACACAACTGACTACAGGAACAACAGCATCCAGTCACAGATTACATAGACAGGCGGCAATATTGTGCAACACCAGGGACAGTGGCCAGTCCGATGTGCAGAGTAGTGATACGAAAAGCTGCGCATGCATTGTGTGTGAGTGTACCCTGCCATGGCCAGGAACACTGCCATGTCAGTCACAATAGCCATTACAGCCACCACTGTGTCACAGGTAGTTGTGTGAGGGTGCCTACCATTCAAACAGGATGCCAGTCCGACTCGGTGCTGTCTGTGTGCTACGGGACAGTTGGAGGTCCGCCCCTGAGAGAGGAGCACAACTGTGGAAGACACACATGTGGCATGTGAAGCGGGAGGGCTGCTTGGTCCAGGTGGGTTGGTGGCATTGGTAGGTGCACTCATGCAGTGTTGAAACAGACTGTGTGGGGAGGATCCCGGAGGGGTACAATTCCACTGTCTTGGGAATTTGGAAAGCCCACCTGTCTGGGGATGAATGTGAACTCGTGTGGGCACAACAGGCGGGCACACGATCAATGCTGCATCAGGTGTAGACGTTAGCCCTCCCTCTGGGGACATGCTGGATACTGGTGTGCGTCTGCCCAGCCCTTGCCAAGGCACTTACATCCCCTGTCCTCCAGGTGTTTCCCCTTCATTGTCCACCTGCACAGGCTACCCAGGGCACGGGATGGCAGTGGAGCTTGGTGGGTGGGAGGTCATGGCGCCCTTCTCCTGGTCACATCTGGCAGGCAACACATTCTCAGTGTGCAGCAGGGCACAAGTCCGAAATGAGAAGTGGGGGGACGCTGACATCACGACAGGAAGTGACGTCACGAAATGTGGCTTGCGCCATCAGACTCATTGCCGCCCCTCGCTCACCCCTTAGATGCGATTGCATCAGAGACGCCAGCACGTGAGCAGCAGCTCCAAACACGCCCCAGAGAGGCCAAAGAGTGAATGTGTGGCTCCACTTGCTAAAGTCAATGAGCTCACGGTAAAACAAGTGTGGGGACGCCATCCACCCGCGTGGTACCCCGACTCGAGCCCTGGACTGTGCAGGCAAAGTGTCCTATTGGACTTGCGATATGTGTGAGTTGCATGACACTCGTTGGCGGGGGATGGCTCGGAGGCCCGTCACCCTGAGGCCCATATCTCACTCTATGGGTCCCTTGTCAATGGCAGCGGATGTAATGACTATGCGCGCAGGGGTGGGTCTACCTTTCGTCTGGGATGGTGTTTGCGGCCTGTCCCGCTAGGGCCGCTACGGCTTCTGTGTGTTGCATGTGGTGTATCCGGACTCCGGAGACTGTCATGCATTGTCACTGTTGTCCAGGGCCCGAGTCAGGGTACCACGCGGGTGGACGGCGTCCCACCACTCATTCTACCGCGAGCACGATAACTGGAGCAAATCGAGCCACACATTCACTCTTTGGCCTCTCTGGGGCGAGATCGGAGCTGCTGGTGCACGTGCTGGCTTCTCTGATGCAATAGCATATAATGGCTGAGCGAGGGGAGGCAATGAGTCTGACGGTGCAAGCCACCTTTCGTGATGTCACTTCCTGTCGTGACGTCAGCGTCCCCCCACTTCTATTTCTTAGGACTCGTGTCCTGCTGTTGTCAGATGTGCCACTTTCCAGGGTGTTGAGAAAGGGTCAGGAATGTCAGCCTGATATTGGCCCAGTTCAAGGACCACATTGACTGGGGAGGACAACCATTGGACAGTCTGGTGTAGCCCACCCACGCGTACATGTAGGCCCTCCATGAACTATGTCACCTGCGGAAAGGTGATGTCATGGGCAATGAAGTAATTGAGGACAGCCGTCTGCCCCACGCAGAGATGCCGCACAAGCTCAACAGACCCAGCACTGAGGGCAGCAGGGGTCACATGTGCAGGGGCAGCTGTGCCTGGTGTGAAGGACACTCTATCCTTCATCCTTGTGCCGACACGTGTTGCACCAGTGGAAGTAGATGGGAGGGCGGGCATTGGCCTCCGCGTGGCTGAAGAGGAGCCAGAGTCCACGTCCCCTGTGCTAGCAAACATGGATGCATCACCTCTGTCCTCAGATGACGCAGAAATTACCGTCTCGGCCTGTGATTCATCCAGCACACGTCTGGCCCCTCCGAGGCGCTGGTCACATCTGTCTCACTCAGCTCCTGTGCAGCTGCCTCATCCCATGCCTCACCACTGTTGACCGTCCCCTGTCCCTCAGCACCCACGGGAGATGCCACATGTAAGAGAGCGAGGTGGCCTCACTCATTTGTCATCAATTAAACAGACATGTGCAAGGGAAGCAGCACAGGACATTCCCAAACCCACATGTTGCACGATACCTGTGCAATCTTATGCAGCCACCACAATCAACACGTAATGGCTGGCGGACAGAGAATGAAGCCGCTAATAAGTGGCACATGTGTTGTGCACATAGCACAACACCCGGCCTGTGTCACCCTGCGACCATAGCCACAAATCGCTGTGTGCACACCCACTGTCCTGATGGTGGCAAGGATGACCACTACGTAATTAGGCCAAGGACATATCTGCATGGAGCAGAATGGGACACCACTCACACAGACTGCTACATGACAGTCCATAATGGTCATGTGCCCATGCCTTCCACCGGTCGTGCGCACGAGCACAACTACTGTTGCACAGTGTTCCGGATGTGTAAGGACCAGGAATATGAGGTGAGGCATCGCACACATATGTCCGAACGAAATCAGAGTAGGCACAGTGCCTCAAACATACATGTGAATTGCCACTCCAGCATACTACAGGTTGTTCCTGAGGGCTACGACTCTGAATGCATTGACAATGCAGAGTGCTCCAATTACATCTTGGACCTCAGGAATCGCATATGCATGTCAGATGCACCCAGCACAGAGTACACTTACAACCCACTGTATCACACAGCAAACATCACATTACCCAGATTATGGGTAGGCTGTGGACACATGCTGCCTCTCACACCAAAAGACACCATCCCACTGTACTGTACACTTGCTTGCTGCTGATGCCCCTACACACGTGCATCCGGCACAGGCTGTCTGACTGTCAAGTTGCAGATCATTAGTGGTGAAATGCAGCGCCGTGCTAACCTGACAATACGAGGGGGCATCCCCCAATTCGTCTCCGCCACGTAGTCGCTCATCCGGCAGATGACGTCACACCCTTTGTGGAATTGGCTGCACTGTCGGTTACACATACACAGAGGCATCAACTTGGATGCAATGGCTCATCACAAGGCCTTGGGCTGGAGGACTTCCAACTGCAGGGATGGTACACAAGAGGGTTGGAATATCACTCATTCACTTCTCATCATCGCCCACATCCACCAATCACAGTGGCATGATGCTGACCCATCCAATATACTAAGAGATGTGTAACAGCGCCAAGTAGTACTCGGACATGGCATTACAGCATGTGTACACAACACGTTAATGCATGCTGGTGGGAGTGTGTACACAGTACCTGTCCATCCCATTCACATGCAGGATGCCAGCACATTGAGCAATGTGTAGTCTGCCCACATCTACTGTCCATTGTCAGGTAAACCAACACATAGATCACAAGGCAACACATCTTTGTGGGTGGACTCACTGTGTCCAACACTGCGCAGCCCTCAACGTACTCGCCCTGTGAATGGCTCACCCCGCAATGGAGGTCACATTCAGTGCCACTATCTCTCACACACATCCCTATCACAAGGCCTGGAGTGTTCAATCGACAGGGCTGAGTATGCGCATTTCCGGAGGGTTGTGAACTAAAGACACATGTAACCCACTGTACAGTCAGTGTTGTTTCCTACTAGTATTGGGCGGTCAATGTGCAGCCCAGGTCTGCTGAGACTGAGAAGGCCAGCAGGGCCCCAGCCAGCCATTCACACAAGCAATAACTGCCCTGAGTCCTGCATTGCCAAGTGGCTGCGTCACTGGATGTCTGACATGTAAATGCCATGTACCACCACTCGGGAGGTACATGCATGGGAAAGCGCCAGAGAGCCTACATACCCCTTCCACCTGTAGCAAGCATGGTTAGCAGTGCATTTTGGAACCCCACAGGCTCTGACTCATAGTGCTGCGGATCAACGACATGTGTGTCCCCCACATGCACTCCCACACACACTGTAGTTGTCTTACACACACAACTTTTGCAAGACATAGCCTTGGGCAGTGTGCGTGGAGCTCGGAATCCAGGTTCTCCAGTTCCTCGCTGGTGAGTGGAGCTGGACACATATCTTCTGAGTCGTCGACATGAAGGTGGGCAGGTGGCAGCAGCAGCAGGTGTTGTTGAGGGATGCCAGGCAGCAGTCCCTGTAAGATGTGGTAATGCCGGTCTCCCTCCCACACTCATATAGCCCCCTGGGGCTGTCTCAGTGGGTCCAAGCTGCTGCGATTGGTGTACCATGTCTGCCTACTTCAATTGCACACAATGGCCTGCTCTGAGCTGTCCCGGTACGCTTACCTCTATAGTCGAACAGGCAGGATGTAACCGCGAGGGCCATTAGTGTTGGCCTCAAGGGCATGGTCCATTGCGGGTACAGTCCGCTGGTGCCATGTGGAATCCACAGTTTAATGTGCGCCATGCATTTGCAGGTGTGGCCATGATTTGTGTGTGGGAGCATGTCCACACTAGACAGGGCCACTTCATGCTGTGTGCATAGGCATTGACGGACAGTGCTCAGCCTCCACATGTCTGTTGGCACATCATCATGTACACATTAGCATGGTAGCATGGGATGTGCATATGCACACACATGCCATATTTCTCAATGTACATCTCCCACTTGGCACGTGCAACGTTACGTGTCACTTGTGATGTGTGTTTGCATTCACACAGCTGTGTTGTCATGGAGTTGTCAATGTGTACACCTGTCAATGTGTGTTGGAGGTGTGATGCGTACAGTGCTGTACATTGGGTGAACTAGGGACATCATTGACTGTCTCATATCCCGTTGTGCAACAGGACCCACTTGTTTTGGCCGCTCAGCCTGTGTACATTGTGTTGTTGGTGTGTGCCATACTCACCCAGCCTCGGAAGCTGTGTCAGGCACAGCAGCTAGGTACATTGGCGTGGTGTTGCCGCTTCACACATATGCAGTCTGTAATGATCATCATGCCTTTCAAGCTATTATGGCCTAAATCCCCATGTGCATGCTCATAGCAATGGTTGGTGTCAGTGGTCATTGCCATTGGTGAGGGGACCTGTGTAAGAGTATTGTAGCTGTGCTGTCCCTACTTGTCAGCTGTACTGTGATTCCATAGTTTTGTCAGTAATTTTAGTTATGTGTATGTGGAAATGCCATGTGGTGTGTTGCATTGACATGTGTCCACTTCCATCTGTCCTAGGAGGAGACCAAACATACATCGCCCCTACCAATTGCTGGCAGACATGGAGGATGTGGAGGTTATCAGGAAATTCCGTCTGGACCGACCCACCCTGCATCACCTATGTGCAATGTTGGAACCCCACCTTCGTCCTCGCAGGGTGTATCCTACAGCATTCACCCCCACGGCTAAGGTGATGACTGCACTGCATTTTTTCGCTACCAGATCTTTCCAACACACGGTGGGCAGTGGAGGTGGGATGTCCCAGCCCATGTTCAGCATGGTGCTACGGGATGTCCTGTCAGCTATGATGCTGTACAGGAACCGGTACATCCGATTCCCCAGGGCTCGTGATTTGGCGGCAGTGAAGGGTGCTTTCTATGCCCTTGGACGCATCCCCCACGTTGTTGGTGCAATTGATTGCACCCATGTTGGCCTTGTAGCACCACAGGCCATGGAGCACATCTATAGGAATCGGAAACATTTCGACTCTCTGAATGTGCAAGTGGTGTGCCTGGCGGACATGATAATAACACACGTGTGTGCGAAGTTTCCCGGATCCGTCCATGACTCGCACATCATGCGTCACAGCATCCTCCCACGAATGATGGCCAATCTTCAGCCGGACCATGCATGGATTGTTGGTGAGTATGTATACTCGTGTAGCATGCTGGGTGTGACATGCTGTCTTGTATCCTGTTGCAATTGCAACGGTTCTCCGTGTTTCTCACACCCAGGTGACTCTGCATATCCTAACGGGCCTTGGCTGCTGAGCCCACTCCGTAATCCTAGGACACCAGCTGATGTCAGATACAATGAGGCACATGGGAGGACCAGACGTGTGGTGGAGCGGACATTTGGACTCCTGAAGTCCAGATTCAGATGCCTGGACCGCACCGGGGGTGCATTGGTATACTCCCCACAGAAGGTGTGCTAGATAGTTGTGGCATGCTGCATGCTGCACAATCTCGCGATTCGCAGGCAGATCCCCCTGATAGTGGATGACGGTGATCAGCCAGGGCCCCCGCCTGCAGACCAAGCCGTGTCCAGTGACGAGGACAGTGGGGAGGAGGAAGCAGTGAATGAGCGTCAGCAGCTCATCGCCCGCTACTTCACTTGACGGTGAGTGACCATGTACGACGGCTGATGTTGCTGTAGTTGTGTAGGTGTATGTGTGCATTGTCATGGCGGCCTATTGTTCACTGAGTGCTGTGTGGCAATGGTCCATGTCCAGGGTAGTATGCCACTGACAGTGGCTGTAGCATTGTGCCCTGTTGCTCTGTGAGATGTGTGTACATTGCTTAAACTTGATGACAACTACTGTATGATGAGTGTGTGGCACACACATTCAATGGACTCTTGTTCTGTTTTTCCCCCCTAGGTCCCTACAGCCTCTCCTGGCCTATCGACATTCCACACTACAGATGCATTTCTGATCATGGTGACGGTTGCACATCCTTGATTAAACACAGAGCAGATAAGACAGAATGTGATCCAGGTGTATTTATTTACAGCAGTGACGTGATTGTGGGCAAGGTGATCACACAAGTGGTGCATGCTGGAACAATGAGTTGACGGACATGTCCGCGTGATGGTCAAGGTGTACCCATGTTGTTCTGGGTCCACAGTCCGACAGACACATGCCATTCACATGGCAGTGTGGGGTAGGATAGTAGTCCAAGTGAATGCAGTAGATGGCCACCGTGGCTGGCTGACTCACTGGCGTTTGGAGCGTGCAAAGTCTTCTCTGGACACCTGTTTCCTCTTCGGACGACCCCTTCCATGTTTGGGAGGGGGGGTTGTGGTTGTGGGCTGCTGGTGGTGGCTGAGGATTGCCCACTCGCTGTGGACGCAGGGGAACTGGATGTTGCACGACCCTGCGCCCCAGCAGGTGGTGGCGGAGGTGGTGTGGTTGGCCTTGATTGGGCCCTCACCGCCACCACTAGCTGGCCCATGAGGTCGACCTAGTTGGCCCATACGGGTCACGAATTGGCCCATATGGGCGTCCATGGACCTCAACACCCCAAGGACTTCCCGCGTATCGGCAGATGAGCGGGCCCATTGTCCCTGGGTCTCTTCATAGGCCCCAAGGACTCTGGCGATTTGCGGCAGGGCTTGGCTCCCAGGCTCGGATGGCGTTGGCCTGACCCTGCTCCTCCCACCTGTACTGCTGCCACTGACCTGCCCACTCGCCACAGTGGTCACCCGGGGCCTCGTTGTCGCTCCCAGGGTCGATGTCGATGTGTGTACAACACCTTGCGCAGGGTGAGTGGTCAGGGAGGCCCTGGTGGTGGTGGTGGTGGTGGTGGTTGCGGCGGTGGTGGTGGCCACAATGACCATGGCAGCAGGGGCCTGGGACTGGTCACCAGCCCTGGGAGATGGGTTGGTGGGTGGAAGGGGTCCTGGGGAGCGGTTACGCCCTGCCACACCACATGTGCCTGGTCGGGTGTCCTCGTCCGAAGAGGTGTCCAGGTCTTCCACATCCGTGAGTCCGGGTGGAGGGCTTGTGGACTGGCTGTGATGGCTGCTGTCTCCCTCTCCAGCATCATGCTGTTCGTCACCTGTGGGGCGGAGACGAAAGGTTATTGTGTTGCACCTTGCAAGGTTTGTGTTCGATGTCTGACATTCACAGTTTGTGCACAGTTGGTCACTGATTTCCCAGATGCATGTGTATGGCTCTACAATGTGTGTGCGTGATCATGGCAATGGAATAGTGTGATGGGTGCATATGGCATGGGACGGATTTGTGATGCAAATCGGTGTGTGTTGCAGTACCCCTACATTTTGTGGCTTTGGTGGACACGGGGTCCAGCCCCATGTAAGCTTTTGGGATGAAATATGGTTTTGTGGTACATTCTGTGACATATGGGTGAGGTAGGGGGCATGTGTTTTGGCCACACGACACTGCAGAGACAAAGGTGTGTGTATGTCTGACATACCCAGCATATCTGCTCACTGTTATCATTTGGGGACATTACACTGCAAGCATTGTGGTGTGTGTGTGATGGTTGTGTGCCACACAACGTATTGCAGATGGGTCAATTCCTTGGTGTGCGTGCTACCCTCAGCCATGTGCGGCAATGCAGTGCTCTTGGTGTGTTGACAATTTTAGGTATGTTGTGAATCACAGTGTGACGTGCGCTTCGGACACTGCAGACACATGTTTGGTCATCGGCAGGGATCTTTGCTGTACTACTGTATATGGGAAAACTGTTTAGATGATATACCTTACATGACACTGGGGCTGGGAGATGAGATGGATGAGATTTTGAATGTGCATTGTGTAGCTGTGTGGTTCATGGGTCCAGTGGTGTATGTGACATTACTGGGGTCCCACTCTGTTACATTGAGACAAGATAGACTTACATGGGTGATGTTGTACAATGTCAACGGAACAAGCAGACACGACTACATAGACAAGACTTCGATGGTGTTGCTGATGTGTGTGATGACTGGCACAGTGCACACCATGTGGGTCAGTACTCCAGTGGGACTTGTGCATGCAGACGTGACTCCTTACGTGTTAGTGTATTTGACATGGCTCATGTGGGCTATGACTCTGTAATTCATGTCCGTGTGCACATTAGTCACATGGTTATGACTGGGAGCAGTGCTACCTGTTCCTCTGCTACGTGACATGTCCCAAATGTTAGTCGTAGTACAGTCCTCATGCCTACAGACACCCCGCCCTGTACAGTGGTGTACCTACTTGTTGGTTTGGAGGGTGCAATGCAATGGCTACCACATGGTTATGGGAGGGTGGGGTGCTCCATCTCGCTGGTCTGTGGGAGTGGGGGCCGTGTTGTGAGTTGTGGTGATGGCTTACCACCCACAGACACCCCTCCATGTAGGGAAACATATCTACCTGTCGGGTGAAGGTGTGCACTGCAATGGCTGACACATGGGTGTGGGGAGTGCTCCATCTTGCTGCGCTGTAGGACTAGGGGCCTGTTGGGGGTTGTACTTCTGCAGTCCCCCTCCGATACACGGACTTTGTGGTTAGGCTACTTACCTGTTACTTGTTGGTTAGTGCAGCTATGGCTGACACATGTGTGTGGGTGTGGGGAGTGCTCCTTCCTGCGCATCTGGGGTACAAGGGGACCTGGTGGGAGTTGTGGTGCTGGCTGACTGTACACATGCCCCCATGGTTTTGTTTGTTGGTGCCTTTGGGCTGAGTGTGTGGGGGTGTCTGTTGCATGTGTGAGCGATGTCTTGTGTATTGTGTGCTGGACATGGGGGTGTTTGGGCCTCGGGGCTATGGCATTCTGGTAGTGCATGACAGTGCATAGCAGTGTGCTGGTATACATTTGTTTGTACTTACCAGCCTCCACTCCCCCTGATATTCCGGTGAGACTCTCCGGATGTAGGATGCCTCGCACCTTCTCCTCCCACGCCTTGAAGGTCTTGAATGGCGCTGGATTCCCGCCGCCAGTCCTGTCAGCCAGCTCACGATTTTTGGCCTCCTTCTTCCTGACCACGCGTTTCAGGTCGTGCCACCTCTTTGTGATTTCATCCCTGTTGCGTGGCACGTTCCCAACTGCATTCACCTGGTCTACTATCCTTCTCCACATTCTGTTTCTGGTGGCTAGTGGTGTCTGTTGGACCTGGTTCCCATAGATTTGTGGGTGCACCTTGATGATCTCGTCGACCATGACCGTCAACTCAGTGGCAGTGTACTTCGGCATTCTTTGTGTTGCCATGGTGTGTGGTTTGGTATTTGTGGTGCTGGTGTGGTGGGTGTGTGGTGTGTGGTGTGTGATGTGGTGCCGTTGTTTCAGTGGTGTTGGTGGTGTTGGTGATGAGTGTGATGTGTGCGTGCGTGTGGTGTGCTGCTTTCCTTTGGGGCTGTCTGGGTTCTCTGATGGCGTCTTCGCTTTGTAGTGGTGCAAGGGATTGTGGTCTGTGAAGGGGCTGCTTTTGTACTTACCTATGTGGGTGTGTCATGATGGGCTGTCGTTTTCAGGTGTGTTGTGTCTCGTGTCCTGGGATTTGTAGTTTATTTATTTTTGCCAGGGGGGTGGTATCTTTGGGATGTGTTCTGTGTTTGTGTATTTTGGCGTTGTTTGCTGTGTGGACTTGATGGCCATGTCATGTGTGTTTCTTTGTTCCGCCAATGATTTCCGTGCACGGACGTGGGCGCCAGGCCTTCCGCCGTGTCAGTTATTCATCACTGTTGTTACCGGTGGCGGGCGGGGAATCTGTGGATTTACCGTGCTCATGTCTAGGAGATCATAATTTCACGGTCGTTGTCTCGGTCGGCGGGGCAGGTGGATTTGGGTTTTCGTGCGGTATTGCGTCCGTGGCGGACGGATGATCTTCTACTCTGGTATGGACGGGCGGAATTTTGTGGTTTTTTTCCGCCGTGGGCGTAGATTGCTTCGCGACATCATAATTGCTCGGTCGGTATTCCCATGGTGCATGCTGGTGGTTTTTTCAGGCTATGGTGGATGGCGGATTTTTTTCCGCCCGACATCGTAATGGGCCCCTTAGTGTCCAGCGCCTTCCCTGACTTACTATAAATTGGAGTGTGAATAGTTAATTTTAATTGTTTAGTGTCCATCACCTTCCCTGACTTAATATAAATTGGAGTGGGAATAGTAAATTATATATGTTTAGTGTCCAGCACCTTCCCTGATTTAATATAAATTAGAGTGGGAATAGTTAATTATATTTGTTTAGTGTCCAGCACCTTCCCTGACTTAATGTAGTTTGGAGTGGAAATAGTAAATTATATATGGTTAGTGTCCAGCGCCTTCCCTGACTAAATATAAATTGGAGTGGGAATAGTTCATTTTAATTGTTTAGTGTCCAGCACCTTATCTGATTTAGGGGTCGATTGCGATGGCGGACGGACTGGAGTCCGTCCGCCATCGTGGTGGTGATCGGGACCGTCCGCAATACATGCGGAGGTTCCGCACACCAAATTAGGATGCGACTGCCACCATGGCGGTCGCATCTTGCATTTTAACATTGCGGCGGGTGCTGCTGACAGCAGCACCTGCTGCAATGTTGAAAATGCATGTTGTGCATTTCAGTGCACTGCGTGGCAGGCACCACACGGTGCCTGCCACTCAGTGCACTGAAATGTAGGGGGGTACCATGGGTACCCCCCCAGTGCACATACACCTCCCCCCAACACATTGGGGGCCCGCAAAGGGCCCCCGAAATGAATCTCCGCCAGCCTTTCTATGACGGTTTCGCCGTCATGGAAAGGCTGGGTCAAAGCCTGCATCATAATATGGTGGATGGTGCCTGCTAGGCACTGCCACCATTTTATGGATGCACACCGCTCCGCCAGGCAATCGGTACGATTGCCTGTGGCAGTTCCGTGGCGGACGGTCTTTGTGCCCGCCATGGTCACAGTGTGGATCCGCCCGCCATCCTAATCTGGCGGGCGGTCAATCCACGTTTGATGGCGGACGGATCGCCACCGCACGGCTGGCGGTGGCGGTCTGTCCGCCATCATAATGAGCCCTTTAATGTAGTTTGGAGTGGGAATAGTAAATTATATATGTTTAGTGTCCAGAACCTTCCCTGACTTAATATAAATTGGAGTGGGAATAGTAAATTATATATGTTTGGTATCCAACACCTTCCCTGACTTAATGTACTTTGGAGTGGGAATAGTAAGTTATATATGTTTGGTGTCCAGCATTTTCCCTGACAAAGGGGCCGATTCCGATTCGGGCAGGAAATCTCTCCGACCGAGCCGGACCCGGAGAGATTTCCGACCGAATCGGACTCTAGCAGCCCGACCGAACGAGTACGATGCGTACGTATGCTATCGGACTCGATTCGGTCGGACTCCCATTGAAGTCAATGGGAGCCGGTCGTACAACGCGTACACGGGCTCCCATTGACTCAATGGGTACGACGCGAACAAGGGTGCCCCCTACAGCGGGTTCGCATCGATGCGGGTCGCGCCGTACATGCACATGTAGGGGGGACCCATGGGTCCCCCCTGTGTGCGACTCGCGCGGCTACGCGTGCAGGGGGGTCTGACACGGACCCCCGAAGTCCGGCTCCGACTGCTCTTTGGAGCCGGACGGCGCGAGTCGGTCGGACTGCTCGAGGCGCGCATCGTACTGGCTCGGTCGGGTAACGTCTCCATTGCGCGGTGCGAGTCGTATCCGTGCGAGTCAGTCGGAGCGGTTCGGACCCGTGAACGAGTCGGTCGGCGATTTCGCGTACGCTCACATCGTACTCGCTCGCCCGGACGCATGCACGAATCGGTCGGAAAAGAGGCCTCCGAATCGGATCCGGTAAAGCCGAATCCGATTCGGTGCCCTACCGGCCGAGATCGGAATCGGCCCCTTAATATATATTGGAGTGGGAATAGTAAATTATATATGTTTGGTATCCAGCACCTTCCCTGACTGAATAAAAATTGGAGTGGGAATAGTAAATTATATATGTTTAGTGTTCAACACCTTCTGTGAGTTAATGTAGTCTATAGTGGGAATAGTTAAGATATAAATATATATTATGGTGTAAGTATAATGATATAGTTGTAAATGTTTGTAAAAAATTAATAGTTTTTAAAGTACATTGATGTAATATGTATATTTTAATATATATACAATTTTTCAAAACAGGTAAAATAAATACAGAAATATATTTATATTTTATTTATAATTTTATTTATAATGGAAGATTGATAAAAAAAAGAGAAAAAGTATTTTCGTTTGTTAACTATATTTAATATATATTGTTCAACACAGGAAAAAAATACATTTTTTACATTTTTGAAATATTATTTATTTTGTTCATATTTATACATTTATATATAATATTTTTGAAAAAAAGGATTACACATTTTTATTCTATTACATTATATTGTTGTACATTTTTACAAAAACAAAGAAGTAGGTATTAATTCCTTTTTGTACATTTTTCAAAACATATCATGTTTTTGGTAACAGTAGATACATTATTTTTTAATATTGTGCATATCTTTTACATTAATACATATAGTGTACATATAATATATGTTTTAAGAAATTTTTCTATAAAACATTTTTATAATTATTTCTATTTTTTAACATATGTTATAATTTTGTTCATATTATTTATATTTTTAATATAAATCATATTAATTAGTACATAAGTCTTTTTGCAAACACAAACATTTTTCATGACATTAATACATTTTTTCACATTACTTAAAAAAGTACAGATTTTTAATGTACATTGTACATTACATGTATATTTTTTTAATTATGTTAATAAATATAAATTTTTTAATAATATTTATTATTATAATTTTACATTAGAAATATTATATCAAACATTTTTTTATACATTACTATTATTTTGTAGTATTTTTACAAAAATCTACAGTAGTGCATTTGTAATGTATAATAGTTTTAATAAAGAAAAATATAAATCTTTATTATTTAAGGCAGCCATTTTTAAACTAAACTTGTATTTTGTAAGCTATCGGTTTTCTTTTAGGTCATTTCTGAGGGGAGAAGCTCGCGGTTGGAAGCTGCGTCGCATCGGTTAAGGTAAGTTTAATTTAAACTTTAATTTAGGGTTAATTTGAAGGTAGTGTCGTACTATATAGTGTATGTAGTGTTAGGTTTTTCAGTTTTTGGTGAGTTACATGTTTAAATTATAAGTGTGCGAAATGCAGTTAGTTTGTTTAATGGTCGGTGTTAGTGTTTGATAGATATGTGTAATTTTGTTTAAAGTTTGATGATAGTTTTGTATTTATTTCTAATATGATATAATGTATATGTGTATTTGTGCGGGAGGTATTGTTTTATCGTGGGGAGAAGAATGCATTTTTTTTTAAGGAAGTGTGTATTAGTTTTAGTAAACTAATAATTATTTGACACTTCCTTAATTTTTCGAGTTTTCCTGGAGGGTTTCTTTTTTTAAATCTATTTTTCGGGATTTTTATGGTTTATCATTGGTGGACCTATTGCTGATGGATTCTTTTTTCTACAGTTGTATTTTTCCCTTTTTTGGGGTTTATTTTTTTACTTATTGGGATTTCAACCAACTGTGGATTTGTTTATGGCAGTTTGGATTACCGTTCTTCAGCTACAAAAACAGTAAATAATTTTAAATTATTTATAGTGGGTGGGAAATGTTTATAATGTAATTGTTATTGTTATTTATGTTATATAAAATATTATTATGTCAATTTATTTTTTAAATATTAATTAAAATATTTCACAAAATAATTATATTTTTGGAGTTAAAAAAATATATTTATTTGACTGTTTGTTTTTAGATGACTTGTTTTTGGGGTTTTGAGGTACATTTATTTAAAGTAGGCTTTTAGCTATTGTTTCAAGATACTCTAGTCATTTAGTTGTTGGGTAGAGTATTGTAAGTACTCAAACATTTGTTTAGTTTGCTTTGTTAGTTTTGGGCCTAGTTGTGTTATAGACTGTTCCATTCTTAGTTGTTGGTAGCTTTGTTCTTTTTGGATAGATTGTAATAGTTTATGTAGAGTGGGTGTAGTTCTTCCTGTTGTGGCTTGGAAGGCGTTATGCCATCCTTCCACAGCATTATTAGTTTTGGCTTCTTTGTTTAGGGTACTGTTATATACATTCCACCATGGAATGTGGTATTTAGGCTGTCTTCTGTGTCCAGATCTGTGTAGCCTTCCTACCCAGGTATCCTCAAAGTAGTCAAGTAGGGGACTTCGTTTTTGCTCATTTTGTTGGTAGTAGGGACTTTCAATTAATAAATTGTAGTGCTCGGCTACGTCAGTAATTGGTACGTATGCTAGTGCTATTAGTTTTTTAATCTGATATGCAAAGCTGCTATTTGTTGCATATTCTACACTTAGGGCCCGATTCCGATCTCGCTCGGAAAGCCCTCCGTACGACTCGGATCCGGAGGGCTTTCCGAGCAAGACGTGCTCTGGTAGTCCGAACGAGCGAGTACGATGCAGCTGTATGCTTACGGACTCGGTTTGCTCGGACTCCCATTGAACTCTATGGGAGCCTGTGTACAGACGCGTACACAGGCTCCCATAGCAGAAAAGGGGTGGGTGGGGAAAAGTGTACACCTGCCACACCGTGCATGCTTGGATCGGGGGGACCCATGGGCACCCCCCCGTGATAGATTCGGAGGGCCCCGGGTGAAGGGGGGCCTGTTACGGCCCCCCGAAGTACGCTTCCGACAGCAGTTTCGCGAAGCGGCTGTCCGAATTGTGCATTGTACTCGCTCGGTCGGAAATCGGCTCCATTGCGCGGCACGATTCGTCTACAAATGAGACGTACGGAGCGATTCGGGTCCGGAAACGATTCGATCGGCGCTTACGCGATCTTTGCATCGTACTTGGTCGTTCGGACTTGTGAGAGATTCGGTCGTGAACAAGGGCTACGAATCGGATCCGGTAAAGCCAACTCCGATTCGGAGGCCTTCCGAGCAAGATCGGAATCGGGCCCTTAGTGTAGATTTGTGGAGGTGCCTCCAAATGCATTGGTTAAAGTGATAATAGCAACCTTGGATTGCTGTGTGAGGGTACTGTTTTAGTATGGCTTGCATCATTGACTGTTCAAAGTCAACGATTACTTTTTGGGGAAAGTAATTATTGGTTTCTTGTTTTACTTTGGTTAAAAGTTCAACATAGGTGGTTGTTTGCTTGTTTGGAAATAGAGCATACATGAAGGGGATGTTTGTATGTTGATAAAGTCCATGTATTTTATATAACTGGTAATGGTTTGGGACATATTTTAAAAGTCCCATCCATCATCCATGTTTCTCAGTTTTGTAATTTCAGTAAATTTGTTGGAGTCCCAAACATTATTATTCTTTTGTCAGCTGATTTATTGTCATAAAGAAGAAATTGTTCTTCAGTATGAGTAACTGTGAGTTCAGGTGGTATTTCTACTTCAGCAAAAGTTTTGGGGATAGGTGTGGTGGTAGCAGTAGCTTTTAGTTCTAGCTATTGTTCTTTTTAGTGAGGATATTGAGGGCATTTGGCCAGTTGCATGCTCTGGGACTCTGGTGAGCATGTGTTTAAGTATTTCTGTTGTGGGCTTTTGAGTTGCAGTGCTAATTTCTTTTATATTTTCTAAAGCATTTCTAACTTCAATTTCAGCTATGTTAGGGGGTGGTTATGCTCGCTAACATATAATACAGTTGTTTCCTTTGTAACAGCCCTTCCATAACATTTGTTAGAATAATAATTGCTACATTTCCAGTTAACTTTGTCCCCTGTTTGCTTTTCTTGGGTGTACACATACCCCATATAACATAATAACAATTTGCCTTTCTGGGAAGTAGTAAATTGGGCCCCTTCAGTCATGGTGATGCTTCAAATGCTAAGAGAAATGTATATAAAAATTAATAAAAGTATTCCTGTTCTGTTTTATTTTCTAAAACATGTACATTGTCAATTTTATACTTACAAAGTTCAATTTTGAAGATTTTTTTCAATCCTGATGCTTTTTCTTTGCTGTTTGCTTTTGGTATTTCTTTAGAAATTGCTGTAAAAAAAAAGAGTAATATTAATTAATTTGTTTGTGTTTTTAGGGGGAGGAGTTGTGGTCAGCTTGTACTTCTGTTTGGCATTTAAAAAAATAGTTTTAGTTAATTTGAGAGTAATACTTGCCTTATTTGCAAATTGACTTTTCACACTGTTCTGCAGTTCTTTGACGCTGTTCAGAATTATCTGTAGAGGAGATATAATTAAAAAAATACATATTAATTATTTGGTTCATACAAAATTGTTTTAAGAACATTTTTAGTAGCAGTAGTTTTAAAATGCTATTTTACTTACTTTGTGGAGCTGTAATCAGAGTTTTCTATAATGCAGTTCAATGTTGTGTCAGCAATACGGCAGAGTTTCTCCTTATTGTTGCTTTTTTGGTTGCAAGGTAAAATAATGTTGATTTTGCGTGTGTTTATATAGGGGCCGATTCACAGAACTAATCTGAGATAAAATCCTAAACTTACTACTTTTGGTATTCACAGAAGGCATTTAGTAGTAGTAAAGTTAGGACTCCTAACTTTATTACTACTAAACTGAGACAAAATCCTAACTTTACGACTTTCGGTATTCACAAAAGGCATTTAGTAGTAGTAAAGTTAAGAGTCCTAACTTTACTACTACTAAATGCCTTCTGTGAATACCAAAAGTAGTAAGTTTGGGATTTTATCTCAGTTTAGTAGTAGTAAAGTTAGGAGTCCTAACTTTGGGCATCATTACGATGGCGGGCGGACAAAGTCCGCCCGCCACCGTAACGGAGCACGGGACCGACCGCCGATGCTCCTGCGGTCCCGCCATGCAAATTAGGATCTGCCCGCCACACTGTCGAGCGCATTCTGGGCCTTTTACATTGCGGGTGGATCTGCTGGCTGCAGACCCGCTCGCAATGTAACAGGACTGTGCACAGCATTGCAATGCACAACATGGCAGGCACCACGTGGTGCCTGACACGTGGTGCCACCCTCCCAACACCCTGGGGGCCCACAACGGGCCCCCAACAGCAAGAACTGCATGCCTTTCCATGGCGGCATCGCCGCCATGGAAATGTAATTTACCACCTACATCATAATATGGATGGCAGTGTCTTGCAGACACCGCCACCATATTGTGTCCCTTTTCCGCACGGTCGACAATTCGACCGGCGGGAAAGCAAAGGGCGGTCTTTCCGTCCGCCGCGGTGCCCCCGCCATACTAATATGGCGGGGGCGAACCAGGGACATATGGCGGGCGGATCGCCACCGCCGGGCCGGCGGTGGCGATCCGCCCGCAATCATAATGGGCCCCTTTACTACTACTAAATGCCTTCTGTGAATACCAAAAGTAGTAAGTCTAGGATTTTATCTCAGATTAGTAGTAGTAAAGTTAGGAGTCCTAACTTTACTACTACTAAATGCCTTCTGTGAATACCAAAAGTAGTAAGTTTAGGATTTTATCTCAGTTTAGTAGTAGTAAAGTTAGGAGTCCTAACTTTACTACTACTAAGGGGTCGATTCCGATCCCGGCCGGAAGCGCACCGAATACGATTCGTTCGGAAAAAATACGAGCCGAACGCGTTTTTCCCGAACGATTCGAACAGTCGTCCGAGCGAGCAAGTACAATGCGCATTACTGCTAAAATTCCGAACGAGCCGTACGTACCCATTCCATCTCCAGTTCCCCGACCGAGCTGGATCCTGAAACGCCGATTCGAGTCGCACGGAAGCAAATACACAGCACCTTCCGGCCGGACTAGTACAATGCGCAATCCGTACGCGCCGAACTGGTCGCTACGTCCGGCACGTCAGAGCATCCGGGAGAGCCGCATATAAGCTCCGATTCGCGCCACAAGACGATCCACGGCTACGAGACGAACAAGCCAGCTACGAGTACGAGTCGAAGCCACGAGAAACCCGAACGAGACGAACCAACCATGAATCCCATCGCGCAGGTCCTACCAATACTCTACATCTATTACCGGAACCGGTACGGACGCGTACGGCGGATACGGTAAGTCAAACACCCACTACACAAACAAACGACACGTACCCGACATATGTCACACACACATAGGGATGCAGAAATGACGTACACTAGCAACTGCAGAACCTTAGGGGCGGGATGGCTATCACCAATGCCATACACACCCATAGGGGCCTGGATGCCTACCACTAACACCACCCCTACTCAGGGGGGCTGGATGCCTACCACTACCACCACCCCTACTCATGGGGGGCTGGATGCCTGTCACTACCAGCACCCCTACTCAGGGGGGGCTGGATGCCTACCACTACCACCACCCCTACTCAGGGGGGGCTGGATGCCTACCACTACCACCACCCCTACTCATGGGGGGCTGGATACCTGTCACTACCAGCACCCCTACTTAGGGGGGCTGGATGCCTACCACTACCACCACCCCTACTCATGGGGTGCTGGATGCCTGTCACTACTACCATCCCCACACATAGGGGAATTGATGCCTACCACTACCACCACCCCTACTCAGGGGGCTGGATGCCTACCACTACCACCACCCCTACTCAGGGGGGCTGGATGCCTACCACTACCACCACCCCTACTGAGGGGGGGCTGGATGCCTACCACTACCACCACCCCTACTCATGGGGGGCTGGATGCCTGTCACTACCAGCACCCCTACTCAGGGGGGCTGGATGCCTACCACCACCACCACCCCTACTCAGGGGGGGCTGGATGCCTACCACTACCACACCCCTACTCAGGGGGGGCTGGATGCCTGTCACTACTACCATCCCCACACATAGGGGAATTGATGCCTACCACTACCACCACCCCTACTCAGGGGGTTCTGGATACCTACCACCACCACCACCCCTACTCATGGGGGGCTGGATGCCTGTCACTACCAGCACCCCTACTCGGGGGGTGGATGCCTACCACTACCACCACCCCTACTCATGGGGTGCTGGATGCCTGTCACTACTACCATCCCCACACATAGGGGAATTGATGCCTACCACTACCACCACCCCTACTCAGGGGTGGCTGGATGCCTACCACTATCACCACCCCTACTCAGGGGGGGCTGGATGCCAACCACTACCACCACCCCTACTCATGGGGTGCTGGATGCCTGTCACTACTACCATCCCCACACATAGGGGAATTGATGCCTACCACTACCACCACCCCTACTCAGGGGGGGCTGGATGCCTGTCACTACTACCATCCCCACACATAGGGGAATTGATGCCTACCACTACCACCACCCCTACTCATGGGGGGCTGGATGCCTGTCACTACTACCATCCCCACTCATAGGGGAATTGATGCCTACCACTACCACCACCCCTACTCATGGGGTCCTGGATACCTACCACCACCACCACCCCTACTCAGGGGGGGCTGGATGCCTACCACTACCACCACCCCTACTCAGGGGGGGCTGTATGCCTACCACTACCACCACCCCTACTCATGGGGGGCTGGATGCCTACCACTACCACCACCCCTACTCAGGGTGGGCTGGATGCCTGTCACAACTACCATCCCCACTCATAGGACGTGTAATGCATGACACAACCAGCATACTCCAACATAAGGAATGTCAGCAAAAGACATCCCCCCAACATCATGACAAGAGTGTGTAGTCTGTGTCAAATGCCTACAACACTGAACATGACATTGAACATACAATGTGACCCCCTATCACATGTGTCACACAAAAATGTGTGTGGCCTTCACAATGCAAGCAGACCATGACCACTGTGGCAATGGGGTCTAAACCCCCATCATCACAGTGACCAAAAGGTACGTGTGGGGTCCATAGCTGAAGCACATTTTGAACATTGTGGCAATGGGGTCTAAACCCCCATCATCACAGTGACCAAAAGGTAAGTGTGGGGTCCATAGCTGAAGCACATTTTGAACATTGTGGCAATGGGGTCTAAACCCCCATCATCACAGTGACCAAAAGGTAAGTGTGGGGTCCATAGCTCAAGCACATTTTGAACATTGTGGCAATGGGGTCTAAACCCCCATCATCACAGTGACCAAAAGGTAAGTGTGGGGTCCATAGCTCAAGCACATTTTGAACATTGTGGCAGTGGGGTCTAAACCCCCATCATCACAGTGACCAAAAGGTAAGTGTTGTCATGGAAAAAGCTGCAACTGCCAAACAGCATGGATGATTCCTGGTCACAGAACAACAAACACATCAGTGGCAAAGTAGTGGTTGTGTCCCATAGCAACGTAGATTGGGTGAGGCAAACAGTGCAGTGCAAATAAAACATACCTTTGGCCATGTGCAGACAAACATCACCCATGGGGACTGACATCGTCTCCATTTATCAATTACACAATGCCAGAAGTGACCATCATAATGCAGACCCACATATCTGCACTAATGGACACACAAATGTAGATATCCTGGGGAGACTGTAGATGTGAGGTGAACAAATACCATACCATGGCAGCAATGGGACATACGAACCATGATTATTCTGCTGACTGATGACCTAGGAGTCCCAGGGACAGCATGGGAAATCCTCCAAACAACATACAGGCAATGGCACACCAAAGATATGCCAATGCAGTGGTGCAGATGCACAAACACAAACAGGCAGCCTCACACTGCATATCAAACACAACAGGTGATGGGGGTGTGCCAGTGTCCCCAGGCAACCATACAACACATGAGGAGGCCTGAATTCCAATTACACAGATGTGTATACAGTGCCATACAAAAGTAACTCATGGATCGGATTCCCCTATGTGGGCAATCAGGCATTGTTAGATGAGAGGGACCCCAAATTACACATGTCACACAAGCTTGTAGGAACAGCAACTAACACAGCAAGACACAGACCCACCACAGCACTACCCCCAGGGACCCCACATTGTGGTGACACTAGCCTGCATGATAATCCCACTGTGATGACAAAGGTAGATGTCGTTCACACTGTGAACCACAGCCATGTCTCCTGAGCAACAAACTACCATCACACCTACACAAGCACAAGTCAATCAGCACGGCCTGTCAGCCAAGGCCAATATGGAGGTAGGGGTCTAGCCGTGCAACAACTCACATTTGCACACACTCAACACCACACACCTTGATCTCCACCAATGTGCAGCAGTGAAGCTCACATGGACAGGTGACATTGCACATGCACCCATGACAATCCCAGGGGTGGTTGTGGGAACTAAGGTGCAGAAACCCATCACACCTGGCCAGTCAACAAGACTCGTGAATGTCTGACACACTGCACAGTACACCGTACATGGGCATGACGCGAACTCCACCCCAATCAATGGGATCCCGGCCACAGTCACACACCAATGAAGAAGCCAAGGTCACCCACAAAGAACACACGTAGACAACTTCCAACATTGCAGCTCTGACCCTGAGGAGTGGCAGCAGTCACACACACAACGTGTCACAATCACTGAAAGCTACCACAAACTGTAAATTACATGACTTGTGTAACCAACAAGTGCCAAGGGGAATCCTGACTGTGTCTCATCTGCGTTTGCCCACATCCCCAGCCCTGACAACAAAGACAACTAGGGATGACAACCTGATGAACATTAGTTTGCCATGCACCCACATCACGGAGAAACCAGGTACAAGATGCTGGATGAACACAGGACAACTCAGCAAGCATCACAAACAGGAACATCCGTAGGGACACAGCCGGTGTAGGAAAAGGGAAGGGAACACACACAGACATGCTTACACAACACACAACACGGGCCCAGGCAATGTCACGGGATTACACACTGCCATGAGGGCACTCCACTCCTGTGGAAGGTCCACTGTGCCAAACCTTGTCTGTGCACCACTCAAACATGTCAGCAAAACACACGGTCAGTGAGTCAACAATCACAACACACTGAAGGCTCTGCTCACATCAGCCTGGGTACGGGAGTGTCACGTCAGTCATCTGCATATACCCAAAACACGTGTCAAGCAAGTTGCACTGTACACACAGATGAGTCCTTCAACATTGCTGTGCTAAACTGCATGTCCAGTGGAGATGGGCACACAGTCAGGGAAATAGAAACATTGAACAGTGGTAAGCCCACCAGATGTGCATCAGTGTAAGCCACAGATGTCAATTTACAAATGCAAAACGTACATCCCTGTGTCAAATGCAGAACATTACACCCTCAGACTGCAGCAAAGGATGCTATGGATCCAGACTAGATTAGGACACATATCCCATGGACCACATGGAGTCCATCACACAACACTTCATTTACCTGATCTGAACACTATTACAACAGCAAATGCATGATGATACTCATCTACATCATGTACATCAAAAGAAAAACCACTAGTAAACAAAAAGAGGCTTTATTCAGTAAATTTGAAAGAAAAATTAGAAGTCCAAAAGAAACTAAGGCCAATGGCCAGTCCATATACACAGTCCGAACAGGGTGATATGTGACAACTTGTCACCCATTGCTTGCCTGCACTGGTACGGACAGGGGACATCCCCCTCGGAGGGGCATACAAGGGGCAGGCCAGGCACCGCAGGGACAGGATCAGGGGATGCCAGAAGGAGGCAGTGAAGGGGGGGTGGGTGCAGGAGTGTCACCGGCAACTGCAGTGGAGGTGTCTGACTCAGTGGGGGCCGGCACCACTGTAGGGCACAAGTCAGATGGTGTGGGTGTTGGCACCACTGCAGTGGGCCGGTCAGATGGAGTGGACTGGGTCCCCACTGCAGTGCCCAAGTCAGACGGGGTTGTTGTGGACTCCACTGCAGTGCATAACTCCAAGGGAGTGGAAGGGGGGGCAGATGAGGTGGGCAGGACAGAGGGGGTGACCCGGTCTCCACACCAGTGGCACAAACAGGCTGAGCGTCTGGCTTGGGGGTGGAAGAGCAAGTGGTAGGGGGAGGGCCTAAGCATTTTGGGGATGCGGTATGGGTGTGTGGGGGAACCTGGGGCAGGGTGTGGCGGGGGAACCTGTGTAGTGGTGGCCTGGGGGATGGAGGAGAGAGACTGTGTGGTGGAGCTGCGTGGTGGTGGGGTCTTGCCCTTCCTGGTCCGGGGGACTTCCGAATGGGGTCCTCAGTCTGCCTGTGCCTGGGGGAGGGTGTCCGGGTGTGAGGGGCACTCCCCTCTGTGTGTGGTGGTCGCCTCTTCCGCCTGTGCGTTGGCTCAGATGGATCTGTGGGGAAGAGGCCAAGCTCACAGAGGAAGAGCTTCTGGGAGGGGGGGGGTTGCAGGTGAGGCAAGGGAAGGGGTTTTGGAGGGAGAGGTGTCTGAGGACTGCGCAGTGCTCATGGATGTGTGTGTGTGTGTGTTCCTGGGCCCCATCCCCTGTGAGTGAGGTATCAGTCCCCTGACTGTGCGTGCGTGTGCGTCTGGATTTTGGCATGTGTGTCTGTGGGCTGCTTGTGTCTGTGCTGGTGGGTGCCTGTGCTGGTGTGTGTGTGCTTGGGACAGGCAGGGTGCTGGGGATTGTGGATGGGGCAGAGGTAGGAGGGGTGAGGGACTGTTGCAGGAGGGACACTGCTGCCGTCAGTGAGGAGGCCATGGACTGATTGGTCCGATGTAGGGCAGACATGCCAGATGACATGCCCTCCATGAATGACACCAGTTGTGTCAACAGACCCGTGTGTGCATGGAGGACACTCAGCACTGATGTCTGCCCTACATGGATCTGTTTAAGCAAGTCCACAGCCTCCACACTCAGGGCAGCAGGGGAGACAGAGGCAGGGGGTGCGGTGCCTGGCATGAAGGAGACACGCTCCCCTACACGGGAGCCACCACGGACATGTGGGATGGGAGCATATGGGAGGGTGGAGATGGTGGTGGTGGCGGGGGCAGACTTGCTTGATTTTGTCTCTGGTCTGCTGACACCCGCCTCCACAAGGGAGTCCTCACTGGAAGTGCTGTGGTCCCCAGCCGAGGTGGTCATAGCTGAGGTCTCCTCAGTGGGGCTCCCCTCACCCTCCGTGCCACTGGGTCCCTCGGTCTCCCCTGCAGTGGACCCAGTCTGGCTCTGCCGCTCCTCCTGGTCCGTGGAGCTGTCTCCTCCTGTGGCCGTGGATGTATCTGCAAAGAATCAGGATAAACAGAGCAACATTAGTCACCTGTACTGACCACACACGCCACAGTAAGTACAGCACATCACAGAGCAAGCCCTGCCATCATTTGCTAGACATTGCAATAAGTGCTGACACTGATTTGAAGAAGCCCATTGTCTGCCTGACAGTCATTCATGCCACACATATCCTACCTGTCCATGCACCCATCTGTCTGGTGCCTGTTGTATGCGACTAATCATATGTGCACACATGCACCACATACACAGTTGTTGGACATCCAAGAGAACATGTGGAAATGTGTCACTCCAAACACATGTCATCTCCTGCCACTGACTCAGTACATGTGTCAGGAAAAGTGACGGGCAGAGTCTCTGTCGATATGCGGGTTTTGCTTCCATCACCAGACACAATGATGTCCTCATGTCCTGATAGACAATGCGACAATGGTGTGCTTGCAGGACATATCACACTACTGCTGGATCACCCTTTGTGAGTTGAATGTCATGGCACAGGCCTGTCTGGCAAGTCAGTCATAACTGTCTCCTGTCACAGGGGCAGTGCACACACACAACACCAGTCTACACTGTGTCACAATCATGGAAGTTTTGGGTATGCAAGCCCTGTAGCTGACAGGTGCACATGTGCACCCCTGGCCACCCACATCATGAGGACTAAGATGATCCCACGTCAATCAAATGAGACATTTGAGTGACTGCAAACACAAATCCATACACATGGGCACTTCACCGTCTGATGAGAATGAACCAAAGCTGCCTGCACCTCAATGTTTCATACACCTTTGTGCACAGTCAAGGGATCAGAGACCTATGCATTAACCAATGTGCAGATCCCATAGTCACAACTCAGATGGCTGGCCACCCCAAATTGTTAAACACTCCAGGAGTCAAAAAAGCAAGGCCACACCACGGTGACACAGAGGCAGACACCTGAGTGCACCCTTCACAATGCCCAATATGTATGCTGACACACGTGAGTGGGAGAACAGAGTGCCTTCGATGTACGGAGTAGGCATTACAATCCTGGTCCATGTGCAACATGGTATTGCCCTGTACACTAGGCAGGTGGCTATGCATGTGTCACACACATGATGTACATACTTCTGAGGCTCCCCCCTTGGTCTCTGCTGCAGCATGGGTGTGTGGCACATACCCCAGACATGTGGTGAGTCAGAGCAGCAATTGGAACACATTGTGAAGCCATACCCAGAGTACATGTCAGATCACAGGCATTGTGTGAGCAATTGTACCACCCATGCAGCCCACAACAAAGTTCCTGTAACTGATGATGTCCCCAACTTGAACCACAGGTAACTGCAAGTACACAGTACCCAAGTGACCTAAGTCACAGACTGTAAGGGCCACACCTGTGTATCAGATGAGGAGGGGGCATGACACAAGTGAGGGACATGAGTCCAGGACGACAAGACAGTTGTACTGTGGACGTGGAACCAGGCTAAAGGAGTGCATAGAGCATGTTAGTCATAGTACACAGAAAAGGTTAGCACTTACCCCCTCCTTGCTGCTGTCTGGCCTTCAGCTGCCCATCCAGGTCAGGGAAGACCACCGCCAGAATCCAGAGCATGTGGGGGGTCAGGGTCCGGTGTCCGCCCCTCCTGCGAGGAGGCGACAGCTTCAGCTGGACCCTTGCGATCCTCCGGGTCCAGCCACAAAGGTCCTGCCACCTCTTCTGGCAGTTGCGGATCCTGCGCCTGTAGACCCCCACAGATCTTACTGCCGGACGATGGTCAGCCAGATGTCCTGCTTCTGGTGGGCATCAACTTGTGAAGATGACAAAGTGAAAAGGCCATTACTACACATGCAACATATCCGTGCATCACACAGTTGGATATACATGTCTCAATCACAGGGGCATATGATGTACACAGGTAGTGCAACTATGGCTATGAACAGTTGTCCAGCAGTTACTAAATGGTATCATTGCCTGGGAAGTAAAACCTTGTTGGAATGCACTGTTACTGCACTATACCTGTTCAGTGCATGTAACTACACACTTTGGGGGGTGACAACTACTCAGTGAGCATGCTAGCCACTGGTGTACACACTGTAAGTCTTGCTAGTCAGACAACATGCACAATCAGTAAGGCAGTGGACAGCACACTCACCTGCTCCCCTGGTTTCCCATACAGCTTGCTGTACTGTGGAAGGAGGCTGTCCAGCAGGGCCTGGTTCTCCTCAGTGCTGAAGGCTGGGGCTCTCTCCACAGTACGTGCCATTGCAGTAGCCCGAGGATGCAGAGACAGCAGCAGTGGTGGTGGCAGATGTCGTCCTGTAGCATGTAGTGCAGGCAAGTGAGCTCTCAGGGGACCAGCCAGCATTATATGTGTGCTGCACAGGCAGATACTGTCCCATGTGTCCAAAGTGATAGGTCCAAGTCGTTTGCATCTTCTGAATCTGGCCAATCCATGGAATTGCACCACTTATACACTCCCACAGTATCCTTCAAAAGTTCAACTTCATGACACCCATGAATTTGCAACATTGTTGTGGGTGGCCAGCTGAATTCACTGCATCCGACTCGTAAAGGCTTTGAAAACGCGTCCGTTACCATGTCAGTCCATAGCCAATGCGTGCGCATCGATCGGTCCATTGCTGTACAACGCGTATTTCGAAAAACAACACGCATCCGTCCACATCATATGCAATGGCCAATGCGTGCGCACCGATCGGTCCATTGCTGTACAACGCGTATTTCGGGAAACGACACGCATCCGTCCACATCATATGCAATGGCCAATGCGTGCGCACGATCGGTCCATTGCTGTACAACGCGTATTTCGGGAAACGACACGCATCCGTCCACATCATATGCAATGGCCAATGCGTGCGCACCGATCGGTCCATTGCTGTACAACGCGTATTTCGGAAAACGACACGCATCCGTCCACATCATATGCAATGGCCAATGCGTGCGCACCGATCGGTCCATTGCTGTACAGCGCGTATTTCCGGAAACGACACGCATCCGTCCACATCATATGCAATGGCCAATGCGTGCGCTCCGATCAGTCCATTGCTGTACAACGCGTATTTCGGGAAACGACACGCATCCGTCTACATCATATGCAATGGCCAATGCGTGCGCACCGATCGGTCCATTGCTGTACAACGCGTATTTCGGGAAACAACACGCATCCGTCCACATCATATGCAATGGCCAATGCGTGCGCACCGATCGGTCCATTGCTGTACAACGCGTATTTCGGGAAACGACACGCATCCGTCCACATCATATGCAATGGCCAATGCGTGCGCACGATCGGTCCATTGCTGTACAACGCGTATTTCGGGAAACGACACGCATCCGTCCACATCATATGCAATGGCCAATGCGTGCGCACCGATCGGTCCATTGGTGTACAACGCGTATTTCGGAAAACGACACGCATCCGTCCACATCATATGCAATGGCCAATGCGTGCGCACCGATCGGTCCATTGCTGTACCTGTACAAGTCACTCGCATATGTCACCATGGTTGTCACTGGTGCATGTATGCCAGCCACAATTACTTGCCAGGGACTCAGGGGCACACCTACAACACCACAGCCTGTCCACACTGTATCCTAAGGCATGTAAGGCTGCATTACCTGTGTGTGTATGGGGGTCAACATGTGGTTTGTTGGGTGGCACTTGGGGGCAGCCACTCCCAGGCTGTGCACGTGTTCATGGGGACAGAATCCTTTGTGTGTTGTGCACATGACCACTGTGATGTGCAACTATTCAGTTCAGAGCATGTGGCATGGTCACATCTCCAGGTTGTGTATGTGTATGTTATGTCACATACACCCTGAGTCCCATATGGGATGGTATGTACGTCACAGGGTGACCCATTGCCACAATTGTGATGGCCCTCCATAGTCTGTGTGCATGTTGTGTTTCAGATGTCTTGGATTCCATGTGCACAATGTGAGACAGTCTCCACATCCACGTTGTTTGTGCATCGACTTTGATGTTGTGCGTGTGTGTGTCACAGACGTCCATGTCTGTCCTGCAGAGGCAACAGGGGCCACTACCTGTGGGAGTCATGGTTGTTTTGCTGGCGTGTACATGATACTCCATGTCATGCCAGTGTCCATGTGGCAATACAGGGTCCCTGGGAATCTACCTGTCAAAGAGCTGTGATGCCTGGGGCACATCTGTCCTCACTTGTCACTGTGGTGTGTGTTTGGAACGTGACAGCAGTACATGTGTACTGTGACACAGCCAAATGAATTCCCATAGCACAACCTGGAACTTGTTGTCAACACATGTTGAACTGAGATGTTAGATGTTGGCCATGTAGGTGCCATATATGTCCATACAGAACGGCACACACATCAAGTACTTGTGTCTCGTAATGATGTATCATGTGATATTAAGTATGGTCAATGCCACATATGTGGGGTGACTGACAATCTTTCTTTGTTCACCTATGCACTGCAGGGCACCAGCTGTCCATAGACCATTCCCTGACCTTGCAACCATAGTTGAACGTGACTGCATCCGACGGTACCGCTTCAACAGGCCGCTTATTGAGGAATTGGCGGTGCAGTTGGCCCCACATTTGCAACCAGGCTGGCCATACCCTGCAGCGCTGACCCCCAAGGTGAAGGTGATGGCAGCCCTACACTTCTTTGCCACCGGTACCTTTCAACACACTGTGGCGTCTGCTGGTGGGATGTCAGAGACCATGTTCAGCCGTGTGCTACGCGATGTTTTGGAGGCGATGTTGAGATACTTGAACCAGTACATCTATTTCCCTAAACGTCAACAACTCACTGACGTCAAGAGTGACTTCTATGCCCTGGGGAGGATGCCACATGTCATCGGCTCCATTGATGGGACACATGTGGCTTTGGTACCACCACAGGCACATGAGCAGGCATACAGGAACAGGAAACATTACCATTCCATCAATGCCCTGGTGGTATGTCTTGCAGATATGAGCATCTCACATGTGTGTGCACGTATCCCCAGTTCTGCACACGATGCCTACGTAATGAGGAGTAGTCGCATCCCGAGGATGATGTCACAGATGCAGAACCAGCGTGCCTGGCTTGTCGGTGTGTGCTGACTTTGTACCATTGTGTGTGTTCTGCAATGTAGTATTCCACCCTCTTTTCCAAGTCAGCTAATGTGCAATTGTCTGTATGTAGGTGACTCCGGATACCCCAACATGCCGTGGTTGCTGACACCCCTCAGGAACCTTGTGACACCAGCCCAGATGCGCTACAATGAGGCACATGGTCGGACCAGGAGAGTGATCGAGTGGACATTTGGTCTCCTGAAGAGCCGCTTTCGCTGCCTGGACAAGACAGGAGGGGCCCTCCCATATGCCCCTGCAAAGGTGTGCAAGATTGTCATCGTCTGCTGCATGTTACACAACCTGGCAGTGCGGAAGGAGTTGCCTCTCATCCTGGATGACGATGACCAACATCCGCCACCTGTGGAGGATCCTGGCCCGGGCCACGATGCCAGTGATGATGATGATGATGAGGGGAATGTCCGCACACAGCTCATCACCAACTTCTTCAGCTGAATGTGAGTATACAGAGTTGGTATGTCAATGATTTGAGTTTGCATGATATGTGTTGGTGGTGCTCTGTTGCTGTTTAAGTGTGGCCATGTGCTACTTGACTGTATGCGTGCAGCGATGTGTCCTTACAGGTAGTCTGTACTCCCCAACAGTGTTGACATGCTAACTTGGTTTTGTGTAGGTATCTTGTGACATGTATTGGGCATGAGTATTGCTGTTCTGTCCTGTTCTTCAGTGCTTTTGACTGTGTGTCTTGTCTGTCCTTCACAGGGTACTTTCAGAGTTGTTTGGTCAACTGTGATCCCCCGACACCATGATTCAACTTCCAGGGTGGAAGCAGTCGTTTCCCTGCAGGTGATGTGCCACACACCCCTGGACTTTATTTCCTCTACACTTGGTGACTGTGTGGCCACTGCCACGTGGGATTACCTTGCATCTGTAGTGGAAACAACATGTTGCAAATGTGTAATATACCTGTGCTTCACTTTGGGATGTGCGTTGTCTGTGGTCACACATCTGACTGACATTTGCTTACTTCACCTGTGGGCTAGTTAACACAGACTCTGAATAGGTGTGGTGTCTGTGCATTCCACTGTATTTCCTGGCAACATCAGTGTAGGCGATGAGCCATATGGCCCTGGTGTGTATGTGTTGTGTAGCCCTAGTGGTGTGTCTCCCTCATATGTGTCACGTCGCCATGACTCACATGACGGTGTTGAACTTGCTGTAGCAGTTAGCATGCACAGTGTCATTTAGCAGATCATCATCTCCATGACAAAAACAACGTTGGAATCACAACAGAGGCAAGTATGGTGTATTAGTGAGTTTATTTACATACATGTGTGAGGATAGTGCACAGGATGGTGGGTGCTGTACATTGGGATTGGAATCCAAAGTTCCCAGATGAGTTGGAAGTGTTGGCAGCAGAAATGTCCTGAGTAAAGTCCACAGTCATCTGATACATTGGTCCAATTTAAACTCCCCATGTCATGTGGGAGAGTTGGGTTGCATTCGACAGGGTGAACAGTTTTCACACAAAGGAGAATTTCCAGAACAGGTGTTGGGTTCCTGGGGGATGTACATGGCCATCAGCCTCTCAGTTTTCCTTCCTCGGACGACCCCTCTTCTTTCGGGGGGGACCCTCATGTGCAGGCCGCTGCGGTGCAGAGGACTCTCCGCCAGAGTCATCCTCCCTCCCTGTGGCAGATGCAGTTGTTGCGGCACCAGATGTTGTGGGCACACAGGGAGGTGTGGCCATGTTGGTGCTAATCTGGCAGAGGCATGTCAATATGTCCCTATGCACCGCTGTCAGTTCTTGCAATGTGTCCCACTTGGACTCCATGCGAGACATGTGTGTCTCCACACGGGACATGTGGGAGTCCAAGCGGGCATGATGTGCAGCCTGCTGCTGTTGAATGTCCTTGAGGATCCCCACTACCTTGCTGACCTCTCCGGTGCTATTCTGGTACGCATCAGCAATGCGTACCAGTTGTGGGTCATCATGCAGTCCAGACCCCTCTGCAAACAGCGACCTCTGCCTACCACCCCTCCCACCACCCCTGGCCACACGTGCGGAACCTGCGGTGGCACGCACAGGTGACCCTAGGCCCCCTTGGGGGTTGGTACTGGGGTTGTTGTCCGTTGCTTCACGGTGGGCCAGGGTCCCTGTGCTGTTGTCAATGGTGGTCCTTGGTCTGTCCGTGTCGGCGGGGGTGGTCTGTGTGTTGGCAGATGTTGGAGGAGTGGGTGCAGGGGGTGCAGATGGTGGTCCTGCTGGTGCTGCATGATGACTCACACCGGAGGGGCCAGGTAGGTCTTCGCCATCTGAGGAGGGCAGAGGCTGTTCCACACCAGAGAGCTCAGGGGCCCCCGGAGCCTGGGACAGGGACTCTTCATCATCTGCTGCTGTGTCCCCATCATCACCTGTTTTTGGAAGAGACACACAATGTATGTCATGTTTCTACAGGCATCAATGGTTCAAACACCTGACAGTTGTGACTACCTCTGGATGCGGGCCTGTACATTGCATTGTCCTAAGTTGTCACAGTCAGAGGTTGATATTGGTGTAGCACATTGTCCTGAAATGAAATGAAATGAAATGAAATGAAAATGGGTTCTTATAAAGCGCATGGCTACCCGGAAGCGTCCCAGCGCTGAGCGGAACCAGAGTGAGCAACCCGCCTATGGGAAAAGCCAGGTCTTCAGACATTTGCGGAAGGTGAGGTGGTTGGGTTCCCTCCGAAGGTACAGTGGGAGGGTGTTCCAAAGCCTGGGGGCATTATAGGAAAAAAGCCTGCCTCCGCTTCTGGCTCTCTTAATTCTGGGCACTGCTGCCAAATGGAGCATATCCGAGCGGAGGTTTCTGGAGGCTTTGTAAGGACAGATCAGGGTTTTGAAAATGGGTGGTCCAGTCCCTTCTAGGGACCTATGGGCCACACAGAGGGCCTTGAACTTTATTCTCTCCTGAACCGGGAGCCAGTGTAAAGAGCGCAAAGCAGGCTTTGCAGAGCAGCGGTGGCTAGTGCCGATAAGCAATCGTGCTGCAGAGTTCTGAATAGTCTGTAGTCTAGCGACTACTGAGTTGGGGGCCCCCAGATATAGGGAATTGCCAAAATCTATTCTGGACAAGATCAAAGCCTGTATCAGTAACTTTTTTGCTCGGAATGGAAGAAGGGGAGTACTTTACGGATCATTTTAAGCAGACCGTAACATGTGGCGACTGTCTTCCTTGCTTGGGTTTTAAAGGAGAGATCTTGGTCTAGCCAAATGCCTAGGCTCTTTATTTCAGATTTTGGAACTGGGGCCCTACCCATACAGACAGGCCAGAGGGCATTGAAATTCACATTTAAGTGATTGCCAAGCAACATCAGCTCGGTTTTGTCGCCATTAAGTTTGAGATGAGAAAGACTCATCCATTTAGCCACTTCCTTCAGACAGGAGTGTAGGTCAGTGGGTGACTGGTCGGCTTGATTCAGTGCTACGACCAGCTGCGTGTCATCAGCATAGGATACTATGTGGATCCCGAAAGGGGCGACAATATCCGCCAAAGGGGCCATATAAACATTAAAGAGCGTTGGACTCAGGGAGGAGCCCTGAGGGACTCCACACTGCAAGGGCAAAGGATCTGAGGTGATGTGATTTTCAAACACCTGAAAGAGCCTTCCTTCCAAGAAGGATTGAAGCCAAAGAAGAGCTTGGCCTGATACTCCTACCTTTCTGAGACGGTGAACCAGAATTTGATGGTTCACCGTGTCAAAGGCTGCGCTCAGGTCAAGGAGGATAATGGCGGATGAGCCTCCTGAGTCGAGGATCTTTCTAGATTCCTCCGCAACCATTATCAAAGCTGTTTCAGTTCCTTGACGAGGACGGAAACCTGTTTGGGATGGATGGAGTAGATCATGGGACTCAAGAAACGCAGAGAGTAAATGATTAACATATTTTTCTGCTATTTTGCTCACTCCAGGGAGGAGCGAAATAGGTCGGTAATTGCCTAGATCATTGGGATCCAGATGGGGTTTCTTTATAAGTGCTTTGACCATGGCTCTTTTCCACTCGGGGGGGACCAGGCCCGAGGCGAAGGAGGCATTGATCATACTAAGGATGGGGGGAGCAGTTATGGGTGCTGCCATTTTCAGAATATTAAGTGGTGCAGGGTCAAGGGGCGACCCACTTTTCACAGAAGCTAGAATCGGTAAAAAGGTTTCCAGAGTCAAAGGAGTGAAGGTCTCCAGGAGGGGAGCATTCGCGGCTCGGCTAGAGTCAGTGATGTTGGATATAAAAATATTATCTTTCACGGGGAGGAGTTTAAGAATATTTTGCACTTTAAGGTAGAAAAATTGTGCAAGATCGTTACACCGGCGTCCGGAAAAGTCAGGAGTCGTCGGTGAGTCGGGGACTTTTAGTAGCTTTTTGGTGATCTTAAAAATTTCCCTGGGAGAGTTGGCTGCAAGGGAGATCTTTTCCTCAAAGTATAGAGCTTGGGATCTCTTGATTTCAGCTTTATACGTTCGTAAGGTTGCTCTATATTCTAATTTCTTGTCGTGAGAAAAGTCTTTTCTCCAAAGCCTCTCCGATTTTTTACATTGTTGTTTAAGGAGGTGAAGTTCAGGGGAGAACCATGGTGATTTATTAGATCCAGCTTTTTCTGGATGAATTTTTTTGGGAGCACTCGATTGAGTGTGCCTTCAATCCAAGAAGTAAAGCGGTCATAGGTGGTTACCGGATTGGAATCTGGGGGGTAAAGTCTTCCTAAGTTCCTGGGACCATTCTTCCAAGGGGAGTTTGGACCACAAGCGGTTAAGCGTTCGGGACATCTGGGTGTGTGGACCTATGACAGCGGGGGTCCAGGAGAATGGCACTAGGAAATGGTCCGACCATGGGAGGGGAATGGGAGGTTTTCCTTTTAATTCTTCTAAACTGGAGAAGATAGGGTCAAGGAGGTGACCTTTATTGTGGGTAGCTTGAAGGACCTTCTGCTGGAGATGGTAGGACGCAAGGTCTTGGGCAAGATCGATGGCGACCAGGGCAGAAGGGTCATCAAAGTGCAAATTAAAATCTCCCAGGAGAGTAAAGTTGGCGTTGGAGTAAGCAAGGTCAATAGTTGTTTCCACCAGGGATTTGCAGAATTGACCCGGCGCCCCAGGTGGGCGGTAAATAAGAATACCTGAAAGTGTAATTGAGGAGGTAAATTCAATGGAAAATTGGACATTCTCACAGTTTAGTATTGGGCTACCGAGTAGACGGCAGGTCATGTAGTTTTTATAGACAATTGCGATGCCGCCACCCAAGCCTGTCGTTCTGTCCACTTTTTGAATTGCGTAGCCCGGGGCAGGGCTTTAACGATATCGGGCTCTGAGCATGGAGAAAGCCAGGTCTCGGTCAGAAACAGTACTTCTGGTTTAAGATCTGATAGCAATAATGCGAGCTCCGTTGAATGCTTCGGTAAGGATCTACAGTTAAGTAGTAGTAGATGAAAACATTTCCCGGGGAGGCTGAAGTGGGTATGTTTGTGGGGAGCTCATAATGACAGTGTGAACACTTGTGCCTACACTGTGAGTGCTCCAGCACGATGGAATGTGTACATTGGGGTTCTAGAGTTCTATTCAGTTGTTTCAGCTGAGAGCTGGTGTAGCCACAATAGGGTAGGGGTGAAGGTACAGGGGTTGTAGCCCCTTGGCCCGGTCGAGCGCGGACGGGCGCAGATGGGCTTGCCTTAGGCGCACCTTCGGCGCGCCAGCGGCGCGCCCGCTGCGCGCGTCCGCTGCGCGGTCGCGTCATCCGACGCTTTTATCCGCGTTAACAGTGAATTAGGTGCAGCCACTAGAGCGCTGACCAAGGCCTGTGCCACGTTTCCGCCCCTCCCCTGAGCTATAACACAGCTCCCCCTTGTGCAAAACAGCAGTAAGTGGTAAATAAAAGCAGTTTGTTAAAAGCACCGTTAAAACCACAGCGATTTCAGTAAAAGCAGTTATGCTAAAAACCACTCCGTCACCCGTCACCCGGTTACCACAGGGGGAGGCCCCTCTAGTTGCCGCTGCGCGGTCGCGTCATCCGACGCTTTTATCCGCGTTAACAGTGAATTAGGTGCAGCCACTAGAGCGCTGACCAAGGCCTGTGCCACGTTTCCGCCCCTCCCCTGAGCTATAACACAGCTCCCCCTTGTGCAAAACAGCAGTAAGTGGTAAATAAAAGCAGTTTGTTAAAAGCACCGTTAAAACCACAGCGATTTCAGTAAAAGCAGTTATGCTAAAAACCACTCCGTCACCCGTCACCCGGTTACCACAGGGGAGGCCCCTCTAGTTGCCGCTGCGCTGTCGCGTCATCCGACGCTTTTATCCGCGTTAACAGTGAATTAGGTGCAGCCACTAGAGCGCTGACCAAGGCCTGTGCCACGTTTCCGCCCCTCCCCTGAGCTATAACACAGCTCCCCCTTGTGCAAAACAGCAGTAAGTGGTAAATAAAAGCAGTTTGTTAAAAGCACCGTTAAAACCACAGCGATTTCAGTAAAAGCAGTTATGCTAAAAACCACTCCGTCACCCGTCACCCGGTTACCACAGGGGAGGCCCCTCTAGTTGCCGCTGCGCGTCGCGTCATCCGGCGCTTTTATCCGCGTTAACAGTGAATTAGGTGCAGCCACTAGAGCGCTGACCAAGGCCTGTGCCACGTTTCCGCCCCTCCCCTGAGCTATAACACAGCTCCCCCTTGTGCAAAACAGCAGTAAGTGGTAAATAAAAGCAGTTTGTTAAAAGCACCGTTAAAACCACAGCGATTTCAGTAAAAGCAGTTATGCTAAAAACCACTCCGTCACCCGTCACCCGGTTACCACAGGGGGAGGCCCCTCTAGTTGCCGCTGCCAACCTGAAGCATTTCAATGTGAATGTTGAGGTGTGTGCATGGCCAGCATTGGTGGTATTTGGTTGACATCCGGCCCTCCTTCTCCCCCCAGCCCAGTTATCCCACCATGAAGCATGCCACCCTTGCAGTGGGTGCAGGTTGACTCTAAGGATGTCAGTCAGTGGTGTCCTGCTGTTGGTTGGTGCACAGTTCCCAGCAGAGCCTTGTGCTCCCCACAACAGAGCACCATTGTCAGACATCTGTGAAGTGGCTTTTCACTCCCTGTGAGGTGTGCAAGCTTCAGTGTGAGCTTGCTGGACCATGTGGGTGGGGGATGTTGGTCTGGGACTTCCACTCCCATCATGCTATTGCCTACACCCCCCTTCCCAGCTTGCCCATACTTCCTTCCTTTTGACTCTGCTTCCCTGTGGGGTAGTGTGCCTGTGCTGACAGGATGGCTGACAGTGTTGTCCTGGCGTTAGTTTGGCTACAAGTCCCAAAAGTGTCCCTGTGCTTCACACAGCATAACCCAGGGTGGTGGTTCTTTCTGGGATATTTAATTAGAGTGTGAGGCAATGCATTCTCCCAGGTGAGTTGTGTGGGGTTTGTGTTAAGGGTGTGTGTGAGAAAAGCTGCTGGTAACTATGGTCAGTGCTGTCAGTCCTCCTTCCCACCCAGCCAGATATCCCACCATGGAACGTGCTTCCATTGCAGGGAGTGCAAGTTGGCTTTCAGGATGTCAGTCAGTGGTGTCCTGCTGTTGGTTGGTTCACAGTTCCCAGCAGGACCTTGTGCTCCCCATAGCAGTACCCATTGTCAGCCATCTTGTCAGTTTTTTTCCACTCCCTGTGATGTGAGCATGGTTCAGAGTGATGTTGATGGGCCAATTGTGAGGGTGACCAATATCTGTGACTACCACTCCCTTCATGCTATTGCCTACAAGCTATCCTGGCTGAAGAGGGGTGAAACCCTGAAACCGGTCCTAGGATGCTTGTTTCTAGTCCAGGGAGGACCTGGCTTGGCAGTTCGGGCTGGACTGTTCCGATGAGGCACAGGGTCAAGACTGATTTGCATATGGCTGGGTCCAAACTGGAATGGCATGGTGAGCAAAAAACGATGGATTTAGGCCCAGATCTCTGTACTGGGGTGAATGTATGACATTGTTCTGCATTCTGTCCATCAACTGTTGTTTTTGCATTTGTCACCCCGAGCGGGATGGGTATGCCCAGACGTGGGTCCCGTGCTCTCCATGCCACTGGAATCAAGCTATCCTGGCTGAAGAGGGTGAAACCCCGAAACCGGTCCTAGGATGCTTGTTTCCAGTCCAGGGAGGACCTGGCTTGGCAGTTCGGGCTGGACTGTTCCCATGAGGCACAGGGTCAAGACTGATTTGCATATGGCTGGGTCCAAACTGGAATGGCATGGTGAGCAAAAAACGATGGATTTAGGCCCAGATCTCTGTACTGGGGTGAATGTATGACATTGTTCTGCATTCTGTCCATCAACTGTAGTTTTTGCATTTGTCACCCCGAGTGGGACGGGTATGCCCAGACGTGGGTCCCGTGCTCTCCATGCCACTGGAATCAAGCTATCCTGGCTGAAGAGGGTGAAACCCCGAAATCGGTCCTAGGATGCTTGTTTCCAGTCAGGGAGGACCTGGCTTGGCAGTTCGGGCTGGACTGTTCCCATGAGGCACAGGGTCAAGACTGATTTGCATATGGCTGGGTCCAAACTGGAATGGCATGGTGAGCAAAAAAACGATGGATTTAGGTCCAGATCTCTGTACTGGGGTGAATGTATGACATTGTTCTGCATTCTGTCCATCAACTGTTGTTTTTGCTCCCCCCTTCCCAGCATGCCCATACTTCCTTCCTTTTGAGTGGACTTCACTGTGTGTGAGTGTGACACCAATGGCAAGATGGCTGACAGTGTGGTCCTGTTGTTTGTTGGTGCACAGTTCCCAGCAGGGCCTTGTGCTCCCCACAACAGAGCACCATTGTCAGACATCTTTGAAGTGGCTTTTCACTCCCTGTGAGGTGTGCATGCTTCAGTGTGAGCTTGCCGGGCCATGCGGGTGGGGGATGTTGAGCTGTGACTACCATCCCATCATGCTATTGCCTACACCCCCCTTCCCAGCATGCCCATACTTCCTTCCTTTTGAGTCGACTTCACTGTGTGTGAGTGTGACAGCAATGGCAAGATGGCTGACAGTGGTGTCCTGTTGTTTGTTGGTGCACAGTTCACAGCAGGGCCTTGTGCTCCCCACAACAGAGCACCATTGTCAGACATCTTTGAAGTGGCTTTTCACTCCCTGTGAGGTGTGCATGCTTCAGTGTGAGCTTGCCGGGCCATGCGGGTGGGGGATGTTGAGCTGTGACTACCACTCCCATCATGCTATTGCCTACACCCCCTTCCCAGCATGCCCATACTTCCTTCCTTTTGACTCTGCTTCCCTGTGGGGTAGTGTGCCTGTGCTGACAGGATGGCTGACAGTGTTGTCCTGGCGTTAGTTTGGCTACAAGTCCCAAAAGTGTCCCTGTGCTTCACACAGCATAACCCAGGGTGGTGGTTCTTAGTGGGATATTTAATTAGAGTGTGAGGCAATGCATTCTCCCAGGTGAGTTGTGTGGAGTTTGTGTTAAGGGTGTGTGTGAGAAAAGCTGCTGGTAACTTTGGTCAGTGCTGTCAGTCCTCCTTCCCACCCAGCCAGATATCCCACCATGGAATGTGCTTCCATTGCAGGGAGTGCAAGTTGGCTTTCAGGATGTCAGTCAGTGGTGTCCTGCTGTTGGTTGGTGCACAGTTCCCAGCAGGGCCTTGTGCTCCCCACAGCAGTACCCAGTATCAGCCATCTTGTCAGTTCTTTTCCACTCTCTGTGATGTGAGCATGGTTCAGAGTGGTGTTGTTGGGCCAATTGTGAGGGTGACCAATATCTGTGACTACCACTCCCATCATGCTATTGCCTACACCCCCCTTCCCAGCATGCCCATACTTCCTTCCTTTTGAGTGGACTTCACTGTGTGTGAGTGTGACAGCAATGGCAAGATGGCTGACAGTGTGGTCCTGTTGTTTGTTGGTGCACAGTTCACAGCAGGGCCTTGTGCTCCCCACAACAGAGCACCATTGTCAGACATCTTTGAAGTGACTTTTCACTCCCTGTGAGGTGTGCATGCTTCAGTGTGAGCTTGCCGGGCCATGTGGGTGGGGGATGTTGAGCTGTGCTACCACTCCCTTCATGCTATTGCCTACACCCCCCTTCCCAGCATGCCCATACTTCCTTCCTTTTGAGTGGACTTCACTGTGTGTGAGTGTGACAGCAATGGCAAGATGGCTGACAGTGGTGTCCTGTTGTTTGTTGGTGCCCAGTTCCCAGCAGGGCCTTGTGCTCCCCACAGCTGAGGCCAGTGTCAGACATCTTGGAAGTGGCTTTTCACTCCCTGTGAGGTGTGCATGCTTCAGTGTGAGCTTGCTGGGCCATGTGGGTGGGGGATGTTGGTCTGTGACTTCCACTCCCATCATGCTATTGCCTACACCCCCCTTCCCAGCATGCCCATACTTTCTTCCTTTTGACTCTGCTTCCCTGTGGGGTAGTGTGCCTGTGCTGACAGGATGGCTGACAGTGTTGTCCTGGCGTTAGTTTGGCTACAAGTCCCAAAAGTGTCCCTGTGCTTCACACAGCATAACCCAGGGTGGTGGTTCTTTGTGGGATATTTAATTAGAGTGTGAGGCAATGCATTCTCCCAGGTGAGTTATGTGGAGTTTGTGTTAAGGGTATGTGTGAGAAAAGCTGCTGGTAACTATGGTCAGTGCTGTCAGTCCTCCTTCCCACCCAGCCAGATATCCCACCATGGAACGTGCTTCCATTGCAGGGAGTGCAAGTTTGCTTTCAGGATGTCAGTCAGTGGTGTCCTGCTGTTGGTTGGTGCACAGTTCCCAGCAGGGGCTTGTGCTCCCCACAGCAGTACCCAGTGTCAGCCATCTCGTCAGTTCTTTTCCACTCCCTGTGATGTGAGCATGGTTCAGAGTGGTGTTGATGGGCCAATTGTGAGGGTGACCAATATCTGTGACTACAACTCCCATTATGCTATTGCTACACTGACTTCACCAGCATACACAGAATTCCTTCCTTTCAGTGAGCTTCCCTGTGAGGTGGTGTTCTAGTGGTGGCAGAATGTCTGACAGTGTTTGTTGGTTAGATTTGTGCCACTGCCTTGCTCTATTTGTTGTTGGGTTTGTACATGTCATGACACAGTTACATATCACTATGGGATGGCAGGTATTGTGTTTGTCTAACTAACATACACATCTTGGGATGATTATGTTTTGGTTACTGTGGCTTTGCTAACGGTGCTTGGTTTCACTATCCCCTTGACAGTGATGTGTGTGTATTGTCACACGATATTGGGTATATTGGTTGTGTACTCACCAGGCTCTGGGATGTTTGATAGTCCATGTACGCTTTCTGGTGGTAGGATGGCCCGCACCTTCTCCTCCCAGGGCCTGAGGTATACTGGTTTGGCAGGAGGGCCACTGCCGGTGCGATGGCTCAAGGTGTAATCCTTCTTGAGTAGGGCCTTGACCCTCCTGCGCACATCATACCACCTGTTCTGGATGTCTTTCTTTGTGCGCAAACATGGTGATTGTGCGTTCACCCTGTCGACGATCCTCTCACACATCTTGGTTTTCTGCGACATGGGGGTCTGTTGGACCAATGTACCAAACAAGTGTGGCTCTACCCTGAGGATTTCATCTACCAGCACTTCCAATTCACTGTCTAGGAACTTTGGATTCTTCTTTGGGGGCATGGTGATGGGTGGTGGTGGGGATTAATTTGTGTGTGGGTGTGCAGGTGAGGGTGTGTGTGTGTAGGTTTTGCTGGGTGTATGTGAGGGTGCTATTTGGGAGGTGCTAATGTTGTGTGGCTTGTGTGATGGATGAGTTGTGGGTGTGTCTGTGGTTTCTGTCTGATGGTGTTCTGTGCTGGCAGGTCATTTGAATTTGCAAAGGATCATGGTAGGGATTTGTGGCCTTTATATGGGTGGAGTTGTGGGTGTGTCTTTGTTCCATTTTTTTTCCCCCCAGTATTTATTGACTTTGTCATTGCTTGTTTGGCCCTTTTTTTTGTATTTTTTCCTTTGTAGTTTTTGGGCATGTAGGAGACGTTCTTCTGACCGAGTAGGACACTGCAGTTGGCTCGTGCGAGCTTCTCCAAGTCTTTCAAGCTGTGTTTCTGCTGTGTTTCATGTGCGGCGTACGCGTCGGTCGCGGAGTATTGGGTTGCTTCGGCTCCGTTTTGTATGCGTGTCGGTCGTAGGGCTTGAGCTCCGTGCGACTCGGTCTGGTTTTACACGCATTGCATTGTACTGTGTGGGTCGGAGTTCGCGGGTACGTTTCTGTCGGGTTCATTCCTGGTGCGTGTCGGTCGGTTCGATTCGCGTGGTTTTCCGGATGGATAACTGGTTTCCGTGCGGTTCGGTCGTTCGGCTTGTGTTCCGTAAGAGTCGGTCGTTATTCACATGCATTGCATCGTACTACGCGGATCGGGCAGCGCCGGTACGTGTCGGTCGGACTAAATTCCCGTACCGAGTCGGTCGGTACGTTTTCCGGCCTGAATCGGAATCGGCCCCAAAATGCCTTCTATGAATACCAAAAGTAGTAAGTTTAGGATTTGATCTCAGATTAGTTCTGTGAATCGGCCCCTTCGTGTTTTATTAATTGTTGTTTCAATCTTATTGGGTCATTTCAATTGTGTATTTCATTGGTTGTTACTCCTTGTTTTAATTAATTTGGTAGTTGTTTTCTATATATGGAAAACGGTAATTAAGTTTCAGTTGCTTTTTTTCTTTTTTTTAAAGTGTTGTAGTATATTATTTGTTATTTATAAAGTTTTAAATGTTAAATAATTATATTTTATTTTATATATAATGTTTGAAGTAGTAAATAATATTTGTGTATTTATAAATGTATATGACATTGTTTTTAATTTTTTTTTAAATATGTGTTAAGTGATTTATAATGTATGTTGTGTGTGTTATTGCCATTTTTATATTTGTTGGGGTATGTTGAGTTATTATAAATTATTTTTACATGTCGATATATTTGTTGTTCGATAATTTTGTTGACTATATTTTTGTGATCGATATTTTTGTCAGTTTGTATGCTTTTTTAATGTGTTCGATATTATTTATCACAATATTTTTGACTTCGATAATGTTGAAATCGATGTAAATGTTTTACGATATTTTGTAGTCGATATTTGTGTCTTTTTTAAAATAAGTATAGGATGTCGATATTAGTGTAATCGATATTTTTGTCCCGATATTTTGGTCAGTCGATATTGTGTCTGTCGATATTATGTCAGTGATCCACCTCTCCCTCTCCCTCGCTTTTCAGTGCGCACCACCACACTCTGTACATTGTCTTCTTCTTGTCTGTAGCCTGTCTGCCTCATTTTGAATGCTTACCTATCTTGCCTACCTCTTCCTCTTTCTCCTTTCGATCTTTCCGGGAAAATCACCTTTCCATCTTTACCTTAGATCTCTCCCTACCTCACCTATCTGTCTTCCTCATCTCAAACTCTACAACCCATTTTTGCTTCATTTGTCTCACTACATTGTTCTCTTTACCTGTCAGTCCTACTCCTGTCTCCTGCCCTTCCATTTCTCTTACTCAGAACAGTCAGAGTACACTGCCTAGCCAGGAAGTGTATACATTGAAAGAGGATGCACGAGAGTGGGATAATTAAATTAAGGAATGGTGAAAAACCTTAGTGGAATAGTTTAATTGTCTCTGTTGCATCAATGATACCAGTTTTGAAGGAGGATTTATTTGTGACTCCTAATATCCGACAATTACATCTACAATTGTAAGCACTCTGTGCAAATGTCCTATTTTAATATTATGCACTCTTCCCCTAAACATCCACCAAGACACCCTTACTGTGTCTTTCCTGAAATGTGAGGAATAGGCTGGCTAGACACTAAATTGCAAGTAAAATATTGTAGTTATAGAACAAAAAAATTTAACTAAACTAAAAAAGAAAAGCCTTTATCAGTGCTTGTGGAACTAATTGGCTGGGGAGCTGAGCATCTTAAATTTTCATTTGTTTTTGTATGCCCCCATTTCTGAACGTTTAACATATAATCAGGCGCCGGCTTTAGAGCTGGTGGCACAGAGTGTGACAATCTTTTTTGGCAACCCCCCTCCAATGACCTTGTTCTCCACGGATTCCCTCACTACCACCCTCCAACAGTTCCCCTCAATACTACATGGTCCCTCTCTAATGCGTTTCATTTGTTTTATATCGTTCCTCATACCAGTGAAGGGTTTCAGAGCACTTTACATCACGCACTCATTATACCCAGACAATGAGTTATACATGTGTAAATGAGTCTATGGAAAATGTTACTTAAGACAATGAGGATTACAGGTGTAGGGGTCACATGTCATCCATACTGGAAGTCAGTATATTAGTGTCTGGTCTGGAGAAGCACAAACTCAGGATTTAAAAAGTACCTCAGTGGTTGGGGGTTGGCTTTACTAATAATAATGTATTTCTACCTAAACTAACCTTTTTTAGCAACATTAGGATAATGAAAGACTAGGAAAAAAAGTATAACGTGCTAACTCTTACCATGCAGTTTGAATGCAGCTCTTTCATGACAGTTCATAGGCAACTTTGCTATATTTGGATTATAAGCTATTAACCACAGGTAACAAAAGAACTCGGAGGAAAAGCATTAACCCTCTGAGCTATCCACGTAAAATTCAGTTCTGTGATTTGAAGTACACATCCTTTGTAGCAGGCATTTTAACCCTCTGTGCTCCATTTTGATGAGTCAAAACTCCCACTAGACAAATCTCCGATCTTTTGTTATCTTGACATTTTTATTGTTGCCTGACAACTGATGTACACACGGAACTCTGCAGCAGATGCTTTTAAACCTAGGTTATTTTTAAACACTGCACCCACCCCAAGATCAGAACCAAGTGCAACTCCAACGGTCGCACCACCCTAAAGCCAGCCCTACATATAATTCAATATTGTTTGGCGTCATGAGATCTTGAATTACTTGAAAACAGGTTGCAAATAGTGAGCCCCAAAATATGTTTTGCCCGGGGCACAGAAATCCTTAGGGTCGCACGATGTCTGATCTCATGAAAACTAGAACCCAACAGGAACTGAATGCTCCTTCAGAATTCTAGGAGTCTACAAACTTTCAAATTGAGCAGACCGTCTTTTTTGCTCTGGATTCCCACCTTGACCATTAGAGCACACACGTAGTGGACCCCTCAGCCAGTACTTGGATCACTCTTTGCCATAAGAATGCTGAAGAGGCCTGCACATGAATACAGGTGCAAAAGATACCAAATCAGTAGCTGAACCTCCGCATGATTAGTTTTCTCTACACAGACTAGGCCTAAGGCTAGAAGCCTGAGGAGTCACCTTGCTTGAGTGACATGTGAAGAGACAAAGAACCTATCTGTCTGCCAAGGAGATGGATTGTGCCTACCAGAAGTGGCCAAAGTGATCCCGTGGATGACGAGCATGGCCCAGATGACTGAAAGACCATCGAGAGGAGTGCTCAATCAACGGCGCTTGCCAAGGAGCAAGTAGATTGCTTGGACCCATGTCCCCAAGAGGAAACCAAGCTTCAAGAAGAGCATCAACTAGGTCATGGAGCTGCTACATTGCCAGTTGTCAATGAAAGGGTGAATCTGCACCACCAGCCAATCTTGTGTCTATGGCATGCTTATAACACCCTCTATCCCACACCAAGGTCCACGAGGCAAGTGGCTGGAGAGCACTGCTGACGTGGGCCCAGTTGGTCTCAAATTAGGTCACCCAGGTTCTACAGCTGTTGGATTTATCTTTGTAACTTTATTGTTCCAGAGAAATTCTTATTCCTAATCAGGATCTAACCCTAAAGAACTTACCTCTGTTCATCCTGGCTAAGCCAGTGACTCACATGTGCACCTGCACACAAATTGATACTTTAAGGATAACAGAACTATTTATTTACATGTTAAAGAAAACGGTGTTCAAACTCTAAAATAAAGCACAAATTGAACATTGATTCAATTGAGTGTTATACTGTACGAGTTTCTAGACCTCTGCTGATTGGCTACTCAACCGCACTTCACGGAGAGTGTCAATTGCACAAACATTGCTGGCTTTCTGGCACCAGCGGTTAACAACATTACTAACATGGGATACTTCCACATATGCGCTGACTTCCCAAGAGCCCAAAAATGACTCCTCTTAATCCCCTTACTTTGCAACAACCTTCCAGAACCAGGTCTGGAATAGGAAGAAATATTTATGTTTAGAAATCCTCTGAGCACTTTTGTTTTGTCTGTGTAGTGGGGTTGGCATCACTTATTTGTTTGTTATTCAGTAGCTCGGTTTTTGAAGTGTTGTCCATCGTGTAGCATGAAAGCAACATGTGAGTGAAATGCTTCATATGATGGATGGGTGGGTGGATGGATGGATGGGCTCAGCATGACTACAGAAGGCTGTGGAGGTCAAAGGGTTGTTGAAGCTGATTAGCATCTTGCATCTCCAGATTTTATCTTTGTAGGGGAGGTAGACAAAAGTGGTTAAAAGGAGAAGCATGTCAGTGTATCTTTGAGGAAGGAATAGATTTACCTGTTCTGAGAGAGGATGGGAAGCCTCGAGAGGTGAGAGTAATATTTTTGATAATAACTTCATGAGGTAAAAACCCAATGGTTTAGAACAGGATGAGTTCGTCATCAGAGCTGGTAGCCTTTTAAGAGTGCAAATGTTAGTCAATGGCTGGATTGAAAAGAACGTGTAGGTGGAGTGGGTTGATGGGGAGTTTAAATTTTGCATCGGATATGTTGGCTTTCTTTTTTTTTCTTGAAACATTTTTATTGGCATTTTGCAATGAACGATAATTGGTACAGTACAGTAGTATTCAATGGTGCATACACGGTGTTCCAAAATATTATACATGAGTTGTGTATCTGCCACCTTCAGCAGTAAGTTTATCTCTTATTCATTAACTATATGGCAACGGAGAGTTATATTACATAGCATATTATCCCCGTCTCGGCCCTTTATTCACTGACGTCCGACAATGATTCCTCATGTGGGGGCTCACAGATATTACCCCAGAAAGCATTCTACCTGCCCCACACCCGAGTCCATTTTTTGGGGCATCCCCTGTGAACATAAACTGATTTCTCTATTATCATTGCATTGTCCATGTCTCGACACCATTGGTGATGGTTAGGAGTCTGTCTCGATCCCCAGTGCTGAGCTATATTTCGCTTTGCCAACCCCATACCCAGTGTCGCCCAGTCCTGAGTCGTGTGATTAAGATCCGTAGGCTCCCAAATGTTAAGTAGGCATCTCTTTGGTTCCGGCGGAACCTTGACTCCAGTAACCTGCGAAATTGTGCGCATAACCGCCTCCCAATAAGGTGTAATTTCCGGCCAGTGCCAGAGCGTGTGTAGGAATGTGCCTAATGCACCACACTGTCTCAGGCAGAGTGGTGTGTCCGCCTTTCCTATTTTATGCAAAAGTGTTCGTGTATAGTAAGTGCGATGCAGAATTTTCAATTGTATCAGTTTGAGTTTGGAAGATATCGCTACCTCTTTTGGGGATGCAAGTGCCTCCTGCCAATCTGCTTCGTCCAATTCTCCCACCTCCATCTCCCATTGTTCCTTAAGGGCTGTCTTGGGGTCCGGTTGATTATTTATTATTTTTCGGTAGGTTTGGGAAATGGCTTTTTTGCTCAAGTGATCCGTCAGGAGTCTATCCTCCAGCAGTGAGGCCTCTGGGAGTTGTGTGCCTGGTGGAATTACTCCCATGAGTGCGTGTCTAATATGCATATAACGGAAAGTTTCCGTCTGTGCCAGTCCGTAAGTGACCTGCAGCTGGGCAAATGTGACAACTGCACCTTTTTTCCACATGTCCCCCACCTTTGCAATACCTATCAGATCCCATTGTCGAAAGCCCTTGGTATTTTGTAGTTTACCTAATCTTCTGGTTTCCCACAGTGGCGTGGCCTGCGTTGTTACCCCCTCCCAGCCCAGCGCTCGTTGTGCCTTAAACCAGACTTGGATGGAGTGTGCCGTTGGACCTGTGAGAGCAGTCCTTTTAGATTTGTTGTACAGTGCCCCCATAATCCCCTCGGCTTCTAGGAGGTGCCTATCCATGCAGAACCCTGGTTCTTCTTGAGGTGCGTGTAGCCATTGATTTATTACAGTGAGTTGTGACGCCCAGTAATATGCTTTTATATTGGGGAGGGCAATGCCACCGTCATACCAGCCCTTCACTAGTTTATGCATGGCGATACGGGCAGATCTTCCGTCCCACAACAAATTGGTCACTTCCGCGTTTATCGCTGCATAGTATGCTGGGGTAACCGGGAACGGCGTGTTCTGTAGGACGTATAGGAATCTGGGGAGCGCCATCATCTTAAAGAGGGCTGACCTTCCCAGTAGCGTGAGCGGTAGTGATTGCCAGTGCTTGACGTCGCAGCGGAATCGCGCCAGGGGCTGCATGAGGTTTTCTGCGATAAACTGCGTGTTTTGGTGTGTTATATATATGCCTAGATATTTGAAGCCCCTGGCTTCAATCTGGATTTCGCAGTTTCGTGGGAGCCGCGGCGGGGGACCGTGAAGCACATAGAGGAGCGATTTTGCCCAATTTATGGTATAGCCCGAGACCCGCCCATATGCTGCACATATATCCAATAGGCAATTAATAGAATGTGCCGGGGACGCCAGGTGATACGAAAAACAATGGTCCTGGACCTAATTTCCAAAAGATGAATCAAATCACCACCTACAATACTAATTTAACAAATTATTTACTGAGCCCAATTCCTGTTGGCTCACAGTAATTAATTACAGGCAGTTTACTAATGTGCAACAACCACAGAAAACATTTTCCTTTTCAAGAGTTTTATTCCATCATATTTAATAAAACAATATGTACTTTACTGTACGTGACACTGAAAGACAAAGGAAAGGTTGCTCCAGGGGGACGTGCAAGAATAGAAAAGTGCTCTAGCTGTGCAAAAGGGTGAATAGAATTCAGATATTACGGTGAGAGCATAGGTTATAAAAAATTCATTCATTTGACTGATGTATAATTCTCAGTCTTGGTTTCTACCTGACCACATTTTATCATTCCAAATCAATTATCAATCGATTTTGAAATACACAATACAAATCTTGTGATGCACGTTACAGTTAGGGACTGGTGGTCCAGGTTAGATGTATATGGGCGTCAAGTAGTACAGTAGTACATCATCCGCATATAGCGAAATGCGGTCTTCCCATCCCATAGCCCATTTTAACCCACGGATGACCGGAGCCTGTCGTATCCACGCCGCCAGTGGCTCCAACACCAGCACAAAGAGGAGTGGTGACAGGGGGCAGCCCTGTCTTGTCCCTCTGCCCAGAGGGAAGTCTGCCGAGATGCGGCCGTTTACCACCACCTGCGCCAGGGGTTTTGTATATAGCAACTGCACCCACACGCAGAACCTTAGGCCAAATCCCAGGTGGCGGAGGACCGTGAAGAGGAAGGGCCATTCGACAAAGTCGAATGCCATACGCGCATCTAGGGACAGAATGACCGCGTCCTCCTCGATAGTAGGCCTGCGCGCCATGACACTATGTAGTCTCCGTAGATTAAGTGCTGTGTTGCGGTTCGGCATAAATCCGGATTGGTTCGGGTGGATCAATGTTGTGAGATACGGCTGCAACCTCATGGCCAGCGCCTTCGCGAGTATTTTGGTTTCCGCATTTATCAAGGAAATCGGTCTGTAAGACATGCATTCATGCGGCGGCTTGCCCGGCTTATGTATTGCAACTATCGTCGCTAGGCACTGATCCCTAGGCAACACCCCCTTCTTCAAACTATCTTCGTACATATTAAGCAAATGTGGTATGAGCTGAGTTGCTGCTTTCTTGTAGAATTCTACAGGAATACCATTGGGGCCTAGCGCTTTCCCCGTATGTAACGCGCCAACTGCTAGCGCGAGCTCGTCCGGAGTCAGATCTGCTTTCAGAGCTTGAGTTGCATCATGGGTCAGTGTGGACATCTGTATCTCTTTTAGAAAGGCCAGATTTTCTTCTATTGTGGTTGTGGCCATATGCGTGTATACCTTTTCGTAATGGGCTGCTAATGCATCAACTATTTGCTGGGGGTCTGTGGTTACAGTTCCAGTCTCTAATCTGATTTGCGCCACCCACCTGCTAGCCCTTTCCCTTCTATCTAGCCAGGCTAAAAGCTTTATCACCTAGTTCCTAAATAGTGTGTTGCATGTTGGTGAGTTTGGTTTTTGCCTCTTCCCATGCATAGGCCCTGTATTCCTGTTGCGCTAAATGAAACTTATGTGCCGAGTTATCACTAGTGTCTGTGGCATGTTCGGTCTCTGCCTGGGACACCCCTTGTTCCAAAATCTCAATCTGTTGCCGTTGGACCTGTTTATGTCTTGCAACTAGGGAGATGACCTGGCCCCATAATACCGTTTTATATGCCTCCCACAAAGTCGTCGGAGATGGAACTGAGTGTTGATTTTCCGCAAAATATTGCTCTGTTGCTGTAATTAGACCTTTCTCAATCTTACGATTTTTAAGATATCCGGGGTAAAGCGGAAACAGACGACGCCGTCCCGGGGTGAAGGATGCATAGGCAATGAGCACCGGGGTGTGGTCTGAGTTGCCCCTGGGTAAGTGCGAGACCTCCAAAACCCCTTCTAGCCCCGTTGCCAATGTGAATATGTAGTCAAGCCTTGAAAGACTGTTATGAACTCCCGAGTGGAAAGTGTACTTCCGCTCCTGCGGGTATCTGGCACGCCAGATATCAATGAGACCAAGGGCATCAATAAATTCTATTAATTTAAGGTTTACACTACTGGGGTCTCTAGGGGGTTTTCTATCTATGGATGCATCCATCGTAGCTTTGAAATCACCCCCCACAATAAGTTCGCCCTGCGGGAGTGATAACAGGAATTTTCCTAGGGCCGGGAAAGTTGTCTGATGTAGTGTCGGCGGAATGTAAACTGATACCAGGTTATAGGTCCGTCCCTCCCATTGACATGCTATCGCTGCAAATCGTCCTTGGTCATCCGTCCAGGACCCAGTTAGTATCAGTGGGAAACATTTATTGACCAGAATCCCCACCCCTGAGAACCGGAGGTGAATTCAGAGTGTGCCACCATTGTAAAGCCCACCTATCCAGGGCCCTACAAGCCGAGCCCACCAAGTGGGATTCCTGTATCAGCGCAACAGCTGGGCCCTTGCGTTTGCTGTATTGGAGGACCAGTCCCCTTTTTATTTTGTCACCCAGACCATTTATATTCCATGACATCTCAGTAAAAGGAAGGTGCGACGTCCTAGAGGTCGATGCCTGGGTGACCGAAACGTCAGTTAGTGTGTCTATTTGTGTCGCGTTTGACATCATCTATGTAGGAGTGAGGAGCGTCCTGTGATATGCGTGTTATGTTGTCATCATGTATGCCATCAAGTATCTCACCATGTTTCTGTAACAAAACAAACAATAACCCATTAAACTGCGCCCTTCCCCCCTCCCCCCTCCCTGCCTCCCTGCACGGCGGACTCAAAACTACCCGCCACCCTAACTTAGCAGAGTGCTTATTTCCTATAACTGTGTACTTGCGTAAGGGGGAGAGCTGTTTAGCGATCCCCGTAAGTTATCCCCTTCAACTTGCAGTCTACAGCGGCTAAACGTTCACCCCAAAATGTTCCTGTCACATCAGCCAGTGTCTCTGATGTCGCAGTGTAGCGCATCCAGTGCAGTCCATGGCAGTCCCAAGGTTTGTCAAGTGGAACATCAGTCTGAGTTCTCATCAGCGTTCTGTTGCGAGCCACCCGATGCTTCCGTCTCTCTCGTGCCCGACGATGCTGATGTCATGGGTTGGTGCTTCTGCCCCGGTCCCTGCCTCCTGGGTCCCGTGGCAGGGCGCCACCCCTCCAGCCAGTCGTGGGCTTCCTCGGGTGTCGTGAAGAACCAGGTTTTCCCTTCTGCCTCTACCCTCAGTTTCGTCGGGAACAGCATTGCGTATTTAAGTTCTCGGTTGCGCAGTTCTCTTTTGACGTCCAAGAAGTTACGACGCTGCTTGGTCACCGCAGCCATGTAATCTGGATAGAGGGTCACAGTGCAGTTGTCCACATGTATGGGGGGGCAATGCGCGCTGCCTGCAAAATCGTATCCCGATCTCAGAAGTTGAATATGCGTGCCAGTATTGGTCTGGGGGGGCCCCCGGCCTTGGCCTTCCCCCAGGTACTCGGTGGGCCCTCTCCACTGAGAAGAAGCTGGACAGGCCACGTGGCTGCAATTGAGTTTTAATGAGGTCTTCTACAAAGAGATCCAGGGCCGGTCCCTTCACGCTCTCCGGCACCCCGACCAGGCGTACATTGTTCCTCCCCGACCGGCCTTCTTGATCATCAAGCTTGTCCGCCAGTTGCTTCTGCGCCAGTTCCAGTTTTCGCACCTGTCACTGCAACGTCGCCGTGTCAGTAGAGAGAGCTGCCGTGGTGGTTTCCACCTCTGCTATCCTTGTGCTCATTTTTGAAACATCAGCACGCAGTAGTGTGATATCCATGGAGATCGTACCTATAGATGTTTGTACCTGGTGTAGGGTGGCCATTATATCCTGCAGAGTCACCTCCTTAGGTTTTTCAGTCTGTGTGCCACCTCCGCTTGCTGCAAGCATAGCCGGTGTGTCCGGCTGGTCCTTATGAAAGGCATACTTTTCCAGTTTGTTGCTTTGCACCGTGCGTTGGCCCCGGCCGCCCATGTTGACCGGTGCGCTGGGTGTTGCAGTAAATCGCCCGGGGGGGGAGAACAGTAATCGCCGCTGCCTGCCTGCGGGAATATCGTCCACGCGCGGCCTATCGGTTTTCCTGTTACCCTCTATCACCCCTTCCAGAGCGGGCACCGCCACCTGGGGTTCGCACCAACCCCGTCGTATTTTGGTACTGTCTTGTCGTCTCCACTTGGGATCTCCAGTTGACCATAGAGCTCCTCGAGAGTCTATCAAGTGCCAGCGTTGTTACAATTCCCCCCAGTTCTGACGCTGTTGAATTGGGTCACTATTTGTCTCTCTCAGATGCAGCAGAGGTCGATCTCTTTTACCCCAATTAATAGCCGGAATTGGGTGCAGGCTCGAACCCTCAGTCGTCAGGTCATGCTGCGCAACACCATAGGATCGCCAGAGAAAGGCCCAGTGAGGAGTTTTTGGCTTAGGGGGTGATCGGGTCACGCTGCAGTGGTCTCACCAACCGGTAGGATTCACGCGCTGCAGCTCCTGCACGAGCGGGCCCTTCTCCTCCACAGGCCCACGCCGCAGCCGCTGCACAGGATGTCCGATATTCGGAATTTGCTCCGTTACATGCGTGGCGGGTGGCACGGGGCGCGGCAGCAGCACTAGGGCCGTCTGCAGGTCGTCCAAATATTCCCCAGTCTCCGCTCACGTCTTTACTGTCTTTGCGGCGCAATGGGCACCGCACGCTCTCGGCCCGGGCCCCAGCGCGGTTCTCAATCGCTGTCCACCACCTCCGGTCCATCCGGTGAACTCGGCGCTTGTACGTCACTTTTTTCCTGGGCCCCTACATCGGCGACCCACACGCCGCGCTGGGAGGTGTACCTCGCAGTGGCCGTCGTAGAGATTCGAGCCTCTCGGATCTTCTCGCCACCCGCGGGGATCCGGGCCGGGCTCGCCCCAGCGGCAGTCAGTATCCGAGTCACGCGAGGCTCCGGCTTTGTGTCAGTTCCTGGGCTGTGACTCCGCCCCATGGTCTCGTTCTGCACCAGACGCTCGCCCGGGGTTCAAACTTTCTGCAGCCGTGCCCCGATTGTTCCGGAGCTGCGTCTCTCATTCTGGGTCAGTTTTGCCGCCGGATGAATGACAGGATTAACGGGGAAAAAGTTGCCGACCGCGGAGCTCTCTTAGGCTGCGGCCATTTTCGCTGGCTGCTAGCCGCGCCCCCCTATGTTGGCTTTCTTAATGTTGTGTGGGAGATTATTCACTTTTAATGATGCAATCATTGGTGTTGGTAGACTTTTCTATGAAGTGATGGATGAGAAGAGACGTATATGGGTTGGATGTACAGTTGTAAGTTAATATCTGGCTTTGGCATTGATAATATTTTCATTAGGAGATTTGTATGTTGTTGTTCAATTGTGAAGATGTCCACGCTCTAATTAACTAATTAAGAGGGCCAATTCGAAAGACTGCCTGAGTCTTCGTGAGACCTTGTGAGTCTTTGTAAGACTTAGTCCAAGGTAATGGACATACCTGCATGAGACAAGTATTCCATGTTAAAATGTCGTGGGTTTATTCAAAAATATAATTATTAAAGAAAGCCGTAACTATTTATTTAATTATTAATCAGCTTGAACAAAATAGTCTAAATAGTATTCTACCGAGATGACTAACATAAGGTCAGCCTCTGAAGGAAACCAAAGGAAAGAACTAAGGGCCAGATGTATGAAAGCTTAGGGCATATGTTCACTTACATGTGCAATACGAATTTCAGGGTAACTCCAGGGGTGCCTTATGCCCAGAGGCACCCTTGGGTTTGGATTTCCTATTAGAAAATCTCAATTTAGGAATTGCAAACCACTTTCTATTTGGCCCATAGGTGGGAATGGAATTCCTATTTCCTATTTGCAATTTCCTAATAGTGATTCCTACTCTGTAAGAATCGCTATTAGGAAATCACAAGTTTTGTACATACCATATTCCATTTCCTAAATAGCGATTCCTAAGGAATCGCTATTTTGGAAATGCAAAATAAGAATTTTGTACATCTGGCCCCAAGCATAAAGCAAATAAACCGACTACCGCAAATCTGCCTTCTCAGAAAACTCAGAAAGAGCATGGCTCATCTCCAAACTACAGCAGTCTTTATAAGAGTTCATGGTACATAATCCACATGCATTATGATCTGATTATTCCCATTATCCACCACCCCAAAAGAGCTATTAAATGTTACCGGGCTCCTCCAGTCCTTGCCAGCAGCGAGGGCCCATTCAAACTGAGGTTAAACTCAAAGGGGCAGATGTATCAAGCATTCTTGCATTTGCAAACGGGCAGATTCGCAGAATCTGCCCGTTTGCAAACGCAAAAATTGCTTTTCCGATGCAGCAAACCTAGTTTTGCGATTCGGTAACCTGTTACCAAATCGCAAAATGGATTTGCGATTCGGTATTAGGAAGGGCGTGTTTAGGCGTCCCTTCCTAATACCGAATCGCATCGGTATGTATGAATGTTTTGTGACCGCATTCGCATGTTACCACCTAATTCAAGTAGGTGGTAACCCATTCACAAATGGGAAGGGGTCCCTAAGGGACCCCTTCCCCTTTGTGAATGTTTGTAAAACCATTTTTAAGAGCAGGCAGTGGTCCCACGGACCACTGCCTGCTCTTTAAAAATTAAAAGAAAACTTTTCATTTTTCGTTTTGTAAAGCATCTCGTTTTCCTTTAAGGAAAACGGGCTGCTTTACAAAAAAAGATTGCTTTATTTAAAAGCAATCACGGACATGGTGGTCTGCTGATCTCAGCAGGCCACCATCCCCGTGATTTTTGCGATTCCTAGGGGGTCGCAAATTGCGACCTACCTCATTAATATTCATGAGGTAGGTCATTTGCGACCCCCTAGGAATCGCAAAAGGTGTACTATACACCTTCATACATGGCATTTTGCGATTCCCTAATTGCGAATCCTTGTGATTCGCAATTAGGGAATCGCAAATAGCTATCTTGATACATCTGGCCCTCAGTCAATAAAAGGGTTGTGTGTGTGTGTGTGTGTGTGTGTGTGGTGTGTGTGTGCGTGTGCGTGTGTGTGTGAGTGCATGTGGCAAGTTGGGATCACCACCAAATCAGCTGAAGTGTATAATATTAAGTGTTTCTCTAAAGATGTCGGAATCATTACAATATTCTACTTTATTTATTATTTAGTAATGCATGGCTTTAGATTATTCTTTAGTTTTGTTTTGCTGTTTATACATGCCTAAAGTTTATATTGCTTGGTATTGCTTTCACATTGTATCTAACAATGACTGTTTCACCTTGTGCGGCACTTCAAGTTTCACAATCATAGTAGCTATATGACGGCCTGATGTCTACAGCCAGAGACGTTTTAATGCATGGGCAAAGTGGGCTCTGGCCCAGGGCCCCAGCCTTTCAGGGGGCCCCCTGACAGAGTCAGCTCCGTTCTCTAGAGTTTTGCCCTAATGACCTTGACTATTTCTTAAACAGATTGTTTTAAACACTGTTTTCCTTCAATTTATTTTTTATGTACCTGATGTGTGAGAGTTCAGTACAGCCATTTTGCAGAAAAATGTTGTCTTTATGTTTCATGCAATATACATAAAAAAGTTTCTTTTAGATCAAAACAAGGCCTAACATATAAGAAATGGGAGGGCATCACAGAGATTATTTGCAGTAATATTGGTGAGCTGCTGCTGTGTTACAATATTGAAAACACACATAACCATCCCTGAATATTAGATGTAAACACATTTAGGGCCTTTTTTATGAGAAGTGACGCATCGCTGTGTGAAAACAGGGATGCGTCACTTCTTAGTGCGCCCTCCTTGCGACATGATGGATGCGTCATATTTACTGTATGACGCATCATGTCGCAAGGAGTTACAGATACGTTAGTATTTCTGACGTATCTGTAGGCGCAAAAGTGATGCATTGCTGGGATGTGTCTGAAAATAGACTTAACTCCAGCAATGTGTCCTTTCGCATGGGGCAAGCCCCATGTGAAAGGGCCTGCATCAGTCTTACGCCTGCTGTGAAGCTGGTGTAAGATATTGATGCAATGGCGCCCTAGAAGTGGCGCACTGAGTTCTCATAGATTTCAATGCGCCACTTCTACGAGGGTTTTGCGGGGGAACACCCACCCTGCATACATTATACCTGGCGCAGGTATAATGTGGTGCTAGGGGTTTACAAAGTGACGCATCTGCCTAGATGTGTCACTTTGTAAATAGGGCGCAACATGGCACATTTTTTACGCTGCCGGTGCGTCACAAAAAGTGACGCACCAGCGGCATAAAAGTGAAACAAGGCCTCATAAATAAGGCCCTTAGAATTTGGACGAGTGTTCCTTTGCACTGCCAGGGACCTAATGAAATGAAATTAAATAGTGTATTTAATAAATCGCGCAGCTACTCAGACTAGAGTGTCCTGGCGCGTGACAGCGGGAGGAAAACGTGCGTAAAAGACCTATAAGTTATTAAAAAGCCAGGTTTTTAAGTTCTTCCTGAAAGAGAGTAGGTCTGTGGTTAGTCTCAGAGACTCAGGAGTCTATTCCACAATTTTGCACCTAGAAAGCCGAGGGATCTGCCTCCAGTGCGGGCACAGCATATTTTAGGCACGATGGCCAGGTTGGCATTGGAAGATCTCAGGGGTCTAGATGTTATGTAGCGATTAATGCGCTTATTTAGGTAGCCGGCTCCTAAGCCGTGGAAAGCTTTAAAGAAGATGGTCATCGCTTTGAAGTCGATCTGTTCTTTTATGCGGAGCCAGTGTAGAGACTTAAGAATAGGGGTCATACTAGATCTGGGTTTAGGTCTCAGGATGGCTCTGGCCGCCGCGTTTTGTACCACTTGTAGGCGCTGGATAAGGGATTTGGGAAGACCGAGGTACAAGCTGTTGACATAGTCAAGCTTTGATGTCACCAGAGCCTGCACCACGATCTTTCTACTCCCAAGCAGTAACAGTGGCAGGAATTATTTTTGCATCCGGAGTATGCCAAAGCAAGCGCCAGTTAGATTTTGGATTTGAATGCGCATGGAGAGTGTCTTGTCTATGACAATTCCTAAGTTTTTGACTTTCTCCTTTTCCGCAGGCGGGGCGGCAGATCTTTTGGCCACCAAGAGCTCCAGTCAGGCGTTTCTGGATTACCAAAGAAAACAACTTCAGTTTTGTCAGTATTGCACTTCAGCTGATTGATCTTAAGCAAGTTAAAAACCTTTGTGAGGCAAGACCTAATCATTGCTCCGTCAAAGTCGGTTCCTTTTTCACATGTAAAAATCAGCTGAGTGTCATTAGCATAGGAAACAATTTTGGCGCCCTCTTCCTCTACCAGAAATGCAAGGGGGATAGATATATATTAAAAAGCGTAGGACTGAGAATGGAGCCCTGAGGGACACCTACATTCATGGCCGGAACCGGGGATGAGAAAGGGGGCAGCCAGATGTCCTGAGATCTATTTACCAAGAAGGATGACATCCATGTTAAGGCGGTCCCCCCCACGCCGATGTTAGCAAGTCTCTCCAGGAGCCTCTCATGTGGGACCGTTTCGAAGGCCGCCGACAGATCGAGCTGTATCAGAACAGCCTTGATGGAGCAAGATCTCGTGAGAAAGAGACTTGCTCGGAGGCAATCCACTCGTATAATTTATTAACAAATTAATAATTATGTTTGTGAATAACTAATACGCACCACATGAACACGCGGGTTTGTGAAGCTTGCTTATGTGTGTACTAATGCGGATAACAATGAAGACGGACTAATACCGCTTTTAACAGGGAAACTGTTGTGCGCATGCGTCAACTTCATCTACGCAGTATGACGAGGTAACGCTTGGAGGGAAATTCTAGCGCATGAGCAGAAGACACTAAAATTGAGTCTTCAAGACTCGCGTGCATGGCATCTACTTAGCTGAAACGAAAACAAGCTATTTTACTAATGCTGATGCGGGAAAAGTATTAATGAGAAAAGGGGAATAGAGTAGAGGTGGGAGGTATACAGTGTGACCATTTATTTGTGAAATTAATATTTGTCTTTTTGATTTTATTATTAGTGCGCATTTGGGCCTCTCACGCATAACTGAATTAAGCTGAGTGAGGAAGCGACTGCGCATGTCCACTGAAAGTTAACTCGGAATGATGACCTAAATGCTGAACAGGAGCCAAGGTCGCAGATGATGTGCCCTGGGAACGGATGGTGAAAAATTCAGCGAAGAAGACTCTGATTCATGAAGTTATAATAATGTTGCAAAATAAAATGTGGATATGTATGGGAACTCAATACATGAATAAAAAAATTAAGGGGAGGGGTTTGCGAACAATAGTTGAACTGATTTTGATGACATGTAAGCATGGTGTGATGGAGCTTCCCCCCTTGCCTGACCAATCATATTTCGTATTTTTACGATATTGAAACTTTAGTGGGTGGAACATGAAGAAACGAAGGTATAATTAAGGTAGCTTTAGTTAGTCAGTTAGAAGTTGGGGACTGGAGATGCTGTGAGTCGGAGATGCTGTTGCTGGGAGAGATGCTGTGAGATGCTGATGAAGAACCGAATGCAGAACCTGAAGCAGAACTTTCTATCCTAACTTAATTGGGTTAGATCAGAAGATCGCAGAAGAATCTCGAGGAGGAAGAGAATGTCAGAGAGGGGTGCGGCGCAATCGTCGGTATTCTAGAGAGGTCAACTATCCTGTCCTGAAGTCTTTGTCTCCTGACCTATCCTGGGGGACCCTTACCAGCCCTTTGGCCAGGGGTTTCGTCTTTCACACCATTCTTGGTAATTATAATTTCATGTTATTTGCAGATGTTCTTTTCTCTCTGTCCTCTCCCTTTCTGAGCATTGATCATTGTATGAGTCCGAAGTATATGCTTGGTGTTTAATCAATTGAATTTTCTCTCCTAAGAAAGATGGTGATTGCACTGTAATTTTGAAATGGTTCACATGCATTTAATTTAGATAAAGGTTTTAAAACTCCCCGAGTCTGTGATCTTTTATTTTAAAGAAAAGAATAGTTAAGAATTATGTTAATTATCACCATCAACTAGTTCAACTAATGGTCCATCGACCAGAGGAAAGAACTTTTTGATCAGTGAAAAGGTTAGTTAGGAATAAGAAATAACTAATCTTGAAATATGAAACTTTAACTAAACCAGCGGTCTACTCAGTTGTGTGTGTTTATGGGCCCAGGTGAGTATATGGTAGTAGAGTATCTGTTGTTGGTATACCGCTGGATCAGCCTTGCCTCCCTGGTCCAGCTTACCCATGAGAAATTCAGTCACTTCCAGCAGAGCGGACTCCGTACTGTAGTTAGCCCTAAAACCGGATTGGGACTCATGAAGGAGCTTCCCATCTTCAATGTGTTTTTGGAGGGCCTTGTTTACATGCTTCTCTAATACTTTGGAGAGGGCCGGAAGAAGGGAGATTGGCCTGTAGTTGGCAGGCTCCATCGGTTTGGCGTTAGCCTTTTTTATCAGTGGAAGAACCTTAGCATTCTTCCATAATTTCGGCATGTTGCCTGAGGAGAGGGAAGCATTAAAGAGCTGGTTTACCGTGAGGTTTATGGTGGGAGCTAATAGGTTCAGGATATTCGCTGGACATGGGTCGGTAGGAGAGCCAGACTTAATGCTTTGGAGAAGGGTCAGTGACTCTTCAAGCTGAAACTCAGGGAAAGTTAGTAAAGATGGAGGATCCAAGAGGTGAAATTTGCTATTAGAACTAAGGTAGAAGGTCAGTTCTTCCTCTGAGATGTTAGTGAAGGCTTGTTGGATCACGGAGATCTTTTTGTGGAAGAATTGAGCTATTTGCTTAGACCATTCTTCCGTGCATGGCCCTTCCTTTGTGCTGGCTTTCGGGGCGGTAAAGGATTTAACTATGCTAAAGATTTCCTTACTCTTATTTTGGGCATTTTCTATCTTGCTTTGAAAGAAGTTTTTGTTGGCTGCCTTCACGAGAATGTAATAAGCTTTTAAGGTGTCTTTATACACCTTCCTGTCCTCAGGTAGATAGGATTTACGTCATTTTCGTTCCATTTTTCTACAATTTCTTTTGCTAGGTCTGAGGGAATCGTTAAACCATGGAGCTCGGTGGGGCCGACCTCTTTGAGGAGCGGGAAACAATCGGTACTGCTGCACCAATGTTGGCTCGGAGCCATGAATCTATTGAGAGGGCGTCCGAATCGGGCAGCCAGACAGCTCCGGTGAGGAATGACCGATGGCGTCTGCTAACATCGGGATGGATATTTTATGGAACGTTCTGTAATTAGGGACCCTCTGCCCTGAGTTAGTCCGAGGGGCTGTGGCAGAGTTGGGAATGACGAATTTTAATAGGAGGTGGTCAGACCAGGTAATGGGAAGAGGTAGGCTTACTGATATTTCAAAGTTGTGAAAGATTTGGTCTAGGGTATGGCCCTTCCCATGGGTGGCCAAAGAAATAGATGGAAACATGTTGCAGGCCTGCAGCGTCTCCAACAAGGAAATTGTTTGAGGGTCTTTTCCATTGTCCATATGTATATTGAAATCTCCCAGAATAAGGCAGTTGTTGTATTTTAAGTCCATGGAGGTGGTGGCTGTATTAAGCGTAGTAATAACATTTCCAATTGCACCGGGAGGTCTGTAAATCAGAAAACCAGCTATGCTATGATGGGGGATAAGGTACAGCGGAAGCCTAAGGACTCTGCGCCCTCGATGTTTTCCATCGGGATGGGAGAGCAGTCTAGTTTTTGATTGTAAATTATGGCGACACCGCCCCCTTCCCACTCGGTCGGTCCCTCCTAAGGATTTTATAACCCGTAGGGATGGCCGAGGTGATAGTAGGGTTTGAGGCTTCAGACAGCCACTTCTCAGTGAGAAATAAAAGATCAGGCTGTTCGTCTAACAGTAGGTCATAAATGTGTGGTTCATGCTTTTGCATAGAGCGACAATTTAAAAGGGTGGCCTTTAAGTCCTCTGTTTTCTTATTGTTTTTACACTTATTGTTGCGTGGGAGGATCTTGGGTGCGAGTTTCCTGGACTGGAGGAGAGACCAGTTGCACTTTTTGTATCGAAAGTCTACCTCCAAGCTCGGATCAGCCGCTGTACACTGACATAATGGTAGCCGCCTAAGGCTAAGCAGTTTTTCCCTATTGTAATATAGTGGAAGAAACTCATCGGAGGGGAGCTGGGCAGCATGGCCGGCGCCGGACGCCTCCGGGACGCTGACAAGCGCAGACGGGCATGCTTTTGGCGCGCCAGTGGCGCGCCCGCTGCGTGCATCCGTTTGCATCGGGAATATATAGGCTAATGCCTATGATGCAAACTGGATCGCTAACGCAGCTGAGGAAGCGGAAACTGCGTGGGCGGAAGTGAGGAGCCTGATAGTAGCCCCAGCCCTCCGCACAATCGGTGTATCAGCCGCGGCGGACCAGGACTGGAGGAAAAGCGAGATGCGAATTGGAGCAGCTAAGGAGGTGTAGGCAAGCAGAATAAAGTAAAGTGCAAGTGCGCGTAGGTAGGAGAAACTGTTAAAAAGCACAGAGTAATTCAGCCACACATATACAATTTAAAAAGTATTAAAAACCTAGTAGCAGGGCAGGAAACACTAAATCCTACTGCTGTCAGCTGCACGCGTCCGTTTACATCGGGAATGTATAGGCTAATGCCTATGATGCAAACTGGATCGCTAACGCAGCTGAGGAAGCGGAAACGGCGTGGGAAACAGGGGCTCAAATTGGATCATAAATTCAAAGCTGCTCTGAACAGGGGCCCCCAAAATATGTTTGGCCCAGGGCCCCCAAAATCCTTAAGATGTCCCTGTCTACAGCACCAAAACTTTGGCACATTGCCTGTCGACCAGCACAAAGATCATCGCTTAGTCTGCCATTGCACCATATTGTCAAAGGTTTTCTCCCAGACATGAAAGCAAGCCATTGTAACCTACTATTAAAAACGTGACTGCCTATCCAAACATTTTAATAAACTTCAGAACAATCTATCACCTGTTATAAACAATCTCGAAACTGTGGTCATCTCACAACTCTTCGCCAACCTTGAAACAAACACCCGTCCAGGTAGTTTCCAGTCAATCTTCAGACCACATGGTGCTGCCAAAACCTCCTTAATGAACATTACGTAAGAAATGTCGACAACTACAGAGCTTGCTGGAGTGTGATGTGAGCCTTTTCTATTGATCCTCAGCTTTTGACATGGTAGATCAAAATATTATTTTCACTCAGTTGGAAGCTGCCCGGGGGATCAAGCAGAAGGTTTTTTCAGAAGCCAGCAAGTAACTTGGTAGCTATAAAACCACTAGAGTGACCTTTGGGAAGAAAGAAAGAAAGAAAGAAAGAAAGAAAGAAAGAAAGAAAGAAAGAAAGAAAGAAACAAGGAAAGAAAGAGAAAGAAACAAAGGAAGAAATAAAGAAACAAAGAAAGAGAAAGAATAAAAGAAACAAGGAAAGGAACAAGGAGAGAAAGAAAGAAAGAAAGAAAGAAAGAAAGAAAGAAAGAAAGAAAGAAAGAAGGAAGGAAAAGAAAGAAACAAACAAGGAAAGTAACAAGGAAAGAAAGGAAAAAATAAAGAAACAAAGAAAAACAAAGAAACAAAGAAAGACAAAACATCAATTTTGGATCTTTTCCTCCCTAAACGCACAATGGAACAGATTTGGAGTTTGGAGGATGGAAGTCCTTTCATATTTAAGTGCACTATATCCTAAAGCATTTGTAAAAAGGCAGAAGAGATATCCATCACGTTGTGACGGAGTAACCCATCCACCAAACTTTCAATCATGCCCAGAATCTCCTACCATTACCCCAAAAAACCCTCCAGTCGGTCCCAGTCAATCCCTAGGTGATCATCAAAGCTCTCTGACTCCAATACATAAGCGAACATAGAAGAGCACCTTCATAGCTTAGCAACAAAACAAAATACTGTGACACTGTATATTCCCTGTGTGAGTCCAAACAAAGTTGACTCTAATCAACAGGTCACGCTGCCCTGTCAGAGATTTTTAAATAATCCAGTCTTAATGGAAACTACTTATTCAATATGTTCACAGTGTAGATCTGCATCTATGTCGAGCTCTAAAAATTCCCAATATTAAAAAAGTGCCTTGCGAAGAATCTGTACTCAAAGTCAGACTATACAAGTCTATCAATGCATTAAATATTTCATTCATTCATAATTGGGTTTGTTTTTTAGGACCCTCATCCATCTTTTAAAGAGAACTAAAAAGAAAGGTAAAACTACAGCTAGATACTTCTTGACCTTATTTCACTTTAGAGCAGGCACAGCCACGCCACGCAGACAGCTTAGCATCAAACTTCCCACAATCTGCCAATAGCTGCAAGGGCGAAAAGTACCCTAGACTTCCTCTCATTAATCATCGCCATAAAGGAAGCATTGCCAAACATGATCTGCTTAATCACATACATGATCCCTTAGGATGCTGTCCTCGGATAGCTTTTACAGTAGCTCAACAGCTGCTTCATTAGCAACACATTACCCACGCCCAGACAATTGTGTCCTACATAGAACCAAAAATATGGACACTTTCCTCATAGTCTGGGATTTAACAAAGCTCACCATGAAAACAGAGGAACCCTTTATCGATTTATGGTACCCTTTGTGCTATCTGGCGGGCTCAGACACACTGACCCTGTTAGTTTTGCTCAAAGTAATTATTTGGAACGCTATGAAAAAAATCAAACAGTGTAATTCTAAGTCCTGTCAAAATATCATAGTTTTTACCGGAGCAGATTCTATTCGAATACACGTGAATTATTATTTTGTGCAAATTAATGCGGCCATTTAGAGATCGTCACTAATGCAGCATCTGACAGATGTTGGTAGATACCCATCGCCAACCTACTGGTTCCTGGGCTTCATTTATTGTTGGCAGAAACAGTGAGGGGTTTATTTACAAACACCTTTCGCTGCCAGTATGTCACTTTTCCCCATATTAAAAGTGACGCACCGGCGGCGCAAAGGGCTTATTACAAGCTCCTTGCACCACCGTTGCTTCACTTTTAAAATGGGAAAAAGTGACGTACTGGAGGTGCAAGGGACTTGAAAATAAGCCCCTTAGGGACTCATTTATGAAAGGTGCTGCATCGCTGCGGTAAAGCAGCGCTGCAACACTTTTCAGTGTGCCCTCCTTGCGACATCATAGATGTGCCCTATTTACTGTACGGCGCTCCATATCGCAAGGATTGACAGATACGTCAGGAATCCTGACGTATCTGTTGGTGCAAAAATGGCACATTACTGGAGTGTGTCTGGAAACAGGCGCAACTCCAGCACTTTGTCATTTCACATGGGGCAAGCCCCATGTGAAAAGGCCTGTGTCACCAAGCAGACGTAAGGATTTGACGTAGTGACGCCCTAGAAGTGGCACAGTGAAATCTCTTAGATTTCGCGGTGTCACTACTACATGGCTTTGCTGCGACGGAACACCCACCCTGCATACATTATAACTGTCGCAGGTATAATGTAGCGCAGGGGTTTACAAAGTGACGCAGATGCGTCACTTTGTAAACATGGCGCAGTGTGGTGCAATTTTTACGCAGCTGCAACATCACAAAAAGTGACGCAAAGACTGCGTAAGGGCCTCATAAATAAGGCCCATAGTTGGCAATTGTGGTGCCACTGGCAACTATGCTATCAGAGACAGGCAGCTTGGTGGTCCCACCACGACAGGATCACCATGGAGCCGGAAGCCCTCCCACTCCCCTGCTTAGTTAACGTGACCCTCGGATGCTGACTTTTCTTGATCAAAACTGCCATGGAAGGCATTGCCATTGGGAATGAAGAACAAAGCAAAAATATCCATAGTGTGTTGAGTATAACCTCCCCCTGCCTATGGGGAACTAGATTTTTTGTTTTTTCAGTTAGGGTTTGTTTCTCAAAACTTAAAAAATGCCAAACAGGCCTTTTTCACAAGGCAGACCAGCTGCTTTTGCATTTTGCCAAACGTGCTCCCACCATACCATCAACATCTCTAACAGAAAACTCCCTGCCAGTCTGTGGGGGGGCCTCCTAAAATGTCGGTTGGGTTGCCACAGTGCTAGCATGGGTGGGTATCCGCCATCCATATAGTTATGCAGTCCACCTGCAGAGCTCTTAATAACTTTGCGATTCCCAGGGAGATCTGCACGAATTTGGGAAAGTCTAGAATCGGCGAGTCCAGCACATGATCAATGAATCCTGTGACAAAATGTTGCTGATATATTGATATTTACTTCCGGTGTACATTTGGAACCCCCTCACCTAGTCCTATGGGTCATGGTATGTCCCTTAAAGGCCAATTTTTAAAAAAATATTCTGACACATTGCACACTGAAGTAATGTTGGACGCCAGAAATGTTTCTGTAATGGCCAGCCAATCAGAACAGGCAGATTTGCGCATCCAGATCCATGAATCTGCAAAGGATGAGTGGGCATAAAGCGACCACATTTAATGGCTTGCTTTCTTTTTTTTAAAATTGATTCGAAGATCCATGTCAGCTTTGTGAATCCGCAGAGCGATTGGGAATGGATGGTCAACCTACCACTATAATTTACCCCTTTAAGGCTTGCCTGACACCTTTTTTGCAATGCAAATTTCTAAAAACTACTAAATGAATTAATACCAAACCAAGTTAAAATGGAAAAAGCTTACCAGCCACTTCATTTTTCCTCCCTTCGACAGGTCCTCACAATGCCACAGTCACTATTAGACTGGAAAGATTTGTGATGATTTTGAAATCCCATTCCCAATGGAAACACATGCCTATTGCTGACTCTGTAATCTATCTATCTATCTATCTATCTATCTATCTATCTATCTATCTATCTATATGTATTCACATCTATATCTGTATCTATATATATCTATATATCTATAACAAAAAGCTTCTGTGTAGTTATGGTTATGTCTAATATCTAAATATATACTATAGGCAATAGTGCCTACGTAGTAACGATTATGTCTGATTTTCCATTAAAAAATTTAGTTTTGCTAATAACTTTGGCACCATTCAAAGAACCCGCACAAAACTTTCAGTGTTGTGCAGATCCGCTAAGGCCAGCTCGAAAAGAGGGAGTCAAAAAAGTGTCATTTCTCATTTTAACTCACATAGGAAGCTTATTATTCAGCTACAGAAACAATCGCTGAACTTAATGACACCAAACTAAGTAAGAAAGGAGAACTTTACTCAATGGACTGCATTTGCTTGGTTTGTGTAAATCCGCTGAGTTGACTTCAAGAAATTAATATTGAAAGAGTGCTTTAGAAACCTCTAGTTGAGCTAACCTGTTAATCAAGATAAAGATATCTAGTTAGTCCACAGACGCTCCTCAAACTGGGTTGGAGGACCATCTGCAGACGCAAACATTTTAAGAGATCAAAAAACTGATTGGACGAGGGAGCTTTGTTCTCCCATCATCCATTTGAATGTCACATTTGCAATTCAATTTCAGAATTGAGACTGCAGACCTGAGTGCTCCGGTTGGATACTGCAAGTTGGGCATAGGACCTGGCTGGAGGCTAACACCTGCAGCTAACGACAAACGATTAGGTGCAGCTGGGCTGGCCACCTGCAGCAAGTTGGGAATAAGCTCTGCGACTAACCCCCACTGCACATGACCGAAGGCTGCCCACAGCAGGGTTTGGCTGCTTGTGGCAGATAGGGCACATGGCCTGGCAACATGCCAGTCCAAGTGGCCATCCTTCGCTGCACATGACTAAAAGGTCCAAACCAACCCTGCTGTGGTTTGGGTGCAGGCCTTGCAGGCAACCACCACTGCACAAAGTTGTGCACAGCTGGGGTTGGCCGCCAGTAGCGGGTTGGTTGCAGGGAATTGTTGCATGTGGTATATGGATAAAAATTCCAAATATTCACTGCGAGAAACAAAGGTTAAAGTGAATGGAATATATGGTTAGACTGTTTACAACAATCTACAGTTGCTTGAAAAAAGCATAGAAATCCACTGAAAAAGTGCAGTTGGAGTGCAATTATGCTTATGAATTAAAAGCAAGGAGTTTTGTCTTTCACCCTAGACTTGTGGTTAATGGCTAGTATTCCTGATTCTGGGATCATTTGAAGAATTTCTTTAAGACCTTTTGTTCTCAAATATCAGAAGCATGATTAGACTCAAATCCTAAATGCCATTTCACCAGTTATGAGTGGACATCAGGGGTGCCTGGCAGGTTTTAAAGGACCCTGTATCTCCACCAGTCTAAAATATCAACAATTAACACATTTTCAAGTGGAGCAGGAGGTCAAGGGGGCGCTAGATCAGCACTGGCATCTCCTAGTTTGAATTTTGACCCTGGAGACCAGTTGGGGCTTTAATTAGTTTCCCTTTGCACTGTATCCAGTGCCACAGCAGTAACCAACCACGGTAGCCCTGGTGGCCCCATTAACTGGACAGGTAAGATTTAATTGTGGATAAGTTGTTTAACATCCTTAAACAATCAGTGTTGTGTGGGTGCGAATATCAGTGCATTTTTTAGTTGTGAGTTGTACGTGTTCAAAATATGTTTGTGCTTCGGACACTTGTCAACGATTCTTAGCTGCCCCATGTGTTGACCCACTTTGAATCTAGGGCTGCGGAAAAACTAGGACAAGTTGTAGATTTATCATGACACACTTGATAACTTTGTGGCAACATGTCTGACACCTGTGTGCTCTTGATATGGGGCTGTAGAGAAAGCAATATGTTAGCATCTTAACATGTAATACTGTTTGGAGTTTCATCTCTTCAGCAGAAGGTGTTAGTTCCTTCTTTTTATATTTATATTAATTATTACATGTCTATATTTTGCTTTTATAAATAAAGGGATATACTCTTTTAAAGCTGTAACTCTGAATGGTCATTGAATTTTATTGAGTGTTATTACTTTGTATCATAACGTATTTGTGTTCCAAACCGTCATTTCCTCCTTGGTGGAGCTTTAATAACAATTTGACTCCTCTACACTATGGAGTGTTAAGTTCCAGGTAGGAATATTTGCCTCCAGTCAGCAGTGCACAGTTACCAAAGATGCTGGGACCCCGGCACTAACAATATTTAGTCATCAAAGACCTGTTCAGTACCCATTGTCTCTACAATGACCAGGAGAAAAGGCCGGGACAAAATTTAACTCATCAAACTGAAAGAAAGAAGGGGCTGAAACTAAGTCCAATAACAAGTGGTACATAAGGAAACTTGAAAAAGTTCTCAGTTGTACTATTGAATCAACTTAGAAAAGCAGCGACAAATATCTCAGTCAGAACCTGGCAAAACCCAAGTTAAGATACAGAAGAGTATTATCAGAGGGCAATCAATAGAGCAAAACAAAGTCTAAATTCATCAGTACGGCACCGCTCCATACAAAGCAAGTTGGTAATATGTAAATCTGTTCTGGATATTTGAATGGTTTCTAGGCATTGAACAGTGTGGCTGCAGCAGACATTTTTAGTCCTGTATGGCTGAGCTGAAGTCAGCATATGCTGTGGCCTTGTGAGTTCGTGTCAGAACACCCCACTCACAGAAAGAATCATGGGCATATCACAGAGAAAAATAACATGCACTTCGAATAAAGTGGCAGCAATTTACTAGTCAATTAGGCAACTTTGTTAAAAGCACATAAATTCCATGAACAAACCTTCAGTTGCAGGGACATTATATCAACAAGCAACACTTTAGAACGATTCACTGTGTCATTAGCGATGTAATCTGAGGACATTAATCATGTTAGTAATGATGTAATTCATTATGTGATCTGTGATGCCATGTGTGAGATCATGAGCAATGAGGGGGGTACCTGTATTGTGTGCCCTCTCCTTTGGCCAAGCATGAAGTGGAAATTTGCCAGCCTGAATCCTGGGCATCATTGAGGTCCCTTGGTGCACTCTAGGTAGCCCTGAATTGTTTATTTCTAGGCTCTGTGAAAGAAAAATAGAGGGCTTTTTTATTGGCACCAACCATTGGTTGGCACAGCAATGAGTAATGTTCAAAACATGTTTTATGTGGTGGCATGGCCAAGCAAAATGTTTGCTCCATGGACACCTCACTAGTAGTTAGACGTAATGTTCAATGATTTACAAACGAGTGGGACATGTTAAGTCTTCTAACTGAGCTATTTCATGACACATGGTTGAGCTCACTCTGGAGCATGGTGGGAGATGTAGTGCACTTTATATTGATCTTATGCACTTTCCTGTACCTGTAACCACTGGTGCTGTCATCAAACAAGTTGCGCCACTGGTCAGATGGACGTTTGATTATCGATTGGAAGTGTATGAATGGAGTTAACATCAGCACCCAAATTCAAATTACTATGAAACATATTTGGCTCCACAAGAACGGCAGAGGATAGTGTCCAAACCATGAAGGTGTATTGGCAAATTAGTCAAAGTTACAAGTTTAACCAATCGATAAACCAGTTTATCAAATAAGCACCTATATCAATTCGGTCATTCAATCTGAACTTGTATATTATATAAAAGTAAATGCAAAACATAACCAAATATAAGATGCAGAACAGAAAGTATATTGGTTCCATAAAATAACTTCCCTAGGCTAAACAAAGCATCAAGAGTGGTAAGGGGAAAATTCTAAGCGGAAGGTGTCAGTGTCAGATGAAACAAATTAAGGTTCAAAGGAAATAGGCATAGGTGTTCAAGAGAAAAGCTCAAGAACCAGCTGAGTTAGGAAAAGGTCTTCCCCCAGCAAAGTCAAGACAGGATCTGCTAAATTATTCTAAGAGAGACACAATTGAAATCAAACAAATTTCTCTAGAAATTCTTCTCTCCAACTACCTCGGGATGTGGCCATTTTTTAGCACAGTCTTCTGGCAGAAGGTAGACTCCCTACTTTGAATACACAAAAGAAGCTGCTCTGAGTAAAAATGACCGAAACTTAGAAGATACTAAGTGAAGGGGCTAGCATCTCACAAAAAGTGAAGGACTGTCCTCACACACCAACTGGTGTCATGCTTCATCATTGGCAGTCCTCGCTCTCTAAAAACTTGGTTTGATAGAGAGCGGGCCTACACCTGGTGACAGGGAGGCACTTCTAAAACTAAGTGGGGGCCCGTGACAGTGAGTGATAGTCTAAAAATCTGTATAATTGCCAAAATACATTTATTCAAATAGGCAATTATATGATACTAAAAATTGAAAAACGGTGAAAAAGGGGAGGTTATTACCCCATCACCGTAGTGGTTAAAGTTGTCGACATGTTTCTGCCTTTATGGCCCAAAGGGTCCGCGGCATTCATCAGGACGGGAAAAAGAAAGAAATCTGGGCTCCTATCTTACCAAAATATTAGTATGAAGTTACCACTGGGTAGGTTTACTTGTGTCACACTCTACCTGAGTTGATTTCCTGAAACCTGTAGACATAATAAAAAAGAGAGATTGCCATCAAAACATTCAGTCACAGAAAAAGTAGAAATTGCAGTGAATGATTGCCCCACATGCATCACTTATACATATAGTGGCTATTTGTGTGAAACACGTGTCACTGCAAACGTGAGACACACAAAGTTTATCCTGCACATGAGTGTGAGACCAGCTCACAGCCTTACCCTAATTAAGTTCCCTACACACCCCATGGGAGGAGGGTGAAGGAGAGACCCCTGTAGTCAAACTCTGGAAGAAATAGAAACACACATCAAGTCAGCTTCTATCATCCAACCTTTCCCAAGTGGGAATTGGAAAGGTTTACCACAAGTACGCGTCCACACCACCATTCATGCCCTTACTACATCAAGGTGCATCTCTCTCCGTGATCCTAGATGTGTTTGCTCCTCATCCCCGTTGTGGAATGAAGAGCATAAAAATCAGGCTTTAAATAGTGCCCTCAATGAGTAGAACTCGTAAATTAGTAGCGCATGTGCTCATAATTGAATTTTCAAAAAAAGGTTTCCGGTGTCTAAAGAACCCTCTGTTATCTAGCAATCGTGTGCCTGATCTTCGCGTCAGGAAGAGGAAAAAGGAGGAGGCCGTGGAAAGCCCTGCTTGTTGGTGGAACACCTGTGATTTTCCCGGTGTCCCAACGCAAGCAGCTTGGGCTTGCCTGGACCGCGCGTCAGCTGGGAGCGCGGGGCGGTGCAGTTCGTGAGTACACGTGTTAGCACAGCCGGTTCCAATGGTGATGCCTGCGGCCCAGCGCTCTGTGAAAGTATGCCTCGATGTTTATGGGAGCACGTGTGGGGCTACCTGAGCACCGCATCTGGCTCTCATTGTTGTAATGTAAAAAGAGTCCCGGTTTCAAGATTTTCGAAAGGATGTGAAACCAGAGGCACTGGGACATGGTTTTTTTGGGACGGAAGTAAATTTAGATAATTGTGCCGCGCGAAATGAGTCCTGGTATTTAGACTCTGGGAATTAAATTAAATAAAAATAAAAATAAAACACAACATGCTGGGACATGAGTAATATTAAGCAGGGACAGTTTTGAAAAGGGGGGGCCAAGATCTATTTTTCTATTTATTAGAGGGTGCAGGGAAGACAGAATGTACAATTCATTTGTTTAAGATATGTATTACCCTCATGTATCAATCAATCAATCAATCAGGGGTTTATAAAGCGCGCTACTCACCCGTGAGAGTCTCAAAGAGCTGGGGGGGGGGTGCAGCTCCGGATCAGTCGAAGAGCCAGGTCTTGAGGCACTTCCTGAAGGTGTGCAGAGTGGGGGAGCGTCTAATGTTGACTGGGAGCTCGTTCCAGGTCTTTGCTGCGACGTAAGAGAAGGCTCTTCCTCCTGCTCTGATTCTGCGGATGCGTGGGGTATCTGCCAGGGCGAGGTCGGCGGAGCGGAGGTTCCTTTTGGGTACATGGAAGGAGACTCTTTTGTTGAGGTATCTGGGTCCGATGTTGTGGAGGGATTTGTAGGCGTGGGTGAGTAGCTTGAAGGTTACTCTCTTCTCGATGGGGAGCCAGTGGAGGTCTCGTAGGTGCTGGGTCATGTGCTCATGTCCTGGGGTTCCGAGGACGAGTCTGGCTGCAGTGTTCTGTATGGTTTGGAGCTTGTGTAGCAGGGCTTTGTTGATTCCGGCATAGAGGGCGTTGCCGTAGTCCAGTCTGCTGGTTATGAGTGCGTGGGTGACGGTCTTTCTGTATTCGGGGGGATCCCTTGAAAGTCTTGCGGAGGATGCGGAGGGAGTTGAAGCAGGTGGAGGCGACAGCGTTGATCTGGTGGGTGAAGGTGAGGGAGGAGTCTAGGATGATGCCGAGGTTCCGGGCGTGGTCCGTCGGGGTGGGTGGGTGTCCGAGGGCCGGGGGCCACCAGGAGCTGTCCCATGCAGTGGGGGAGGGTCCGAGGACGAGGACCTCTGTCTTCTCCAAGATCAGTTTTAGGCAGCTGTTGCTCATCCAGGCTGCGACATCTTTCATTCCTTCTTGGAAGCTGAGTCTGGTGTCTTCGGGGCTCTTCGTGAGTGAGAGGATGAGCTGGGTGTCGTCGGCGTAGGATACTATGCTGAGCTCATGCTGTCTGACGGTGGCGGTGAGGGGGGCCATGTAGATGTTGAAGAGCGTGGGGCTGAGCGAGGATCCTTGGGGTACTCCGCAGTTGATCTCAGTAGGTTCGGAGAGGAAGGGAGGGAGTCTGATTCTTTGGGTTCTGCCGGAGAGAAAGGAGCAGATCCAGTCGAGGGCGTTTCCCTGTATACCGGCGTCGTGGAGCCTGGCTGAGCATGTATGTGTGCTCAAATATATTAGGTGGAGGCCTCATAGGGGTACCAGCAAATAGGGCAGATGGATGATTGCCCTAGAATGTGCGCTAACCAGAAGTGTACTGTATGTCAATCCGCGTGTGTTTGTAGATGCATTATTTCCCAATCGGTAACCAAGGTATTTCATCGTTCAGTCCTGTATCCCACGTCCGGAGACGGTATGCCCATCATTGCTCTCTGGTGTGGAGTATTTTCTGGATATCTGGGCTTGTCTTTTTAATGACCTCAAGTACTACCCATCTCAGATCTACATCTTTGGGGTTGTATTCCAGGTAATGTTGTGTCAATTTTGTATTCGTTTTTTTGCACCTGATGGTGCTCCTGTGTTTGTCAATGCGAACGTTGATCTTTCTTGTGGTCATGCCCACGTACATTAAATTGCAGGGGCATGTGAGCAAGTAAATAACATTCTCACTATTGCAGTTGCTGAAGTTTTTTAGTACCCATGGTTTGTTGGTTTTTATGTCTACCTCCTTAGTTGTGCTGGTGAAGGTGCATGCCACACATCCGCCACAGGGGTAATGTCCAACTGGTCTTTGATTGCCCCACAGTGTAGTTTGGTTCTGGTTCTTTGGTGGTTGTATCCTGGCATGGACCAGCTCATCCGTATGCTTGTGTTGCGCTTAAATGCAAACAGTGGTGGTGCCCAGTGTTTTTTCGCCCCATTGAGGATGTGCCAATGTTTTCATACAATGTTTTGTACTTTATTCGATATCGGGGTGTATGTAGTGACACACACTACTCTTTCGTTCTCTTTTTTCTCCTGGCTCTCAAGTAGTGCTTCCCGATTGTCATTTCTGGCTCTTTTTCTCGCTTTTTTGATCATTTTCCTGGGGTAGTGACGTGTTGCCAGCTTGTTCTCCAGTATCTCAGCTTGTTCGTCACAGGTTTCGATGGTTCCCTACTTTCCCATCGCCGGACAAAAGTGCATACAGCTGCACGACCTTGTAGATATCAGTAGTGCAGCCTGCCTGGTACAGAAAGCTCTTTCTCATCTCTACATAGCACCTAAAGTATAACAAGTATTCAATTTACTTCAAAATATAATTTCTAAAACACACAAGGAACATTTCTTGCAACTATCAAGAGTGATAAGGCACCTTCGGTGAAAGGAAAACGTGAGAGCATTTTGAAATGAACATCACATTCATATTATGAAAAAGATTTTGGCCAACTGAGTCCTACTCGCAGTAAGGCCCATGTTCACAATGCATTTGATTAATATGAATACATCATAAACTAGGGATTAGACTGAAAATACATGGATGTGGCTTCTTTATATTCATAAATACTGCCACATTTACCACACATATTAATATATTAGCACATTTATTAAGATATGATTAGTAAATTAAGGTGCAATACATTATGCTGCTCCAGTATCAATGAGAGGGAATTCTATAACTTTGGTGCACCTCATGAAAAGGATGAACTAAGGGGTGCTGCAGTCTGACAGTATTTCAATAATCCAAATACATTCTCTCCACACCACTCAGGCTGCTCGTGTAACTGCATGCTTCCCCTCTTCTTTTTTTTATTCGGATAACTTCTGGCCTGCTGCTGTCAATTTTCCCTCACCCCTTATATATTAGTTTTTCTGAATACCTAAAATTTTCTGCAAAGTTCAGGACCCATCGCACCAGCATAACTTTTTCTGCTTTCAGGCATACTTAGTTGATTTCACTTCTTGCATTTGATGGAGTAGGGTTTTGCGTGAATAAAACTGATAATAAATAACTAGAGGGCACATGCATCAAGGCAAAAACCGGTCGCAAACGGGCAGATTCTCAGAATCTGCCCCTTTGCGACCGGTATTTTTGCATTTGGGATGCATCATCCCAAATGCAAAAATCGCAAATTGCGCTTGCATTTAAGGAATCGCAAATTGCGATTCCTTAAATGCAATGCTAGAAGCAATTTAAAATAGCGATTTCGCTAATAGGGGTCGCTAATTACCCCAAAAAAAACTGGTTGGTAATTTGCAAAAACTTTGAAAAATGCACAAAAGTACATTCTTCAAAGTTACATGTTACACACACACAGGCCCTTGGGGCATGTGTGTGCACAACATGGGTACACATTACAATTTCAGGGGTGCAACAGGGTGCCCTTGCACCCTTGAAATTGCATGCGCAATTTGCGAGTACCTAATGGGTACTCGCAAATTGCGCATGCAATTCCCATTCATTCCAATGGGCCTGTAGGCCCATAGGAATGAATGGGAAGCCATTCCTTAATTGCGACTCACAATTTGCGAGTCGCAATTAAGGAATGTTTAGGAATCGCTATTTTTATAGCGATTCCTACATGCATAGACTTTTGCGATTCCTTAATTGCGATTCCTTAATAATCGCAATTAAGGAATCGCAAAAGCCTACCTTGATGCATGTGCCCCTAGATCACTTAGAAGAAAAGAAAATTAGAAAATTGTGAGAAAAACGACAATAGATTTAAGTAGGCCTTAAATGATTTCTGCATGAAAGTTAATAAAGTGCACAGTGAGCACAAGTAAATGTGAAAAGATAAAACGTGTTGTTTAAACGTTTAACTGAACAAATATAACTTAAATAGAATAGATGTTTGAAAATAGATTACGTTTAATAATTGATTAATAATGAAAACTGAATATGAATCATAAAACGAAGCCTTATTCTGAAAACTGTGACTAAAACCTGTCCATTTCTCCTAGAGAAAACTGCACGCTTTGCAAAGAAAATCTCCAAGCTGATTAATTCTGATTTAAAATGTAGAAATGCAGAAAATAGTATTTTACTTTCATAAAATGACTATTGTGTTCTTTCTTCTCGAGTGGCTGCTACGTGTTTCATATATCAACAAAACTTCCTAATGCCTGAAGCGAAGAACTAATTTGTGGATAATCGTACTAGAATTGTTTCAACTCTTTCGGATGTGTGCCTGTCGAGGAGGAAGAGAAAGATTTGATTTCCTCTGCTGAAGGACGATGATGACCGCATGCAACAAAAACAATAAACTATTGAGAGAAGGAAGAGTCGGAAGTGGTGTGACTTGTCACCCTAGGCGTCTTAGCCAATCAGGGAAGAACATTTTCTGGAAGTTGAAACAAATGTAGGCAAAACTTTTCAATCTTAGGGTATAACTATTAGTGCTAGAATTTCATTGTTTAGGTTAGGAGAGGAGAGACGACACATCTCTGACAAGGGGTTCGTGTGAGCTGTTTATCCTTTAGCTGATGCTGTCTATATGCTGACTCCTATCTTTGCTCCTCATACCTTGTGAGGATTGCCCCTAGCTTTCCCTTCCGGCCGGATGGTTAGCTTTCCGACTATTAGCACGCTGTGCTATCATTTTCTTAGGTTCGTATGAGATTCTGTATTTGCATTGATCTTTATAATGCACTTTTGTCTCTTATTCTGTCCACTCACCTTGTGCACCTTAATTGAGATGTTATTATGAATTACTGATTCCTGTGTTCACTTGTGATGATTCATATTCAATATTGTATTCTTTGTTTGACCAAATACATTTACTTACAAAAAGAGAATTAGATAAAGCAATATGAATAGAAAAACTGAGTTTGTCGTTATTGACTATTGTAAATAATGAGATATATATAGTGCATATAGAGTGGTTTGAATAATGTTCCCTTTATTCTAGGTCCTCAAGAGAGTAATATTCATCTAGATCCTTTGCCAATCCCTTTCAACTCTCCGATCTGTCGGAGGACCTATTGTTGAAATGGGCAAAATTCTTAGTCTTAGGAAATAGAGATTTATAGACTGACTCAGCGCATGGTGTAAAATTACACACTCTGCTTTAGATAGCCAAAACCCCTTTCCCGCTGTGCCACGCGCTAGCACATTCTTCAGCCTAGGAAGCCTGAAATGTGAAATGCATAATCCTTTGGCCTGCACACATTCTCTCTCCCTCACCCTGTTGCTTATTTGCTCCAATCCCTTCAAAATGCGGCTGATCATGCTGTTTTGAAGGTTCCCAAGTTCAGCTTTATCACCAAGAAGTTTTGCGATCTTCACTGGCTCCCCGTATCTGAACAGAGACGTTTTAATGCATGGGCAAAGTGGGCTCTGGCCCAGGGCCCCAGCCTTTCAGGGGGCCCCCTGACAGAGTCAGCTCCGTTCTCTAGAGTTTTGCCCTAATGACCTTGACTATTTCTTAAACAGATTGTTTTAAACACTGTTTTCCTTCAATTTATTTTTTATGTACCTGATGTGTGAGAGTTCAGTACAGCCATTTTGCAGAAAAATGTTGTCTTTATGTTTCATGCAATATACATAAAAAAGTTTCTTTTAGATCAAAACAAGGCCTAACATATAAGAAATGGGAGGGCATCACAGAGATTATTTGCAGTAATATTGGTGAGCTGCTGCTGTGTTACAATATTGAAAACACACATAACCATCCCTGAATATTAGATGTAAACACATTTAGGGCCTTTTTTATGAGAAGTGACGCATCGCTGTGTGAAAACAGGGATGCGTCACTTCTTAGTGCGCCCTCCTTGCGACATGATGGATGCGTCATATTTACTGTATGACGCATCATGTCGCAAGGAGTTACAGATACGTTAGTATTTCTGACGTATCTGTAGGCGCAAAAGTGATGCATTGCTGGGATGTGTCTGAAAATAGACTTAACTCCAGCAATGTGTCCTTTCGCATGGGGCAAGCCCCATGTGAAAGGGCCTGCATCAGTCTTACGCCTGCTGTGAAGCTGGTGTAAGATATTGATGCAATGGCGCCCTAGAAGTGGCGCACTGAGTTCTCATAGATTTCAATGCGCCACTTCTACGAGGGTTTTTGCGGGGGAACACCCACCCTGCATACATTATACCTGGCGCAGGTATAATGTGGTGCTGGGGTTTACAAAGTGACGCATCTGCCTAGATGTGTCACTTTGTAAATAGGGCGCAACATGGCACATTTTTTACGCTGCCGGTGCGTCACAAAAAGTGACGCACCAGCGGCATAAAAGTGAAACAAGGCCTCATAAATAAGGCCCTTAGAATTTGGACGAGTGTTCCTTTGCACTGCCAGGGACCTAATGAAATGAAATTAAATAGTGTATTTAATAAATCGCGCAGCTACTCAGACTAGAGTGTCCTGGCGCGTGACAGCGGGAGGAAAACGTGCGTAAAAGACCTATAAGTTATTAAAAAGCCAGGTTTTTAAGTTCTTCCTGAAAGAGAGTAGGTCTGTGGTTAGTCTCAGAGACTCAGGGAGTCTATTCCACAATTTTGCACCTAGAAAGCCGAGGGATCTGCCTCCAGTGCGGGCACAGCATATTTTAGGCACGATGGCCAGGTTGGCATTGGAAGATCTCAGGGGTCTAGATGTTATGTAGCGATTAATGCGCTTATTTAGGTAGCCGGCTCCTAAGCCGTGGAAAGCTTTAAAGAAGATGGTCATCGCTTTGAAGTCGATCTGTTCTTTTATGCGGAGCCAGTGTAGAGACTTAAGAATAGGGGTCATACTAGATCTGGGTTTAGGTCTCAGGATGGCTCTGGCCGCCGCGTTTTGTACCACTTGTAGGCGCTGGATAAGGGATTTGGGAAGACCGAGGTACAAGCTGTTGACATAGTCAAGCTTTGATGTCACCAGAGCCTGCACCACGATCTTTCTACTCCCAAGCAGTAACAGTGGCAGGAATTATTTTTGCATCCGGAGTATGCCAAAGCAAGCGCCAGTTAGATTTTGGATTTGAATGCGCATGGAGAGTGTCTTGTCTATGACAATTCCTAAGTTTTTGACTTTCTCCTTTTCCGCAGGCGGGGCGGCAGATCTTTTGGCCACCAAGAGCTCCAGTTAGGCGTTTCTGGATTACCAAAGAAAACAACTTCAGTTTTGTCAGTATTGCACTTCAGCTGATTGATCTTAAGCAAGTTAAAAACCTTTGTGAGGCAAGACCTAATCATTGCTCCGTCAAAGTCGGTTCCTTTTTCACATGTAAAAATCAGCTGAGTGTCATTAGCATAGGAAACAATTTTGGCGCCCTCTTCCTCTACCAGAAATGCAAGGGGGATAGATATATATTAAAAAGCGTAGGACTGAGAATGGAGCCCTGAGGGACACCTACATTCATGGCCGGAACCGGGGATGAGAAAGGGGGCAGCCAGATGTCCTGAGATCTATTTACCAAGAAGGATGACATCCATGTTAAGGCGGTCCCCCCACGCCGATGTTAGCAAGTCTCTCCAGGAGCCTCTCATGTGGGACCGTTTCGAAGGCCGCCGACAGATCGAGCTGTATCAGAACAGCCTTGATGGAGCAAGATCTCGTGAGAAAGAGACTTGCTCGGAGGCAATCCACTCGTATAATTTATTAACAAATTAATAATTATGTTTGTGAATAACTAATACGCACCACATGAACACGCGGGTTTGTGAAGCTTGCTTATGTGTGTACTAATGCGGATAACAATGAAGACGGACTAATACCGCTTTTAACAGGGAAACTGTTGTGCGCATGCGTCAACTTCATCTACGCAGTATGACGAGGTAACGCTTGGAGGGAAATTCTAGCGCATGAGCAGAAGACACTAAAATTGAGTCTTCAAGACTCGCATGCATGGCATCTACTTAGCTGAAACGAAAACAAGCTATTTTACTAATGCTGATGCGGGAAAAGTATTAATGAGAAAAGGGGAATAGAGTAGAGGTGGGAGGTATACAGTGTGACCATTTATTTGTGAAATTAATATTTGTCTTTTTGATTTTATTATTAGTGCGCATTTGGGCCTCTCACGCATAACTGAATTAAGCTGAGTGAGGAAGCGACTGCGCATGTCCACTGAAAGTTAACTCGGAATGATGACCTAAATGCTGAACAGGAGCCAAGGTCGCAGATGATGTGCCCTGGGAACGGATGGTGAAAAATTCAGCGAAGAAGACTCTGATTCATGAAGTTATAATAATGTTGCAAAATAAAATGTGGATATGTATGGGAACTCAATACATGAATAAAAAAATTAAGGGGAGGGGTTTGCGAACAATAGTTGAACTGATTTTGATGACATGTAAGCATGGTGTGATGGAGCTTCCCCCTTGCCTGACCAATCATATTTCGTATTTTTACGATATTGAAACTTTAGTGGGTGGAACATGAAGAAACGAAGGTATAATTAAGGTAGCTTTAGTTAGTCAGTTAGAAGTTGGGGACTGGAGATGCTGTGAGTCGGAGATGCTGTTGCTGGGAGAGATGCTGTGAGATGCTGATGAAGAACCGAATGCAGAACCTGAAGCAGAACTTTCTATCCTAACTTAATTGGGTTAGATCAGAAGATCGCAGAAGAATCTCGAGGAGGAAGAGAATGTCAGAGAGGGGTGCGGCGCAATCGTCGGTATTCTAGAGAGGTCAACTATCCTGTCCTGAAGTCTTTGTCTCCTGACCTATCCTGGGGGACCCTTACCAGCCCTTTGGCCAGGGGGTTTCGTCTTTCACACCATTCTTGGTAATTATAATTTCATGTTATTTGCAGATGTTCTTTTCTCTCTGTCCTCTCCCTTTCTGAGCATTGATCATTGTATGAGTCCGAAGTATATGCTTGGTGTTTAATCAATTGAATTTTCTCTCCTAAGAAAGATGGTGATTGCACTGTAATTTTGAAATGGTTCACATGCATTTAATTTAGATAAAGGTTTTAAAACTCCCCGAGTCTGTGATCTTTTATTTTAAAGAAAAGAATAGTTAAGAATTATGTTAATTATCACCATCAACTAGTTCAACTAATGGTCCATCGACCAGAGGAAAGAACTTTTGATCAGTGAAAAGGTTAGTTAGGAATAAGAAATAACTAATCTTGAAATATGAAACTTTAACTAAACCAGCGGTCTACTCAGTTGTGTGTGTTTATGGGCCCAGGTGAGTATATGGTAGTAGAGTATCTGTTGTTGGTATACCGCTGGATCAGCCTTGCCTCCCTGGTCCAGCTTACCCATGAGAAATTCAGTCACTTCCAGCAGAGCGGACTCCGTACTGTAGTTAGCCCTAAAACCGGATTGGGACTCATGAAGGAGCTTCCCATCTTCAATGTGTTTTTGGAGGGCCTTGTTTACATGCTTCTCTAATACTTTGGAGAGGGCCGGAAGAAGGGAGATTGGCCTGTAGTTGGCAGGCTCCATCGGTTTGGCGTTAGCCTTTTTTATCAGTGGAAGAACCTTAGCATTCTTCCATAATTTCGGCATGTTGCCTGAGGAGAGGGAAGCATTAAAGAGCTGGTTTACCGTGAGGTTTATGGTGGGAGCTAATAGGTTCAGGATATTCGCTGGACATGGGTCGGTAGGAGAGCCAGACTTAATGCTTTGGAGAAGGGTCAGTGACTCTTCAAGCTGAAACTCAGGGAAAGTTAGTAAAGATGGAGGATCCAAGAGGTGAAATTTGCTATTAGAACTAAGGTAGAAGGTCAGTTCTTCCTCTGAGATGTTAGTGAAGGCTTGTTGGATCACGGAGATCTTTTTGTGGAAGAATTGAGCTATTTGCTTAGACCATTCTTCCGTGCATGGCCCTTCCTTTGTGCTGGCTTTCGGGGCGGTAAAGGATTTAACTATGCTAAAGATTTCCTTACTCTTATTTTGGGCATTTTCTATCTTGCTTTGAAAGAAGTTTTTGTTGGCTGCCTTCACGAGAATGTAATAAGCTTTTAAGGTGTCTTTATACACCTTCCTGTCCTCAGGTAGATAGGATTTACGTCATTTTCGTTCCATTTTTCTACAATTTCTTTTGCTAGGTCTGAGGGAATCGTTAAACCATGGAGCTCGGTGGGGCCGACCTCTTTGAGGAGCGGGAAACAATCGGTACTGCTGCACCAATGTTGGCTCGGAGCCATGAATCTATTGAGAGGGCGTCCGAATCGGGCAGCCAGACAGCTCCGGTGAGGAATGACCGATGGCGTCTGCTAACATCGGGATGGATATTTTATGGAACGTTCTGTAATTAGGGACCCTCTGCCCTGAGTTAGTCCGAGGGGCTGTGCAGAGTTGGGAATGACGAATTTTAATAGGAGGTGGTCAGACCAGGTAATGGGAAGAGGTAGGCTTACTGATATTTCAAAGTTGTGAAAGATTTGGTCTAGGGTATGGCCCTTCCCATGGGTGGCCAAAGAAATAGATGGAAACATGTTGCAGGCCTGCAGCGTCTCCAACAAGGAAATTGTTTGAGGGTCTTTTCCATTGTCCATATGTATATTGAAATCTCCCAGAATAAGGCAGTTGTTGTATTTTAAGTCCATGGAGGTGGTGGCTGTATTAAGCGTAGTAATAACATTTCCAATTGCACCGGGAGGTCTGTAAATCAGAAAACCAGCTATGCTATGATGGGGGATAAGGTACAGCGGAAGCCTAAGGACTCTGCGCCCTCGATGTTTTCCATCGGGATGGGAGAGCAGTCTAGTTTTTGATTGTAAATTATGGCGACACCGCCCCCTTCCCACTCGGTCGGTCCCTCCTAAGGATTTTATAACCCGTAGGGATGGCCGAGGTGATAGTAGGGTTTGAGGCTTCAGACAGCCACTTCTCAGTGAGAAATAAAAGATCAGGCTGTTCGTCTAACAGTAGGTCATAAATGTGTGGTTCATGCTTTTGCATAGAGCGACAATTTAAAAGGGTGGCCTTTAAGTCCTCTGTTTTCTTATTGTTTTTACACTTATTGTTGCGTGGGAGGATCTTGGGTGCGAGTTTCCTGGACTGCAGGAGAGACCAGTTGCACTTTTTGTATCGAAAGTCTACCTCCAAGCTCGGATCAGCCGCTGTACACTGACATAATGGTAGCCGCCTAAGGCTAAGCAGTTTTTCCCTATTGTAATATAGTGGAAGAAACTCATCGGAGGGGAGCTGGGCAGCATGGCCGGCGCCGGACGCCTCCGGGACGCTGACAAGCGCAGACGGGCATGCTTTTGGCGCGCCAGTGGCGCGCCCGCTGCGTGCATCCGTTTGCATCGGGAATATATAGGCTAATGCCTATGATGCAAACTGGATCGCTAACGCAGCTGAGGAAGCGGAAACTGCGTGGGCGGAAGTGAGGAGCCTGATAGTAGCCCCAGCCCTCCGCACAATCGGTGTATCAGCCGCGGCGGACCAGGACTGGAGGAAAAGCGAGATGCGAATTGGAGCAGCTAAGGAGGTGTAGGCAAGCAGAATAAAGTAAAGTGCAAGTGCGCGTAGGTAGGAGAAACTGTTAAAAAGCACAGAGTAATTCAGCCACACATATACAATTTAAAAAGTATTAAAAACCTAGTAGCAGGGCAGGAAACACTAAATCCTACTGCTGTCAGCTGCACGCGTCCGTTTACATCGGGAATGTATAGGCTAATGCCTATGATGCAAACTGGATCGCTAACGCAGCTGAGGAAGCGGAAACGGCGTGGGAAACAGGGGCTCAAATTGGATCATAAATTCAAAGCTGCTCTGAACAGGGGCCCCCAAAATATGTTTGGCCCAGGGCCCCCAAAATCCTTAAGATGTCCCTGTATCTGAACGGGTAAAATTTAAGGCTCTTTGTATTGTACATAAAGCCCTGCATGGCACTGGCCCTCTCTATTTTCAAAAGATCTTCAAGAGGTATCTTCCACGTTGTGAGTCACGATCTTCCTCGTCCAAACTGGTGGCTTCCCCAAAAATAAAGAGGAATAGATGGGGAGGTAGACGTTTTCGTTTTTGGCCTGTAAACTTTGTGATTCTGTACCTTTGACCAATAGATCAGAATCAAAGCTTCTCCCTTTCAGGAAACATCTAAAGACATGGCTTTTTGTCTCTTCTTTATAGTAGGCCGTTTTAATGTTCAGTTAGTTCTGGAGGTATTGTTAGCTAAAGACATTTCGGTAATTGCGCGCTTTAGAAAACCGTTACTTACTTACTTTGGCATTCAGAAATGTTCTTGATCCCTTCTGTATCTGAGCAGGTCTTCCATATCAAACACTAAAAGAATCACTGCTAGTGATTTACAGCAAATGACAAGGAAAGCTCATATTAGTTGTCCCTATTATGTGAGCTCTAGTTACTGATGTTCCGGACCCACAAGCAATCTTCATTGGCTATTGCTACTTTTCTTTTTCCAATTCACTGATTGCATTACGGTTAGGGTGTGCTAAATTGCAAAAGTTCAAACTAATTCAAAATCACAGAAATCAATGTGGTGAATAACCTTTTATAACGCAAGTGCCTGACAAACCTACAGAACATAGGAAGTAGCTAAATGAGCTGAAGGAGGTGCCCAATACTGAAACAGACATCTCCACTTACTGTAATACTTGGTCCCTCAAATTTGTCATCCAAAACTACTCAAAGATATAGAAAATTTGTAACGTGTGATCTGGCGCCAAATGATAAGCGCTCTAGGGGGCATATTCTCAAGGACTTATCGCCAAGTTAGCGGCACTTTATCGCAGCCAAAGTGGCGATAGATTTATCGCCCTATTCACAAGCTGGTGCTAACAGCCGATATCGCCAGTTTTCCTGTGATAGCAGCCGCAAAAAACATCACCACGGATGACACCGGCAACTAACGCTAATGAGATGCAGAGTAGGCGTTCCCGTGCAAAAACCCGCGACAACACCACTTCGCAACATTCTCAACGACCAGCCAGATCGGCGATAAGATCACAAAACATGCGATAAGGTGCGTTAGCAGCAGGGAATTAACACCTGCTCTTTCCTGGTATTAAGTCGGACGATAACCTGCACCAGAAATGGGAGCCCAGCCCACAGCCACACCAGAAGAACAACAGATGCCATGGAGCTACTGATCATGCAGCCGGACACCCAAGACGGCCACAACACCCACCACCACCGCCCCACAGGCCTCCCCCCCCACCCCCCCCCGGGGCCCTACCCCGGACAAAGATATTTTACATCAACTTTACGAAATCATGAACAAAACAATTTGCCTGATGTCGCACAAGTACAACAATTAACATTCATGTGTGGTCAGAAAAAGGAGAATCATTCGTTCATCTTTGAATTTCCAAACAAATCATTTTATTCAAATTTAACTCAAAACAACTATTCGGAAGAGTCATAGCGGGTCTTCTCTGGACAATCTGTAAGACACTACCTGCAAGACAAAATTCAAGATAAGAAGGTGTGTCATGCGCTCATCAAAGGACAGAGAGAGAGAGAAAGAGAGAGAGAAAGAAAGGGAGAGAGAGAGAGAGAGTGAAAGAGAGGGAGAGAGAGAAAGAGAGAGAAAGGGGAAAGAGGGAGAAGGAGAGAGAGAGAGAAACAGAGGAAGAGAGAGAGAGACGGTGAAAGGAAGAGAGGGAGAAGGAGAGAGAGAGAGAGAGTAACAGAGGAAGAGAGAGAGACAGTGAAAGGAAGAGAGGGAGAGGGAGAGAGAGTGCCGGCACTGCGGACCCAGGCCTCACTGCTCACCTGCTGCCACCGGTGTGTCTCCAACCACGTGCCGGTATACACTGCAGTCCACCAGGTCCCTTATCTGAAACAGAGTCCAGATTCATGAATGGCAGAGTTCATATCATTGCACACGCCATCATCGCTTGGCCGCCCCTGCGCACACAGGCTGCTGCACCCCAGCCCCTCCCGCCGCCCCGCGGTGTTTGCCCGCCCCTGCGCACCCAGGCCTCACTGCTCACCTTCCGCCACCAGCGTGTCTAAAAGAGGGCCCACCACGTGCCGGTGCAAGCTCCAAGTCCGGGGCCCGCGACCTTGGCAGCCTCCACATCATGCAGCCCTGCCCCGCGGGCCACCAGGTCCCACACGTGATTCTGGGTCTTGATTTCGCAATGGCAGAGATCATATCAGTGCACACGGCATCATCGCAGGCTGCACACCCGCTCAGCTCTATAGGTGCCACTAACTCTGTGAACCGCGAGGCAACACCACTTGGCGGTAGGCCCACGCTGCCCGCTGGCTCAGGCCTACACTGCGGTCCAGCAGGGCTCACACAAATCCTTACCAGTCCGGACCGCCAGGACGGCGCATCATCACAGGCTGCACACCCGCTCAGCACTTAAGGTGCCCCTACCTCAGTGCACCGAAAGTCACCGTCCCGTGGCGGTAGGCCTGTGCCGGCCGCAGTGTATCCGGTGCCACCAACTCTGTGCAAGGCAAGTCATGGACCCTTTATGATTGAGTCTCGTGATATGCCAGGCGGACGCAGCCATGTCACCTCCGGCAGTGTGGAAGAACTGGGACACGTAGCGTCGTCGTCCCCCTTTATACGTAAGCCGAGTGGGCTGGGTCGGCGTACGCCAGGCCAGCGTAGGGGTGTGAATAATTATCCCTGGGCTCTGGGCGTGGTTCATTTCTGGGCTGGACAGGAAACCAACTGATGCGTGTGTCTCTGTTGCAGTGTCTGCGCCACACGGCCCGCAATCGACAATGTTGCAATGTTGCATGCACCCGGAGGGCAGCCGCGCACGAAGGGATTGTACAAGGAGCGCAAGGCCGCTCGGGCTCTTGGCTCATGCATGCCAACTGTTGTGTGTGTATCGCTATTGGTGCACCATAAGCCTAAGGCCTAGCCTCAATTGTAGCGCGAAAGCCACATCACATTCCCAGAATGCAAGCAGTAGTCAGACTAACATTAGGGATGAAAGCTGCTTTGTCTCAATACATAAGGCGGAAGGACATCTGCACCTCCGACCTTGGTCTTGCATGCGGCAGGCACCCCCTGAGAGAGATACCATAGCAGATGATGACGACTCCCACACTACGCACAGCGCTAATGAAAGACCAACGTATCCACACCCCACACACAGAAGTTCTTGCTCGAGGTACTTTTGCATGGAATGCCCTTGACACGTACGTACACAACAACCCATACGTCCAAACGTTGCACACACATACGACTCATTGCTCTGAGCTGTGGCATATCATCCACATAACTGCCGCAGGTCAGAAGAGTGCCGGTTCTATGAGAGCCACCAATGCAATGGCAGAACATCCCGGGTGCATGCACAACGCCTGTCACGTGGAACTGTACCATGACCGAATGCTGCCTGTTAGTGTCTGATGCATTGGTCTGCATGTTGTGGCCCTTGTCTTGCCCGTACTGACACGCACATGCTAATAAAGTCTACACAACTTCACTAGTGTTCAACTGTGATGAGTGTTGATTAGAATGACAAATCGTGTGCCTCAATGAGCATTGTCCGTACACAGGGAGGGACTGACTGACGCATTTCACTTAGGGGTCAGTCCCTATTGCCAGCTCCACCTCTGTGAGCCAGACATAGTGGTTGGGATAGTTGCTGATAGACCTGTGCTCTTACGTGTCTTCAGCAATGTGAGTATGGTGTCCATATTCTTGCCATGTGGATCAATGTGATCCATCACTACAGGCTGTGTCCACCCAGTTGAGTGTGAGTAGGTATGCGAAGAGATGTTCTGTTGTCAAATGTGATGGTGGACACTACTTTAGGCCTGCCAACGACTTTGACATTTCATACCCAGCCCTATTTCTAACATTGCATGGGGCAAAGTTGAGAAATTGCGCGATTGTTGTTTCAGAGCAATGAGACCACAGCTAGTGCACACATTCCCAGTCATCTCACTTCCTATGTGTGTCACGGTCAAACATGCGCATTGCTTTCATTTCCCAGGGTGTACCTTTTGGGCAATCAATGTCCTTACATTCATCCATACGTTCATACTTGATCGATTATGGACATGACACATCTGTGTGAATTTGAATGATTTATTCACATTCGGTGGAGTGTCGGAGCTGGAGCAGTACATGGCCATGCAAACCCCACATTACATTGTAGCCCAGTGGAGGGCCAGCCAGAGTCATTTAGGGATTGACAAGTACATTGGAAGAGGAAGAGTACAGTCCGCAGTCTGATTGCTGTGTCATTGGTAAGCAAACAAAATATGGCAGTCTATGTCGCGGTCCAAGGTGAGTGTCGCAGAGTGTTTCGGGGGACAGTGGGAGGTGTTGTTACAGGGCATGATGCAGAGGGCAGAACCAAGCTGAAACAGGGCATATGGCGGAGAAGAATGCTACTGGCTCCTTCTCACTGCAAAGGTGGAATCACCCGCATCTTCGTCCCCTATGTCATCTGTCTGACATGTGGGTGCTGATGTTTGGTCTGCAGCACTGTGTGCCACTGACACATCAGGGGCCGGAGATGTGTGTGTAGAAGTACCAGCAGCATTCATCAGCGACTGCCTTAGTGGCAGCAATGCGATGATGAGGATCTGCAGGGCATGGAAGATCCCAACAACTTTTCGCTGGTGTACATCCGTGGCAGCCATTCTTTCCGCATGCATCTGCTCCATGTTCTCCATTATCCTCAGCATCTGTGCCAACTCTCGGCTGACATCGCTGAGGCCACTCTGACTAGACAGTTGTTCTCCTCTCAGAGTCATGACTCCAGCGATGTCGGGCATGGATTGTTGGACATCATGGAGGAACTGTGGGTGTCCGTTAGGGAGTGTAAGTGGTCCCTGATGGGACTTAGACACCCACGTATGTCATCTAGTTTGGCTGCCATGAGGTCGAACCCCACCCGCACCTGTTCAGCCACCTCCTTCTGGCAGTCTAACACATGGCCTTGGAATGCGATGTGTTCTTCGATGAGGTGCTGGGAGCCAGCCGTGGTGGTGGGTGCTTCCTGCTGTGTGGTCTGTGCAGGGGTGGGGTCTCCTTGATGCAGCTGGGCTGCCCTGCTCCTGGAGGTGGGTTGCCGTAGCCAATCCATGAGCTGTTGTAGGGCGTCGGTGTCGAAGGTGTGGAGGTCCTCTTCATCATCACTGATGAGTTGTCTGGTCTGCTCTGCAGGAGGTGTTGATTGTCCCTCTGCAATGTGAAGGGGAGATGCATTTTAACATTGTGTTGACATGTATGTTGACGCATTGTTCAAGTTTACATACAGACTGCATGACAATGTACATTGTAACTGTTTGGGAGGAGCTGACTATTTGATGCGGGACAGTGGACATTTGAACTACATCACGGATGTGAGGTTGTACACGTATATTATCATCTCACAGTTTCCTGCTTTGCCAGATATGATTGGCCAGTTTCTATGCACAAGCGGAACCAGTTGTGTCCTCTGTTCTGTAGTGAGAGTGTTGCACTTTGTACCACATTGTCGTCAATGATGATGTGCTGTTATTGCTATGTGTGTGTGCTGCATTGTGGGAAAGTCGCCCCTGCAGCTGTGATTTTGCTACCCCTTATCCCTTTGAGGCGGTGTGCCTTTGACTTCTGTGCTTCTACAGTGCTGAGATGTTGCAGACTTGGCTAATTTTGGCTCTAGTTCGGATTTTGGACTCTTGGGCATGGTTTATCCGCAGATGTGTTGTTGACGTCAGGGGTTGTTTGTGCACGTGGATGTGTCAGAGTGTGACCTGCTCCTTTACGGATGTGTTCCACACTCAGCCACCTCAGTGTCGTGGCGTGCACCATGTCATGATAATTGGACTGCAGCCATGCTGTTCGTCATGCAGTGTCACTTGCATTGTCAGTGTGGCTCACAGACACGCAGCTTTGCTGGTTTTAACACGTGTGCATGGGTTGGTTGTGAGATTGGTGCTGTGTGGGGAGGGACTCCTTAGTGCCCATAGTGGACGGGGGCCTACTTGCTGTTTGTATGTGTGCTGCAGTGTGCCAAGGGGATCAGGGACATGATCCAGAGTCATTGTGGGTGTGCAGTGTGCTCTTCTTAATTGTGCATGTGTGCCATTGTGCCCATCTCCCCCCGTCCCCCCAGTCCCTGTTCGGTACTCACCCTGGTGCTGTTGTGTCAGGTCATGTCGAGCAGTGTCCGGACCCCCAACTTCTGCCACCGTCTCCCCACTGATGACTGTGGCCACCATTTCCTCCATCTCATCCATCTCCTGGTGTTCCGCTGGACTGCCACCTCCAGTCTGCATTGCTGCCTGATTGTTGTCAGTGAGTTTCTTCTTGGTTTTGCGCTTCGCATCATTCAAGCGCCTCTTGACCTCTCCAATTGTCCTCCTCCTCACTCCGACTGCATTCACCTTGTCCAAGATGGACTGCCATATTGCATTTTTATTTGCCAATGACACGTTGGAGGTGACGAACAGTTGTTGGTGGTGTTCTATCACCTCCGTGATGATGATCCTGTTTTCTTGCGGACTGAACCTCGTCTTCCTCGTCTTCTTCTCCTTGCCCTTCCGTGACCCGGAGGTCCCAGGCTGGTCCTCCTGGGGGCTTGTGGGGTTCTGGTCGTCCTCTGTACTTGCTCCATGGTGCTATGCAGTTTGAATTATTTTGTTTGTGTTTTTCGGTGCTTTTATAGTGCATTTTCCCACATGACGCGTGGGAATTGCAGGCCTGTCGCTGGTTATCGTTGATTTTTTTATCGCGGTTGGCCACATTGCAACTTTTTTCACGTTCGTGTTTCGCGTTTTTTTGCCGTCACGGTCATTTTATTGCGGTCATTTGACGCGTTAGCGTGAGACTATCGCATGGTACAGCCGTGTTGAGAATACAACGTTAACACAGCGTTATTTTCCCGCGATAGACTGCGATGTGCAAAGTTGCCTTAAGCTAATTTTGCGATAATTATCACACGTTCTTGAGAATATCCCCCTAGATTTTCTAGAAACAGAGAGGTTGGTTTTTCTGTATCCCCTGGCACTAAGGACTCAGTCAATGTTCCTACCCAAATCAATAAAACAGTTGTACTGCAACCATTCCACAAACCTTCTGAGCCCTATTTGAGCGAGATGTGGTTCGGGTACCAAGGGAGGATAATTAGTGAAACTCATAAACCTGCTTTAATTAAGGAATAAGACACTGAGGAACACTAGAACACGAAGGCTGGATTTTAAAGATTTATTTTAAAATTTAAAATCCTAGTCTAGTGCATGATATGAATTGTAGCACAACTGAAGAGAGATAAAATTGCAGCAGCAATGTCTGCCCCACAAATTCCATCAGGAATTAGCTGCATTGCTTGAGCCATCACTATGCTGGTTTCTATGTTAACCTTTATGCTGAAACACATCAGAATCAGAAGTTCAGAGGGGCTAGATTGTCTTTAAATTATACTCTATTGAAAGGTGGAACCCTCCTTCGGTTTATCAGCATTCTACCAGACCAAGGGTCGATTCCGATTCGGGCCGGAAAAAGCACCGACCGACTCGGATCCGGAAATTATACCGACCGACACGTACCTGTGGCGCCCGACACGCCAAGTACGTTGCAAGGCGTGCAAAATCCGACCGACACGTACCGAACCCAAGCCGAACGACCGAGCCGCACGGAAAACAGCAATCCGGTCGGAAAAACACGCGAATCCAACCGACCGACACGCACCCGGAACAAATCCGACCGAAACGTACACGCGAACTCCAAACCGCAAAGTACGATGCAAGGCGCGAAAACCACGACCGAGTCGGACGGAGGACAAGCCGTACGACCGACACGCATACAAAACCGAGCCGAAGCAACACAAAACACCGCGACCGACGCGTACGCAGCATAGAAAACTGCACAAACACAGCGTGAACGAAACGGAGAACACCGTACGAGACAAATGCAGGGTCCGACTCGGTCACAAGAACGTTTCCAACATGCACAGACAGTACAAAGGAAAAATCACACAAAAAAGGTCAAACAAGCAATTACAAAGCCAATAAATACTGGGGGGGTGGGGACAGAGAACAAAGACACACCCACAACTCCACCCATATAAAGGACACAAATCACAACCATGATCCTTTGCAAATGCCATTCCACTGCCAGCACCCAAGAGACAGCAACCACACACCCACAGCTCATCCCTCACACAAGCCACACACCATCAGCACACCAACAAATACCTACCTCACATACACCCAGCAAAACACACACTAACACACCCTCACCTGCACACCAACACACACATCACTCACCATCACCACCCATCACCATGCCCCCCAAGAAGAATCACAAGTTCCTAGATTGTGAATTGGAAGTCATGGTAGACGAGATCCTCAGGGTAGAGCCACAGCTGTTTGGCACACTGGTCCAACAGACCCCCATCTCCCAGAAAACCAAGATGTGGGAGAGGATCATCAACAGGGTGAACGCACAATCACCATGTCTGCGCACAAAGAGCGACATCCAGAACAGGTGGTATGACGTGCGCAGGAGGGTACGGGACCTGCTCAAGAAAGAGTACATCATCAGCCAATACACCGGCAGTGGCCCTCCTGCCAAGCCAATATACCTCAGGCCCTGGGAGGAGAAGGTGCGGGCCATCCTTCCGCCAGTGAGCGTATATGGACTAGAGAACATCCCAGAGCCTGGTGAGTACACAACAAATGTACACAATATTCTGCCACAAAACACACACACATCACTGTCAAGGGGAGAGTCAAACCACTCATAGCAATTACACAGCAACCAGAACAGAATCATCCCAAAATGTGTATGTCAGTCAGATAAACACAACACATGCCATCAAAAAAGTTACATCCAACTGTGCCATCACATGTACAAACACAACTACAACTACAGCTAGGCAGTGGCACAAATAGAACTAACAAACACATCCAGACATGTAGCCACCACAACAACACCAACACACAGTGAAGACCACTCAAAGGAAGGAATTCTGTGTATGCTGGCCAAGTCAGTGTAGCCAATAGCATCATGGGAGTCGCAGTCACACATATTGCCCCCCACAACTGGCCCATCAACACCACCATGAACCATGCGCACATCACAGGGAGTGGAGAAGGACTCACAAGATGGCTGACACTGGCAACTGCTGTGGGGAGCACAAGGCCCTGCTGGCAACTGTGCACCAACAAACAGCAGGACACCACTGACTGACATCCTGAGAGACAACTTCCACTCCCTGCAATGCAAGCACGTTCCATGGTGGGATATCTGGCTGGCTGGGTGGGAAGGAGGATTTGCAGCACTGACCATAGTCACAAGCACCTCCCCTCACACCCCCCTCAACACAAACTCCACAGAACCCACCTGGTAGAATGCAATGCCTCACATCCTAACTCAAGATCCCACAAAGAACCACCACCCTGGGTTATGTTGTGTGAAGCACAGGGACACTCTTGGGACTTTTAGCCAAACAACTGCCAGGACAACACTCCCAGCCATCCTGTCAGCACAGGCAGCCCACCCCACAGGGAAGCAGAGTCAAAAGGAAGGAAGCATGGGCATGCTGGGAAGGGGGTGGAGGCAATAGCATGATGGGAGTCATAGTCACAGCTCTACATCCCCCACCACATGGCCCAGCAAGCTCACACTCACGCATGCACATCCCACAGAGAGTGGAAAGGCCCATCAAAGATGTCTGACACTGTTGCTGTGTCGTGGGGAGCACAAGGGCATGCTGGGAACTGCACACCAACCAACAGCAGGACACCACTGTCAGCCATCTTGCCATTGCTCACACACCCACACATACTGAACTCCCCACAAAAGCAAGTAAGTTTGGGAATGCTGGCAAGTGGGGTGGAGGCAATAGCATGAAGGGAGTGGCAGTCACAGATATTGGTCACCCTCACAACTGGCCCATCAACACCACCCTGAACCATGCTCACATCACAGGGAGTGGAGAAGGACTCACAAGATGGCTGACACTGGCTACTGCTGTGGGGAGCACAAGGCCCTGCTGGCAACTGTGCACCAAAAAACAGCAGGACACCACTGACTGACATCCTGAGAGACAACTTCCACTCCCTGCAATGCAAGCACGTTCCATGGTGGGATATCTGGCTGGCTGGGTGGGAAGGAGGACTTGCAGCACTGACCATAGTCACAAGCACCTCCCCTCACACCCCCTCAACACAAACTCCACAGAACCCACCTGGTAGAATACAATGCCTCCCATCCTAACTCAAGATCCCACAAAGAACCACCACCCTGGGTTATGTTGTGTGAAGCACAGGGACACTCTTGGGACTTTTAGCCAAACAACTGCCAGGACAACACACCCAGCCATCCTGTCAGCACAGCCAGCCCACCCCACAGGGAAGCAGAGTCAAAAGGAAGGAAGCATGGGCATGCTGGGAAGGGGGTGGAGGCAATAGCATGATGGGAGTGGCAGTCACTGATATTGGTCACCCCCACAACTGTCCCATCAACACCACCCTGAACCATGCTCACATCACAGGGAGTGGAGAAGGACTCACAAGATGGCTGACACTGGCTACTGCTGTGGGGAGCACAAGGCCCTGCTGGCAACTGTGCACCAACAAACAGCAGGACACCATTGACTGACATCCTGAGAGACAACTTCCACTCCCTGCAATGCAAGCACAGTCCATGGTGGGATAACTGACTGGCTGGGTGGGTGGGAAGGAGGGCCGGCTGTCAACCAAACACAACCAATGCAGACCATGTTCACACCCCAACAAATACATAGAAATGCCCAAATAATGCAGGACAATGTGCCACACCAATATCAACCCCTGACTGTGACGACTTAGGACAATGCAATGTACAGGCCCGCACCCAGAGGCACAGTGACAACTGTCATGTGTGTCAACCATTGATGCCTGCAGAAACATAACATACATTGTGTGTGTCTCCCAAAAACAGGTGATGATGGGGACACAGCAGCAGACGCTGAGGAGTCCCAGTTCCAGGCTCAAGAGGATGCGGAGCTCACTGGTGTCGTACAGCCTCTGCCCTCCTCGGACGAAGAAGACCAACCTGGCACATCCGGTGCAAGTCTACATGCAGCACCAGCAGGACCACCAGCTGCAGCACCAGCAGGACCACCAGCTGCACCCCCTGCACCCACCCCTCCAACGACTGTCAACACAAATACCATCCCTGCCGACATGGACAGAACAAGGAGCAACACCAGCACAGGGACCCTGGACCAACCTGGGGCCATGGACACCACCACCACCACCAACCTCCAAGGTGGACCAGGGTCATCTGTGCGTGCCACTGCACGCACTGCACATGTCAGCAGAGGTGGTGGGAGGGGTGGGAGACAGAGGTCGCTGCTTGCAGAGGTTGCTGGTGTGCATGATGACCCACAACTGGTACGCATAGCTGATGCGTACCAGTCCAGCACCGGAGACCTCAGCCAGGTAGTGGGGCTCCTCAGAGACATGAAACAGCAGCAGGCTGCCCATCATGCCCGCTTGGACTCTCACATGTCCCACGTGGAGTCACACATGTCCCGCGTGGACTCACACATGTCCCGCGTGGAGTCCAAGTGGGATGCACTGCATGAGATGACGGCGGTGCACAGGGACATTTTACAATGCCTCCGCCAGATGAACAGCAACGAGTCCACACCTCCCTGTGTGCCAACAACATCTGGTGCTGCCCAAACTGCAACTGCCACAGGGAGGGAGGATGACTCTGGCGGAGAGTCCCCTGCACCGCAGCAGCCTGTACTTGAGGGCCCCCCCCAAGAAGAGGGGTCGTCCGAAGAGGGGCAAGTGAGAGGCCGATGGCCAAGCGCAACTCCCAGGAAGCCTGAACCTGTTCTGGATGTTCACCTTTGTGCACAGACTGTTCACCCTGTTGACGGCAACATTACTCCCACACATTGCATGGGGAGTACAAGTTGGACCAATGTGTCAGACAACTGTGGCCCCGATACTGGGGATTCTGTCTACCAGGACTTTCAATTCACCTAGGAACTTCTGATTGCAAGATTTATGTACAGCACTACCCATCCTATGCACTATTCACACAAATGTATCACAATAAACACACTAATACACCATACTTGCCTCTGTTGTGATTCCAACGTGGGTGCTGTTATGGGGATGATGAACTGCAAAATTACACTGTGTATGCGAACTGCAACAGCAAGTACAACACAGGCATGTGAGTAAAGGCAACGTGACACATATGAGGGAGACACACCACCAGGGCTACACAACACAGACACACCTAGGCCATCTGACTCATTGCCTACACTGATGTTGCCAGGGAAGACGGTGCAATGCACAGACACCACACCCATTCCCAGTTGTAGTCAAGTAGCCCACAGGTGCAGTAAGCAAATGGCAGTCAAATGTGTGACCACAGACAACGCACATCACAAAGTGAAGCACAGGTTTATTACACAGTTGCAACATGTCGTAACCACTACAGATGCAAGGTAATCCCACCTGGCAGCGGGCACACAGTCAACAACTGTAGACGGAAGGAAGTCCATGGGTGTGGCGCACATCACCTGTAGGGACACAACAGCTACCAGCCTGGAAGTGCAATCACGTCGTCGGTGGACACAGTTGACCAAACGAATCTGAAAGTACCCTGTGAAGGACAGAAATGACACTCAGTCAAAAACAATGGAGTACAGGACAGAACAGCAAAACTCATGCACAATACTTGTTACAAGATACCCACCCAGAACCAAGTTAGCATGTCAACACTGTTGGGGAGTACAGCCCACCTGTAAGCACACATCGCAACACACATCCAGTCAAGTAGCCCATGGACACACTCCAACAGCACCAGAGCACCACCTACACATATCATGCCAACTCACATCATTGACATGACACCTCAGGATACTCACATTCAGCTAAAGAAGTTGGTGATGAGCTGTGTGCGGACATCACCCTCATCATCATCATCATCATCATCGTCACTGGCATCGTGGTCCAGGCCAGGATCCTCCACAGGTGGCGGATGTTGGTCATTGTCATCCTGGATGAGAGGCAACTCCTTCCGCACTGCCAGGTTGTGGAGCATGCAGCAGACGATGATAATCTTGCACACTTTCGCAGGGGCATATGGGAGGGACCCTCCGGTCTTGTCCAGGCAGCGGAAGCGGCTCTTCAGGAGACCAAATGTCTGCTCAATAACTCTCCTGGTCCGACCATGTGCCTCATTGTAGCGCATCTGGGCTGGTGTCACAGGGTTCCTGAGGGGTGTCAGCAACCACGGCATGTTGGGGTATCCCGAGTCACCTACGGACAGACAAGTGCACATTAGCTGACTTGGAAAAGTGGGCGGAATACTACAGATCAGATCACACACAATGGCACAAAGTCAGTACACACCGACAAGCCAGGCACGCTGGTTCTGCATCTGTGCCATCATCCTGGGGATGCGACTACTCCTCATCACAAAGGCATCGTGTGCTGAACCAGGGAAACGGGCACAAACGTGTGTGATGGTCATGTCTGCAAGACACACCACCAGTGCATTGACCGAGTGGTAGTGCTTGCGGTTCCTGTAGGCCTGCTCCTGGGCCTGTGGTGGTACCAAAGCCACATGTGTCCCATCAATGGAGCCAATGACATGCGGCATCCTCCCCAGGGCATAAAAGTCACTCTTCACGTCAGTGAGTCGTCGCAGTCTAGGGAAATAGATGTACCGGTTCAGGAATAGCAACATTGCCGCCAAAACATCGCGGAGCACACGGCTCAACATGGTCTGTGACATCCCACCAGCAGTCGCCACAGTATGTTGGAAGGTACCGGTGGCAAAGAAGTGTAGGGCTGCCATCACCTTCACCTTGGGGGTCAGCGCTGTAGGATACGGCCGGCCAGGCTGCAAATGTGGGGCCAACTGCACTGCCAAATCCTCAATCAGCTGCCTGGTGAAGCGGTACCGTCGGATGCTGTCCCGTTCCACCATCGTTGCCAGGTCTGGGAATGGTCGATGGACAGCAGGAGCCCTGCAGTGCAGAGGAGAAGTAAGCAAGATTGTCAGTCAGCCCACATATGCGGCATTGAACACACTCAATATCCCAACATACATCATTATGAGGCACAACTACATGAAGTGTGCAGTTCCGTAAGGACATGTATGGTACATACATGGCCAACATCTGTCAACACGGTCCAACAAGTGGCATCAATTAGTCCCAGGTTGGCCCATTGGATATCATGAGGCCGTGTCACAGTTCCCATCTCCTGCTGCTGTGTCACAATCACCCCCCACAGTGACATGTGAGGACAGATGTGCCCCAGGCACCACAGCTCAACGACAGGTACATTCCCAGGGACCCTGTATTGCCACATGGACACTGGCATTACATGGAGTATCATGTATACACCACAGCAAAACAACCATGACCCCCACAGGTAGTGGTCCCACTTGCCACGGCAGGACAGACATGGACGTCTGTGACACACACACGCACAACATCAAAGTCCATGCACACACAACGTGGATGTGGAGACTGTCTCCCATTGTGCACATGAAATCAGAGACATTGTAAACACTACATGCACACAGACTGTGGAGGACCATCACTATTGTGCCACTGGGACACCCTGGCTCAAACATACCGTCCCACATGGGACTCACGGGGTATGTGACATGACATACACATACACCACCGTGAAATGTGACCATGGCACATGTACAGATATGAACAGTTGCACATCACAGTGGTCATGTACACGTAACACCCAGGATCCTGTCCCCATGAACACGTGCACAGCCTGGGGGTGGCTGCCCACAGGTGACACCCACAGGACAACATGTACACCAACATACACACAATAGGAAATGCAGCCTTACATGCCTTATGATAAAGTTTGGAGAGGCTGTCGTGATGTAGGTGTGCCCCTCACTCCCTAGGAGCTATCTGTGGCTGGCATATGTCCATCTGAGACAGGCATGCTGACATATGCCAGTCACATGTACAGTGATGCGTTGAACAGCAATGGACCGATCGGTGCCCCCGGCCGGCCCATTGCATTCAATGTGTGCGGGTACGCGTTGTACCCCTGTACGCGTTGTACTGCAATGGACCGATCGGTGCCCCCGGCCGGCCCATTGCATTCAATGTGTGCGGGTACGCGTTGTACCCCTGTACGCGTTGAACAGCAATGGACCGATCGGTGCCCCCGGCCGGCCTATTGCATTCAATGTGTGCGGGTACGCGTTGTACCCCTGTACGCGTTGTACCGCAATGGACCGATCGGTGCCCCGGCCGGCCCATTGCATTCAATGTGTGCGGGTACGCGTTGTACCCCTGTACGCGTTGTACCGCAATGGACCGATCGGTGCGCACCCATTGACAATGGCCTTGCCTGGCAACGGACGCGTTTTCGAATTTCGAACGAGTCGGTTGCTGGAAATTCAGTTGGTCACCCACAACAATGTTGCAAAATCATGTATGTCATGAAGTTGAAGATTTGAAGGATGCTGTGGGCGTGTATTGGTGCTGCTATTCCATGGATAGGCCAGATTCAGAAGATGCAAACGACTTGGACCTATCACTTTGGACACAAGGGACAGTATCTGCCTCTCCAGCACATATATATTGCTGGCTGTTCCCCTGAGAGCTCACTTGCCTGCACTACATGCTCCAGGACGACATCTGCCACTGCACTGCTGCTGTCTCTGCCCCTCTGGACCCTGCAATGGCACGTACTGTGGAGAGAGCCCCAGCCTTCAGCCTTGAGGAGAACCAGGCCCTGCTGGACAGCCTACTTCCACAGTACAGCAAGCTGTATGGGACACCAGGGGAGCAGGTGAGTGTTCTGTGCACTGCCTTTCTGAATGTGCATATTGTCTGACTAGCAAGGCTGAAAGTCTGCACGCCACTGGCTAGCAGGCTCACTGAGTAGTTGTCACCCCCCATAGTGTGTAGTGACATGCACTGGACAGGTATGGTGCAGTGACAGTGCATTTGAACAAGGTTTTACTTCCCATGCAATGATACCATGTAGTGACGTCTGGCAAACTGTCCATGGGCAGCTTTGCACTGCCTGTGTACATCATGTGCCCCTGTGATTGAGACATGTATATACAACTGTGTCATGCACGGATATGTTGCATGTGTAGTAATGGCCTTTTCACTTTGTCATCCTCACAGGTTAATGCCCATCGGAAGCAGGAGATCTGGAAGGACATCGTCCGGGCTGTCCGGTCCGTGGGGGTCTACAAGCGCTGGATCCGCAACTGCCAGAAGAGGTGGCAGGACCTTCGGGGCTGGACCCGGAGGATTGCACGGGTCCAGCTGAAGCTGTCGCCTCCTCGCAGGAGGGGCGGAACACGGACCCTGACCCCCCACATGCTCCAGATCCTGGCGGTGGTGTTTCCAGACCTGGATGGGCAGCTGAAGGCCAGACAGCAGCAAGGAGGGGGTGAGTCAAAGACTGCACTGTGAACTCTATATTTCATGCTTTGTGCCCTCCTCTGGCCTGGTTCAACTGCCACAGTGCAGCAGTCATGTTGTCCAGGAGCCATGTCCCTCTATTGTGCACTGCCCACTGCTCATCTGATACCCAGGTGTGGCCCTTACATTCAGGGAATTGTGTCACTTGGGACTGTGTCCTTGCAGTTTGCTTCACTAAAGGTGGGGGACAGCATCTGTTTCCCTAACTCTGTGTGGGCATCATGGGTGGGTCCATTGTTCACACAACGCCTGTGTTCGGACATGTAATCTGCGTGTTGCTTTGATATGCGGTCCACTTGCTGAGCTGAGCCACCACATGTGCCTGGGGTATGTGGCACACGCCCATGCAGCGGGTGGGAACAATGTTTGGGCCCCAGGAGTGTGCAGATTACGTGTGTCACACATACATAGCCAGCTATCCACTGTCCAGGGCTCATCCCTCATTCATGTGGGGCAGGACAGTCATGCCTACTCCAGGCCATGCAATGCACTCTGTACTCCCACTCCCGTGTATCAGCTGACACATTGTGCGCAGTGATTTGACCCCTCAGGTGTCTGCCTCTGTGTCAGTGTGCTGTGGATTAGTTGCCAGGACTGCTGGGGTGTTTCTTGGTAGGGGCTCAGCATGCCCCTGGAGATGTGACCATAGGAGACGATACTTGTGTGTCACATAGGTGTTTGATCAGCTGCCCGTGCAGACTGGGGTATGCAAATGTGAAGTTCAGGCAGCTGTTCCCCATTCACAGCAGATTGTGAGGTGCTCAGGTTCAGAGGGTAGTGTCACAGGTCTCCCATATGTCCAATAGGTATGACCTGGAGAGATGAGGGTTAAGATGATGTGTTGTGGGGGGATGTACATGTGCACTTGTGCAGCTCCAGGACTTGCATTCCCCATGACCTACTATTGTGACACAGTGCAGAGTGTTGTTGTCTGGCTGCCAAGTCATACATCACTGAGACAGTGATGTATGACTTAGCAGTCATGCCTCCGCCATGGCATGTGTCTACTTATTGGTGATCCTGCAGGGGAGTGACATGTGCTACATGCACACCATTGTGGCGATGGCTATCAGGACATGGGTGCATCATGGTGTCTGTCGCTGGTATGCATCACATGCATTTCCTATTTGACTCTGGGCATCCCTTTCATCCGGAAACCTGTACTGACTCAGTGGCAAGAGCTGTGATGTGTGCATGTCCACATGCCACACCGTGTCCTCTGCACTGTCCAACTACTGTATAGTTGGTGCATGTGTCCACACTGGGGTGTTGCAATCCAACAGACACCAGACAGATGGGTGCAAGGCCATGTGGGTTGTGAGTGCCATGGTTGGCATCAGACTGACAATTGGCTGCTCCTGTTCAGTTAGGGCACTTTTAGCAATGTACAACTAATGATGCCAGGGCTTGCTCTGTAATGTGCTGTGCTCACAGTGGTGTGTGCGTTTGGTGCAGGTGACTGATGTCTGTCTGTTTCCCCATTGTTTGCAGATACATCCACGGCCACGGAAGGGGACAGCTCCACGGACCAGGAGGAGCCGGAGAGCCAGACTGGGTCAGCAGCCGAGGAGTGGTCGGAGGGACCCAGTGGCACGGAGGGCGAGGGGAGCCACACCGAGGAGTCCTCAGCACCATCCACCTCAGCTGAGGACCAGAGCAACTCGGAGGATGACTCCCTTATGGAGGCGGGTGTCAGCAGCCACCACACCCCAGCTAGTGTTGCTGTCCCCGCCACCACCAGCACCACCACCGCCCTCCCATCGGCTCCCATTCCCCAGGTCCGTGGAGGCTCCCATGTTCGGGAGCGTGTCTCCTTTGGGCCAGGCACCGCACCCCCTGCCCCTGGGTCCCCTGCTGCCCTGAGTGAGGAGTATGTGTACCTCCTTCGCCAGCTCCATGTAGGGCAGACAGCCATGCTGAGTGTCCTCCATGCGCACACCGCTCTGTTGACTCAGCTGGTGTCGTTCATGGAGGGCACCTCATCGGGCATGTCTGACCTACAGAGGGGCAATAGGTCCTTGGACTCCTCCCTGACGGCAGCAGTGTCCCTCCTCAGACAGTCCCTCACCCCTCCTGCCTCTGCTCCATCCACACTCCCCAGCACCTTACCCGTCCCAAGCACACACACACCGGCACAGGCACACACCAGCACACACACATCCAGCACACAGACACACATGCCACAAACAAAACGCACACGCACGCACAGTCAGGGGACTGAAACCAGACTCACAGGGGATGGGGCCCTGGTACACACACACGCATCCACGAGCACTGCGCAGTCCTCAGTTGCCTCTCCCTCCAAAACACCCTCCCTTGCCTCACCTGCAACCCCAAAGACCCAGCGCCTCTTCCTCAGTGACCTCGGCCTCTTCCCCTCCGATCCAGCTGCTCCAGCATCCAGGGGGAAGAGGAAGCCCACCCACACGGAGCAGAGTGCCCCTCGCCCCCGGACACCCTCCCCCAGGCGCAGACAGACTGAGGCCCCCACCCGCAAGTCCCCCGGAGTCGTAAGAGCAAGACCCCGCCGCTGCCCTGCAGCTCAGGCACCAGGTCTCCTTCCTCCATCCCTCAGGCCCCCACTCCACAGGTGCCCCCACCACACCCTGCCCCAGGTTCCCCCACCCACAGATATACCATACCCAAGAGGATCCGGCCTTCTCCCCCTGGCACTTGCTCTCCCGGCACCACACCCCCCGCTGCGCTTGTCTGTGCCACTGATGTGGTGAGGGTGTCCTCCCCCTCTGTCCAGCCCACCTTGCGTGTTCCCCATTCTCCTCCCCTGGTGGTAGGCACTGCAGTGGAGTCCACTACCACCCTGTCTGACTTGGGCACTGCAGTGGCGGACCTGTCCACTCCATCTGCAGGGTCCACTGCAGTCGTGCCGGCACTCACAACATCTGAGTCATGCCCCCCAGTTGTGCCGGCACACACCATGTCAGACACCTCCACTGCAGTTGTCAGTGGCTCTCCAGCACCCACCACCCCTTCCCTGCTTCCTCCTGGTGAGCCCTGATCCTGTCCCTGCGGTGCCTGGCCTGCCCCCCGGTTGCCCCTCCTAGTGGATTGTCCCTGGTTTTGTGCAGGCATGCGTAGGGTGACATCTGCCACTGTCACCCTGTTTGGACTTTTACAATGGACTGGCCATTGGCCTTTGTGTTTTTTCTGGACTTTGTTTTCATTCCACACATATGCTGAATAAAGCAACTTTCTGTTCTCTAGTGCTTATGCTTCTGATGTACATGTTGTTGATGATGCTAACCATGCCCTTGCTGCAGTGATGGTGATATTTGGTCTCATGATAATGAAGTGTTACTGTGCAGGAACCCATGTGGTCCAGGGGGAATGTGTCCTATCCTGTGGTGTATCCATGTCATCCATAGCAGCATCTGAGGGTGTCATGTGTTCAGTATTTGGCAATGGGATTCCCTACTTAGATTAGCTATTTCACATCTGTGGCTTCCACCCCTGCACATCTGTTGTGCCTGCCATTGTTCAATTCGTCTACTTCCCTGACCGTGTGGCCATCTCCACTGGACATGCAGGTTTGGGCATCAATGGGGAAGGACTCATCTGTGTTGTCAGTGCAACATTGCTATACAAGTGTGTTGGATCTGTGCTGATGATTCCGTTGGCACTTCCATGACCAGGCTGATGTGACGGGAGCCCTCATTTGGTGCTAATTGTTGATTGTGTGACCAAGTGCTCAGCTGACATGATGGGGCCCTACTGAGGCAACATATGGCACAGCTTTCCTCACACAGGAGTGGAGTCCCCTCATGGCAGTGTGTACTCCTGTGACATTGCCTGCGCCCAAGGTGTGTGTTGTATGTGCATGTCTGTGTGTTCACTTCCGTTTAGCTGTGCATGCTGTGATCCCTAGTGTTGTACCTGTTTGTGATGCTAGCTGAGTTGACCTATGTTCCCCCAAAGTCTTCTCCCTGGGTTCTCTGTGATGTGGGTGCATGGCACATTACTGGTCATCAGGGTGTCACCCATAGGTGTGTTTGCTGTCAGGGCTGAGTTTGTGTGCAGACGCAGATGGGTCACAGTCAGGTTTCCCCTTGGCACTTGTTGTTTGCCCCTGTCATGTGATTTCCAGTTTGTGTTATCTTTCAGTGATTGTGACACGTTGTGTGTGTGACTGCTGGCACTCCTCAGGGTCCAGGCTGCAATGTTGGTTGTTGTCTATGTGTGTTCTTTGTGGGTGACCTTGGCTTCTTCATTGGTGTGTGACTGTGGCTGGGATCCCATTGGTTGGTGTGGTATTGCCGTCATGTCCATGTACAGCGTAGTGTGCAGTGTGTCAGACATTCAGGAGTCTTGTTGAGTGGCCATGTGTCATGTGTTTCTGCACCTTGGTTCCCTCCCACCACCCTGGAATAGTCATGGGTGCATGTGCAATGTCACCAGTGCATGTGTACTTCACTGCTGCACATTGTTGGAGGTCGAGGGTGTGGTGTTGAGTGTGTGCAGATGAGAGTTGTTGCCCGGCTAGGCCCCTGCCTCCATGTTGGCCTTGGCTTACTGGCCATGCTGATTGATTTGTGCTTGTGTAGGTGTGATGGTAGTTTGTTGCTCAGGACACATGACTGTGGTTCACAGTGTGAACCACATTTAGCTTTGTCATCACAGTGGGATTGTAATGCAGCCCAGGGTCACCACATTGTGGGGGCCCTGGGGGTGGTGCTGTGGTGTGTCTGTGTCTTGCTGTGTCAGTTGCTGTTCCTACGTGCCTTGTGTGATTTGTGCTCCCTCTCATCTGACAATGCCTGCTTGCCCACATAGGGGATTTGGATCCATGAGTTACCTTTGTGTGGCACTGTATGCACATCTGTATGATTGTATTCAGGTCTCCTCATGTTTTGTGTGGTTGCCTGGGGACACTGGCACCTCCCCCTCACCTGTTGTGTATGATGTGCAGTGTGGGTCTGCCTGTTTGTGTTTGTGCATCTGCACCACTGCATTGGCATATCTTGGGTGTGCCATTGGCTGTATGTAGTTTGGTGGGTTTCCCCTGCTGTCCCTGGGACTCCTAGGTCATTGGTCAGCACAATGATCATGGTTTGTGTGTCCCATTGCTGCCATGGTATGGTATCTGTTCACCTCACATCTGCAGTCTCCACAGGGTATCTGCATTTGTGTGCCCATTGGTGCAAATATGTGGGTCTGCATTCTGATGGTCACTTCTGTCATTGTGTCATTGATGAATGTTGACGGTGTCAGCCCCCATGGGTGTTGTTTGTCTGCACATGGCCAAAGGTATGTCTTATTTGCACTGCAGTATTTGGCTCACCCAATTTATGTTGCAATGGGACACATACACTACTTTGCCACTGATGTGTTTTTTGTTCTGTGACCAGGAATCATCCATGCAGTTTGGCAGTTGCACCTCGTTCTTTGTCAACACTTACCTTTTGGTCACTGTGATGATGGGGGTTTAGACCCCATTGCCACAATGTTCAAAATGTGCTTCAGCTATGGACCCCACACTTACATTTTGGTCACTGTGATGATGGGGGTTTAGACCCCATTGCCACAATGTTCAAAATGTGCTTCAGCTATGGACCCCACACTTACATTTTGCTCACTGTGATGATGGGGGTTTAGACCCCATTGCCACAATGTTCAAAATGTGCTTCAGCTATGGACCCCACACTTACATTTTGGTCACTGTGATGATGGGGGTTTGGACCCCATTGCCACAATGGTCATGGCCTGCTTAGCATTGTGGGTGCCACACACATATATGTGTGGCACATGTGCTAGGGGGTCACATTGTATGTTCAAAGTCATGTTCGGTGTTGTAGGCATTTGACACAGTCTACACACGCTTGTCATGGTGTTGGGGGGATGTCTTTTTCTTGCATTCCCTAGGTTGTGGTGTGCTGGTTGTGTCATGCATTGTCCATCCTATGAGTGGGGGTGGTAGTAGTGGTAGGCATCCAGCCCCCCCTGGCTAAGGGTGGTGGTAGGCATCCAGCCCCCCCTGGCTAAGGGTGGTAGTAGTGGTAGGCATCCAGCCCCCTGGCTATGGGTGGTAGTAGTGGTAGGCATCCAGCCCCCCTGGCTAAGGGTGGTGGTGGGCATCCAGCCCCCCTGGCTAAGGGTGGTAGTAGTGGTAGGCATCCAGCCCCCCTGGCTAAGGGTGGTGGTGGGCATCCAGCCCCCCTGGCTAAGGGTGGTGGTGGGCATCCAGCCCCCTGGCTAAGGGTGGTAGTAGTGGTAGGCATCCAGCCCCCCTGGGTGAGGGTGGTAGTAGTGGTAGGCATCCAGCCCCCCTGGCTAAGGGTGGTAGTTGTGGTAGGCATCCAGCCCCCCTGGGTGAGGGTGGTAGTAGTGGTAGGCATCCAGCCCCCTGGGTGAGGGTGGTAGTAGTGGTAGGCATCCAGCCCCCCTGGCTAAGGGTGGTAGTAGTGGTAGGCATCCAGCCCCCCTGGCTAAGGGTGGTGGTGGGCATCCAGCCCCCCTGGCTCAGGGTGGTAGTAGTGGTAGGCATCCAGCCCCCTGGCTAAGGGTGGTGGTAGGCATCCAGCCCCCCTGGCTCAGGGTGGTAGTAGGCATCAAGCCCCCTGGCTAAGGGTGGTAGTAGTGGTAGGCATCCAGCCCCCCTGGCTAAGGGTGGTAGTAGTGGTAGGCATCCAGCCCCCCTGGCTAAGGGTGGTGGTGGGCATCCAGCCCCCCTGGCTAAGGGTGGTGGTGGGCATCCAGCCCCCCCGGCTAAGGGTGGTAGTAGTGGTAGGCATCCAGCCCTCCCTGGGTGAGGGTGGTAGTAGTGGTAGGCATCCAGCCCCCCCTGGCTCAGGGTGGTAGTAGGCATCAAGCCCCCCTGGCTAAAGGTGGTAGTAGTGGTAGGCATCCAGCCCCCTGGCTAAGGGTGGTAGTAGTGGTAGGCATCCAGCCCCCCTGGCTAAGGGTGGTGGTGGGCATCCAGCCCCCTGGCTAAGGGTGGTGGTGGGCATCCAGCCCCCTGGCTAAGGGTGGTAGTAGTGGTAGGCATCCAGCCCCCCTGGCTAAGGGTGGTAGTAGTGGTAGGCATCCAGCCCCCCTGGCTAAGGGTGGTGGTAGGCATCCAGCCCCCCCTGGCTCAGGGTGGTAGTAGGCATCAAGCCCCCCCTGGCTAAGGGTGGTGGTGGGCATCCATCCCCCCCTGGCTAAGGGTGGTAGTAGTGGTAGGCATCCAGCCCCCCCTGGCTAAGGGTGGTATTAGTGGTAGGCATCCAGCCCCCCTGGCTAAGGGTGGTGGTAGGCATCCAGCCCCCCTGGCTCAAGGTGGTAGTAGGCATCAAGCCCCCCCTGGCTAAGGGTGGTAGTAGTGGTAGGCATCCAGCCCCCCCTGGCTCAGGGTGGTAGTAGTGGTAGGCATCCAGCCCCCCCTGGCTAAGGGTGGTGGTAGGCATCCAGCCCCCCCTGGCTAAGGGTGGTAGTAGTGGTAGGCATCCTGCCCCCCCTGGGTAGGGGTGGTGGTGCGCATTCAGGCCCCTGTGTGCATATGTGGCATTGGTGATGGGCATCCCGCCCCTATGGTGCTGCTGTTGCTGGTGTAAGTATATTCTGCATCCCTCTGTGTGTGTGTGATGTGTCGTGTACGTGTTCTATGTGTTTTGTGGTTGGTGTCTGACTTACCTTCTGTGCCGTACGCGTCCGTGCCTGTTCCGGTAGTAAATGTGGAATATTGGTATGATCGGGACGAAGGGATTCATGGTTGGTTCGTGTCGTTCGTCCTTCTCGTTGCTTCGCGTCGTCCTCGTCGCTTCGCGTCGTCCTCGTCGCTTCGCGTTGTCCTCGTCGCTGGCGTGTTCGTCTCGTAGCCGTGGATCGTGTTGTGGCGCGAATCGGAGCTTATGTGCGCCTCTCCCGGATGCTTTGACGTGCCGTGCGTAGCGACGGGTTCGGCGCGTACGGGAAGTGCATCGTACTTGTTCGGCCGGACGGAGCTGCATTTTTCCTTCCGTGCGACTCGATTCAGCGTTTCCGGATTCGCCTCGGTCGGGGAACAGGACCTGGTTTGGGTGAGTACGGCTCGGCCGGATTCTGTGCTGTTGTGCGCATCGTACTTACTCGTTCGGTGTGCTGTACGGATCGGTCGGGAAACAGGCTTTCGCATGGCTTTTTCCCGACCGAATGGTATTGGGTGCGCCTCCGACCGAGATCGGAATCGGCCCCCAAATGTCTCTGTATATTTCAAACCAGTTCACCCTCCCATTCATTGTCCACCTCCTTTGAGCTGAATGGACACACCTCTGAAATATCCAATCTAATTTTCATTTGAGATCCAACAGGTTGAAAGGCATTAGAAAGAAATCCTCATCACATCTACTAATCGCGCTTCCAAGAATACTTGACAAGTGCTGTTGCTTACCTCTGCTATATATAGGTAAAATGAAAGTGGTGAGAGAGGGGATGTCTGGTAAAATAGAAGACTAGGCACATTTTAACATTGATTATGTTTGTTCTGCTTCTGCAATTTTCATTATATGAGTGTTTCCAATAAACTTTTTCCACATATATATATATATATATATATATATATATATATATATATATATATATATACACAAACACCCAGCTCCCACAGAGTTATCCATGGAAGGAGGCACAGACTCGAGGCAGTCAGGATACGGCATCTGTTTTATTTAATCAGGTCATCCTTAATCCCAAAAATAAGCGAGAGACGCGTTTCGGCTTACTAGAAGACTTTGTCAATATATATATATATATATATATTTCAAAAATGCCTCAGGACACAGGTCTGTAAAAATCACCATGTGCACATTTTTGCCATAAACATCTTGTTTAAATGTGACCAGTAATCAATCGACATATTTTCCTTACAAGCTCTAGTTTATTTTATTTATTTATAAAGTTTTATATAGCGCGAACTTGATCCCGAAGGATATCAGAGCGCTTTACAGTTTGAGGGAAAAGAGGTAACAAATCGAAACATGCGACTAATATGGTGGATCTAATGGGTATTGAATCAGTTAATGCACACATGATAGATCATTCATAAACCTGAGTGAACGGGGAATGGGCTATACGATGGAGCAAAGTGACGTAAGGGAGTAAGTACAATAATCATATACAGACATAATAACCAATATCAAAACGATAAACAGAAAGTGAGTCAGATGGGGAGTCTAATGGCATAGAAACAAATGGTGAACACCTACCAGATCAATTATACACCTGGGAGAACGACGAGTGGGTTAGGCGATGGGGCCTAATGACTTAAGGGGAGTAAATACAATAATCATGTACGGGAATAATGACCAGACAAAATCATAAACTTAAACAGGGATAATAACAAATGCTATGGTATGTCCGATGCGCTTAGAGCTAACAAATGACTCTCATGTTAAGGTAAGAACTTATTCATGAGGAATCTTTTAGCTTCCAGTTTGAAAGTATCCTTTGAGGAGATCCTCCGAATTTCCGGTGGAAGAGAGTTCCAAATTTTTGGAGCAGAGCCAGAGAAGGCTCGTTGGCATGTTCTTTTTTTGCTGAAGATCTGTGGTTTTAAAAGGAGGGAATTTGCACTCCTTGACGGTCTACCCCCTCCAGATAGTTCTAGCTTTTGTGCGAGGTAGATGGGGGTTTTGAAGTGTAGGGCTTTGTGTGATAGGCAGGCAATCTTCAGTTGAATTCTAGCTTCGTAAGGTAGCCAGTTTAGAGATTATAGAACCGGGAGATGTGTGCCTTTCTCTTAGTGTCCGTGATCAATCTGGCCGCCGCGTTCAATGACGCCTTTAGGGGGCCAAAGTGTATTTGGGGAGGCCACATAGCGTAGCACTGCCATAGTCAAGTCTCGGCAAGATAAGCGCTTGGACCACTTGTTTGAAATCTGCTTGAGGTAGGAAAGGTTTGAGATTCCTGAGTGTTCTTAGAAGGTGGTAGCTCCCTTGCACACGTTGCTAATGTGAGTCTTCATATTCAGATGCTTGTCCAGGGTAATTCCTAGAGATTTAGCTGAGTCGATAGTGCGGGGGAGCAGTTGAAGGCGGTGAGTTGGCTCATCCATAGGTCGATTATAGGAGTATGTTTCGGGGGAGAGATGAGGAGGAATTCTGTTTTGGCGGTGTTTAGCAGTAGGTGGTCCTCAGTTAACCAATTTTGGGTCGTCAGTAGGGTGGAGTTGAGTGAAGCGATATCATCCGGGGAGGAGATTTTCAGATAGAGTTGGGTGTCGTCTGCATACATATGGAAGCGAATGTCCAAAGATTTTAGAACATTAGCTAATGGTTCCAGGAACAAATTGAAGAGAATGGGAGATAAGGAGGACCCTTGGGGAACCCCCATGCTGACTGGGGATGGCTGGGAGAGAGAGTGGTTCGCTTTCACTCTTTGGGTCCTGTGCTGCAGGAAGGATGAGAACCAAAGCAGCACCTGACCCGAAAGGCCCATCCTATGCTCAAGAATGAATAGGAGGTTGTCATGATTGACCGTGTCAAATGCGGCGGAAAGGTCAAGTAGGATAAGGAGGCAGGATTCATTACGATCGAGCATTATTAAGATGTCATCCATCACGTGGGTAAGAGCCGATTCAGTTCTGTGCCCACTACGAAAGCCAGATTGGTGTTGGTCCAGGAGATGGAAATTTTCGATGTACGCACATAGTTGTGACTGGACGCATTTTTCAAGGAGTTTGGCTAGAGTGGGGATGCTGGAGATAGGTCGGAAGTTGTTAAGATCTGTACTGTCAGCTGTGGGTTTTTTAATATCGGAGTTACCTGAGCCTCTTTTAGGCATTCTGGGATCGTGCCTTGTGCCAAAGATGCATTGACGATCTTTGTCCAGAATGGGGAGATTTCATCCTTGATCACTTTGAAGATGGAAGGTGGTAACGGGTCACTGAAGTGATTAGATGGGTTGATAGTTCGAAGAACCTTTTTGATATCATTTTCAGAGAAGGGGGTAAAGGTGTCCCAGGAAGCGTTGTTCTTGATACCACCGCTACAAGGTGCTATCTTGTCTGGTTCGGCCCGTGGGGGTGCAGGTTCATTAGGTAGCAGTAGAACCCTCCTGGTTTCCAGATCCATGTTAATAAGTCTAGTTTTCTCAGTAAAGAAGGTAGCCAGATCATCACATGAGTGAGGTCTGACTTCAGAGGCCGATCGGTTAGGGGCAACCACCGATTGTTGTTTAACCAGTTCAAACAGTTTGTTGGGTCGATTAGCCGCTTGGTTAAGTTGGGATCTGAAATACTCCGCCTTCGCTGTCTTGATTTGTTTGTTATACAAACTTCTGGCTGCTCTAAGGTTTTTTTAGATGGTCCGCAGATGGAGTGGATCTCCAGGTACGTTCTATGGCCCTTAGATTGAGACGTTCCGAGTTTAGGTTGCCATTGATATTTTTGCAGGTGCATTTTTTTGTTGTAGTGGGGCCATAGAATCCATGATGTTGGAAATAGAAGAGTTGTAGAAGTCTGTGAGAGCATGGACTTCAAGTATGTCCAATTGGGGAGAGAGGGCCCGATTACAGCGGGTTGCTAGGTCAGCTGTGTTGATATCTCTGAGGTCCCTTTTCCAAATCTTTGGTTTGGTTTTTGAGCCTTACTCTGATAAACCTCAGCGTTAATATGGAAGGAGATGATGTGATGGTCTGACCAATCACATGGTATGATGGAATCCAATGAGATGGTATGACCTTTGGAGATGATGAGGTCTAAAGTTTCCCCTTTAATGTGAGTAGGCTGGTCACAGTGTTGAATCAATTCGTGGTCATTCAAGAAGGAATTGAGGCATGAGACTGCTTGGTCATTGGTGTTAGACCAGTGAAGGTTAAAGTCCCCAAGGTAAATGTGGGGCTGGGCTGAATCCACATTGCCGGAGATGATTTCCATTAATTATTCAATGAAGGGGAGATTGTCGCCTGGGGGTGATAGAATGTACCAAACATTCTGAAAATATAACCACAAATGTATTGCTCTGTAGTTTTCTGAAAAACATATTTCATAAGGTCTTGGACCTGGCCCTCTCTGCAGTGTCACCCCAAACCTTTTGGACTCTGTGCACTTTACCATTGCCAACCAATGCCAAAGTGCTTGTGCCCTCTCCCGAAAACATGGTAAAATTGTCCTACTCCTTGATTGGCACATTTAATTTACTTGTAAGCCCCTAGTATATGGTACTACATGTACCCAGGGTGTGTAAATTAAATGCTACTAGTGGGCCTCATTGTGCACCCCACTAAAGTAGCACTTTAAAATATGTCTCAGGCCTGCCACTGCAAGCCTGCGTTGCAGTTTTAAACTGTCATTTCAACCTGGCAAAATAAACCTTTCTCTGGACCTAAACCTCCCTCTTTTATACGTACAACTCACCCCTAGGGTAGGCCCTAAATGCCCATAGGGCAGGGTGAAGGGTATTAAAAAGTAGGACATGTGGGTTTAGGTTTTACATGTCCTGGTAGTGAAAAACTCCTAAATTCATTTTTCAGTACTGTAAGGGCTATCTCTTCCATTGGCTATCAATGCGTAACCTTATTACATTTAATAAGTGGTAACTTTAGGTTGGGAGCAGAGAGAAATCTGCTGTTTGGACTCAAATTAATTGTATCTTAAAATCCTCTTTATTGGTGAAATCAGATTTTAAGTTACAATTCTGAAAATGCCAGTTTTGAAAATTGGCGTTTTCTTGTCCTAACAATTTGTACCTTCTGACAGTGTACTAGGTCACATGGCTGTGAATGGCTTTGCTGTTGGGGTTTGTGTATTCCTCTCAGACAGTGACACAAAGGGAACTAAGTGTGGGCAGGATGGGCCATCCTGCCAGGATGACTGAGTCGGAGCTGTTCCCTGCACCACTTGAACGTTCAAAGGGCTTGCCTTCAGCACACACAAAGGACCCTGATACCAGCCTTTTGTCATCCCAGACTTCTTGGAGCCTTGACAGGGGAAGGAGAGACTTTTCAGAAGGCCAGGACGCTACCTGCCAGCCAATCCGCCCTAGGGGCATCGCCGGTCGGACTGACTTTGTGATAGCTCCAGGTAAAGCCTGCAGCTTTGTTTAGGTCTGAAGATAAAAATCCTTGTGCTTAAAGTAGAAATGAACCATCTTCTTGAAACCAGGACCACCAGAAGGTACTCCAAAGCCTAGTTTGACAGCCTTCTGTGTGAACTAGAGTGGCATAACAAGCTCCTGATGCCTTGAACCTTGGACCTAGACTCTGCAAGAGTGAATCCTGACCCCCCTCCCAAGTGGTGCCCCTCCAGGTCCTGGACCCTTGGAAGTGGTGTTGGTGGTACTATGCCTACCTAACCCTAAAACCTGGGACTTAGAAAACTTTTCACCAAAAACTTTCTGGAGAATCTACAGTACCCTCTTGCCAGCTGATCCACCCAAGGTGCCTGACTTCATGGTAGCTACCGCTATGCTCTTCTCTGCAGAAGCAAATCCCTTTCAGCTACAGCTGTCAGCAATTGCATAGAGCCTTGTGGAGCCCTCTGAAGCTATAACCTGCAGTTTTGTCCCACTAGAGGTTTCCAACTTACAATAATTGTCTCAGTCCAAAGGTAAAATACTTCACCTGGCTCTATGGCGTCCAGGGCCCCATCGATGATGAGGACTTCCTCATCCTGGAAGTCCAGCTTTTCCCATTCGGAGCTTTTACCCAGCCATTTTTGACAGCTTCACCAATACTTCGTCTAGCGGATCCCCGGCGACAATGACTCCTCCTCGGACACAGCCTGCTGCTTTGCCCTGCTAAACTCTACCTTCTCCTGGACTTTTCTTCCAAAATGTTTCTAAGTCTGAAGGTAAACTGGAACAGGCCCAATCTACCTCTTGTATCCAGCGTGCGCTTCACTGTGGTTGGTCTTAACTTTTGACTTTGATCTGGTCTCACGCGACCAGCTACCCACTGTTAGGTGCTAGATTTCACAAAAACTTTAACAATTCATTAATCTGGTTCTACTGAATGGATTTAGTTTGTTTTGGTGCCATTTTATTAATTAAAATGTTCTCTGTTTTCCTAAATTGGGTTGAGATTTTTCTTGTGCTGTGTTTTTACTTTATTGCTGTTTATGTGTTGCGCAGTGCTGACTGCTTTTGTGTCAAGCTACCAGAGGGTTAAGCACAGGTTATATTAGTGCCTTTTGTGGTTCACCTTCATAAGGACTGTGATTGTTACCTGAGTGTGGCTTCCACGCCCATGAACCAATAGCCCAGTTTCTTGCATAAGGTTTATGAATGTCAAAGAAACCCCACAATAGAAATAAAGGTCCATATTACACAGTTACTCGTTATTTATTTTAAATATCCAGTGTGTGACAATAAACATTTTAAGCAGGGAACACATTATATTTTAATTTATTTCTTTAAATGTGCCTATGCATGGGGGAAATTTTAATTATGCTGGCAGAATTAGTGTCATTTTGGCAAATTTGTGCAGAGAAATGTTCTTGAAATTACCAAGATTATACCATTATGCCACTTTGCGTAATTTCTTTCAGGGAGAAATTTTAACGTAAAACGTACTTTTCAGGTAATTTATTTAACATGAGCAGCTTTTCAGGTAAATTTGTTACTCAATCGGACCATTTGGGTAATTGTTGACTGCAAAACTACAAATCTGAATGCGAGCAACAATGTTTTAATGAGAGTAGCAGTAACTTTAACATGGTTGGTCAGCAAACATTTCAGGTAGATTTTTTTACCTAGCTGAACGCTCGGGTAATTTTTGAGTACAGAACTACAAATTCGAATAGGAATCATCAGATATTTGAATGCAAGTGACTGGAAATCAGTTTGAAATTACATTTTCGAGTTGAATTTTTATCCAAATAGACCATTTAGGTACTTTTTGGGTGTGAGGTGCATTTCACAGAATTACTCTAATTTGTGGTAATTTTGTGTAGTCACGCTTCAGCAAATTATGTATGTTTCACATACCCCTATATATGCCCAGAAATGCTTACTCTACAGTGTCAATGTACTACAAAAGAAAAGCATATTTTAGAATGCATGTTTTTAATGTTCCTACAAACCGCTTTCAATTTAAAATTTGATTTATGATACAGAATGTAGCATAAAACATATTTTAAATATTAACACATCATCCCCAACAAAAACACTAATTTTTCAAAACTTTGACAGACATAACTGAGCCTCATGCAAACAATAAAAGGATGACTCTAAATCTTTCTGAATAGTACTAAAATCAATAAATAAATCATCTATTATAAAAAATATACAACGAGTAACATGTGTAATATGGTCCTATAGTAGCATTTCAGGGTTCCGTTGACATTTATAGTCCACTCGACCTTCAGCCTAGTGGTTTTCTGTGAGTCTGTGAGGGAATGTTCCGGAAAAAGGCAGAGACCCACAAATTGCTACTACCCAGCAATCCCACACTTCTCTTGATAAAAATGAGACTCTACCTATGTGGCTGGTACTTATCACCCACAACACGAGAGGCCATAAAATGCAATGTGGAGAAAATGGTGGAAAGGGGACATTGTACTTTCTGGCTTCGATCAGGGTTCGGGGGCTGAATTATGTCCCTTCAACAACAATAAAGGTAAAACCAGTCATCGCTAATGGCGCCGGCTGCCTTCACTTTCAGTCAGTGTGATGTCAGCATAAACTCTTCCTTTGGATCCCAACATTATTTTTCAAAAGGAAACCCCTCTAGTGCATGCACCAGAAGGGTTTTGTTCCTGAATGTGAAGGACAAGATGTTCACGACGTTTGCATTCCAGAAGTATTGTGGAGGATGCAAACACCTCGCCCTGCGCATTCAAGCAGTTAAAGTAGAGTGTAGTTTTGACAATAAAAAAGATGTGCCAATCTTGCTATTAACTCAATTGAATCTGGACACTATCAATTAAGAATTTAGGTCCACGTGTAAAATCGCTAAATGGGTTTAGAAATGGTTTCAGAATTGCTACTTGGAAGAGATGTGTTTTGGACATCTCTTCCAATAGGGATTTTGATCCTGATGTGTCAATGTTTTACAGCTGTAATCAGGTTGCAAAACATTGAAGAGTTACCTACCCCCAATTTAGGTTGCTAACTGATTTGCAAAGGGGTCCCCTTTCAACCCCATCCCTTTTGTGAATCTTGAAGTGAGCTTCAGGGACAATTGGCAGTGGTCAACGGGACCACCACCAACTCTCAGTGAAACTTATCACAAACGAAAAACCTTTTGTTTTAATTGCATTCCCATTTCTGTAAGGAAAATGGGCTGCATTAAAAAAAAAGATGCCTTTATTTAAACACAATCAAGGACATGGTGGTCTGCTTATCCATGCAGGCCACCATCCCTGGGATTGCGGCCAATTGTAACCTGCAAATTGTAACCTGATTAATAAATATTAATTAGGCAGGTTCTTCTGCAATCCCCCGCAATTTAATATTTTGTTATTTGTACATAGGTGAAGTCACAAAATACTATTACATTAGCAAAAAGTCAAAGTGCAATATAGGACTACTTTTTGCGAATAGAATACATAGTGCATGAGGCCCTTAGTCTTCTCAGTAAGACAGCAAAAAGACAGAATACTTGACCTAAACTTAGCCACTGGCGATCACTCGGGCTGCATAGGAAAGACACAATTTTCCACTTATTTTGTCTGTAGTTCAGAAGATACCCACTGAAAAAAACTGAGTAAAACATGTAGATTGATAAAAATGTCAGCACAAAACATTGACTTATAAAACAGACTATACCTAAATAGAAGGCCTATAGGCATCACAAATCCACCTTCTTCCTTCCTTCCATAGATTCTCTGCCCATCACACTGCTGCTCATTGCTAATTTGCCAGCCAGGTGGAGAGGTGAGACTATCAATGGGTTGAGGGCCTCACCATGAATTGTAGCCAAGCTCAACTGCTCGAATTTTTTTTTATAGCAAGATTTTTAGTTGCAAAAAAGTTGTATATCCCTCACATCTTAAAAATTAAATATATTGGGCCTAAAGCACAAATATTTTACTGCCACTACCTTTAGTAGTACTTCAGGCTTACTCCATAATTCAATGATCAAGTCAGGAGTAAGCCAGGAGTAGTCCTGACTCACTACTGGAATTTAGTAGTGATGGCTTTTTATAAAATTTGGCTGATGCAGAACATTTGGCAAAAAGTGGCAGATGTCACATTTCTACTTTTGGCACACTTTGGTAACCAAGATGAGAACGAAGATGCAGGTGGTTTCTAAGACACACAAGAGCCTCCGCAGTCCATTAGACTCTGCAAGTGAATTAACAGAGTTGTCAAGAAATGTTTACTATATTCTCCATATCATGTCACAAAATTCAATACGTCATCGGCTATATTGCTTTCGAGCAAAGGATGTAAGGTCAAACAGCTGGCCTCCGAGTGCTTTAAAATGTAGGTAAAAGAACAAAGCGTGCCCATGGCCTGTGGCTATTAATTGACTATATTTCAGTCTTTCAGTCGGCTCTGGAACAATGGGCAATAATTAGCCTCTTGTGAGCTAGCAGTAGACTGCCTTTATCCTCAAATGTTTGTGAAAGAAGATAGCCTTTTGGTGATACCCAGAACGACATGAACTGTGAACCGGTGGTGTTTAATTAACTGTGGTCAAAATTCCTAAAACATGCTCACATTACCACTGAATAAATGGTCCAAATTCTAAGAGTATGAATCTTGCACCTTTGACATAAAATACATAAACACACAAATTATTTTAAAAGACACATTATATTCAAAAGAATATTCCCTGGTACATTCGGATATGCATGTAGCTATGTTTATATATATGTTGTATTGTTGTATGTTCATAATTATGAATGCTATGATTGTAAATATACATTTTGTAAGGTTACATGAATCTATACAATTTTATTATATTACAATTTTATTTTAGATTTATGTTTATAAACGTGTATGCATGTTTTTTCTCTTTATTTATCTCGATGAATATTGTTATATTTGATTGCTTTCCAAAAATGAAATAATATTGATTAAACTGAAAGAAGAAAATTTGAAAACTTCCTTTAGAAGTCTCTTCTTCGACTGCTTCTATGAGCATGCATTATCTCGCATGACAGTAATTTTGCATCCACCACATCACCCTAACCCCTACGAAGGAAGGTAAGTGGGCGTGGAGATTAGAATAGGTATTATATACTTATCTTGTTAATGTAACGGTAGACCATGTGCTAGATGCAAAAATAAAAGGGCAGTGATTCAATGACTCTTAAGTGAAACTGTAAGAAAATAGATAGTTTGCCCATTTACCTTTTAAAGTACTTTTGCTTTAAAAAAAAAAAACGTGCGCCCTACGCACACAAAAATATGAACACCATTGATAAAGAGTATTCCAATCCCAAAACCTGACCAGGAATAACAATGGCAGGGCTGGAAGAAACTGTAGACAAGCAACAAAAGCATCCATAATATGCTTCTTGGACCCATATGGGGCATACAAATACCCATAGATTTAGATATGGCCCACTTTGAACATATCTTAACATTTCTCCCTGTAGATTTCATGTCGATGATGCCAGGCACCATTAAGAAATGCATGTGGAGGTGTATCTCAGCTAACCCTATACATTATCATTAAACCCAGAATCCATCCATGACATTATGAAAGCCCAGGTATGTCCCCAGCAGGAATAAGTTAATAACTATATAGAAATATAAAAGGAACTCACCATTGTTTATGTCAGGAAACAAGCAGTAAATTGAGTTGCCAGATGATAGTTTTCATGAACAATTCACATTAAACTAGAAATCAAAAAAATATAAATTAATTTCTTAAGTAAATCTCTGTCACTTATGTTCAGTCGTAATAAGTCACAAGATGACAAGCCCCAAGAAGGACACTTGCCCTAATAAAAACCCTGTGTATGTGTTATAGAAAGGGGTTGAAACACACAAACTTAGAAAAAAAAGCAAGAGGTAAACATATCGGTTCATCAATAAAGAATCCCAGGGACTGTTTCATTTTACATAAAGGGGTGACTGAGTCATTTTAACAGTTGAAAGACATTTAGAATATATTTAAACAGAAATCTTTTCAGGTCAATTGTCTGAGTATGTTGTATATGCCTGAATTCGCCTACATATTTTAATCTACAAAGGCAGCACTATTTGGCAATTGAAAAGAAGAATATTAGAACATTTGATAGCCATTACACAACAAGAAGCTAGATATTGATTTAAAATAGTCAGATTGTGTACAACTGCCAGTCATGTAAGAAAAGGAGATCAAGAACCCCGTTTAGGACAAATGGAGTCTTGTTTAATATTGCATTTACAAACCAAATACCCTGAAGGTCTGAATGCAGAAGATGATCTTCATGTCTTCCTATAATGTAATATCTATATATGGCTGACATTTCTATCCATGCATATTGATATTAAAGTTATCATTCTGTTTTTAAATCATGTTTTAATGTTATTAAAGCTCTCATGTAGGTCAGATGATAATCAAATAGTGCCCTAAAGCAGTTAGTGAATGTATAAGTGAGGGTCAAATGTTAATCTGTCTGAGTGATAACTAACATTATGTCTGTCACTGAATGAAACCTATGGTTTTCTGACTAAGGGATTGCTGATGTACAAATATATCACACATTGATGGATCCAGTCTCATTAATTTTATCCTCATATGGGTTTAGACATTATAATAGTGAAGGTTCTCCATTTACAAGCCTATTCCTCATCGCATAATGATTTACTTTTTATATCTAAATAATACAAAATAATTTTCATTTTTTAATGTACAATTATTAATGGCATGCCCATGTCTTTCTTTCTAATTCTGTATGGAAACTGTAGCCTGTGTAATGTTTTTTCCTGTTGACATGACTTTTCTTGATACAACCATACCCCATAATCCTCTGCTTAAACATTTTTGAATAAGAAACCAAAATCCAGATATACTAAGCATTTTAACGGTCACAAATGCCCTGATTCAGCATTTGTGACCAGGAAAATGTTATTTCTATGTACAAATCCCATTTTAGGAGGCAGAACATTTTTTCAGACTCCACAAATGGGATTCCGAATAGATACTGATTCGGTATCTGGAAAAGGCATGTTGTAGACATCCTTCCAAATACTCAATCGGTATCTTATTGTATCAAAGGTTTGAGACCAAAATCCGGTGACAAACATTGTAAATTTAATGGCTCCTAAGGAGGTGGTAACCTCAGGAGATGGTAACCCGCTCATAAATGGAGAATGTGAATTTAAAAAAAAAGGTTTGCTGAAAAGGAGGTAGTGGTCCACATTTATGTAATGCAGTCCCGTTTCCCCTATGGTAAGCTGGCTGCAAATAAAAGTTTAGTGAAAATCAATCACAGAGATGGTGGCCTGATGACTCATGCAGGTCATCATGCTTGTGAGTGTGGCCAAATAGATTGAATGGCAATTTGCATTTTAACAAATTAATACAAATCAGGTGGGTCACATTATGACTCAATTCAATTCTGTTTTTTTACTAACTGACCTACTGGTACATAGGTTGGGTCGTAACACTATTGCAAATTATGACCAGTATTTTGAGACCTGTAAATAGTACATCTGGCCCCACGTAATGTTCTAGGTCTCAGAAGTGTTTACACACCCTGGCGAAAAGAAAAGAGTACATTATCTATAACCTGTCAGGGACATGCTTTTTATGCACATTGGGCACATTTTTAAAAAAGGTAGAAGTGTGGGTGGTGAGCTCTGCATCAACATGAACATTTATTTCCTACTTTCTTCTATTCACAAACATTACTATTAGTATACCTGGAAAGCTATTCCAGTTGCAGGTTTCCTGACACACTCCTGGGAAGGTCAAATGATTTTCAGGGCTGGAGGCCAAATGCCTCTGCACAGAGTTTTCCAGCATGGAGAACTTTGCATATAGGATTCCCTGTGCAATACACATTTTTAAAAAAAGGGAGTTATACCATTCCTTGGCGGGAGTACATTTAAACCCTTTCCAGGGTTGAACAGTGAGGGAAAGGAGTCTGGGAATGCCCACAATGTGGGAATTCCAAAACTTCAAAGGCAAACCATGCTTTAGAGCGTTCGCTTCTCACTCTCTTCAGTGGACTTTACGGCTGCTCATTCTTCTCAAGTGCCTCTCCGTAAATGGGTTTATGTCTTCCAGAAATGCCTCCGCAAGTTCTTGACAGATGCAAAAAATGTAATATTTGGTCATGAATGTACCTTTACAACTGAATTTACATTTGTGAATAGTCCCCATGTTTGACAAGCCCACTCCATTGCGTTAAAAAGTGCTTACATCTAAAAGTCTTGTGATGCCAAATAACTTACTTACTTACATGGTGCCCATCATGATAGCCTAGTTGCTTGTTATGCTTGATCACCTTGGAAAGGAGTGAGAAAGACAATGGACAGTCTTGCAAGATTGCAAGGTGACTTGGTACAGAGGGAGCTATTTGGAATTCCTAGGCACGAAGTTACAGAGAGGCTCCTGAAACACCCCACAATTTATATGCTTTGGAAGGTATGGAGGAAAGCGAAGAATTTTCTCAGCCTATTAAATTGGCCATCTGCAAAGAGCTTGATTTGAGCAGCTGAATTCAGGTTTCACAAAGGAGACTAGAATAGAGTTCCATAGCATGTGTGATGCAGATATCTAAAAGACTAGATGGGAAAGAATGATTTGCCTTGAAGACCAAACTGGATAAATTTCATTAGATGTTTTTCAGATTTTCACGTATTTTTTTGTGAAAGCAGCTTTGACTGATGGAAAGTGGGCTGAAAACAAGGAGTAGGGCTCAGACTGACTTTGGGAACATACTTGTTTTGCAATAGAGATGAGGGAGCTCAGGCATAAACAAGTCTTATAGGTGGAGATCCTAAAGTAAGACCGAAACGTAATAGGGACTGAGAGAAACATCTTGGTTCATCTAGATAGTGGCAAAATGAGGGCCACAGTCCACAGCACAGGGGAGTAGCTATCATTGGTGCAGAAGGTACAGTAGTACAGGGTCCTAGAGCCCTGCAAGGCAATTTGAACCCTGATAATTGCTGTATTTTACTACCCCCAACAACAGTCAAAGAGGCCATTTTCCTTGCTTACACCTGGGCCCATAACATCCTTGCTACTCTACTGCTACAGCACCAGATATTTCATTTTTCAGTTGGTTCATATTCCGAGACAAGCAGTCTAAAATTAAAAGTGGCTTGTTCATACTATGCTTCAGAGATGCAAATGTCCTACTTCCACTGTTAACACAGTAATGTCAAATTGGCTCACAGTGCTTGCGGTATGAAGAGGTATATCTTAACTGCGTAAGGCAAACTCCCAGGCAATTGCACTGCTTTTGCCTCTGAAGATGGACTGTAGATGATGGTAATAGATGAGGCATGTGGTGTCCACCCTCTCTGCACAGTGGCCATCAAGGTTGGCCTTTTTTAATGGGTGGTACAGTATTGCCGAGCAGTAACCCTGCCTCCCACCCAGCGTTACCTTGTCATATGTGCTATAAAGATTGTTAATATAGATAGATCACTGTGGTTGAGAAACAGTCTTCATGAGTACCAAGCAGAAAAGTGTGGATAGCAACAGGAAACATTTTCTGCCTTAAATGATGGCCTTGTTTTGTTATGATTAATAAACATGTATGTTAAGAAAGTACCTTCTGCTCTGCATAGAATTTTTGATCACTATTTTAGTCTAATCCAATATGAATTATTCTAATTTATTTTCTTCATATGATAATGGCTTAAACAGACAACTTGGGGCCATATGTAGGTGGGCTAATACCGGTCGGTAACGGCCGAAAATCGGTAAATTTCCCGTTACCGACCGGTATTTAGCCCTTTGCGATGTAGGAGGCCGGATTTAAGGAGTCGGTAATTTACCGATTCGTTATTTTAAGGAATCGGTAAATTACCGATTCCTTAAATCCTATGTAGGGAGCACTCAAGTGAGTGCATTTTTGGTTTAAGGATTCGTTATTTACCACCAACTACAAGTTGGTGGTAAATACCGAATACCTTTTAAAAAGCAATTTTGTGCTTTTTAAAAGTGCCATGTGGCAGACATACATGCCCTTAGGGCATGTATGTGCGCCACATGTGCACACATGCACGATTCAGGGGTGCAACAGGGTGTCAATTTGACACCCTGCCACCCCTTGAATATGCTCCCCTATTACCGATTCGGTATTTACCGAATCGGTAATAGTGAATGGCTTCCCATTCATTCCTATGGGCCTCCAGGCCCATAGGAATGAATGGGAAGGTATTCCTTATTACCGATTCGGTAAATACCGAATAGGTAATAACGAATATTACCGAATCGGTAAAATTTACCGAATGTTTACCTACATTCTATTTACCGATTCTTAAATACCGAATCGGTAAAATTCGGTATTTAGGAATCGGTAAATAGAAATTACCTACATAAGGCCCTTGGGGGCCCATTACGATACCCGGCGTAAATAAATCCGCCAGGCATGGAAGCGGCAAAAATCCGCCCGCACACACCGTCTGAACACCGACCACGCCATTACGATTACACAAACCGAAAACCGCCATCGGCGGAAAAATCACACAAAATACCGCCCGCCATCGTCCGAGTCGGAGTCAAACCGCCCGCCACGGACGGAAACACGCACGACAACACAAAACCGCCCGCCCTCACGGCCGACACACCGCACGTGAAATTACGATCGCACCGCCATGAGCGCGGGAAAACTACAAATATACCGCCCGCCAGCGCAAACAACGCCGATGAGAATCGACACGGCAGAAGCCATGGCGCCCACGTCCCTGCACAGAAACCATCCGCTCACAAAACCAATAGCACACAACATGGCCAACAAGTCCACACAGCAAGGCACGCACAAATACACAAGCACAGTACACATCCCGAAAACACCCCCCGGACAAACAAAAACTACAAAGGCCAGAACCCCAGACACAACACACCTGAAAACAACAGACCATGAGGACACACCCACATAGGTAAGTACAAAAGCAGCACTCCCACAGACCACAACCCCTTGCAACATTGCAAACCAGAGAGGAGAGGAGAGGACACAGTGACACAGCAAGGACAACAGCACACCACAGAAACGCACACATCACAACCACCACCACCACCACCACCAAACACCGGCACCACAAACCCCCTGCACATTACACAACACACACCGCACCAGCACCACAAACACCATGGCACCACAAAGAATGCCCAAGTTCACGCCCATTGAGCTGACGGTCATGGTCGACGAGATCATCAAGGTGCACCCACAAATCTATGGGAACATGGTCCAACACACACCACTAGCCACCAGAAACAGAATGTGGAACCGGATCGTAGACCAGGTCAATGCAGTCGGGACCCTGCCCAGGAACAGAGTCGAAATTAACAAACGGTGGAATGACGTCAAGAGCCTGGTCAAGAAGAAGGAGGGCAAAAACAGAGAGCTGGCTGCCGTCACTGGCGGAGGGAATCCCGCGCTCTTCAAGACCTTCAAAGCGTGGGAGGAGAAGGTGCGAGTCATCATACATCCCGAGATCCTCGCCGGATTAGCAGGGGGAGTGGAGGCTGGTAAGTACAAACTAATGTATACCAGCACACCGCTATGTACTCACATGCACTACCACCATGCCACAGCTCCCAGGGACAAACACCCCCATGTCCAGCACACAATACACGACACACACATGCAACAGACACCACCACACACAGCCCAAACAGAACAACTGTAAGATGCGTGGGGACATGTGTACATTCAGCCAGCCACGTAACCACCAACAGGTCCCCAAATATGCCAGAAGCGCCACAACGAGCACCCACCACACCCATGTGTCCGCCACAGCTGCACAAACCGACAAGTAACAGGTAAGTGGCAGGAACACAAAGTGCAGTGGTTGGGACGGTGGACAGCCCAAGTACAACACACACCAGGCCCCTAGTCCCACAGCACAGCAAGGAGGAGCATCCCCCACACCCCACAGCCACGTGTCAGCCACCGCAGTGCACAACGACAGCCGAAAGGCAGACATCACGGTCCACAGCAATCGGTGTCAGTGGGTGTCCAGCCACCCCCACGACCCACAACACCCCCCCACCCCCACAGACCTGCAACATGGAGCACCCCCGCTTAGAGCCATGTGGCATCCAGTACAGTGCACGCACGAACAACCTGCAGGTGGGAAACTGGACAGGGCTGGATTACTGGAGGCATGAGGACCGGTACACGACCAACACATGGGACATGTCACGTAGCAGACGAACACGCAGCACCGCCCACCGTCACGAACAAGTGAACAATGTGCACACGGACATGAACAACAGACTCACACCCCACATGACCCATCACAGACATAGCAACACCCAAGGAGCCACGTCTGCATACACAAGCCACACTGAATATAGTACCACACGGCAGCCACTGTGCAACTCATCACACACAACCGAAACACCATTGAAGTCCTGTCCATGTAGCCCCTACTGCCTGTCAACCACACACCCCACAACTACGCCTATGTAAGACAAACAACACTAGACGCAACAGAGCGGAACAACAGAAATGCACACGAACACCACTGAACCCATCAAACACACAGACACACCATGCACATACAACATACCATCCATCCCATCCGTCAGCCCCAGTCTCATGAAAGGCATGTCATCCGCACAGCTGCCACACATACAGCAGTCACGCTAAGAAACATGCCCATGACCAACCATGTGCCAGAAGTCAATGAAGCGCACGACACACTGTGAGCAACAACACACAACATGGGCCACACCCCCCACGAGCACTGCAGTGATGCACATGGCACAGGGCAGCACGCACACCAAGGAGATGGGACAACTGCAATACGTTGGCTTTCACACACAACCATCACTCACTCATAACGATGCGTCCAATGCCATGTCCAGTAATCACAACAGACAGCAAATATGCAGGCCATGTCAAGCATGCACACACCTCAAACCATGCACTGTCATGCTGCCACAACACATGTCACGTTCGGCACCCATGGCTCACAGCATGTACCCCAAAAGCATATTCCCTCCCAAATGCGAATCTGGGGCATGGCCCCCATGTTGCCATATGCGTTCCTAAGCGTTCCATTTGAACCCCAAAAGCATATTCCCTCCCAAATGCGAATCTGGGGCATGGCCCCCATGTTGCCATATGCGTTCCTAAGCGTTCCATTTGAACCCCAAAAGCATATTCCCACCCAAATGCGAATCTGGGGCATGGCCCCCATGTTGCCATATGCGTTCCTAAGCGTCCCATCTGAACACCAAAAGCAAAGTACAAACCAGACCCAGGATGGGCCAGGAGCCCGCATACACCAGAGTCACAATAAGTAGGGGCACAGCAACACACCCATCGGCATGGCCAATCCGTCCCATGCCACATGTGCACAGCACACAGTCCCATTGCCAAGCACACACAACTACAAATGCTACAGCCACACACACGCCTCCGGGAAACCCATGTACGAGATTGCACGAACTGTCAATGTCAGACGACAAATACATACTTCGCCAGGTGCAACACAATAACAAATCTCATTCTCTCCACAGGTGACGAACTGCCGGATGCTGGGGATGGAGACAGCAGCCAGCACAGCCAGCCCACAAGCCCCCAACGAGGACACACGGATGTGGAGGATCTCACCTCCTCTTCGGACACGGACCACCAAGCAGGCCCATCTGGTGTGGCAGGGCCCAGCCGCTCCCCAGGACCCCTCCTACCCACCAACCCATCATCCAGGGCTGCTGAACATTCCCAGCCCCCTGCTGCCACTGTCGTTGCGGCCACACCCACGGTCATTGCGGCCACACCCACGGTCATTGCGGCCACTACCACTGCCGCAACCGCCACCATCGCCGCACCGACCACCACCGCCGCCACCACCACCACGTCTTCGCTGGCACCAGCCCCAGCGCAGGTGGTGGCCCGGCCGACTGGATCCACCCTGGGTGCCACAGCGAGGACCGTGGTGAGCAATGTGGCTAGTGGGCAGGCCGGTGGCAGCAGAACTGGTAGGAGGAGCAGGGTCAGGGAAACGCAAGCCTCCCCTGGGAGCCATGCCCTGCCTCAAATGGCCAGAGTCCTTGGGGCCTATGAAGAGGCCCAAGAACAATGGGTCAGGTCTGCTTCAGACACGCGGGAGGTGCTGGGGGTGCTGAGGTCCATGGACGCCCGTATAGGTCAACTCGTGGACCTCATGGGCCAGCTGGTGGTGGCGGTGAGGACACAGCCAGGGACAGCAGCTCCCCCTCCGCCACCACCTGCCGGGGCGCAGGGTCGAGCAGCAGTGTCCAGTTCCCCTGCGTCCACAGCCAGTGAGCACACCTCAACCACCAGCATGTCGCAAGCAGGCACCCCCCTCGCAAACGTGGAAGGGGCCGTCCGAAGTGGAAACCGATCTCCCGGGAGGACTTCGCACGCTCCAAACGCAAGTGAGGCAGCCAGCCAGCCTTCCTTGATCACCCACTGCATTGACTTGGACTACGATCCCACTCCACACAGCCATCTGGATGGCATGTGTGTGTTGGACTATGGACATAGAACCAGTGGGTACACCCTGAGCATCACGCAGCCATGACCGACAGCTCATTGTCACTGCACGCACCACTTTTGTCATCACCTTACACACAATCACATGTCACAGTTTGAAATAAATGCACCTCTTACACAAACTGCTGTTTGTGCCCTGTGTTTTATTTGTACGGAATACAACGGCCACCTTGGGCGGAAAGGCACCTGATGCGTGGCATGGCAATGGAATCCGGAGGGCCTGTAGGGACCTAGGGGTGGGAGACAGAACAGGAGCACATTCAATGAGTGTGTCACACACCCATCACACAGTACATGTCAACAACTACAAGCAATGTACACACATCGCACAGAGCAATAGGGCACAATGCCACAGCCACCAACAGTGGCATACTACCCTGGCCATGGAGCGTTGACACACAGCACGCAGTGAACAAACGGCCACCCTGACACAGCACACACACACCTGCACAGATACAGCCACATCAGCCGTCGTACATGGACACTCACCGTCAAGTGAAGTAGCGGGCGATGAGCTGCTGCCGCACATTCCCAGCTTCCTCCTCTCCGCTGTCCTCCTCACTCGAGCTGTCCTGGTCTGCGGGCTGGGGCCCTGGTTGATCTCCGTCATCCACAATGAGGGGGATCTGCTTCCGAATGGCCAGATTGTGCAGCATGCAGCACGCCACCACTATCTGGCACACCTTCTGTGGGGAGTACGCCAGTGCACCCCCGGTGCGGTCCAGGCACCTGAACCTGGACTTGAGGAGGCCAAAGGTACGCTCGACCACACGTCTGGTCCTCCCATGTGCCTCATTGTATCGATCGTCTGCTGGGGTGCGAGGATTCCTCAATGGACTGAGCAGCCATGCCCCATTCGGGTACGCAGAGTCACCTGGGTGTGAGGGACACAGAGAACCGTTGCTATTCCAACTGGACAGGGGACAGCATCGCACAACCAGCACGCTACACCACTCCACATACTCACCGACAATACAGCCACGATCCTGTTGCAGATTGGCCATCAGTCGTGGCAAGATGCTGTTGCGCATTATGTGTGCGTCATGGGCCGAGCCTGGGAACTTTGCACACACGTGGGTGATCACCATGTCCGCAAGGCACACCACTTGCACATTCAGGGAGTGCGTGTGCTTCCTGTTGCGGTACAGGTGCTCAGTGGCCTGTGGTGGAACAAGGCCAACATGTGTGCAGTCAATGGCTCCAACGACGTGTGGGATTCTGCCAAGGGCATAGAATGCACCCTTCACTGCCGCCAATTCACGAGCCCTGGGGAAGCGGATGTACCTGTTTCGGTACAGCATCATGGCTGCCAGTACATCCCTCAGCACCTTGCTGAACATGGGCTGGGACATCCCTCCTCCACTGCCCACTGTGTGCTGGAATGACCCAGTGGCGAAGAAATGCATGGCGGCCATCACCTTAGCCGTGGGGGTGATAGCAGTCGGATACACCCTGCGGGGACGGAGATGGGGTTCTAACATGGCACACAGTCGATGCAGGGTTGGCCTGTCCAGCCGAAACTTCCTAATAACCTCTGTATCGTCCATGTCCACCAGCAATTGGTATGGGCGGTCAATGTTCGGTCTCCGCCTAGGGAAAATGGCAGAGGACACATGTCAAAGCAACACAACACATAGCAATTTCGCATACACATCACTGACATGACTGAGCAAGCACATGAGCCACAGCCCAGCTGTAAAGCTGGGACGGCACGGCCACAATACACTTACACAGGTCTCCCAACAATGGCAATGGCTAGTGAGACATACCACTGCCATGTGCATGCACATGGGGATCTAGGCCCCAATGACTTGCGGGGCGTGCTGATGGGGACTGACTGCATATTCGTCAAGCGGCAACGCCACGGCAACATGAGTGTCTGCTGAGCATGGAACTGCTTCCGAGGCTGGATGAGTATGGCACACGACGACGACGATGTGGGCACAGGCTGAGCGGCCAAAACAAGTGGGACCTGTGGCACGAGGGGATATGAGACAGTAGTAGGTGTCAGCACTGCACCCTATGTACAGCACTGTACGGATCACACCTCCCGAAACATTGACAGGTGTCCACATTGACAGCCCCATGCCAAGACGGCTGTGTGCTTGCAGTCACACGTCACAGGTGAGAGGTTACATTGCACGTGCCAGGTGGCAGACGTACATAGTGGGAGCTGGCATGTGTGTGCATGTGTCTCCTGTTCAGGATCCACCAGATGGGCGCTGACTCTGTACTGACCATTGGACACAGCATGTTCCGTGGAAGGCTTGTGTGTGTGGGATGGTGGCACTGGATGTGCCTCCGTTGGGTGGGGGGCCATGCACAGGGCGGGTACGTCGATGATTGCGCATTGTTGGTCACGGTGGGTGCACCAACTAAGATGTGTTGCCCTGTGTTCAATTCCTATGTCCGCATGATGATGGACTGTGGATGTGGGCAGACTACACATTGGTCGATGTGCTGTCTATATGCATGTGCCTTCACACCAGGCACAGCTGCCCCTGCACATGTGACCCCTGCTGGACTCGCTGCTGGGTCTGTGGAGCTGATGCACCTTCTGTGCGTGGGGCGGACAGCTCTCCTCACTTCCCTCATTGCGCATGTCATGACTTTGCCGCAGGTGACATGGATCATGGAGGGCCCACATGTACGCGTGGGTAGGCTACACATGATTGTTCACTGGTCGCCACCCCCAGTCAGTGTTTCGAATGGGAAGGTTGTCGTGCTGGTGGTATGTTCGATGTGGCGGATGGGCGGGCCTAGGTGCGGGCTTACATTCCGGACATGGGGGGGTAGTTGGATTGGCGACTAGTTGCAGTACACACGGGACACGTCTCTTCCTTTCCACATCTGGGTCATCCCTTGTACTAACTGACAGTGATACAGTCATCTTCGCCCCAGCCCTCATGTCCTCCCCTCGCTCCCCCAATATGCATGCTCACCTGCGAGGCTAGCGCTTGCACAGGCAGCCCCAAGCTCGCACCAGAGAGGGCAAGGAGTGTATGTGTGGGTCCAGTTGCACGAGTGGGCTGTCTCAGGGTATGATGTGTGGCGGGACGCCGTCCACCTGCGTGGTGCCCCAAATGGAGACCCGGCCTGCATGGACTATGCATCACAGTCTTCGCCTTCCGGATCCGCCACCTGCGACACCCAGTGGCTGTGGCTGCCCTTGCGGCCATGCCGCGTCCGTCTGTGGCTGATGGCCCACACATTCACTCTTTGGCCTCTCTGGGGAGGGCTCGGGGGTGGTGGCGCACGCGCTTGCACTTAGTCGCAATGGCATGTGGCGTGGTTGGTATGATGGGCAATGGATGGGATGGTGCGAGCCACCTCCCGTGACGTCAGTGCTGCTCGTGCTGTGGTGCGTCCCCTACACTTCCATTTGACTTGTGCCATGCTAGACGTTGAGGTTCTATTGCCTGCGTGATATGACCAGGAGGAGCGCGAGGAGACCTCTCACACACCATGCTCCACTGCCATCCCGTGCCCTGTATCGCCTGTGCGGATTGACTATGTTGGGGTTACACCTGGTCGACTGGGGCTGTGTGTGCCTTGTCAAGGGGCATGGCGGGCGCACAACAGGATCCAGCTTGTCCACAGAGGGTGGGCTGAGGTGCGCCTGGTACCGCTTTGTACGTGTGCCCGGCTGCTGTGCACACACGTGTTCACTCCCCCCGACAGGTGTCCTCTCACAATGCCCAGGGAAGCGGTGGTGTACTGTTCATGACCCCTCCCAACACGGCGTGCTCCAACTTGGCATGTGCGCATCTACCCGTCACACCCACCCACCTGAGCACTGCGTCCATACGACTTCACACGACACATGTGTGTCTTCCACAGTTGTGCTACTCATTTGCGTTGACATCCAATACCAGTGGACTACATGGTCATGTCACGACTGCCGTGTACTTCACATACTCTCATCCTCTCTCATTCGTACTTGTGAAATGAGTCAGCGGAGACAGTTTTGGTTTCAAACATTATATTGAGTCTTCTGTCCTCTGTGATGCAGTATAGTGGACACTACTGGCAGCGGAATACATGTTGAGGATATACTGAGCATGATTGCAAATGGGATAGGGTGTGGGGTTACATGTGATTGGCTGTTGCATGTGGGATGTGGGCTTCAGAGTTACATCTGCTTGGCCAAGGCTGTGCTAATGTACATTTACGTATAGCTGCGGAGCTGCGGACTTTGACACAGACGGTATACATGTAGCCTACCAGACCGCTTGGCATCATGGGCACAGTCCATCTCAGTTCCATGTGACAGGTTTGCTGCGGTTGTTCCTCATGCACGCGTGCATGTGAGATGACATCAGGGCATGTGCTTGCGTGCATGCAGCGGCGTGCCACTTGTTGTTGCAATGTGGTGGTTACTGGACATGTCACAGTCACTGGGGTCGTGTTGTTGTTGTATGCACTTGTCGTCCATGCAAAGGTCCTGGTATGGGATTCCCGGGGCGGGGGTGGGAGGGGTGCAGCACCCACAGACTCCAGGCGACCTATTCATGTCCACTGAGCGGTGTGTGTGTCCATGTGCGCTGGATCCATGTCGTGTCCTGGTTGTTCGTGCAGTTCCGTCCATGTGGGTGCGATACACAGAGCCCATGCCACTGCCTCCCACGATGCATGCGGTGTTCCTGGATGTGATGGGGAACAGTGTGCATGTCCCGGTCATATCCGATGTCATGGCGATGTCGTTGATGGTGTGGTTACAGTTGCCGGTCGTTTGGTATGGCTGTTGTGGTGGTGACTGGCCAGTCCGTGCGGAAGCTAAGCATGGGTGCGGGGTTGGACATCATAGGTCACTCGGGGAACCTGCGTTGTGGTCCGACGTATTTACAGGTTGTCAGGTATGCGATGCCGTCCAGCAGGGCTTCCATGTCATTGGTGGTGTACATGTTTGCCAGCCAATGTAGCGGATGGTGGCTGTCAAGGTGTTGTTCGTAAGTTGTCCCTTGGAGGACCATGATGGGGCATGCTGGGTGACATTCGATGTAGCTGTTCTCGATGATCCGTCGTGTGGAGGCACAGTGGTCCCATTTCAGTGCGGGTGCGATGTTGGCCACATACGCCATGCCCCCATAGGCAGAGCAGGCCCTGTCGTGTGCGTCCAGAGGGAGGAGTAGTGGTAGCAGGTCCGCCTTCAGACATGCCGGGTTGGAGAGGCATATCTCCACGGGATGCTGGTAGGGACACCTCCGACAGTAGAAGACGGGCATGACGCAGCTGAACAATGTGATGCGGTAAGTCAGTCGGTAACTTACGTTCAGCAGGGACAGGAGATCGCATCCCAATGTATGAAACAGGTTGGTTTTGTACAGCTTGAGCTGTTCGGCGTAGTTGGGTAGGTGTGTTGCGGTTGCCATTTCGCAGCGGTGCGTTGTGGTGGCGTGCTCCGGCTGTGTGTGCAGTCTGCAATGTGCACGCTCCGAGGTTGCTGTGAGCTCTGTGTAGTCGTAGGGAGACAGGACTTGTGTTCTGTTGGCTTGTTTGGAGGACACGGGCCCTCATCCCACATGCTTCTCAGACAGTTCAAGGTCAGTGATGTGTGACTCCTTCCAATTAACTTGCATGTGGCCGACATGGGGGAGTGTTTTCTTCTTTCTTCCCCGTCCGTTGTGTGCTTCTGTGATATGCGCTATCTGCCCTGTGGTCGGTCTCCTCGGCATGCCTGTGTTGGTCTATTCTTGGACAATGGCTGTATTCACCGGCTTCTGTCGTAGGGCTGTGGTTTCGGAGTTGGAATGGAAGGTCATTCAGTGCTGTCTGCTCTCCCTTCTGTGGGCGGCAGGCTGCCTTTCCGCTCTGCGTTGGGCCTTGTGTGTGGATGTTATTCTTGGGCCACCTGTTGTCGGTCCCCGGGCACTTTGGTGTTCCGTTTTATATGTCTTGTTCATATGTGCAGGGTGGTATGGGTGTTTCAGTGTGGTACTGGCGTTCCTCTTCCCGAAGGGGCCCTGCTTCTCCTAGTTGGTGTTGCCGCCGCTGTGTGCTACGCCATGTTTGTTACACTGGGGTGTGTCCTGCTGTTGCGTGACTTCACTGACATGTGTGCGTCGGTTGTGTGGCGTTGGGTGTTGTCCGTGAATTGGGCGTTGGGGACATGTCTGTGGCAGGCCTGTCACGTGTCATGTGCGTTCGGGGTGGGGCTGATGTGTGTGCTGCTTGGTTGTGTCCCTGTGTCTGTGTGCGACGCATGCATGGCGCTGCGGTTGGCCTCTGCGTTGTGCGCATGTGTGGCGGCGTCATCGGCGCTTTGGGGCCGTGACGGGGTGGTTGGTTCCTAGTCCCAGGTGGTGTGTACACATGTGTTCCGCGATGTTACGATTTGGCCTGTGTGTCATATGTGGATGCAATGGTGGATGTGTAGTGTACACGCGCTGGTGGGGGGTTGTCCGCTTTTTCCGCCCTTGCACTGTGTGCGCTGTTTGCGTGCACTTGTTGTGTGTGTGCCTACCTGCGTCTCCGCGGTACGTTGCGTCCTTGGTGGTGCATCAGCAGAAGCATGGGAAGGGCCTGCAGGGCTGGATTCATGCTCGGGGTGCCGCTTCTTCGTTGTCCGTGCTCGGCATCCGTGTTACCGCTTCGGTTTGTCGTACGGTGTCTCTTAGCCGTGGGAGCCGTTTGTTTGCGGCATCGTAATTTATACGCCGGGCGGGACGTGATTTCGTCGGACGGTGTGTGTCAGTTGGGCTGCGCCGCTACGTGTACGGGCGCACTTTGATGGCGGACGGTGTTGCTGGCTTGCCGGCGGTGTTTGGCCTACTTTTCGCATCGTAATTGGACGGGCGTGTGGACTGCTGCGTGCCGGCGGTAACTGGTGCTTTTTGCATCCGCCAGCACGGCGGTAGTGCTTCCGCCCGCCATCGTAATGAGCCCCTTGGTGCCTAATTAGGATGTCAGTCGGTAAGCCTCCGACCGCTCATCGGAGGCTTACCAACCGACATCCCTGATTTGAATTCCAACTGCCTAATTACAATGTAGGCGTCGGAAGTCAAACTGGCCGGTCATTCCGGCTGGATTCTGACGGGCTCAAGGAGCCCGTCGGCCAGTCAGAACCGCCACGTAATCCCTTAAAGATGGTGTTTCCGCTGTCGGGATTATGATGTCGGTTTCTGACAGGTTTTTCATGTCTGGTTTTTCCCTCATGAAAAGCCTGTTGCAAAGCGACTTAGGGGGCCCCTAGCAGGGTCGCCTTGCCTCAGTGGCCTCCGGTTGGGAGCCTGGGAGGCACCATCGGTGACCCCCTGTTTATCCCTGCACTGCGTGGCAGGCACTGTGAGGTGCCTGCCATGCAGACAGGGATTAACAAAAACTCCCATTTCTCTATGGGAGCTTTTGTGCGGCTTGTTTCCGAACCCAGCACAAGCTCCCATAGAGGAATGGGAGCTTGCGACCAAACCATGTGCAGTCGCATCATAATTGCAGAGTTGGTACCGCCGACCTACAGTCGGTCGGTTCCGCATTTGCAGCGAGGTCGGTCGGAGGCAACTCCGACCGACAATGTAATAAGGCCCTTAATGTGTTCTGAAGTATTGTGACTTGTGGCATGAAGAAATGGATTTGGTTACAAGTCCCGTCCTAGGTACTCATTTGAGGGTCCTTAGAAACCATCTTGTTAAGTTTAAATTGCTTTATTAACCTTGTAAACATCAAATTGCAATGTCATTTTTTAATCTTTTTAGAGAATTTAATATATTAAGAATCAAAGATGCATTCAACATAATCAATCAATGTGTGCAAAGTATGTGCAGGTATAACCGTACATGGAGGTTTTGAAAACCTCTCAGCTATTAGATACATTCAGTGAGAGTTTAGATAGAAATCTTGTCACGGGTGACCATAAAATATAATTTCAAAGCTAATACATTACCACCAAAAAAGCCTAAACTTGCACTTAGGATGTGGATGGATCAAGAGTCTGATACAATGACCTTCGGGAGGAAACTGAAATAATCACAAATGTCAATTCATCAAAATGCCAGGAGCAGAGGGAGTGTCATCACATACCCTTTATCCTTAATGACATCACAGGAAGTCACATCATATATGACCCTACACCCTGTTTTTTCCAGGAACGCATGTCACATGATCCTCACATCCCAATAATTGACATAACTGAAGTTGCATAATAACTGCATCATTAGTATAACGGCATAACACTGAGAAATGTCTATTTTAGATACTGCCTATATTATTATGTTGGCTTGATCTTTGAAAGCCCTGGGGCATAATACTTGCTTTGAATTGTAATGAGTAAGTAAAGCAAATAAGTCAAACCTTTTATGACGGTTCCCCCTCCCCCCCACCCCCACCAAGAAATGTTTTAAAAGAAGGGGGTGAAATAGTGCATTTTAAAGCATCATTTTGACATAAATTTGCTAAAATGCCATAGGCACTGAAAACGGAGTCATTACATATTCAAATCCTTCCACTGTGTGCCAAGCAAATGAAACCTGATCTTCCCCAGGAGTTGACCACAATTTTTTTTTCAAAATGTGTTAGTGGTGCCCCCATATATCAAAAATTAACTCAATTGTGCCAGGGCCAGCATTTTGTCATGGGTGACCCCATATTCCTTGGGCACCCCTTATATAATAAATGACATAAAATATGCCAGTACCAGAATTTTGCAATTTATGTTGTCCATATAACATAGGTTACCCTTATGTCAAAAATGACCTCAGTAAGTCAGGTCCAGCATTTTGTTTTGGTTGCCATCTTCCCATATGCCAGGTTGCCCACCTTTATGCCAATTATCTCCATTGTGATAATAGCAGCATTTTGCCACTGGTGTTCACATGGCAAGAGTTTCCTCAAGTTTGCCAGTATTTTTTCCACCGGTGGCCTTTATGTCATGAATTTCCTCAAGTATACCAGTACTAGCATTTCACCATTTGTGTCATTTATGTCAAGAATTAACCCCAGTGTGTCAGTGCCAGTATTTTGTCACAAGTGGCTGTCATGTTAAGAATTGTTGCAAGTATGCCAGTGGTTTGCCCTGAGTGTGTCTGCAAGAAAATAATTACCTTTAGTGTGCCAGGGCCAGCTACAAATTTACAAGCATCACTTCACATTCTATCACTCACACACACTCTCTTACACCCTTATCCTCCTTCTTGTTCATTGTCACTCACTCAATTGCATTTACTCTTAATCTCACTCACTCATACTTACTGACACTCAGGCCCACGTTTACTAACGCCTTGCCCAGTGCAAAGCATTAAGGTGGGATTGACTAGCCAATGCTAATTAGGATTTGCGTTGGATGGTATCCTTAAGTAATGTAAGCTTGCGCTGTGAGATGTTTTGCATTACTTTGCATCAAGGGGGAGTTCCATAGACGGTGCATGGGCGTTCCCATTCAACCACCCATGGGTTTTGATGCAAATCTCTATCTACAAACATTGGTGGATAGGATTTAGTGCTAAAATGTTATGCCTCCCCGAAGCGGGTGTAATGAGGAGAGATGTCTTAATTTTCTCCTTGTTTCTCCAACTTTGCATGTATGCTGCATTGCACAGCATACATACAACGTGGGAAAAGCCTTAAAATATAGTTTTTTTGTACTGGAAGGAGCCCCTTACAGTCCAAATCCTATGTTTCAGACAATGCACCCACACTTGCACTATGGCACAAGGGTGTGTGCATTGTCGCATGGCTGCCAAAATTGCACCAGCAAATGAGGAGAGATAAAAATGTGCCATATCTTAATAGACATGGCACATCTTTTCTCTCTCTGTTTGATGCAACGCAGTACAGCAACTTTGGTGCAGTATTGCCTTGCGTCAAAGATTAGAAATATTTGAAGCATCAATTTCGCACAATCTCACTCGCTACCTGTCACTGATTCTCACTCATGTTCACTCAAACACACATGCTTACACATACAGACACATATGCTCACACATACACACACTATAAAAACAATCTCATCCACAAACACACACAACATACAGTTAAAACCATTGTTACTTACCACAGCTGCCACCAAAGGTCACGTTCCAGTTATGTTTGCTCCATTTTTTATTACACTAGTTGTTGTAGGAAAGTGGAGTATTAAGTGGTGAGGAGGTTAGACATCACCATGTAATACTATCACAATACCCCAAAGTTGGTTCGTGGGTTCACACTAATAATTCCTTAGCTCAGTCCCGGTAGAGTGGCAAAGAGCAGTCAGGCTTTACTAGAGGAACATGTGTTAAGCATTTCAGAGTACCAACATGGACGATAAGTAATTGACACGACTCGGAAGTATATTTTTATTTTTATTTAGACACCAAAATGACTGGAATAGCATACATATAACCGGAGTTATAGTTTTTTGAAGCAATATGAAATCAGTGCAGAATAATACATGAAAAAGGTAACATGCGGTCAATGGGAAAAACCACTAGTGACAATCTGTCACTTGCAGGTCGAGTTACGTGGAACCCTTACAAGGTTAAGATCCCTGTAGGGAAGTTCCCTGTAGATGCAGCGTTGAGTGTGGGGATCGGTTACCGGATTGGTGACCACAGCGAAAAAGTACTGGAACTTCACTGGGTCCAGGAGAGTGAGGTAGCAGCCTGAAACTTCGGGACAGGCGAGACTACAACTTCCACAATGCAATGGACCACCTAGATTTGGGCAATTCTATGTAGGGCCCGAAGTCCAGTGATTCTTTGGATCCGGCGAGTGTTTTTACCTGCAGTTTGCAGGGGACTAGTGCCACTTGTCCAGGGGAGTCTGAGGGTGCATCTGGTTTCCACAGGGGTCCCTCTCTTTGGGAGTGCTGAGTTTTAGCCAAGGATGAAGGTCGTTCACTCAGTTCCAAGTTGGTTGCCACAGGGACAGAGTATCCCTCTTGTGCTTTGGTGCTGTGAGCAAAGTCCTTTTGTCAGCAACACAGGTCTTCTCTTGTTCCTTCCTTGATGCAAGTTTTCAGATCTGAGGTTCCTTAAATCCTAGATTTAGTGAAGTTAGGAGTGTGGAGCAAGTGCCAATGGGCAGCTAGTCCCTGCAGCTAGTCCGCCCCTGAGCTGGCCACATACAGGGGTGTAGGTTACCTTTGCTACTCAGAACCCTCTATTCTGCCACTCCTAAAGATAGCAGAAATCAAATTGTGGTTGAAAGACCAGGCTGCTCACCCTGGAGGAGTGGCCATCCTTCTGGGGGTGTACACTTCCCTGCATTGCTAATTTCCTGCCTGCCCGGGGGCAATTGTGCCTAGGACAGGGGGAGGGCTGTTTCCTCCACTGGGAGTCAGCCCTGATGCTCACCGCTTTGACGTGCCACTTCACTAGAATGCTTGGGAGGAGGAAGGTGAGACCTCCTTCCTGCCCAAGCCTTTGTTCCTGACTCCTGGGAGTGATCGCATTGCCTGGTAGGAGGTCAGAATCCTGTCTTGGTGGCAGCAGGTTCAGGAAAGTGTGGGCTGGCCAGCCAGAACACAGTGAAGCGGAGGCAACCAGGTGGGCAACCTCTAAGGTCACCACGTGGGTGCATGCCCCATCAGCTAGGGCACAAGATTCATGTCAGGGGTGAGAAGGCACATTGTTTTATAAGAAACATGACATATTTTGGCGCTACTATAATGTAGCTGCCTACCTCGAGAATGCCCGAGTGGCAGGCCATGTTATCCTACGGACTGCTAAACTTCTAGTAGTTTCTAATGGGGAACACCACTATACAGCATATAGGCTTGCACTTATATGTACTCACCTTTAATATAATGCACCCTGCCTCCTGGGCTGAGGAGGCCTTCCTTAGGGGTGGCTGACATATGCTACAGGTAGTGCATTTGACTGTGCCACACAGTATTCAGACAAAATATTAAAATCAAAATATCGTCGTACCAAAATATTGTGTACAAAATATCGTGATATGGAAGTATCATCTGCAAGAATATCGCTCTCAAGAATATCGATTTTAAGGTAAGTAAAATCGGTTTTAAAAATATTGGTCATTAATATTGCTTACAAAAATATAGTTGTTAATACTATCATATTGTTATGTATTTTAGAATATATTTTAAATGAATATGATGTACTTTTTTGTATAATTATTGTTTATGTTTTTTAATATAGTTCTTAAACTTTTAGTAGTTATTAAATTTAATTTAATAACATTTTGTGATTTTTAGTACCGTAGCGGGTTGTGGGTTTATAGGGGTACAGGGTGGGCAGAAATGTAATTATAATTAACTAATAATTCGTTTTTAATTAATATTAATTGTTTAATTGACAATTAATTATGTAAATAGTGCAATCAATGTTTTTTTATTTAAATTTTAGGTGTGGGTTGTGTGGTTTAAAGGGGTACAGGGTGGGAAGTAAATTAATTATAATTAATTAATATTTAATTTTTTATTAACATTAATTATTTAATTGATAATTAATTATGTTAATTGTGCAACAATTTTTTTTGTTACATTTTAGGTGTGGGTTGTGGGTTTTGTAGGGGTATAGAGTGGGAAGTAAATTAATTTTAATTAAGTAATTAATTTGTAATTGATATTTATTATTAAATTGATCATTAATTATGTTACTTGTGTAATTAACTTTTTGCTAAGTTAAGCTTTAGTAGTGTATTGTGCATTTTGTAGGGGTATATTGTGGTTAGTAATCAAGTAATAATTTATTTTTATTTAATGATCAATAGGTAATTGATACATATTTATGTCAATTGAGTAAATATTTGTTTTTAAAGTTAAGATTACGTGCGGGTTGTGAGTTTTGTAGGGGTGTAGGGTGGGAAGTAACTAAATTAGAATTATTGAATAAATATTGTTTTATTTTAATAAATAATGTTTAAATAATATTATTTATTTAAATGAATAATAATTATGTAAATTTTGTAAACTATTTTTTTTTAAAGAATTTGAGCGTGGGTGGTAGTTTTTGTATTTGTAAAGGGTGTAGAGGAAATTCATTATACTAAATAATAAATAAAGTTAATATATAATAATTATAGAAATGAAAAATAATTATGTTAAATATGTGCATTAACTATTTTTTATATTATATATTAGGTGTGAGTTGTTGAAATTGTAGAAGTAAATAGTGGGAAGTTAATTAAATATTATTAATGTATTATTACTTATTGGTTAATAATAAATGTTTAATTGAGATTTAGGGCCTCATTAGAATGGTGGTCGGACTTTCGTCCGACCGCCATCCCTTCGGAAACGGATCTGCCCGACTAGCTGTCGGCGGTCCCGCCATTGGAATCACAATGCGACCTCCTTCAAGGCGGTTGCAATGTGTATCCTTTGTATTGCGGCGTGTGCTGCGGGCTGCAGCACATGCCGCAGTACAAAAAATACACATTCTGCATATCCCTTCACTATGTGGCAGGCACCATGCGCTGCCTTCCTCATGGTGCAGGGATATGTAGGGGGGCATCATAGGCGTCCCCCAGGGCACCTACTGGAGGCCCAGGGTGGAAGGGTGGCCTGCTAGTGGCCCCAGAAGTCAGTTTCCACCAGCCTTTTCATGGCGAGTGAACCTCCATGAAACGGGCGGAAACTGACATTGTAATGCCTACGGCGGTGCTTGAGCAGGCATCGCCACCATTGTAGACATTACAGACCATCTGGCGGTCCGACAGGCTCCTTTAGCCCGTTGGATTAGTGTCGGATGGTCTTTCCGTCCCAGACCATCCGCCCGCCATCTTAACGTGGCAGGCGGTCTTACATGGTCCAATGGCGGTGGGACCGCCATCAACAGGCTGATGGTATCGGTCCCACTGCCATAGTAATCAGCCCCTTAATTATGAAAATGTTAAAAATAAGAATTTTTTTATTTATATGTTTGCTGTGAGTTGTTTTATTTGTAAGGATAAATTGTGGGTGGTAATTAACTATAATTATTTTAGGAACAGTTGTTTTAACTAATATTTCATTATGTAACATGTTTAAATAATATTATTTTAAATAACATTTTCAGATATGTGTTGTATACTTTGTTGAAGTATGGGGTAGAATGTAACTTAAGTTATAACAAATTTAAATATAGATAATTATTTTATAAAAGTTATATTATTTATTATTGTATGTGTTAATTGTGTTGTGTTTTTCAAATGTAAATAATATTTTACTGATTAGTTGTTATTATGTTGAGAATATATTTTTGTATTTTAATTATATTAATATTTGTAGTTATTTATATGTATGTAACATTGTAGTACGAATTTAATTTATTTAATTTATAAAATAAAATATATTTGTATTTCCTTTTACATATTTATATTTTTACTTGTTTACTATGCTTTTGAAATTATTTTACTATGTTGAAGAGAATTTGTTTGTTTCTAGTGTTGCACTGACTGGAGTGGGAATAGAAAATGTTACCCCTCTGCAATCCAACACTTTCCCTACTGTTGCACTCATTGGAGTGGGAATAGTAAATTTACCCCTCCGCAATCCAGCACTTTCCCTACTGTTGCACTGACTGGAGTAGGAATAGTAAATTTTACCCCTCCACAATCCAACACTTTCTCTACTGTTACACTGACTGGAGTGGGAATAGTTGATTTTACCTCTCCACTATCCAACACTTTCCCTAGTGTTGCACTGACTGGAGTGGGAATATTATATTTTACCTCTCCGCAATCCAACACTTTTTCTACTGTTACACTGAGTGGAGTGGGAATAGTATATTTGCCTCTCTGTAATCCAGCATTTTCTCTATTGTTGCACTGACTGTAGTGGGAATAGTATATTTTATCCCTCTGCAATTAAACACTTTCCCAATTGTTACATTGAGTGTAGTGGAAATAGTAAAAATGATCCCTCCACAATTTAATAATTACTCTACTGTTGCCGTGACTGTAGTGGGAATAGTAAATTTTACCCCTCCACAATCCAACACTTTCTCTACTGTTACACTGATTGGAGTGGGAATAGTAAATTTTACCCCTCCACAATCCAACACTTTCTCTACTGTTACACTGACTGGAGTGGGAATAGTTGATTTTACCTCTCCACTATCCAACACTTTCCCTAGTGTTGCACTGACTGGAGTGGGAATATTATATTTTACCTCTCCGCAATCCAACACTTTTTCTACTGTTACACTGAGTGGAGTGGGAATAGTATATTTGCCTCTCTGTAATCCAGCATTTTCTCTATTGTTGCACTGACTGTAGTGGGAATAGTATATTTTATCCCTCTGCAATTAAACACTTTCCCAATTGTTACATTGAGTGTAGTGGAAATAGTAAAAATGATCCCTCCACAATTTAATAATTACTCTACTGGTGCCGTGACTGTAGTGGGAATAGTACATTTTACCCCTGTGCGATGTAACAGTTTTTCTATTGTTGTATTGTGTGAAGTGGGAGTAGTAAATGTTATCTATACTTAAGGGGCCGATTCCGATTCGGGCCGGAAAACGTACCGACCGACTCAGAGCCGGAATTAATACCGACCGACACGTACAGGTGCAGGCCGACCCGCAAAGTACGATGAGAAGCATGCAAAATCCGACCGACTCGTACGGAACACAAGCTGAATGACCGAGCCGCGCGGAAAACAGCCATCCGGCCGGAAAACCACGTGAATCGAACCGACCGACACGCACCAGGAATGAACCCGAACGAAACGTACCCGCAAAGTCCGACCCGCGCAGTACGATGCAACGCGTGGAAAACACGACCGAGTCGCACGGAGCCCAAGCCGTACGACCGACACGCATACGAAACTGTGAGCAGAAGCAACCCAATACACTGCGACCGACGCGTACGCAGCATAGAAAACAGCACAAACACAGCGTGAACGACTCGGAGAAGCTCGTACGAGACAACTGCAGGGTCCGACTCGGTCACAAGAACGTCTCCTACATGCACAAAAAGAACAAAGGGAAAAACACAAAAAAAAAGGCCAAACAAGCAATTACAAAGGCAATAAATACTGGGGGGGGGGACAGGGAACAAAGACACACCCACAACTCCACCCATATAAAGGACACAAATCCCTACCATGATCCTTTGCAAATTCAAATTACAAGCCAGCACTGAACAGACAGCAACCACACACCCACCCACAGCTCATCCATCACACAAGCCACACACCATCAGCACCTCAACAAATAGCACCCTCACATACACCCAGCTAAACACCCACTCACACACCCTCACCTGCACACCAACACACACATCACTCACCATCACCACCCATCACCATGCCCCCAAAGAAGAATCATAAGTTCCTAGATAGTGAATTGGAAGTCCTGGTAGATGAGATCCTCAGGGTAGAGCCACAGCTGTTTGGTACACTGGTCCAACAGACACCCATGTCGCAGAAAACCAAGATGTGGGAGAGGATCGTCGACAGGGTGAACGCACAATCACCATGTTTGCGGACAAAGGTAGACATCCAGAACAGGTGGTATGACGTGCGCAGGAGGGTCAGGGAGCTGTTGAAGAAGGACTACCTCTTGAGCCAACACACCGGCAGTGGCCCTCCTGCCAAACCAGTATACCTCAGGCCCTGGGAGGAGAAGGTGCGGGCCATCCTACCACCAGTGAGCGTCTATGGACTAGAAAACATCCCAGAGCCTGGTGAGTACACAACAAATGTACACAATATTGTGCGACAATACACCCACATCACTGTCAAGGGGAGAGTCAAACCATGCACCCTAAGCAAATACACACCAACCAGAACAGAATCATCCCAAAATGTGTATGTCAGTCAGATAAACACAACACATGCCATCTCATAGTGATATGTAACTGTGTCATCACATGTACAAACACAACTACACAACTACAGCTAGGCAGTGGCACTAATATAACTAACAAACACATCCAGACATGTAGCCACCACTACAACACCACCTCACAGTGAAGCCCACTGAAAGGAAGGAATCTTGTGTATGCTGGGCAAGTCAGTGTTGCCAATAGCATCATGGGAGTCGTAGTCACAGATATTGCCCACCCTCACAATGCGCACATCAACACCACCATGAACCATGCTCACATCACAGGGAGTGGAAAACAACTGACAAGATGGCTGACACTGGCTACTGCTGTGGGGAGCACAAGGACCTGCTGGCAACTGTGCACCAACCAACAGCAGGACACCACTGACTGACATCCTGAAAGACAACTTGCACTCCCTGCAACGGAAGCACGTTCCATGGTGGAGAATCTGGCTGGGTGGGAAGGAGGACTGACAGCACTGACCATAGTTACCAGCAGCTCCACTCACACACACCCCTAACACAAACTCCACACAACTCACCTGGGAGAATGCATTGCCTCACACTCTAATCAAATATCCCACAAAGAACCACAACCCTGGGTCATGCAGTGTGAAGCACAGGGACACACATGGGACTTGTAGCAAAACTAACCCCAGGATAACACTGTCAGCCATCTTGTCAGCACAGGCACACAACCCCACGGGGAAGCAGAGTCAAAAGGAAGGAAGCATGGGCATGCTGGGAAGTGGGGTGGAGGCAATAGCATGATGGGAGTGGTAGTCACAGATATTGCTCACCCCCACAACTGTCCCATCAACACCACCCTGAACCATGCGCACATCACAGGGAGTGGACAAGAACTGACAAGATGGCTGACACTGGTGCTCAGTTGTGGGGAGCACATGGCCCTGCTGGGAACTGGGCACCAACCAACAGCAGGACACCACTGTCAGCAATCTTGCCATTGCTCTCACACTCACACACAGTGAAGTCCACCCAAAAGCAAGTAAGAATGGGCATGCTGGGAAGTGGGGTGGAGGCAATAGCATGATGGGAATGGTAGTCACAGATATTGGTCACCCCCACAACTGTCCCATCAACACCACCCTGAACCATGCGCACATCACAGGGAGTGGACAAGAACTGACAAGATGGCTGACACTGGTGCTCAGTTGTGGGGAGCACATGGCCCTGCTGGGAACTGGGCACCAACCAACAGCAGGACACCACTGTCAGCCATCTTGCCATTGCTCTCACACTCACACACAGTGAAGCCCACCCAAAAGCAAGTAAGAATGGGCATGCTGGGAAGTGGGGTGGAGGCAATAGCATAAAGGGAGTGGTAGTCACAGATATTGGTCACCCCCACAACTGTCCCATCAACACCACCCTGAACCATGCGAACATCACAGGGAGTGGACAAGAACTGACAAGATGGCTGACACTGGTGCTCAGTTGTGGGGAGCACATGGCCCTGCTGGCAACTGGGCACCAACCAACAGCAGGACACCACTGTCAGCCATCTTGCCATTGCTCTCACACTCACACACAGTGAAGTCCACCCAAAAGCAAGTAAGAATGGGCATGCTGGGAAGTGGGGTGGAGGCAATAGCATGATGGGAGTGGTAGTCACAGATATTGGTCACCCCCACAACTGTCCCATCAACACCACCCTGAACCATGCGCACATCACAGGGAGTGGACAAGAACTGACAAGATGGCTGACACTGGTGCTCAGTTGTGGGGAGCACATGGCCCTGCTGGGAACTGGGCACCAACCAACAGCACGACACCACTGTCAGCCCTCTTGCCATTGCTCTCACACTCACACACAGTGAAGTCCACCCAAAAGCAAGTAAGAATGGGCATGCTGGGAAGTGGGGTGGAGGCAATAGCATGATGGGAGTGGTAGTCACAGATATTGGTCACCCCCACAACTGTCCCATCAACACCACCCTGAACCATGCGCACATCACAGGGAGTGGACAAGAACTGACAAGATGGCTGACACTGGTGCTCAGTTGTGGGGAGCACATGGCCCTGCTGGGAACTGGGCACCAACCAACAGCAGGACACCACTGTCAGCCATCTTGCCATTGCTCTCACACTCACACACAGTGAAGTCCACCCAAAAGCAGGTAAGTATGGGCATGCTGGGAAGTGGGGTGGAGGCAATAGCATGATGGGAGTGGTAGTCACAGATATTGGTCACCCCCACAACTGTTCCATCAACACCACACTGAACCATGCGCACATCACAGGGAGTGGACAAGAACTGACAAGATGGCTGACACTGGGTACTGCTGTGGGGAGCACAAGGCCCTGCTGGCAACTGTGCACCAACCAACAGCAGGACATCACTGACTGACATCCTGAAAGACAACTTGCACTCCCTGCAATGGAAGCACGTTCCATGGTGGGATATCTGGCTGGGTGGGAAGGAGGGCCGGATGTCAACCAAATACAACCAATGCAGACCATGTACACACCCCAACATTCATATAGAAATGCCCAAAGTATGCAGGACAATGTGCTACACCAATATCAACCTCTGACTGTGACAACTTAGGACAATGCAATGTACAGGCCCGCATCCAGAGGTACAGTCACAACTGTCATGTGTGTCAACCATTCATGCCTGCAGAAACATAACATACATTGTGTGTGTCTCCCAAAAACAGGTGATGATGGGGACACAGCAGCAGACGCTGAGGAGTCCCTGTCCCAGGCTCAAGGGGAAACGGAGCTCACTGGTGTGGAACAGCCTCTGCCCTCCTCGGATGACGAAGACCTACCTGGCACCTCCGGAGCAAGTCATCATGCAGCACCAGCAGGACCACCAGCTGCACCCCCTGCACCCACCCCTCCAACGACTGTCAACACACATACCACCCCTGCTGACACGGACAGACCAAGGAGCACCACCACCACCAGCACAGGGACCCTAGACCAACGTGGGGCTATGGACACCAACACCACCAACAACCCCCAAGGGGGCCCAGGGTCACCTGTGCGTGCCACCTCAGGTACTGCACGTGTCGCCAGGGGTGGTGGGAGGGGTGGGTGACATAGGTCACTGATCGCAGAGGGGTCTGGACTGCATGATGACCCACAACTGGTACGCATAGCCGATGCGTACCAGTCCAGCACCGGAGAGCTCAGCCAGGTAGTGGGTCTCCTCAGGGACATTAAACAGCAGCAGGCTGCCCATCATGCCCGCTTGGACTCGCACATGTCCCGCGTGGAGTCCAAGTGGGACACACTTCAAGAGATGACGGCGGTGCATAGGGACATATTACAATGCCTCCGCCAGATGAGCAGCAACCAGTCAACACCTCCCTGTGTGCCCACAACATCTGGTGCTGAAACAACTGCAACTGCCACAGGGAGGGAGGATGACTCTGGCGGAGAGTCCCCTGCACCGCAGCAGCCTGCACTTGAGGGTTCCCCCCAAAGAAAAGGGGTCGTCCGAGGAGGGGCAAGTGAGAGGCCGATGGCCATGTGCAACCCCCAGGAAGCCAAAACCTGTACTGGATAATCACCTTTGTGCGCAAACTGTTCACCCTGTTGACTGCAACACAACTCCCCCACATGACATGGGGAGTACAAGTTGGACCAATGTATCAGATGACTGTGGACTTTATTCTGGACATATCTGCTACCAGGACTTCCAATTCATCTAGGAACTTAGGATTGAAATCAAAATGTACAGCACCCACCATCCTGTGCACTATACACACACCTGTATGACAATAAACACACTAATACACCATACCTGCCTCTGTTGTGATCCCAATGTGGTTCCTGTCATGGAGATGATGACCTGCGAAATTACACTGTGCATGCTAACTGCTACAGCAAGTACAACACAGGCATGTGAGTCATGGCAACGTGACACATATGAGGGAGACACACCACCAGGGCTACACAACATATACACACCTAGCCCATCTGACTCATCGCCTACACTGATGTTGCCAGGAAATACGGTGCAATGCACAGACACAACACCTATTCACAGTCTCAACTAGCCCACTGGTGCAGTAAGCAAATGTCAGTCAGATGTGTGACCACAGACAACGCACATCACAAAGTGAAGCACAGGTTTATTACACATTTGCAACATGTTGTAACCACTACAGATGCAAGGCAATCCCACCTGGCAGCGGGCACACAGTCAACAAGTGTAGAAGGAAGGAAGTCCATGGGTGTGGCGCACATCACCTGTAGGGACACGACAGCTACCACCCTGGAAGTCAAATCACGGTGTTGGGGATCACAGTTGACCAAACCACTCTGAAAGTACCCTGTGAAGGACAGAAATGAAACACAGTCAAAAGCACTGAAGAACAGGACAGAACTGCAATACTCATGCCCAATACATGTCACAAGATACCCACCCAGAACCAAGTTAGCATGTCAACTGTTGGGGAGTACAGACTACCTGTAAGGACACATCGCTACACGCATACAGTCATGTAGCACATGGACACACTCAAACAGCACCAGAGCACCACCAACACATATCATGCATACTCACATCATTGACATGACATCTCTGGATACTCACATTCAGCTGAAGAAGTTGGTGATGAGCTGTGTGCGGACATCACCATCATCATCATCATCATCATCACTGGCATCGTGGTCCAGGCCAGGATCCTCCACAGGTGGCGGATGTTGGTCATCGTCATCCAGGATGAGAGGCAACTCCTTCCGCACTGCCAGGTTGTGTAGCATGCAGCAGACGATGACAATCTTGCACACCTTTGCTGGGGCATATGGGAGGGCCCCTCCTGTCTTGTCCAGGCAGCGGAGGCGGCTCTTCAGGAGACCAAAGGTCCGCTCAATCACTCTCCTGGTCCGACCATGTGCCTCATTGTAGCGCATCTGGCCTGGTGTCACAGGGTTCCTGAGGGGCGTCAGCAACCACGGCATGTTGGGGTATCCGGAGTCACCTACATACAGACAATTGCACATTAGCTGAGTTGGAAAAGAGGGTGGAACACTACATTGCAGAACACACACAATGGCACTAAGTCAGTACACACCAACAAGCCAGGCACGCTGGTTCCGCATCTGTGACATCATCCTCGGGATGCGACTACTCCTCATCACGTAGGCATCGTGTGCAGAACCGGGGAAACGGGCACAGACGTGTGAGATGCTCATATCTGCAAGACATACCACCAGTGCATTGACCGAGTGGTAGTGTTTGCGGTTCCTGTATGCCTGCTCTTGGGCCTGTGGTGGTACCAAAGCAACATGTGTCCCATCAATGGAGCCAATGACATGCGGCATCCTCCCCAGGGCATAGAAGTCACTCTTCACGTCAGTGAGTTGTTGGAGTCTAGGGAAATAGATGTACTGGTTCAGGTAAATCAACGTAGCCTCCAAAACATCGCGGAGCACACGGCTGAACATGGTCTGTGACATCCCACCAGCAGTCGCCACAGTGTGTTGAAAGGTACCGGTGGCAAAGAAGTGTAGGGCTGCCATCACCTTCACCTTGGGGGTCAGCGCTGTAGGGTATGTCCGGCCAGCTTGCAAATGTGGGGCCAACCGCACCGTCAACACCTCAATCAGCGGCCTGGTGAAGCGGTACCATCGGATGCAGTCCCGTTCCACCATGGTTGCAAGGTCAGGGAATGGTCTATGGACAGCTGGTGCCCTGCAGTGCATAGGTGAAGAAAGAAAGATTGTCAGTCACCCCACATATGTGGCATTGACCATACTCAATATCACATGATACATCATTATGAGGCACAAGTACATGATGTGTGCAGTTCCGTAAGGACATGTATGGCACATGCATGGCCAACATCTAACATCACAGTTCAACAAGTGGCATCAACAAGTCCCAGGTTGTGCCATGGGATATCATGAGGCCGTGTCACAGTTCCCATCTCCTGCTGCCACATTCCAAACACACCCCGCAGTGACATGTTTGGACAGATGTGCCCCAGGCATCACAGCTCAACGACAGGTAGATTCCCAGGGACCCTGTATTGCCACATGGACACTGGCATGACATGGTGTATCATGAATACACCACAGCAAAACAACCATGACCCCCACAGGTAGTGGTCCCTGTTGCCTCTGCAGGACAGACATGGACGTCTGTGACACACACACGTACAACATCAAAGTCCATGCACAAACAACGTGGATGTGGAGACTGTCTCCCATTGTGCACATGGAATCAGAGACATTGTAAACACAACATGCACAGAGACTGTGGAGGACCATCACCATTGTGGCAATGGGTCACCCTGGGACGTACATACCGTCACACATGGGACTCAGGGGGTATGTGACATGACATACACATACACCACCGTGAAATGTGACCATGCCACATGCACAGAAATGAACAGTTGCACATCACAGTGGTCATGTACATGAAACACCAAGGATTCTGTCCCCATGAACACGTGCACAGCCTGGGAGTGGCTGCCCCCAAGTGCCACCCACAGAACAACATGTTCACCCCATACACGGAATAGGTAATGCAGCCTTACATGCCTCAGGATACATGGTGGATAGGGTGTGGTGTTGTAGGTGTGCCCCTCACTCCCTGGGAAGTATATGTTGCTGGCATATATTCACCTGTGACAGGCATGGTGACATATGCCAGTGACCTGTACAGGGACGCGTTGTACAGCAATGGACCGATCGGTGTGCCCGGCCGGCCCATTGCATTCAATGTGAGCGGGTACGCGTTGTATCCGCAATACGCGTTGAACAGCAATGGACCGATCGGTGTGCCCGGCCGGCCCATTGCATTCAATGTGAGCGGGTACGCATTGTATCCGGGTACGCGTTGAACAGCAATGGACCGATCGGTGTGCCCGGCCGGCCCATTGCATTCAATGTGAGCGGGTACGCGTTGTATCCGGGTACGCGTTGAACAGCAATGGACCGATCGGTGTGCCCGGCCGGCCCATTGCATTCAATGTGAGCGGGTACGCGTTGTATCCGGGTACGCGTTGAACAGCAATGGACCGATCGGTGTGCCCGGCCGGCCCATTGCATTCAATGTGAGCGGGTACGCGTTGTATCCGCAATACGCATTGAACAGCAATGGACCGATTGGTGCGCATCCATTGGCTATGGCCTGGCCTGGCAACGGACGCGTTTTCAAATCTTGAACGAGTCTGATGCTGGAAATTCAGTTGGTCACCCACAACAATGTTGCAAATTCATGGGTGTCATGAAGTTGAACTTTTGAAGGACGCTGTGGGCGTGTGTAAGTGGTGCAATTCCATGGATTGGCCAGATTCAGAAGATGCTAAAGACTTGGACCTATCACTTTGGACACATGGGATAGTATCTGCCCCTGCAGCACACATATAATGCTGGCTGTTCCCCTGAGAGCTCACTTGCCTGCACTAGATGCTCCTGGACGACATCTGCCACCACCACTGCTGCTGTATCTGCACCCTCTGGACCCTGCAATGGCACGTACTGTGGAGAGAGCCCCAGCCTTCAGCACTGAGGAGAACCAGGCCCTGCTGGACAGCCTCCTTCCACAGTACAGCAAGCTGTATGGGAAAGCAGGGGAGCAGGTGAGTGTGCTGTCCACTGCCTTACTAAATGTGCATGTTGTCTGACTAGCAAGGCTAACAGTCTGCACGCCACTGGCTAGCAGGCTCACTGAGTAGTTGTCACCCCCCATAGTGTGTGGTTACATGTACTGAACAGGTATAGTGCAGTGACAGTGCATTTAAACAAGGTTTTACTTCCCAGGCAATGATACCATGTAGTAACTGCTGGCATACTGTCCATAGCCATCGTTGCACTGCCTGTGTACATCATGTGCCCCTGTGATTGAGACATGTATATCCAACTGTGTAATGCAAGGATATGTTGCATGTGTAGTAATGGAATTCTCACTTTGTCTTCCTCACAGGTTGATGCCCACCAGAAGCAGAAGATATGGCTGACCATCGTCCGGGCAGTGAGATCCGTGGGGGACTACAAGCGCCAGATCCGCAACTGCCAGAAGAGGTGGCAGGACCTTCGGGGCTGGACCCGGAGGATCGCACAGGTCCAGCTGAAGCTGTCGCCTCCTCGCAGGAGGGGCGGACACCGGACCCTGACCCCCCACATGCTCAGGATCCTGGCGGTGGTCTTCCCTGATCTGGATGGGCAGCTGAAGGCTAGAGAGCAGCAAGGAGGGGGTGAGTCCATGACTGCATTGTGAACTTTGTCTGCCATGCTATGTGCCCTCCTCTGGCCTGGTTGAACTTCCACAGTACATCAGTCATGTGGTCCAGGACCCATGTCCCTCGATTGTGCACTGCCCACTCCTCATCTGATACCCAGGTGTGGCCCATGCAGTCAGGGAATTGTGTCACTTGGGTTCTGTGTCCTTGCAGTTTGCTTGACTCAAGGTGGGGGACAGCATCTGTTCCCCTAACTCTGTGGTGGGCATCATGGGTGGGTCCTTTGCTTACACAATGCCTGTGTTCTGACATGTAATCTGCGTGTTACTTTGATATGTGGTCCAATTGCTGAGCTGATCCACCACATGTGCCTGGGGTATCTGGCACACACCCATGCTGCGGGTGGGAACAATGCTTGGGCCCCAGGAGTGTGTATATTACGTGTGTCACACATACTTAGCCAGCTGCCTACTGTCCAGGGATCATCCCTCATTCATGTGGGGCAGGACAGTCATGCCTACTCCAGCCCATACAATACACTCTGTACTCCCACTCCCGTGTATCAGCTGACACGTTGTGCTCAGTGATATGTCCCCTCAGGTGTCTGCCTCTGTGTCAGTGTGCTGTGGCTTCCTTGTCATGACTGCTGGGGTGTCTCTCGGTTGGGGCTCAGCATGCCACCGGAGATGTGACCATAGTAGACGATACTTGGGTGACACATAGGTGTTTGATCACCTGACCGTGCAGACTGGGGTATGCGAATGTGAAGTTCAGGCAGCTGTTTCCCATTCACAGCAGATTGTGAGGTGCTCAGGTTCAGAGGGTTGTGTTACAGGTCTCCCATATGTCCAATCGGTATGACGTGGACAGATAAGGGTTCAGATGATGTGGTGTGTGGGGGATTTACATGTGCACTTGTTCAGCTCCAGGACTTGCATTCCCCATGACCTACTATTGTGACACAGTGCAGACTGTTGTTGTCTGGCTGCCCTGCCCATGTGACTGGAGACAGTGATGTATGACTTAGCAGGCATGCCTGTGCCATGGCATGTGACTTCCTATCAGTGATCCTGCAGGGGAGTGACATGTGCTACATGCACACCATTGTGGCAATGGCTATCAGGACATGGGTGCATCATGGTGTCTTTTGCTGGTATGCATCACATGCATTTCATATTTGACTCTGGGCATCCCTTTCATCCGGACACCTGTACTGACTCAGTGGCAAGAGTTGTGATGTGTGCATGTTCACATGCTTCACCGTGTTTTCTGCACTGTCCAACTACTGTGTAGGTGGTGCATGTGTCCACACTGGGGTATTGCCATCCAACAGACACCAGACAGATGTGTGGAAGGCCAGGAGGGATGTGAGTGCCATGGTTGACCATCAGACTGACAATTGGCTACTCCTATTCTGTTTGGGCACTTTTGGCAATGTTCAACTAAGGATGCCAGGGCTTGCACTGTAATGTGCTGTACTTACTGTGGTGTGTGCGTTCGGTGCAGGTGACTGATGTCTGTCTGTTTCCCTATTGTTTGCAGATACATCCACAGGAGGGGACAGCTCCACGGACCAGGAGGAGCCGCAGAGCCAGACTGGGTCAGCAGCCGAGGAGTGGTCGGAGGGACCCAGTGGCACGGAGGGCGAGGGGAGCCACACCGAGGAGTCCTCAGCACCATCCACCTCAGCTGAGGACCCCAGCAGCTCGGAGGATGACTCCCTTGTGGATGCGTGTGTCAGCAGCCACCACACCCCAGCTAGTGTTGCTGTCCCCGCCACCACCACCACCGCCCTCCCATCGGCTCCCATTCCCGAGGTCCGTGGAGGCTCCCATGTTCGGGAGCGTGTCTCCTTCGGGCCAGGCACTGCACCCCCTGCCCCTGTGTCCCCTGCTGCCCTGAGTGAGGAGTCTGTGTACCTCCTTCGCCATCTCCATGTAGGGCAGACAGCAATGCTGAGTGTCCTCCATGCACACACCACTCTGTTGACTCAGCTGGTGTCGTTCATGGAGGGCATCTCATCGGGCATGTCTGCCCTACAGAGGGGCAATAGGTCCATGGACTCCTCCCTGACGGTAGCAGTGTCCCTTTTCCAACAGTCCCTCACCCCTCCTGCCTCTGCCCCATCCACACTCCCCAGCACCTTACCTGTCCCAAGCACACACACACCGGCACAGGCACACACCAGCACAGACACGAGCAGCACACGGACACACACACCACAAACAAGACGCACACGCACGCACAGTCAGGGGACTGAAACCACACTCACAGGGGATGGGGCCCAGGCACACACACATGCATCCACGAGCACTGCGCAGTCCTCAGTTGCCTCTCCCTCCAAAGCCCCCTTCCTTGCCTCACCTGCAACCCCAAAGACACAGCGGCTCTTCCTCAGTGACCTCGGCCTCTTCCCCTCCGATCCAGCTGATCCAGCATTCAGGGGGAAGAGGAAGCCCACCCACACGGAGCAGAGTGCCCCTCGCCCCCGGACACCCTCCTCCAGGAGCAGACCGACTGACGCCCCATCCGCAAGTCCCCCCGGACCCGGAAGAGCAAGACCCCGCCGCCGCCCTGCAGCTCAGGCACCAATTCTCCTTCCTCCATCCCTCAGGCCCCCACTCCACAGGTGCCACCACCACACCCTGCCCCAGGTTCCCCCACCCACAGATACACCATCCCCAAAAAGATCCGGCCTTCTCCCCTGCCACTTGCTCTTCCGGCCCCACACCCCCCGCTGCGCTTGTCTGTGCCACTGGTGTGGAGACGGTGTCCTCCCCTCTGTCCTGCCCACCTTACCTGATCCCCATTCTCCTCCCCTGGAGGTAGGTACTGCAGTGGAGTCCACTACCACCCTGTCTGACTTGGGCACTGCAGTGGGGGACCTGTCCACTCCATCTGCACGGTCCACTGCAGTCGTGCCGGCACCCACACCATCAGTGTCATGCCCCCCAGTTGTGCCGGCACACACCATGTCAGACACCTCCACTGCAGTTGTCAGTGGCTCTTCAGCACCCACCACCCCTTCCCTGCCTCCTTCGGGGGAGCCCTGATCCTGTCCCTGCGGTGCCTGGCCTGCCCCCCATATACCCCTCCGAGGGGATTGTCCCTGGTATTTATCAGTGCAGGCATGCGTAGGGTGACATCTGCCACTGTCACCCTGTTTAGACTTTCAGGATGGACTGGCCATTGGCCTTTGTTTCTTTTTTACTGGACTTCAACTTTTGAACCCACATATGCTGAATAAAGCGACTTTCTGTTCTCTAGTGCTTTTGCTTCTGATGTACATGATGTTGATGATGCTAACCATGCCCTTGCTGCAGTGATGGTGATATTTGGTCTCATGAAAATGAAGTGTTACTGTTCAGGAACCCATGGGGTCCAGGGGGAATGTGTCCTATCCTGTGGTGTATCCATGTCATCCTTAGCAGCATCTGAGGCTGTCATATTTTCAATATTTGGCAATGGGATTTCCTACTTACATTAGCAATGTCACATCTGTGGCTTCCACCCCTGCACATCTGTTGTGCTTACCATTGTTCAATTATTCTACTTCCCTGACCGTGTGGCCATCTCCACTGGACATGCAGGTTTGGGCATCAATGGGGAAGGACTCATCTGTGTTGTCAGTGCAACTTGCTATACATGTGTGTTGGATCTGTGCTGATGATTTCGTTGACACTCCCATGACCAGGCTGATGTGACGGGAGCCTTCATTTGGTGCAAATTGTTGACTGTGTGACCAAGTGTTCTGCTGACATGATGGAGCCCTACTGTGGCAACATATGGCACAGCTTTCCTCACACAGGAGTGGAGTCCCCTCATGGCAGTGTGTACTCCTGTGACATCGCCTGCGCCCAAGGTGTGTGTTGTATGAGCATGTCTGTGTGTTCACTTCCATTTTGCTGTGCATGCTGGGATCCCTAGTGGTGTTCCTGTTTGTGATGCTTGCTGAGTTGACCTATGTTCCCCCAAAGTCTTCTCCCTGGGTTCTCTGTGATGTGGGTGCATGGCACATTACTGGTCATCAGGGTGTCACCCATAGGTGTGTTGGCTGTGAGGGCTGAGTTTGTGGGCATTCCCAGATGGGTCACAGTCAGGATTCCCCTTGGCACTTGTTGTTTACACCTGTCATGTGATTTCCAGTTTGTGTTAGCTTTCAGTGATTGTGACACGTTGTGTGAGTGACTGCTGGCACTCCTCAGGGTCAGTGCTGCAATGTTGGTAGTTGTCTATGTGTGTTCTTTGTGGGTGACCTTGGCTTCTTCATTGGTGTGGGACTGTGGATAGGGTCCCATTGGTTGGTGTGGTATTGCCGTCATGTCCATGTACAGCGTAGTGTGCAGTGTGTCAGACATTCAAGGGTCTTGTTGAGTGGCCAAGTGTGATGTGTTTCTGCACCTTGGTTCCCACCACCACCCATGGGATTGTCATGGGTGCATGTGCCATGTCACCAGGGCATGTGTGCTTCACTGCTGCACATTGTTGGAGGTCGAGGTGTGTGGTGTTGAGTGTGTGCAGATGAGAGTTGTTGCACGGCTAGACCCCTGCCTCCATGTTGGCCTTGGCTTACTGGCCGTGCTGATTGATTTGTGCTTGTGTAGGTGTGATGGTAGTTTGTTGCTCAGGACACATGACTGTGGTTCACAGTGTGAACGACATCTAGCTTTGTCATCACAGTGGGACTGTAATGCAGCCCAGGGTCACCACATTGTGGGGACCCTGGGGGTAGTGCTGTGGTGTCTCTGTGTCTTGCTGTGTCAGTTGCTGTTCCTACATGCTTATGTGACATGTGTGATTAGTGCTCCCTCTCATCTAACAATGCCTGATTGCCCACATAGGGATTTGGATCCATGAGTTACCTTTGTGTGGCACTGTATGCACATCTGTGTAATTGGTATTCAGGCCTCATCATGTGTTGTGTGGTTGCCTGGGGACACTGGCACCCCCTCACCTGTTGTGTTTGATGTGCAGTGTGGGTCTGCCTGTTTGTGTTTGTGCATCTGCACCACTGCATTGGCATGTCTTTAGTGTGCCATTGGCTGTATGTTGTTTGGTGGGTTTCCCCTGCTGTCCCTGGGACTCCTAGGTCATCAGTCAGCACAATGATCATTGTTTGTGTGTCCCATTGCTGCCATGGTATGGTATCTGTTCACCTCACATCTACAGTCTCCACAGGGTATCTGCATTTGTGTGCCCATTGGTGCAAATATGTGGGTCTGCATTATCATGGTCAGTTCTGTCATTGTGTCATTGATGAATGTTGACAGTGTCAGCCCCCATGGGTGATGTTTGTCTGCACATGACCAAAGGTATGTCTTATTTGCACTGCAGTGTTTGCCTCCCCCAATCTCTGTTGCTATGGGACACAAGCACTACTTTGCCACTGATGTGTTTGTTGTTCTGTGACCAGGAATCATCCATGCAGTTTGGCAGTTGCAGCTTTTTCAATGTCAACACTTACATTTTGGTCACTGTGATGATGGGGGTTTGAACCCCATTGCCACAATGTTCAAGATGTGCTTCAGCTATGGGCCCCACACTTACCTTTTGGTCACTGTGATGATGGGGGTTTGAACCCCATTGCCACAATGTTCAAGATGTGCTTCAGCTATGGGCCCCACACTTACCTTTTGGTCACTGTGATGATGGGGGTTGGACCCCATTGCCACAGTGGTCATGGTCTGCTTGCATTGTGGGGGCCACACACATTTATGTGTGGCACATGTGATAAGGGGTCACATTGTATGTTCAAAGTCATGTTCAGTGTTGTAGCCATTTGACACAGTCTACACACGCTTGTCATGGTGTTCGGGGGGATGTCTTTATGTTGCATTGTTTATGTTGGTGTGTGCTTGTTGTGTCATGTATTAGCCATCCTGTGAGTGAGGGTGGTAGTAGTTGTAGGCATCTGGCACCCCCTGGGTAGAGGTGGTAGTAGTGGTAGGCATCTGGCACCCCCTGGGTAAGGGTGGTAGTAGTGGTAGGCATCTGGCACCCCTTGGGGAGGGGTGGTAGTAGTGGTAGGCATCTGGCACCCCCTGGGTAGAGGTGGTAGTAGTGACAGGCATCCAGCCCCCCATGGGTAGAGGTGGTAGTGGTGACAGGCATCCAGCCCCCCATGGGTAGAGGTGGTAGTAGTGGTAGGCATCCGGCACCCCCTGGGTAGGGGTGGTAGTAGTGGAAGGCATCTGGCACCCCCTGGGTAAGGGTGGTAGTAGTGGTAGGCATCTGGCACCCCCTGGGTAAGGGTGGTGGTAGTGGTAGGCATCTGGCACCCCCTGGGGAGGGGTGGTAGTAGTGGTAGGCATCTGGCACCCCCTGGGTAGAGGTGGTAGTAGTGACAGGCATCCAGCCCCCCATGGGTAGAGGTGGAAGTGGTGACAGGCATCCAGCCCCCATGGGTAGAGGTGGTAGTAGTGGTAGGCATCTGGCACCCCCTGGGTAGGGGTGGTAGTAGTGGTAGGCATCTGGCACCCCCTGGGGAGGGGTGGTAGTAGTGGTAGGCATCTGGCACCCCTGGGTAGAGGTGGGAGTTGTGACAGGCATCCAGCCCCCATGGGTAGAGGTGGTAGTGGTGACAGGCATCCAGCCCCCCATGGGTAGAGGTGGTAGTAGTGGTAGGCATCCAACACCCTGGGTAGGGGTGGTAGTAGTGGTAGGCATCTGGCACCCCTGGGTAAGGGTGGTAGTAGTGGTAGGCATCTGGCACCCCCTGGGTAAGGGTGGTGGTAGTGGTAGGCATCTGGCACCCCCTGGGGAGGGGTGGTAGTAGTGGTAGGCATCTGGCACCCCCTGGGTAGAGGTGGTAGTAGTGGTAGGCATTTGGCACCCCCTGGGGAGGGGTGGTAGTAGTGGTAGGCATCTGGCACCCCCTGTGGAGGGGTGGTAGTAGTGGTAGGCATCTGGCACCCCCTGGGTAGAGGTGGGAGTAGTGACAGGTATCCAGCCCCCCATGGGTAGAGGTGCTAGTGGTGACAGGCATCCAGCCCTCCATGGGTAAAGGTAGTAGTAGTGGTAGGCATCTGGCACCCCCTGGGTAGGGGTGGTAGTAGTGGTAGGCATCTGGCACCCCCTGGGGAAGGGTGGTAGTAGTGGTAGGCATCTGGCACCCCCTGGGTAGAGGTGGGAGTAGTGACAGGCATCCAGCCCCCCATGGGTAGAGGTGGTAGTAGTGGTAGGCATCCGGCACCCCCTGGGTAGGGGTGGTAGTAGTGGTAGGCATCTGGCACCCCCTGGGGAGGGTAGTGGTAGGCATCTGGCACCCCCTGGGTAGAGGTGGGAGTAGTGACAGGCATCCAGCCCCCCATGGGTAGAGGTGGTAGTGGTGACAGGCATCTAGCCCCCCATGGGTAGAGGTGGTAGTAGTGGTAGGCATCCGGCACCCCCTGGGTAGGGGTGGTAGTAGTGGTAGGCATCTGGCACCCCCTGGGGAGGGGTGGTAGTAGTGGTAGGCATCTGGCACCCCTGGGTAAGGTTGGTAGTAGTGGTAGGCATCCGGCACCCCCTGGGTAAGGGTGGTAGTAGTGGTAGGCATCTGGCACCCCTGGGGAGGGGTGGTAGTAGTGGTAGGCATCTGGCACACCCTGGGTAGGGGTGGTAGTAGTGGTAGGCATCTGGCACCCCCTGGGGGGGGTGGTAGTAGTGGTAGGCATCTGGCACCCCCTGGGAGGGGTGGGAGTAGTGGTAGGCATCTGGCACCCCCTGGGTAGAGGTGGGAGTAGTGACAGGCATCCAGCCCCCATGGGTAGAGGTGGTAGTGGTGACAGGCATCCAGCCCCCCATGGGTAGAGGTGGTAGTAGTGGTAGGCATCCGGCACCCCCTGGGTAGGGGTGGTAGTAGTGGTAGGCATCTGGCACCCCCTGGGGTGGGGTGGTAGTAGTGGTAGGCATCTGGCACCCCCTGGGTAAGGTTGGTAGTAGTGGTAGGCATCCGGCACCCCCTGGGGAGGGGTGGTAGTAGTGGTAGGCATCTGGCACCCCCTGGGTAGAGGTGGGAGTAGTGACAGGCATCCAGCCCCCCATGGGTAGAGTGGTAGTGGTGACAGGCATCTAGCCCCCATGGGTAGAGGTGGTAGTAGTGGTAGGCATCCGGCACCCCCTGGGTAGGGGTGGTAGTAGTGGTAGGCATCTGGCACCCCCTGGGGAGGGGTGGTAGTAGTGGTAGGCATCCGGCACCCCCTGGGTAGGGGTGGTAGTAGTGGTAGGCATCTGGCACCCCTGGGGAGGGGTGGTAGTAGTGGTAGGCATCTGGCACCCCTGGGTAGAGGTGGGAGTAGTGACAGGCATCCAGCCCCCATGGGTAGAGGTGGTAGTGGTGACAGGCATCCAGCCCCCCTGGGTAGGGGTGGTAGTAGTGGTAGGCATCTGGCACCCCCTGGGGAGGGTGGTAGTAGTGGTAGGCATCTGGCACCCCTGGGTAGAGGTGGGAGTAGTGACAGGCATCCAGCCCCCCATGGGTAGAGGTGGTAGTGGTGACAGGCATCTAGCCCCCATGGGTAGAGGTGGTAGTAGTGGTAGGCATCCGGCACCCCTGGGTAGGGGTGGTAGTAGTGGTAGGCATCTGGCACCCCTGGGGTGGGGTGGTAGTAGTGGTAGGCATCTGGCACCCCTGGGTAAGGTTGGTAGTAGTGGTAGGCATCCGGCACCCCCTGGGGAGGGGTGGTAGTAGTGGTAGGCATCTGGCACCCCCTGGGTAGAGGTGGGAGTAGTGACAGGCATCCAGCCCCCCATGGGTAGAGGTGGTAGTGGTGACAGGCATCTAGCCCCCATGGGTAGAGGTGGTAGTAGTGGTAGGCATCCGGCACCCCCTGGGTAGGGGTGGTAGTAGTGGTAGGCATCTGGCACCCCCTGGGTAGAGGTGGTAGTAGTGGTAGGCATCCGGCACCCCCTGGGTAGGGGTGGTAGTAGTGGTAGGCATCTGGCACCCCCTGGGGAGAGGTGGTAGTAGTGGTAGGCATCCGGCACCCCCTGGGTAGGTGTGGTAGTAGTGGTAGGCATCTGGCACCCCCTGGGGAGGGGTGGTAGTAGTGGTAGGCATCTGGCACCCCCTGGGTAGAGGTGGGAGTAGTGACAGGCATCCAGCCCCCCATGGGTAGAGGTGGTAGTGGTGACAGGCATCTAGCCCCCATGGGTAGAGGTGGTAGTAGTGGTAGGCATCCGGCACCCCCTGGGTAGAGGTGGGACGGGGATGCATTTTGGCTTCCGTGCGACTTGATTCTGCGTTTACGGATCCGGCTCGGTCGGTGAACAGGACCTGGATTGGGTGAGTACGACTGGGTCGGAATCTATGTAGTTGTGCGCATCGTACTTGCTCGTTCGGAAGAATGTGCGAATCGGTCGGGAAACAGGCATTCGCCTGGCTTTTTTCCCGGCCGAATAGTGTTGGGTGCGCCTCCGACCGAGATCGGAATCGGCCCCTTAGTCTAACACTTTGCCTACTTTTGCATAAATTGTAGTGGGGATAGTATATTTTATATTGCTACAATTTATAATATTATGATTTTTTGTTATTTAAAATTATAATATTTATAATGATTAATGTTTTTAATGTGTAAAATATTTTTTATAAATTGTAAGTTATTTATGTTATTTACTTTTTTATTTTAATTAAAATGGCTTGGTTTTTAAAGATTTTATGTTCTTGGCATATGTGTATATATATATATATTATCTACTGGCGGTCGCCAGTAGATAGTTATAGTTAGGACCTATTATCCATAGGAAATCCGCAACATTCTATTCCCAATAAGTTTGGCGTCGTTTGACGAATCATCGCGAAATTTTCAAAACTAGTGGGGCGCTCCGGTCCGCTCCTGTCTTGAAAGTTTCGGGGTGATTCATCCAGCGGGGGCCGAGAAAAAAAGGGGGCCCCAAAACGTGTTTTCTCCATGTTAATTCCCATAGGAAATTTTAGCCACGGCTACAGCCCGAACTGCTGAACGGAATTACACCAAATTTTGCAAAAAGGTAGGGCTTGGTTCAGAAAGCGACCTTTTTTTTAAATGGTGTAAATCCGTTCAGTAGTTGCGGAGAAATTCAAAAAATAAGAGTGAAAAAATCAATTTCCCATAGGAAACTTTATGCAAGGCTACAGCAAAAACTGCTGAACGGAATTACACCAAATTTTGCAAAAAGGTAGGGCTTGGTTCAGAAAGCACCCTTTTTAAAAACGGTGTAAATCCGTTCAGTAGTTGCTGAGAAAATCCAAAATAAATGTTTCAATATCTATGGCCGCGGTGGATCCGCGCACCCTCCCGATCACGAGCTGCATGCTAATTGGCTGTCAACACTCCAAACCAGGAAGTGTTGGAAGCCATCTTGTCCCTCGGTAGAACCGAGGCACAAGAAAGCAGTGAGAAGAACGCGAAAAACGCTAAAAGGGGGCCGGGTAGAAACACCCTGACCCCCTAGGCCTGCTCAGGGGGTCCCACAAGGACCCCCAAGGGCAAAAAAAAAATATTTTTTTTTGTTGAAAAAATCGGCAAAAACGCGCAGGGTGCGCGGATCCAGCCGATTAAAAAAAAAAATCAAAGCACGGTCTCTCGCGCTTCGATGCTATTTTGCCCCCGGGTGGGCCAAATCCCGGGGGCATGCGGGGGTGGGTTTATGTTTTATGTGGGGGGCCTCTAAGGCCCCCCAAGCCCAGGGGACCACCACCCCCCGGGGCTTTAAAAAAAATTGTGCGGGAGGGCTATCCGCCCTCCCGCAGCCCCGGGGACCGCCACCCCCGGGGCTTCTTTTTTAAAATTGAAATAACCTGTGTGGGGGGCTCGAGCCCCCCACACGCCCCGGGACCGCCACCTCCCCGGGGCACTAACATGTAAATTAGGGGGTCCGTTAAGGACCCCCGAGCCCCGGGGACCACCACCTCCTGGAGCCATTGATGGCCCTGGGGACCGCCACCCCCCAGGGCCGGCTCCTGCAGTGTCCCGGGGTGCTCACCCCCGGGACACTGTAGTTTGCAATGACAGGACGGGAGCCTCGTGGCTCCCGTCCTGCCATTGCAAACTGCTTTGCTTCATTGAAGCGAGAGCAGGGAAACCTGCTCTCGCTTCAATGAAGCAAAGCAGATTGCTTTTCCACATGGGGAGCTGCATGTCAGCTCCCCATGCCCCACGCGGACCCCCTTCCCATTTTTTTTTTTTTAAATGAAAAAAAAGGGGTAAGGCCCTGGGGGATGGGGTCCCCAGGGCCCAAAAAAAGGAAAAAGGAAGGGGGGCCACACAGCCCCCCTTCGAAAAAAAAAACAAAAAAAAAACGATTGTGCTGCAGGCCCCGCCCCCTTCATTTACCACTCTGAAAACGCGCCACCTGGCGCGTTTGCAGAGGGGGAAAGAATTCCCCTTGAATACTGGGGGTCCCTGGGGGCCAACTAGCCCACCAGGAACCTTCAGTATGCACCAGGGGGCTGCGTACAGAGAGGTGTACAGAGACCACGCCCCTTTTTACACCTCTCTGCAACGCAGCTCTGTGGCGCTTACTGGAGGTACCTGGTGGGATATTTGGACCCCAGGGACCCTCAGGATTCAAGGGGACTTAATCCCCCAACTTAAAACGCGCCTGCTTTTTGCTGAAAAAGTTTCTAAGTGTCGATTTTTGAAACATACAAATATTCCTCTAAAATCAGCAGAACTACGAATTCCGATTTACTCACCTGTTATCAGGAGAGACCTCAGTGCTGCATCTTTGAGCCCAGTACTGATCCTGAAAGTAATTTTAACCGTACTTACCAGTAAATTGAATTTCCTTCCATAGGATATCATTGCCTGCTTTTTGCTGAAAAAGTTTCTAAGTGTCGATTTTTGAAACATACAAATATTCCTCTAAAATCAACAGAACTACGAATTCCGATTTACTCACCTGTTATCAGGAGAGACCTCAGTGCTGCATCTTTGAGCCCAGTACTGATTCTGAAAAGTAATTTTAACCGTACTTACCAGTAACTTGAATTTCCTTCCATAGGATATCATTGCCTGCTTTTTGCTGAAAAAGTTTCTGTCGATTTTTGAAACATACAAATATTCCTCTAAAATCAGCAGAACTACGAATTCCGATTTACTCACCTGTTATCAGGAGAGACCTCAGTGCTGCATCTTTGAGCCCAGTACTGATCCTGAAAAGTAATTTTAACCGTACTTACCAGTAACTTGAATTTCCTTCCATAGGCTAACATCGACTGGTTTCACTTGAAAATTCTTCTGTGTGGAGTTTTGGAACTTTATAATATTCCTCTAAAATCAGCCGAACTACGAATTCCGATTTACTCACCTGTTATCAGGAATTGACCACAGTGCTGCATCTTTGAGCCCAGTACTAATCCTGAAAAGTCATTTTAACCGTACTTACCAGTAACTTGAATTTCCTTCCATAGGCTAACATTGACTGGTTTCACTTGGAAATTCTTCTAAGTGTTGAGTTTTGGAACTTTATAATATTCCTCTAAAATCAGCTGAACTACGAATTCCAATTTACTCACCTGTTATCAGGAGAGACCTCAGTGCTGCATCTTTCAGCCAAGTACAGATCCTGAAAAGTAATTCTAACCGTACTTACCAGTAACTTGAATTTCCTTCCATAGGCTAACATTGACTGGTTTCACTTGGAAATTCTTCTAAGTGTGGAGTTTTGGAACTTTATAATATTCCTCTAAAATCAGCCGAACTACGAATTCCGATTTACTCACCTGTTATCAGGAGAGAACCCAGTGCTGCATCTTTTAGCCCAGCACTGACCCTGATAAGTAATTCTAACCGTACTTACCAGTAACTTGTATTTCCTTCCATTGGAATCCATTGTCTGGTTTTCCGCAGAAAAGTTTCAAAGTGTTGTTTTTCACAAACTACAAATATTCCTTAAAAATCGCCTGTATGACTTAAACGCATTCTTTCAACTGTTTACAGGAGATGCACCAGTGCTGGATCCAGGATCCACCACTGAGTAAGAAAAAGTAACGGTAACACTACTTACCTGCTAAGTGAATTTCCTCCCGTAGGATAACATTGGTGATTCTATGTGAAAAAGTTTCGAAGTGTCAAGTTTTAAAATACAATAATATTCCTTAAAAATCACTACTGTAACCAAAACGCTTTTACTCAACTGTTTACAGGAGATGTCCCAGGACTGAATCTAGGATCCAGTCCTGTGGTTAGAAAAAGTAATCCATAAAGTAACTAATTGCATTTAACTAGAAATTCACATTGAGCTCAATGTTGCATTGTGTTTGAAATTGTGTTGCCCATTGCAACAACTGTAACTACTGTACTTAAAAGTCTATTGCCTATTTGCAAAGTATTTAAACTAAAGTAATTCATTCTGAGAAAGTATATTTTGTAATGTAATGTATAATGTAATTACAATGTAATTTAAAAAATAAAATATCTAAAAATAAATAGTTTAAAAAAATGTAGTAAATCAGTATCAAAAAAATAAATATAACAATTAATACATTTAAAAATTGTCATTTACAAAACCTTTGAAATTCACTGAAAAAAACCATAGGTTTCAGACATGTTATAGTTAGGAATTAGCATTTAAAAAACCTTTGAAATTCACTGAAAAAACCATAGGTTTCAGGCATGTTATAGTTAGAAATTAGCATTTAAAAAACCTTTGAAATTCACTGAAAAAACCATAGGTTTCAGACACGTTATAGTTAGAAATTAACATTTAAAAACCTTTGAAATTCACTGAAAAAACCATAGGTTTCAGACACATTATAGTTAGAAATTTGCATTTAAAAAACCTTACAAATTCACTGAAAAAACCATAGGTTTTAGGGACAGTTATAGTTAGTTGGACATTGCACTCGTACAAAACCCGTGAAATTCCCCCGTTATAGTTAGTTCAGCTAACTATAACTCGCGCCCGCAATGCACTGCTGATGACGTCACATATTACATCACTCATGACATGGTCAGTGACATCACTGATGACATCACTGATGACATCTCAAATGACATCACTGATGACATCATCCACGTGATAATCTGATGCACCTCCTCACACCCTAATATAACCTTTGATACACCCACTCTAAATTACAGACTGCCATTCACAAAACCATAGACACTCCAACACCAATAACTACATACCCACTCATTGATTCTTAGGTCTACACACACATCCACTCACTCACCTGTACAGTCACTCATACTTACGGTCACTCAGTACAGGACTATCATATGCACTCATACTCCTATATAGACACTCAAACACCGCCACTCATCCATAGAGGTACTCACACACCTAGTCAGTCATGCAAATAATTAAACACACTGCCATTTACTCACCTATACAGTTATACACACACCAGCTCACTTACTCATTCAAATACTAGCACATTCTTACGCTCTTATACAATCACTGATGCAAGCACACACTCATCCATACAGTCACTCTCACAATCACACACTCTCGCTTATAGCTATTTATATACTCCAACACACATATATATACTGCCTTTCACATATGTAGTTACTCACACATGTACCACTGGGACATACATTCACTCACTAATACACTCTTACACACACTTACCCACCCATACAGTCTATCACAGATGCACTCTTGAAACCATCCACCCAGTGAATCACCCACTCACACATCTATGCACAGAGTCGCACCCACCCCACCCACACAAACACTCAGGCACCCATACAGATACTCAGACAACCAATCAATAACTCCTATAGACACTCATGTAGCTAATCACAAACCCATGCAGCCACATACACAGCAACAGACAGACGGATACAGACATTCACCCAGTTTAGTCACTAACCCATGCATTCAGTAAGATACGTTTAATCACTCACTTATAGAGTTAGTCACGCACCTACTAAATCATCCATACAGACACTTATACACCCACTCATTCTTCAATACGCCTTTCCCTATATATATTAAACATATTTAAACTTTACAGAAACACACAGTCACTGGATAATGTCATCAGTGATGTCATTTGAGATGTCATCAGTGATGTTATCAGTGATGTCACTGACCATGTCATGAGTGATGTAATATGTGAAGTCATCAGCAGTGCATTGCGGGGCGCGAGTTATAGTTAGCTGAACTAACTATAACGGGGGAATTTCATGGGTTTTGTACGAGTGCAATGTCCAACTAACTATAACTGTCCCTAAAACCTATGGTTTTTTCAGTGAATTTGTAAGGTTTTTTAAATGCAAATTTCTAACTATAACGTGTCTGAAACCTATGGTTTTTTCAGTGAATATATATATATATATATATATATATATTTGTTATATTATTACATTATTTCGTAAATTCTGCAATTGTAATATAAATTAAAATTATTTGATTAATATTTTTGTTACTAGATATATGTAAATATATATATTAATATTTCCACCGCTTCAGTGTCACTGAGTCCCAAGCCTCTTTGTGACGGTGTGCCGCGGCGGGGTAGCAAACCCGTAAATATCCACAGAATGGTGCCTCTAGTTCCTTCAGAACAAACACACCACGGCCCAAGTTCAATTTCAAGCGTGCCTTTTTAATAGTGCAAGGACGTTTCTCTACGCGTTTCGGAGCGCAAGGCTCCTTGTTTACCATTCTGTGGATATATATTAATATATATGTTTGTTTAACTGTTTTTAAATAAATTTAATTGCTATATTTGTTTAAATATACATTTTACCTATTTTATTTTTATTAAATTAATATTACTATTTAAAATATTTAATATTTAAATGTATATATATTTTAAAAAAGATATTTAATACAACAATATTAATGACAACCATTTTTTCCCAATATTTTTGTACTTACCATTACAAGTATAGGATGATGATATATTTGACTACGATATTTTTGTCCCGATATTTTGGTATGGCGATATTATCAGAGACAATATTTTGTCGGTGAACCATGCCACACATGGTGAGGGCACAGTAGAAATCGAGCAGTTTACACTGCTCCTGCAGTATGCAATGGTAGGCCTGCTGTCAGTAGTTTTCTTGGGTCACCCAGGGTGGCACAAAACTATGCTGCAGCCCTGGGGACCCCTTTACCATCTATGCCCTGGGTACCCCTGGTACCATATACTAGGGACAGAACAGTCCCCAGTATAACAGTTTTGGGAGAGAGTTGGGAGACAGCACCAGCACAGAGGTTGGGGTGGCAGACTCCAGTGCACTCTCAGAGTCATAACCATCAGCATTTGGAGCAAAAAGTGGGCCACTTCCCTACAGTAGTGAATAGCAGTATATTATTTACTAATAGTAGAATGAAAAATGATCAAAAATAAGGAATACAGAGCCACCCCTGTGTTCTTTGGCACTGATTTTGCCACCTCTGAAACCAGGGGACGCACAGGCAGTGCCAGGAGTCTCAAGGGGCAAGCCAGGGGATGAAGCTGCGACTCCTAAATGATGTCCATGGAAAACATGTATTTTTTGTTAGGCATTGTGCTTAATCCAAGCACTATGATACTTTGTGTTAGCAAAAAGCTCTATGATTAATCTTATAACATGATGGGTGTGAAGGATCAGATCAAGCCATTACTATGTAGCTGAAGCTTGAGATCTAAACAAAAATAGTGATGAACGTATCACATTCACATTGCAAAACATAGAGGCCCTAATTACGATGTCAGGCAGACTTGCGTCCGCACGACACTGTTTTGGTGAGGGAACCACATGACCATAGGTCGACGGTTCCGCATACCCAATTAAGATGCGACCGCACATGGTGCGGTCGCAAACTTCCATTTTACAATGGGAGCTTGTGTGGCGGTCCGAAACCGCCCACAGCACAAGCTCCCATTGTAAAATGGATGTTTTTGAACATCTCTGCACCGTGTGGCAGGCACTTCATGGTGCCTGCCACACGGTGCAGGGATGTGAAGGGGGCACCTATGGCCACCACAGCCTCAACGTTAGGGCCAGGAGAGAAGGGGACCCTGCTAGGGCCCCCCAAAGTCACTCTACGACAGCCTTTCCATGTCAGAAAGGCTGACATGGGAAGTCTATCGGAAACCGACATAATAATCCAACGTCGGAAACGCCGTCCTTAAGGGATCATGTGCGGCTTCTGACTGGCCCACTGCCTCCTTGAGCCCATCGAAACCCAGTCACTTTACCCAGCTGATTTACACACCGACCGCCGACATTATAATTTGGCACTCGGAATGTAAACCTACCATATCGGTCGGTAAGCCTCCGACGAGCGGTCGGAGGCTTACGGACCGACATCGTAATTAGGCCCAGAATGAGATAAACAAATGATGTTAATTTAATATATTTTTTAACTGATTTCTATCCCTTTCTGCTACTGATAATGATGTCATCAGCTGCATGAACCAATAATTATTTGGATGTGTTAGGAATAATTCATAGCATTTTTTATGGTTTGCTGATCTGACTATTATGTTCATAGGATATAAAGCATTTGTAGGGCACACAAATTAAATATATTTAAAGACATTTGGGCTGCAATAGATGTTGGAAGTTACACATTCCTTTCTACTACTCTCATCCCGGTCTTCCTTAACATTATACACATGTTAATGCTGGGACAAAACAACTCAATCCCACTTTAAAGTATGCTATGGAAATTGCTTCACTGCATAATTTATGTTGGCAACATCTTAAGGAGTATGCTGTCGATGGAATTGTATTCCATACTTCCTTAGGCTTCAGACATTAATCACTGGAATGATGTTCTTTTAAATAAAATAACAGAAACCATGTCTGTCTTAATTTTTGGCCCGAAGACCAGGATATCACAAATAAGTTTTCTGGGCTTCATGTACTTGTTACAGGGTCCCTATAAATTTCCTCTGCAGGGCTTTGAATTTTAAGAAAATGTGCACAAGGTACGGATTATGAATGAGAAAATTGTTCTTTTGTTCATTCGCCTCAAGTCTGTAAAAATCAAAGAAATGAAGTAATTCAGTGAGTTAAAGCTGCACTAAAGGGGCAGGTGCGAAACCTACTAACCCTTTTTAGGTGAATATATAATGAATCTGGAATGAGTAGTTTTAGAATGCACATAAAAATACCAAGGCCATGATTTACAGTTTGGTGGACAGGGTACCCTGTCATGCAACAGTCTACCCTGTCCACCAATCCCTCTGTCCGCTCATCTCATTTAGAGATGGGTGAACCTTAAGTTTTGTTTCAACAAGGCTCCCATTGGCCCCATTATGGAAAACGTCTTCTGATGGCCCGATGCAGTAGGGTCCATCAGAGGAAGGAAACTACCCCACCAATCTTATTTATGGTGGATGATGTAATGTCTTTTTTTTCTGTCTGTCACCATCAGGAAAAACCTGGTGGAGAGAGACAGAAATGAATAATAATGACCCCGACACCCTAGTAGAAAACTCCCAGGATGTGGGGGTTCATTATTTTCATGTTTTCCCACTTTGGGAGTTTGTTTCTGAAAAGCAAAAATGTTGGAAAAATTTGGTGAATCAAAATTGATGGCGGCCATCCACCAAACGTTTTGTACATTGAAAGGAACTGCTGTGATAGTGGTTCCTTTCAATGTATAAAGGTGACTTAGGTGCTGGCAGTCATCTCTACATTTCATGGACGATAGTGCGTCAGGGTGGCGGAGGTTATGTCCTCTGCCACCCTGACGGACAGTGTATCCATAATTCCATTTGACAGATGGATACGCCATCACAAATGTGGCAGATATCTCGCCCGACATATTTCCATTGCATTATAGCCTTTGGCACATAATACAGCGGAAGGAATACCTGGCATGTTTCGACTTAGTATTCTGTCCACCAAACTCTATAAGGCCCTAAATGCCTTGATGACTAACTACATTTGTAAAAGGGTAGTTTAAGAGGTCTATTTACCCGGTTTTATCTGCAATTGAAAAACTCAGACTGCAGACATTTCGTAAAGACTGTTATGGCGGAGGATTGGCTCATTTTTAATATGTGACAGTTACATAATCAAGATGCCAGAGCAAGAAAAGCTCGTCCACTTTTGGTAGAAGGGTGCACATTTACTAAATTATTGTGCAAAGCAGTGCAGCAACCAAAGATGCTCTACTGTGTTGTTTACAAAATGCTATGACTAGACACACTTCAAAACGTTCCCTACTTTGTATGTGTGCTGCACAGTGCAGCACGCATGCAAAGTCGGAAAATAGAGGAGAAATGAAAACATTTCTCCTTTTAAGGCCTGCTTTACAGCGGCGTTAATTTTCGGCTCTAAACCCTGTTTACTAATGTTAGAAGACAGGGTTTAGCGTCAAAAAGCATGGGTGGTTGCATGGAAATGCCCATGTACCACCCATGGAACGCCCCCTTGACGCAAAGGAATGCAAAGCAGCGTTTCACGCTGCTTTGCTTTACGTTTCCATACAAACCAACGCTAATACAAATTAGCGTTGGTTTGTGTCGGGTTTGCGTAACAAAAGTAACGCTAACCCGACTCTAAACATTTGTGAATCTGGGCCTTGGTGTGAAAGAATTCCATGGTACACCCACCATTATACAGGCTAGGTTCCTTAGATCCCCTTTTCATTAGCAGCTCTGCAGATTTGCTGAGGGCTTTTGGGCTGGGTTATTCAAATTATTATATTATATAGTAGTTCAATTTGTGCCTGGGATTGTTGTTAAATGCCAGTCTTTTCATCAAGGACTATTGATTGGCAATAACAACATTGAATAGACTTGGTCCAAATATTGCTTAAATAGTTCATTTTCAAGAGATTCTGAATCATAAGGCATCTGCTTTCCGTGTGTGGTTTAAGGGTTTTAAGGCATGGGTGGCATTATTACCATACATTACAAGCTTTCTATCATTTCATTTCGAGCTGGATTGTTTCTTGGCGCTTGCTGATCTCAGGGTCGAGGTGGTGTGTCATGGGCTACAGGTTTTTGTAGGTACAACAAACATTTGTTACAATAAGACTAGTGCATAGTTCACAGGATTTTGAAATTGATTCTGGCTGCATCTGAGCTCACATTCTTAGATTGAGGTTGAACCGATCTTTTGGTTTTGAAGCCATTGTGGTCTACTATTTTTTTATTTTTTTGGAAGTCTGTTGTAGACTTTGTTGCAACAATCCCACCTTGGCATCACCAGGGGCTTGGTTATGCGTCTATTTCTTATTGATAATGGCATTACTCCTAGTCCTACTCCCTCGCCTTCCTTCTTAACCAATGAGACTCCCTTGCCTCCAATAGACCCCTTCCACTTCTCCTTAAAAAACACCTCTCTTCATCCTGTATGTAACAAGCCAACCCTGACACTCAGTTGCTCCGTACTGGGAGACCAGGAGGGACCGAGAAGGAAGGCGAGGGAGCAGGACTAGGAGTAATGCCATTATCGATAAGAAATGGACGCATTACCTCCCGTGCCTCCCTTGCCTTCCTTCTTAACCAATGAGGACATAGGAAGCAAAATAGAAACGGACAACTGAGTCAGAAACACCCAACAATAAAAGAGTGCCAAGAGCCAACATAGAAGGACCTCTACACCCACAGAGAGGACAAAATCCTGCAACCCAACACAGAAACAAGAGGAACCAACTCAACAACCCGATAGAGATGACCAAACTATGAAGGAGAGGACCAAGACGCAGGCCAAACTCCACCACCGAGGGTCCCAGGAAGACAGCCACAGCAGTCAACACCCAGCACGCAGAAGGCCCCGAACGCCAAGGGGAGAAACCACCCCCATCAGCCAACAAGACCAAGAACGCAACCAACCACAGAAGGAAACGGAAGAAAGAAGGCCCCAACCCAGAGGGGCCCAATGCGACACACAAAGCGAACATAAGGGGCGCAGAAAGGAGGACCAAGCAAAGCCTCCAACACCCACAGTAAGGACCAACCATAGGAAAAGTACGCAGTGCCAGAAAACGCCACCCAAGGAACCCCCTAGCAGTGACCGGCAGACCTAAGGAAGCACCAATTAGCAAACACTGCCCAACCAGAAACAGGCCATAGCAGTACCAACCGGGGGCGCCACACACCCAGACTAAAAAAGGCCGGCCAAAGGCGGGCCCAAGAAAGCAGAGAAGACGAACCACAAGGGACACCAAGACCACGCCAACAGCCCCGTAGCACCCAGACCAGCCAAGGTCCATCATCCAGCCGCCAAGCCCGTAAACACAACATGCCCACTGATCCAAAAGGAAGAGCAGGAAAGAGAAGCGGAGATGGAACCTCAGGAGCATCCCACCCCAGACCGAGCCCCACCCATTCCATGTGAGGAACCCTCACCAGTAAGCGAGCCACGGAAAATGGGGGAAAGACAAAAGCCAGAGGCCCAAAACCCGACAAACTGGCCACAGGGCAAGCCAGAGGATACCGCCCAGGAGAACACATGGAGCTCACCAAGGCAGCACAGACAAGCCCAATAAAAAGTCACCGGACAAGGGAGAAACAAGGGTTGGCAGGCGCTCCTGGCTCAAACAACCCCCGGACAATTGACATCCCCAATTGCACAAAGCACACCGGGAAAGAACCCAACCCAGAGCCTCGAAAAAGAAGTTCAGTGGAAAAAAAGCACAGAGTCAGGTACCTGGTACCGCCCTGGGATAGGACAGAGGAGACACCCACCAGAAAATCCAACAGCCTCGGCACCAACCACCCCGACAGGAAAGCCAGAAATGCACCCGTGCCAGCGCCACCGGCCACAATGTCCACCAGTCCGAAGACCAACGAGAGAAAAGAAGAGACCAGAACCCCAGGACCTGCACAGATTCTAGCCAAGCCCCCCCCAGTCCCAACCAGGCGAGGCAAGGTGTCCATCGCCCCCACCACCGGAACCAGAGGAGACCGAGAGGAAACCACACGAGAAGACCCAGCACCATCCAGCACCACAGAACCCAGGGGGCCAAAGCCGACCCCCACAGACCAGAATACGAAGGGCTCCCGGTGACCAAAACGAGAGAGGGAAACCAGACAACCAGCTGGAGCAGGAGACACCGGCACAAGAACCCGAAACCCTACTCGAAGCCAGCGACCACAACCAAACCACAGCAGCAGTGCTGGCAGAGCCATCAAGGACCATACCGGAACCTGAAAAAAACCATGTCCCAGCAGGAAATGCAACCCACAACCCTAAGACCCACCAACTGGGATCACAGGAGGCTGCACCAACAGGTCACCAAATAAGGGAGGAACTAGAACACTCCCAACATGAAGAAAAACCTGTATAGGGCCAGAACCACAGAAATGCTCTGGCGAAGATATGAGGCTGAAGGGGAGACCAAAAACCCAGAAAAGAAACAACCCCATCACAAAACGCAGGATTGCAGCAAGGGGACCTGTGACTGGAACGATCCAAAAGGCATCCAGGAGATCCAAAGTGGACAGGCCGTGCAAGACTAAGGGGTGCCGGCCAGGGCAGGGTCCAAAACCCACCGGACCCATGAGAGGAACCAGAAACAGAAAAACATCCGTTGCTGGTAAACACACATGCATTCTAGCACACAGACAGCGGCTACAACCACCAGGATCCATAGAACAAACAGAGCCCGTCCGCTAAAGCAAATGAAAATGACTAAAACCAGCTACCCAGAGGTAGAGCCCCCCCATGACAGACAGAAACAGGAGGCCGACAGCGAGGCCCCCAACTGAAAACATAACAGCACGCTCAGGAAATGGGAAAGCAACAGCACCAAAGGCAGAGCGAAGGGCCAAGAGAGTGGTGGACGGCATGAGGGCTGAAATCCGCCCCAACCTAGCCAAAGACCACCCACACTGGTCAAGGTAACCCAAAACAATACGAAAATACACTGCAACCGCACCCCAAGGAGTAAAAAGAGACCGCAAAAGGAAACCATAGCAAGTAACCATGCACATCAGAAATGGACAGTGCCCCAGCTATAGAGAAGTCCCAGCCACAACCCAAGTGCCACGAGACAAGGGCAAAGAGTGCAGAAAGTGTGCCAAGAAGGCCGCAAGCGACCCAGACAGTCGAACCAACGCCGACATCCAGGGCAAAGGGAGGCTGGAACAGAGCCCAGGCGCACAGAGAGAGAAACAAGGACTCAACCCCAACAGGGTCAACAGTCTAGGAGCAAAAAACTGATAAGAAAAGGGCAACTCCGTCCAAAGTCGCCAGCAAGGATGCACATTACAAGACCACATGCAGATGGCCTAGAACAACCCACATCACTTCTGCGCACCCCGAAGAAGCTGAGGGAGCCATCCGTAACAAAGCTGAAAGGAACCCCGACCCAACAAACAGGCAAGGGTGCATACACCAGAACAGACCAACAAGACGCAGTCTGAAGGCCACACGTATCAGCAGCGCAAACCAAGGCCAACATCCCATGTTATGTTAAAAATATTTATAGAGCGCACTAACACCTAGCGGTTTCATGGCGCTAAAAGCAGGGGGGCGACAATGGTATGATGAACAGAAGCTTTACTCATATGCCTGAGAGAACAGAAGAGTCTTAAGAAGTGTTCTGAATTGGGCGTAGGGGGTAACTAAGCTCAGTCCAATGAGGAGAGAGTTCCAGAATTGAGGGGCCAAAAAGAAAATCCAAGGCCACCATGTTTTTACGTTTAAAGGTGGGGGTGGTGAGCAAATTCAGATGGGAGGAGCGAAGTTCGCGAGAGGGGACATAACGATGGATCCTAGATGAGATGAATACTGGGCCATGGCCGGCAAGGGCTTTAAAGATGGTGCAGCCCAGTTTAAATGCACAACGTTTAGCCACCGGAAGCCAATGAAGGCTCTTCATCAGGGGGCGGACGTGTTGGTATCTAGGTTGATGAAAGATGAGCCTGGCTGCTTGGTTTTGTACCAGTTGCAAACGGTGGAGTTGGTATGCCGGAATGCCGACATAGAGTGAATTGGCATAATCAATACGAGAGATAACCAAGGCCAGGATGACTAAAGTCAAGGCCTCGGTGGTCAGAAATCTACAGATCTTCCGAATTCTGCGTAGGTGGAAGAAGCAGGTAGATACCACTGCACTAATCTGAGATTTCATAGACAAATCGTTGCTGATTATGACCCCTAGGCTTTTTCAGATTCTGCTGGGCGAGGCGGACTACCTAGGAGAGGGGGCCAAAATTAGAGTTCCAAGGGTTGGCAGTACCTCCAGTCAGGATCAGCTCAGTTTTATCAGTGTTAAGTTTTAGTTGATTAGCGTACATCCATTCGCTAATATAGCTCATGGTGGACTGGAAATTGGATACTGCGGTGTTGGAAGAATCAATTTCAAACACCAGCTGGAGGTCATCAGCATAGTTAAAAGTGACAACTCTCCTTTTACGTAAGGACCAAATCAGAGGAAGCATGTACAGATTAAACAGGAGGGGCGAAAGGGAGGAATCCTGGGGGACCCCGCAAGTCAGCCTAGCTTTCTTGGCTGAGAAGTTAGCGAGATGGACTGCCTGAAATCGGTTGTGTAGGAAAGAGGAAATCCACTTCAGAGCCAGGCCCTGGATGCCAGCATTACTGACACGATCGATCAGGAGGTCATGGTCGACCATGTCAAAAGCGGCTGATAAATCCAGGAGCACCAGGGCCTGGGTGATGTTTTTATCGGCCCCTCTCCTAAACTCGTCCATAACTGCAAGAATGACTGACTCCGTAGAGTGTGCAGGTCTAAATCCTGCCTGATGGGGGTCGAGAAACTGAGAATGCTCAATAAATGAGCTCAGACAGTTTGCTACGTGGGCTTCTAAAATCTTACTAAGGTAAGGAAGTAAAGAGATTGGGCGGAAGTTACTCAGGACCAGGGGGTCAGCGTTGGGTTTCTTCAGAATAGGGACGATTTCAGCATGTTTAAAAGTGTCTGGGACAATACCTTGTTTAAGAGAGTTATTGAGGAGTGAGAGGGGCGGGTCTGGGCAGGTAAGGAAAGTCCCATCTCAGATATAAGGGCCAACAACCCTGCACCAGGCTACCAAGATAAATGACACCCACAGGAATCCTCCTCACAAAATAGCATTTTCATTCACGTAGTCTCAGCCCGTTGATATGTGATATTCTTATTTCAAACTACATCTTCTTTCATCTTTACGTATATAATGTTCCTTTTTTTAATATTTTTTTTATTTTTATAACAGTGTAATACAATGCTGCACTGCACTAGAGGTACGGAACGTCGGGAAGCAACTGAAAAACCCAGGTGGTCTCCCATCCATGTACTAACCAGGCTGGGCCCTACTAAAGTGCAGAGATCAGACGAGAGCAGGCGCACAGGGTGGCAAGGCCTGAGGCCCAACCGGCCACAAGGAAAATGCCAACATCACTCCCCGAAAAGGAGCATGCTCCAGCAGCGAAACCAGGAGGGCAAGAGTCCAGACCCCCAAACGCCAGGCCACAACAACGGAAAACAAATGGAGCCCCGTGCAGGAGAAAGACGAATATATGGTATGATCTCCAGCCGGTACGAGTGGCAAGTACATCAAGAATGTATGCAATGACGCTTGGTGCTGCCATCAATGCAGGGAATACAACTTGCAAAGACCAGGCCATTTACCGGGCATCAACCTAGAAAGGACAAGCGGCTGAGTAGGCCCACATGAGACGCCAAACAGGGTCAGCGCAGACTGAGGTAACAGGAGGTGAGCACGCTGCCCGTGCACCATTCGCCCGCAAACACACAAAAGTGGGGATGTCAGCAGTGTAGGTACCAGGGACCAACACCATCTCCCCACATAACACCTAAAAGAGGACACAGAAAAACAGGCACAAAAACCTGCTCCTACTGTCCTCCAGTAGAGAAGAAGCATCCGGAAAGCGTCCCGCAGAGCCAGAGACATCAACCCGAAAGCACAGCCCCAGCCTCTGCAGGAACGCCGACACCGTCCGGTGACCGCCGATAGTGATCCTTCCCTGTCACACTGAAGGGAAACTCTGAAGACACCACCAAGCCGGGAGAATGCTGGCAGAAGCACCGCAACCGCTAGAGAACTATCCATTGAAGCCCCCCAGGCAGCGTCATGAAGGAAAAACACTGGAAGGTACGTCTAACATGGAGACAAAAAAAGAACAGAATGAAGAGGGGACAAGGGGTGTTTTTTATGGAGAAGTGGGAGGGGTCTATTGGAGGCAAGGGAGCCTCATTGGTTAAGAAGGAAGTCAAGGGAGGGACGGGAGGTAATGTCCCCTTCAATGGCTGTTTAGGGGAGCAGAAGAACAGCAGCAGCTCTCATGGAAAAGTCCTACATGTCTTCTTATTCTAGTGGAGTCCTTTCGACAAGGTCCCCTCGCCCGGAGAATAGCACTTGGAAGCGGAGATTCAAGGAAGAGCTGACGTCAAACACCAAAGTCCTCTTTCAGGGGAGTCAAATATCCTTCCGCACAGGCCTCTTCTCTATGTATCTTTTCCAGCATCATTCTGATTTCTAGGTGGTGGACCGCTTTCTGTATAGAAGGAACACAGCAATAAGTAGCAGTGACCATTAAAAATACCTCTTAATCTTTTCCATGCTTTCTCAATTGCCATTGTCTTGCTCTTTCGGGCAGAATGTTTACAAGAAAGCACTATTTCTTGATGAAAGAATGGAAGCTCAGAGCTGCTCAGATCCGCCTCTGGACTTGTCGTTCTAATAAGGTACCACCCTCTCACCATCAGAGGAAAAGACTCAAACTGCTCATGTTCCTATTGAATCACCCTTTGAATGAAGAGCCAGTGTGCCTACGGAAAGTCCTGCTTCAAAGGCCCTTTCCCACTATGTGCAGCCTTTTTAAAAAAAAAATCTGTGAGACTACCAGAAGGATCTGTTGTCTTTGTGTGGGACAGCTGCTCAAACTTCCCCTCTTCCTTCACAAGAAACAGTCAAATACAGAGCGGCCTTTCCTGGAAGTTTAAACACCTGGAATAATGTTTCACTTGTCTTGCTGATAGTGGCCTCCCAGAAGGGACACTGAACTAAAAGGCCCTATTGTTTCAGGCATGAGCACTAATTAAAGCACCTCAAACTTTTGTGGCCAGACCTCTAAGCAGAGGAGGATTTTAATTACAGTAATTGCAAGAGGTACTAGGGCTGGCTGAACTGGTTTTTAAGTCCAGTACAGTAATGGCAGAATTTAATCACCTTTCCAGAAATCATTTTTGTGGCTCAAGTACTATAAATCCATGTTCACCTCTGAAATAGGTTTCCACTGATATGTATAACGTCACAAGTATAAAATCTCAATCATATTCCTAGACCACAATAAAACAATATGGGGCATATTTACTCGAAAATGTCGGAGTGCGGAGCTGCGCCAAATTTGGCAGTGCTGCGCTCTGACATTTTCAAAGCGCAGGGATGAGCTGTATTTACTACAATATGGTTCACCACTGTGTTTTCCTTAGCGCTGGTGCTAAAATTATCTGCCTAGGGCAACGCAGGCACCCTTGCACCCTAGTGCAAGGGTGCCTGCATTGCAAGAATGATTGTTTATGTGCAGGAAGGTGTCCCATCCTGCACATAAACAATCCATAATGGCTATTTGTTGCTTCTATGTGTGCTGCACACATAGAAGTAGCAAATCGTCATTATTTAATGATTGTTTATGTGCAGGAAGGGACACCTTCCAGCACAAAAACAATCATTCATTTTTTTTTCCGTTCTTTCTAGGTGTGCTGCATTCTGCAGCACACATAGAAAAAGCAAAACCCAGGAGAAATAAAAGCATTTTTTCTCATGTGGCATTTTAACGCTTGCTTTTGCATGGCGTTAATTTTTCGCGCTGCCTCAGATTTACACATTCTTGTAAATCTGGGGCAGCGTCAAAAAGCAATGGGTGTCGCGGTGGAACACCCACAGCAACACCCATTGCACTCCCCTTTGCCGCAGAGGATTGCAGCAGAAAGGGGCATATTTACAAGGTGCCGTTAAGCTAAGCTAAGTGGCTTATCGCCACCTTGTAAATATTGAAATTGTCGCTACGCCACCGGAGCGTCAAAAAAAGTGACGCTCCAGTGGCGATAGGGGCTTGTAAATATGCCCCTATGTTTTTAAAGTAGCGCACGTTTTGTTGATATCAAACTGCCACAATCTTATGCAATAATAACGCTAAGGTGTTCTGTACCTGCAGAAACAGGTAAACACAACTTTCATGTTTCGTATTTGTAGCTTAAACAACTGGGCCTTGTCTGCTACAAGACCCATTTACTTACCTAATATTAGAATAAACCAATGATCATTGGTTTTAACATGTGCAGACTGCAGCATTGTCTGCACTGGCCCCAGGACTTTGTGGCAGCTAATTTGTCATCTTTGAAATCACACGTGGGTGCTGCATGGCCACACGGTGTAGCACATTAGACACTTGTCTTTTATGGCACTTATAGAGTCATTGTCCAATTTGACCATGACCTTAACCTGTGACAATGATCTCTGTGAATGCGTTCTCTTGTTTCCAGGGAGAAAGCATATACAGTGATTGGTGTCTAGCACACTTACACTGCCCAGATGTCCATGAACGGCTGCAATCGAGGTCCAGAAAATCAACAAATATGAAACAAGTCACAAATAGATTTTACAACATAGCCCAACCAACAAATGATGTTATTTACTTCTTACCCCACACTTTTCTTTATTATTTCGATAGCCTACACATGAAAACGTGTTACAAACTTCTCAAAACAAAGAAACTAAAAATCAGAGTTATAGGGCCCATAAAAACGGTGGCATTGCACCACTACCCTCAATGTTCAGCTGTACTACAAAATAACCAATTTGTGGACAAAAAACGGGCGGCTGAGTCGTGTGCAACACTACCAGAGCCCCACCAACAATGTTACTGCATTTTCAGAGATTTGGACTTTAACTCTCAAGCCACCATTCCAGTCAGGGGCCATTGCAAATCAAATTAAAATCCACGCACAGACCCTAGTCTACCCTCTCCAGAAGTAAGGGATCACCTGTGACGTTTAATGAAGTAGAAGTGGACACAGAGTAAACCTTTCACACCCTGAATAAGCATTTTCAATTTTATGTTCAGATTTTACTAACATTTTAACATGAGTTGAAAGTGAAAATCTCTAACCCAAATTGGTTGCATTTACAACTTTCCTAAAGAGTATTGTCTAAATGTTGGTGTTCCGTCAGAATGTATGGCACCTGAAACACAATTTTACACAGAAATGTATGAATAATAGTAAACATTTGGCTACCAATTATCCCAGCTATGCAAAAACATCATTATTGTACATCATTTTTGTTTACATTCTAGACTCACCCATATGTGTGGTTTCTGAATTTGTTCCTTGGGAAATCCCTTATAAACATGACACAGATTTTGAGTTTGCCTTTTCTCTTTCGCAGACGTTGTAATGACTGTGTTCCATGCATCCTGCATTAGCTATAATCGCCTGCAAGGCTAGCAGTTTCACCCAGAAGCTCTTGATTGCATTGAAGAGGCACATTGAATTCATGAGTAAACGCAAACCAATTAAAATCACTTGAATTCCCACAACTAGAATCACTCCATGTGGTCTCTGGTAGCCGTTCTGCGTGCAAAGGCAATGAAATGGCATGTGCATGTGGTGGGAGGTAAGTGGAGGGCGGGGTGCTGTTCTGCATGCTAGATAAAATCTAAGTCATGGTGGAAACCAAGCAAATCACATAAAAAGTCTAAGAAAAATAAATACTTTAAAAACTCAACATGGTTCAAAAGCAACGCTCAGAACGTTACAGACTTATATTGCAGGGTGTTTTTAGGAATTTTAAGTTTCCAAAGAGCACATACTTAACTCGGAAATTCTCTGCATCAGGCCACGAGGCGCAGACAGCACAGCTCAGAAACAGGGAGCTGCGGTTGCTTCGTTCTGTTTCGGAGCTGTGCAGTCTGCCGTATTAGTGAGTTAGTACATGAACTAACAGCTCAATCTAGTTAAAAAAAAAGTTGTACGTGGCTCTTTTCTGGCCCAGAGAACATGATTATAATGCAGATCCAAGAACACTATATCACAAATGTGAGCGGTGGTGCAGAGAATAGGTGTGGGTTTATTTTTAACATATTTCACTGCCTAAAGTAGATGCACTTAACTCGGAAATTTTCCATATTATAATATGAGCTGTTGACGGCACAACTTAGAAATAGAGAGTGATGGAGCCTGGATATTATCTGACAGCTACCTTTATCAATTCTCACCTGTACAAAATCATTCCGACAAATATTTCTTGATGAAGACATGTTAACCTACTAAGTCGAAAAAGAAATACGTGAGAATACATGCTGCATCGTAAAAGCATGCAGAGGTTCTAAAATGATCACACGAAAATGTAAACAAAATAAAAGAGACAATGAGAAATATACATGAACGTAATTACGTGTTGTGAGAAAATAGAATATTGTTACCATAGAGTAGAGAGTTTTGTGATAACATTCAAAATGTGTATCGTAACTGAAATATATACACGCATAATGAAGTTCTTGAAATGCAAAATTGCTTATATTTAGTGAAATTTGACATAGTGCAAATCTGAGCTCCTGTAGCATTTATACAATAACACATGTATTGAGAGTGACATGATAATAATTTGCTTTGAAAATTATAACATACAAATAATGCTAATAAAATGATTGGTAGTGCCTAATATTGATATGTAGTACCTAAAAGAAACAATAACTGCTATAATGTAGAGAATTGAAAAGTCATTTATGAAAATGTATGATTTATAAAGAAGTTAAAATGTAGTGATTCAGCAAACTTTCATGTAGGCCTCAAATGCTCCTCTTTCTCTGCGTTAATGTAAAGCCAGGTGAGACAGTCACCTAAGCCCTATGAGAACTTTCTGTGAAGTTTTATTTCTGTATTAGCTAACAATGGACTCACTTCTCGCTGAGAAGCGTATTCGATAGAAATGTAACAGTATTGTTGCAAACCCAGGGAAAAGCGCCTGGGAACAGGCAGACTGTGAGCAAAGTAATGCTCTACCCATTTCCGTGGAAATGACGAAATGGGAATACAATTGAATTTAATGAATCTAAATGAAATTTGCCAAAGATTATTTAATTCTTCTGGATTTGTGTGATTCACTGATCACCCTACAACAGCCCACTATAAGTGACCAATGAGAACCCATGTGGACTGATGGAATTGATACGTTAAGGGGTGTAAACCTGGAACATTTGGAGGTATAATTTCTCCATCGGAGGAGGAGTCGGGGGCTGGCTGTCATTTTCCTTTCCTTCCTGACATGCTGTCGGACAAACTTTTGATCCCTATTGTCTTTTCTATGCCCGTTTCCATCCATACTGGGTGGAATAGACTTTAATGAACTGAACTATATCCAACTGCAACCTCGAATCCTGTACTTTGCCGGTTGGTAAAGTTGCGCAGGATAAATGACCTTTCGGCTGAGAGGTTATCTGACTCCGACTGTGGCACTTGGTGCTGCTGTTCAGACTTGACCAGATCTAATTGAGGATGAACTTGAAGCGATCAGCTTTGCTTTGGTTTGTATGACTAATAACTGAACCTCAAAATCTATCCTGTTTTCTCTCCTCGGAGGATGTTCCAGCTGTCTAATAATATTCTGTTTTGTGTTGTGAGGCTACTTGTAATAATAAACTGTCATTAAATCTGATTTGAAATGTATTTCTTTGATTTGTCTACAATATGAGGCATTGGATAAATGTTTCCTATGAATTATCTTTATCAATTCTGTCTCATTCTTTTGGTCATATTTCTTGTGTCAAGGCGTTTGTATCTGTGGAAGAGAAAGGTTTTGAATTTGGCTTGAGATAACAATTATTTTATTCCAGGTGCTCAAATAATAATTGTTCATGTTTCCAAGTATTCTAGTCCCTGGCAGCTCAACAAAAAGATTTATCGGAGGACCATGGTTTGTAGAAATCTAAGGATTTATTGAGACTATTGAGAGTCTGAGCTGTGTTGATGAAATGGGCCTAGTGAGTTAAGATTGATATAAGGGTAAAGGAAAATTGCTAAGCTTCGCGCTGCATCAGTTTTCTGGTAGCAGAGGATGGTTAGTTTGACTGATTTGAAACTAGGATATGAGGAGATGTGGTCATAAAGATTTTCTTGGAAGTTTAGAGGTTCAGTGAGTTATTCAATCGACGATTAAAAAAATGGACTTAATGAGACTAATGTGGCATTGTGATCACAGAAGTGTCATGTCATATTGTGAAATTTGTATGTCTGTGTAGTACTGAAGTTGAGTATGGGCCCATCGAGGCCTAAGATCCCGGGATATGCACCTACTGGTGGGTCTTAGTGTGGCATACACTAAGTAAGTTTGTCTGCTGTTTAGAGGGGGCTGTGCGTGAGATGTCGTCGCCAGTACCACCAGTGAAGGGAACTTTTTGAAAGTGTGTTGAGTTAAAGTCTTATTGGGGTTTCTTCTTGAGTGCACCAGGAGGAATTCTAGGGATTTTTACTCAAAGGGTGAAATCTCGCTGGTTGAGATTTTACTGGGAGTGAATGAAATTTCTGATTGTGTGAGGATCTATAATTCTTTTTAGTGGAGCAGACAAGAGTTGTTATATGTTTTGTGCTGTTTTGCGTGATCGACTAAAAGAAAAAGACGAGGAGAAATTGTAAAGGGAGGGTCAGTTGCTGTGAGGAGTCAGACTGACGAAATACAAGTGCCGCACTGGGATTGGTTGTTTGGTGTGGAGCCGTGCTGGGATTGGTTGTTGAAATCAATCAGTGATTGGAAGCTGAAACAATAACACTGAAGAGAGTTTCGCAGACATAAGATCAGACTGCATTTAAGGGAAGTAATTGTGAAACGTTTTAAACGATTAAGGGCATTAATACGCAAGGATGAGCCTATTCCTACTAGAGAAGGAGTTCCTGTAGCTCCGGAGGGTACACCAGCTTTGCATATGTCTTTAAAGAGGAGATATGACACTTGTACTTGGTTAGAGAATTGGGAAAAATACACTCAAAAAGATGGTCCCTTAGCCTTTCCCCAATATGGAACATTTAATGTACGGATTCTAGAAAATTTGAGAAGACAGATGAATGATATGAAACCGACACCTAGACCCATGCAATATGAAGCTCTCGAAGAATGGGAACATGAAGCCCATCGGAGAGAAAAAGAGAAATGTCAAGGCAGATATAAGAATACTTTAAATAGATATGCCGAAGAGAAATGGGATTCACAAAAAAGATGTGGAGACAGGATGTTGCCATGGGTGCCTAAATGTATCCTGTAATGGTAGCTGAAAATGAGGAAGGAAACAAATGTAAACAGAAAAAGAAACATATCGAGGGGCTACAAACACAGGTTCTCACCTTAACAGAAAAGAATTTGGATGAAATAGATGACGAATTGTTGAATGAGTTATTGTTGAATAGACCTCCACCCTATAATGAAGAACAGAGTATTTCAGATACAAATACGTTCTTGGGTATAACCCCAACAGCACCACCTGTGAATTTAGATCCGGCTTACAAAAATATTTTCTTGTCCAGAGGACAGACTCCTGAAAGAGCAGGATTACCAAATGCTGTCATGACAAATAGTCCAGATGCATTATCCATTCCAGTTACCATAGGTCCAATTGTCCCATTATATCCAACAGGGCGAGGGGTTTCACAAGTACGTGCTATAACGATACCTAGACGGTCAGCAGGAGAAGATCATTCCTCACAAAAGGATAATAAAAGGTGGTGTAGCAGGATCAGAATGCGTCATCTGTACGATAGAAAACTGTAACATGCGAGAGTGATTTGGGAAGGAGTGATAGAATGAATTCCACCATTGAAGGGAAAGTAGAATCATTAATAAACATCACGGAAAAAAAATTGAAATGTCAAGTAGAGGTCAACAAATGATTACAGGAAAGGTATTGCAAATGGGAAAGCAGAAAATAAATCCCCAGGTAACCCAAAGAGCAGGAGAAATTAGTGGCAAGGCTCAGAGAATCGAGATGAGTACATCAATAGGGCCATCACCAGAAGAACTTGATGACTGGATTAGGGACATAGTTCCTACTGCTAGTGCAAAAGGTAATGTGGGTCAAGACATAAATATAGACTTAAGCCGATTAAAAGTGGAATTGGAAGAAATGATATTGGGAACGATTAGTCCAGAGAGATTGGCAAAATATTGTGATGAAGAATTACTATTCATGTGCAAGGATATAACAAGGAAAGCAAGGAATATTCATGAAAGGTTTGCTAAGATAGCCCAAAATTATGGAGTAGATATAGAAACATTTAAGGCTTTACAGAAAACATATTGATTGGATTTTAGTGACAAAGATCTGGAAAGTTTAAACCCTTCAGGAAAAAGATTGCAGATTAAAGAACTGTTAACTACCTTGAAACTGTGGGGAGAGGTAGAAACATGGGTAAGTAGATGGGCTAAAAAGAAGGAAGTAGTGGCAATGGTTCTGCCTTTATATCCAATGATGGAGAATGAGAAGGGTGAGGCAGAAGTAACAGCATATCCTATGAGGGAAGTACCAAGAGGATATTTCATGTCCCTTGGAATAGACAGGACATTTTGTCTTTTACAAATGAGTTTCCAAAATTGAGAGAAAGGCCTGTTGAGTGGTACAAGCAAGTGGAAACATTTGTAAAGGTTTTTTTGAAAGATTTGGACACTCTGGGGCATATTCACAAGGAGCTATCGCCGAATTAACGGCACTTTATCGCAGCCAAAGTCGTGATAAATTTACCTCTCCATTCACAAGCCGGTGTTAACAGCCCACAGCACACACGATTACCTGCGATAGCAGCCGCAAAAAACATCGCCACAGAGGACCCCCGCAAATATCGCTAATGAGATGCAGAGTGGGCGTTCCCGTGTGAAAAGTCGAGACAACATCACACCTCAACATTCACAACGACCAGCCACATCGGCGATAAGAACACAAAACAGGCGATAAGGTGCGGTAGCTGCAGGTATTTAACACCTGCCTCAAGCAGGTGTAAAGACGGACGTCTACCTGCAGTAGGCAACGGAGTCCCGCACACAGCCATACCCGAAGAACAAACGACGCCATGGAGCTACTCTACATGCAGCTCGGAGCCCCAACAGGGCCACAACATCCACCACCACCACCCCCTGGACCGCCACCACCCACAGGACCCGGACCCACTCCCCCCCCGGACCACCACAGAGGCAGCGTAGAGTAAGACAGCGGACCTACCGAAAACGCACCACTCTCACAGACCTAACGCCCGTGGAAGTCATTGCCCACTACAGGCTCAAAAGGACAACCATCCTCCGCATCCTGACCCACATCGCCCACAGGCTGACGGTCCCAACACAGCGGAGAACAAACAGCCCTCCGCAGACAAAGCTGCTGGCAGTGCTGCACCTGTTGGCCTCTGGGACCTTCCAACCAACAACTGCCAGAGTCGGAGGGGTCTCACAGCCAGCCCTATCAAAGTTCATCACACCCGTCCTGGATGCCATCGTCAGCTTCATACCCCAGTACCTTCACTTCCCCAACACTGCGCAGGAACAGCTGGAGACTAAGCAAGGCTTCTACGCCATAGCCGGATTCCCGGCCGTGTTGGGGGTAATCCACTGCACACATGTCCCACTTGTGCCCCCTGCGGATACTGCACACCACTACCGCAACAGGAAACACACGCATTCCATCAATGTGCAGGCAATAGTGGACCACCGGGGAATGTTCTCCAATGTCGTCGCCAACTACCCAGGCAGTGTGCATGATTCCTTCATCTTCCGACAGTCCATCATCAACCAGCGCTTCCAGGATGGCACATATGGAACGGGACTGCTCGTTGGTAAGTACCAAATCAACACACCACACATCCCACAGCCACCAACGCACAAGGCACAACTGTGGGGATGCACACGTGACCTAACCACATCCGACATGTTAAACTACACAACCACCTACCAGACACGACTACACCGGTAGTCCAATACAGACAATGCACCCAATACAGACTTCACATGGCACCACAGCCACACAACAGCTGAACGTGTGGAGATGCGGAATGCAGCCATGACACATGTGAGGCACTGCTCTGCCCTCATGACCCTACCCCAGTCTCCCGCAGATCAGCGTCCCGTGGTAGTGGGCCTGTGTCGGCCGCTGTGCATCCGGGGCGACTAGCCCTGTGCGACTCGAGTCATCCCCCCTTGTAGTTCTGACATTGCATGTCTGTGTGCCTGATGACTGTTGGTGTAGTTGCCAGCACATGCTACTCCCTGAGGGCTGGCTTACACTCACCCCACACACAGCCAGCACAGGCATCACTGAATTGGTGGGCCTGCCATCACATCCTGCCGAACCAAGTATTGACTCTTTTCTCCCTGCACTGTCACAGGTGATCAAGGATATGCACTCTGCCCTTGGATGATGACACCCCTCCGAGACCCGAACACACCCACCCAGAGGCAGTACAATGCGGCCCACATACGCACCAGTGGCATCGTTGAACGCACATTTGGCGTGTTGAAGTCACGTTTCAGGTGCCTGGACGGCACTGGTGGGAAGCTCCTGTACAGCCCGGACGTCGTGTGCAAGATGATCGTTGCATGTTGTGTGTTGCACAACATCTGTGTTCACACCAGGGCCCCATGGATCCCAGTTCCAGAGGTACCGGACGATGATGGTGGTGATGGGGCAGGTGGCCCACATCCCGCTGCAGCTGCGGCAGGAATGGCCCGTAGGGACTCCATCATTGACACTTACTTCTCATGAGCACGTCACATTGTGACCGTCCGTGGCATTCATGGGACAGTAGTAGATGTCCAATTGCACTGCAAGTGTGAATAAAACATATTTGCAGGTCGCAGGTTGGAATTGTACATTGTCATGTTACATGTCCCTGGGGTTTCAGATGTGATTTGCCATGTTGTGCACATTTTCCGAACCAGTTGTGTCCTGTGTTCAGTTGTGGAGGTGTTGCTGTTTGTACTGGGATGTTGTCACTGTCCGGGTGCACTTCTGTTTATGTGCGTATGCTGCATGGTGGGTGTGTCACTCCTGCGGCTCTGATTTGTCTGCCAATGGTCTCTTTCATGTGGTGTGCCTTTAGGTTCTGTTCTTCCACGGTGCGTGGATGTTGTGGTGTGCATGTTGTCCTCTGCAGTTGGCCAGGGTGCATCCGTGGTACTCCGCTGTTGATGTATTTTGTTCTGTGGCATTTTCCGTATACTGTTCTTGTGCTTTTTCCCACATTGCGCGTGCGTATTGCTGCCCTTGCGCTGGTTGTCACTGTTTTCTTATCGCGCTTTGGCCCATCACAGCTTTTTTCGCGTTGTGGTTTGTGTTTTATCTCCATCGAGGTGGTTGTGTCGCGAGCATTGGCCGCGGTGTCGGCCAACTATCGCATGCTACCGCCGTGTTGTGAATTCCACGTTGTCACAGGGTTATTTTCCCGAGATAGGCTGCGATGCTGTAAGTTGCGTTACGCTACTCTTGCGGTAGTTATCACACGTTCTTGTGAATATACCCCTCTGTTTGATATTGTAGTCCCAACTAATTTGTGGACTGAATGTAAAATTGCTGTTGATTGGCCAGAGACAGAGCCTGCGAGAGATTCAAAAACTGATGCACCATCGGTGGAAGTGATGAGAAAGTATAATCAGGTTATTACTTACCTGAAAGGAAAGATTTTGCCGAAAGAAACCGATTGGGTAAAAATAGACAGAACTACACCGGAATTAAAGGATACAGTGCATGCATTTTACGAAAGGCTTTTGCAGGCATTTAAGCAATATAGCGGAATCGAGAATGTGACCGAAAAAAACATGGGACATTTTGGGTATCGGTTTGTGTATGGCTTAAGACCTGATATAAGTTCCATGATACAACAACATTTGATTTGTTGGCAGAAAGAGGCAGAATAAAGGTTCAGAAACGAGCAGAAAAGGCAAAATAAAGGTCAGAAATCAGCAGAAAGATTCACAGTACCGGTCAGAAAGGAGCATAAAGAGGCAGAATTAAGGTCAGAAATGAGCATAAAGAGGCAAAATAGAGGTCAGAAATGAGCAGCAAGAGGCAGAATCAATGTAAGAAATTAGCGGAAAGAGGCAGAATAAAGGTCAGAAGCAAGGAGAAAGTGACAGAATAAAGGTCAGAAACAAGCAGAAAGAGGCAAAATAAAAGTTAGAAACGAGCAGGAAGAGGCAAAATAAAGGTCAGGAATGAGCAGAAAGAGGCAGAATAAAGGTCAGAAGGGAGCAGAACGAAGCAGAATGAAGGTCAGAAATGAGCAGAAAGAGGCAATGTAGAGGTCAGAAACTAGCAGCAAGAGGCAAAATAGGTGAGAAACTAGTACAAAGAGGCAAAATAAAAGTCATCAACAAGTGGAAAGAGGCAGAATAAAGGTCAGAAACGAGCAGAAAGAGGCAAAATAGAGGTCAGAAACGAGCAACAAGAGGCAGAATAAATGTCAGGAATTAGCAGAAAGAGGCAGAATAATAGTCAGAAACTAGCAGAATGAAGCAGAATGAAGGTCAGCAACGAGCAGAAAGAGGAAAAATAAAGGGGACAAAAAAATAGCAGCAAGAGGCAGAATAGAGGTCAGAAACAAGCAGAAAGAGGCAGAATGGAGGTCAAAAACGAGCAGAAAGATGCAGAATAAAGGTCAGAAGGGAGCAGAACAAAGCAGAATAAAGGGCAGCAACGAGCAGAGAGAGGCAAGATAAAGGTGAGAAATGAGCAGAATGAGGCAGAATAAATGTCAGAAATGAGCGAAAGAGGCAGAATAAAGGTCAGAAACAAGGAGAAAGAGGCAGTACAAGTTTCAAGTTTATTTTTTATGCATAGTTACTAAAAACCATTGCACAGTTTTATGCTGTCAGTAAAAACATTGATATACATGATAAAAAGTGCTGTGCAGTGCCTACATACAGATATACAAAAAGGCTGATAAAACCATTCAATGAGTGCCATTAAAATGTGACAATAAAAGTTGAGGCGTAAAGAGTATGCCCTGCAGTACTGCATAGCTGTGATGATAATGGTTAGTGTGTCCTGGTATGTGCATCTGTTGTATGAGACAATAGTGCCAGGCAGCCACAGCGCGGAGTGCGGAAAGTGCGTACATATCAGGAGAAGGTTCCTGATGGCTAGGCGGCGGGACGGAGTTTCCCATCATTGGCGGTCTTTTTTTTGAGTTGTTAAAATTGAGTTTTAGGAAGCCGCTTCCGCTTGACATGTCGGATTCTTCAATGTCCTGCCTAATGCTGGAGTGGTTTGTACGCTCCTGTGTTGAATCAAATTTTTCTGTTCCGCCAGTTCTAGGAATTTGACCACTCTGCATTTCAGTTGTGTGTCTCCTGAGTCGAAACATGCCAACACCGCTTGTCGCCTGGTGCTGATCACTAACTGCTTGAGCAGGATCTTTAGCAGCTGTATCTTCTCTTGCTCCAACGCCGTACATGTGCAGATTAAGTGCAAAATGTCTCCTGGGCCTGTGTCGCACAGACTGCAGATGCTTGTGGAGCATGCCCTCTGCCATGGTGGAAGATGGTCGGCGCACGGTAGAATGCCCAGGAGGTGCTTTAAGAACTTTATTTTAAGAGTTTTAGGGTAACCCTGATTAAAGTATTTTTGGGGTGCAGATGTTTTGTAAGAGTTCAGGGTCATCCAGGCATGGGATCTGGCTGAAAATAGAGCCTTGTCTTCCAGCAGTGAGAGTTTTTTTTACTGTCTTCCATACCAATTTTTTGAAGGATGTGTGTTGTAACTGAGTGTTCCAGAGGTTGGTGAGCTTTGTGATATCAAGAGATTCTTGTAGGTAGCGTCTGCCCGGGGAGGTGCCCCTATGCTGGAGTTCTTGCCATCGCACCTGATTTAAAGTGTTTGAGGCAGAGAGTCTTAACTTATTCCAGCAAATGATGTAGGCGCCATGCCTGGCCAGCGACTGTTTCACTAAGCCGAACTCCAACCTTATCTGAGCTGGTGAGGTGTATTTTGGGAGGCTGAACATGGTTCTATATGCCATTATCAGGGAGCTGTCCAGTTGGTTTGCATCTCTCCCACGCATTGCTTCGCTGCCGTAGGTTAGCGTGGGGAGTAGCTTGGCCTGTGCTACCTTTAGGAGGGGGCATAGTGACGGCCCCATCAGTTTTGAAGACAGATTTTTCAGTGTTGTAGCGACGACCAGGCCTCTCCTTCTGATTTCTTCTTTCTGGCTTGTCAAGGAGCCTTCATTATTAATAATGACGCCTAGATATTTGTAGTCAGTGGTGGATTCAATAAGAACATCTCCCAGGTGCCACCTCTTCTGCCACCTTCTTTTGTTATTTATCGTCATAGCTCTTGTTTTCTTGAAGTTGATTTTTAGACTATTCTCTGCGGCGTATTTCTGCATTTTGTCGAGCAGATGTTGGAGACCGACATGTTTGTGGCTGAGCAGCACCACGTCATCAGCATACATAAGGTTTTTCAGTGGTTTTCCACCGAGCCTGGGTGCATGTGCATTGTTGATATTGAGAGCTTGATGGAGGTCGGCCATATAGAGGTTGAACAAAGTGGGTGCCAGCACGCAACCCTGCTTCAGGCCTTTGGTTGTGGAGACTTTTCTAGAAAGGTGAGTTCCCCCTCCCAGTTTCACCTGGACCCAGGTGTCAGTGTGTAGAAGCAGCAGGATGTCCAGGATATCCTGAGGGATTCCCCAGCATGCCAGCTTCCCCCAAAGTTTCCCCCTCTCAACATTATCGAATGCCTCGCGAAAGTCGATGAAGCATAGATGTAGTTGCAGGTTGGCTATTTCCGTAGCATCTATAAGAAGAGCGAGTGCCAGAATGATTGTTGTCGTGCCGGACATTTTGCAGAAGCCGGTCTGGTTTGGCGGGATTATTTTGTTGGCGTCTGCCCAGGCTATGAGATCCTCCAAGATGGTGCCTGCAAAATACTTTGCCTCATTGTCGATCAGGGCCACTAGGCGATAGTTACTAGGCTGGGCCTTGTCGCCGCTCTTATAGATCGGTGCGATCGTTGAGCCTTTCCATAATTCGGGTATTCTGCCTTGTGACCAGATTTCCGAAAATAGGGGTTGCAGGAAAATAGCCCAGTCGGCCGGTTTGTGTTTGAACAGGGCGGTGGGATTCCATTCGGGCCCGGAGCCCCCTCTCTTCTCCCTTTTGCGATTTGCTTCTTGATTGCTGATGGAGGTGGGTCGCTTGGCTCGCGCCCTGATGGTTTTACTGGATTTGGCATGTTCAACCCCAGCAACACTTTGAGGCCTGCTCTTAGGCGATCGCATGGTTTCTGCCCGTTTGTGTCCATTGGGTAGGTGTCCCCGGCATTGTTGTTAAAATGTTCGAAAAGAAAATTAAGCCATATTTCCTCTGAGATGTGAGACAAGACTCCCTCGTGGTGTGGGCGGATTATGGCATTTACCTTTTTCCAGAATCGGGCACTGTCGCTGCGTTTAGCATCATGAAGCAGCTTAGCCCAGATTTCATCTTCTTGCTCTTTCTTGATTTCCCAGTTTAATTTCTTTAGAAGTTTCCGTCGGTCTCGCAAAAATGTGCGGGCGCTTGAGTACCCTGTGTGTCCTCTCAGGCCTCTTAGGGTAAAGATTATTGATTTCTTGAGCATTTTTAGTTGGTCTCTTTGAACTTTGGGGATCCTATTTCTCGGGCCTGTTATTCGGCAAGAGTCTGCTTTCTGAGGTGTTGTGCCCCGGAGGCTTAAGAGCTTTGCGGTGAAATGTTCCCAGTGTGTTATTCTGTCCATTGTGCCTGTTTCTATTGATTGAAAAAGCTCAGTTGCTGTTTTTGAAAGAGACACCGTAGTTGTTGCTTGCGCATTTGATCCTCCTTAAATTTGAGGTGTAGGTAGGCACCAAAGCTAGTTCTTGTTGGATGGCAAAGGTTGCAGTAGCAGACAGTAGAATTTCCTGGGGGCGGTGATCGCTGTCCCCCTTGTCCCCCATTCGAAACCCTTGAATGAAGGGGAACAGTGAGAGGCTTGCGAACGTGTATTCTAAGATTGAACATGATGAGTTGGTGTAATGTGAGGGAACGGGCGGAGAGTCCCCAGGGAATCTACCGTTGAGAGCCCTGAGGTTTAGATGTTCTAGATCTTCCAAGAGGCGGTTTTTCTTGCCGCTCTTGTTTGCAAATAGCGAAGCGCATTGTGGCGGGATGTTGCAGAGTGATGTAAGGATGGGAGTCTCTTCGCCCCGTGATGTGCCAAAGAGATGTTGATTTAGATCCCCGGTTACAATGAAATATGGGGTTTCCATTTCAGTTATAAAACTAGATACTTTGTCTATTAAGTTCTCTGAGTCTTCGGCTTTCTGTTTTGGGTTGACATAAGTGTTGACTAGGACCACCTCGTCTTGCCCTCCGTGAAGAGAGAGGGCAATCTTCACTGCGAGGGTGGCCGGTGCAGGGGAGCCGACTGAGACCACTGAGGTAACTCTCGTTGTGGAGATGTAGGTCGCCAGCCCTCCCGAGTGGTGTCCAAATTTGTTGCTCATTGCGACCGGTGTGAAGAAGCACATAAATCCTTGGATGTGATGCGGTAGAGTGAGCCAAGTTTCCTGCAGCATAATAATGTCGAAAGATTAAAAATATTGTAAGAAGCACTGTTCCATGCTTTTTGTCGACAGGCCATTTATATTCCACAATCATAGGCGGAGAGGGTTGGGGTCTATTCTATCCTTTAGGCCGTTTTGAGTTAGTTGTCATTGCCTTCCTGCGAAGATGGTTATTGTCCGAGTGAAGGCAGGCGATCTGCTCCGCATGGCAGGTGCTGCCCAAGAGCTGTTTGACTGTCCGTCCTCGGATTGGCCCCTCGCTGAGGTGATTGGCCTAGCGCCCCTCTGAGCACTGAGTTTGGGCCCCCCTGGGGTTTTGAAGATGCTGGCCTCAGAGTGGAGGCCAGAAAAGGCGTCGGATACGCTGGAGTTTGAAACGGTGTGATATCTATCCCCCAGTCTTTGAAGATGCCCTGTTCAGCTAGAACCTTCTGGGCTGCTGCTGCTGATTTCCATGTGGGCTTGGTGACCTCTGGCATTGTTGGGTCTGCGGGGCGAATGAATTCTATCGAGAGTATGACAGTTGAGCTCAAATTAGTGAGAGTTGGAAATGCTTGCACCAGCCTTAGGATGTTTCCCCTGTTCAGGGTGTCCTGGAGACCTCTTGATGTAAACATGGGGTAGAAGAGAGTGGAATGAGTGAGCTTCCTCTTTTCTTCCTTCAGAGTAGTTTTCTGTTGAAGGTCGTTGGCAGGCGCTGAGGTGCCCGGGTGGCGACTGCCTTGTAATGCTGCCTTTAGCTGGGGTTCCCTGCTGTTGCTCGGCAATCTTGCAGTTATGCTCCTTGGCTCCATCTCGAGTGTTATTGGCCCAAGGATTGCCTCTGTCGTAAGATGCTTAGGGAGGTGCAATGTGTTATGATCAGGCCGAACTACGTCATTCTCACTCTGATCTACAAGATGTTTTCCAGACAAGAGAGTGGGCGGTACGGACAAGTTTTCCGGGTTGTGCACTGCCGTCCGGGTTGCCCAGTTTTGCTGTTGAGGACTTCAGTGCTAATCACCTTGCTTGTATCCTTTTGTAGATTTGGGCTCTTTGAGGCTGCCTCCAGAGACAGTGATCTGAGCCCATCCGTTACTGTGGTCTGTCGCAGTTGCTCTGGAGTTGTGCAGGGGGGCGGAGGCCCACCGTTTGGTTCTGGTCATTCGAGCCTCAGTTTGCCGCTACTCTGGGGGGCCTTCTTATATTGAAGTGAAATTAAGTTCCCATTGCCATTGACTCTTTTGTTTGGCATGATTTTGTGAGAAAGACGGACTTCCTTGGTTCAATTGGTTATTCGGAAGGGGGTCTTTGGTATGAGTATTGGCTGGGTCAGGATTAGTGGGCAGCTGTGTTTGTTGACGAGAGAAGATTGGGTAGGAGATTGTGGGCTTCTCAGTGGTTTTCTGATTGCGTCCTTTCCTTCTCTGTTGGCGTTGTTGTTTGGCATTTAGCTTCAGGGCATGCGTTTCTTCTTGAGGCTCTGTCGTCTTGTCTTTATGAGTTCCTGGCAACCCGACAGATTCCCTGGTGTCAGGTCCAGTCTGCTCATTTAGGTGGTACAGCGTCCTGCTATTCAGAGTTGCCTGATGCCCCTCGAGTGATCCTGGTGCTGTAGCGCTGCCGCTTAGCAGCTTGTTTCCGGGTCCAATTGTTGCAGATCTCATCTCCCTTAGTAGAATAAAGGTTAGAAAGGAGCAGAAAAAGGCAAAATAAAAGTCAGGAACGAGCAGAAAGAGGTAGAATAAAGGTCAGAAACAAGCAGAAAGAGGCAAAATAAAGGTCAGAAATTAGCAGAAAGAGGCAGAATAAAGGTCAGAAGAGACTAGAACAAAGCAAAATAAAAGTCAGCGACGAGCGCAAAGAGGCAAAATAACGATGTGAAGCGAGCAGAAAGAGTCTGAATAATGGTCAGAAACGAGCAGAAAGAGGCAAAATAAAGGTCAGAAATGAGCAGCAAGAGGAAACATAGAGGGCAGAAGCGAGCAGAAAGAGGCAAAATTAAGGTGAGAAACAAGTGGAAAGAGGCAAAATAAAGGTCAGAAATGAGCATAAAGATTCACAATAAAGGTCAGAAAGGAGCAGAATGAGGCAGAATAAAGGTCAGAAATGAGCAGAAAGAGGCAAAATAGAGGTCACAAACCAGCAGCAAGAGGCAGAATAAAGGTGAGGAATTAGCAGAAAGAGGCAAAATAAAGGTTAGCAATGAGCAGAAAGAGTCAGAATAAAGGTCAGAAATGAGTAGAAAGAGCCAGAATAAAGGTCAGCAATGAGCAGAAAGAGGCAAGATAAAGGTGAAAAACTAACAGAAAGAGGCTGAATATACGTCAGAAATGAGCAGCAAGAGACACAGTAAAGGTCAGAAACAGGAAGAAAGAGGCAGACTAAAGGTCAGAAACCAGCATAGAGGGCAGGAGTGAACAGAAAAATGCAAAATGAAGGTCAGAAACAAGTAGAAAGATGCAGAATAAAGGTCTGAAACCAGCAGAAAAAGGCAAAATAAAGGTAAGATTTGAGCAAAAAGAGGCAAAATAGAGGTCACAAACCAGCAGCAAGAGGCAGAATAAAGGTGAGAAATTAGCAGAAAGGAGCAAAATAAAGGTTACCAACGAGCAGCAAGAGGCAAAATAAAGGTGAGAAACGAGCAGAAAGAGTCAAAATAAGGGTCAGCAACAAGCAGAAAGCGGTAAAATAAAGTTGAGAAACGAGTAGAAAGAGGCAAAATAAAGTTCAGCGTCATGCACAAAAAGGCAAAATATAGGTGAGAAACGAGCAGAAAGAGGCAAAATAAAGATGAGAAACAAGTAGAAAGAGGCTGAATAATGGTCAGAAACGAGGAGAAAGATGAAGAATAACGGTCAGAAAGAGGCAAAATAAAGGTGAGAAACGAGCAGAGAGAGGCAGTATGAAGGTCAGAAATGACCAGCAAGAGGCAGAATAAAGGTGAGAAATGAGCAGACAGAGGCAGAATAAAGGTCAGAAACGAGTAGAAAGAGCCAGAATAAAGGTCAGCAATGAGCAGAAAGAGGCAAGATAAGTGTGAGAAATGAGCAGAAAGAGGTAGAATGCAGGTCAGAAGCTAGCAGAATGAGGCAGAATAAAGGTCCGTAATGAGCAGAAAGAGGCAAATTAAAGGTGAGAAAGGAGCAGCAGGCGGCAGAAGAGAGGTCAGAAACTAGCATAAAGACTTAAAATAGAGGTCACAAACCAGCAGCAAGAGACAGAATAACAGTGAGAAATGAGCAGTAAGAGGCAAAATAAAGGTTAACAATGAGCAGAAAGAGGCAAAATAAAGGTCAGCACGGAGCAGAAAGAGGCAAAAAAAAAGGTGAGAAACAAGCAGAAAGAGGCAAAATACAGGTCAGGAGCGAGCATAGAGAGGCAAAATAATGGACAGAATGAGCAGAAAGAGACATAATAGATGTGAGAAACGAGCAGCAGGAGGCAAAATAGAGGTCAGAAACTAGCAGCAACAGCCAGAATGAAGGTCAGGAGAGAGCAGAAAGAGGCAAAACAATGGCAGAACAAGCAGAAAACAGCAATGTAGAGGGCAGGAGCAAGCAGAGAAGGTGCACAAAAATGAGCAGAAAATAAGCAGAGGAGGCACAAAACCGAAGGCAGCAGAGGGTAGCGGACTGCAGGCAAGCTGGGAAGGACCATCACAGGGAGAACTGGCAGGAGGACCTGCACCCATGTGTCCCCCTACTTTTTTCTGTGCACCCACTGACAGGCCCACTCACGCACCCAATCACAGACCCACTCACGCACCCACTCACAGACACACTCAGACACTCATGCACCCACTCACAGATCCATTCAAGCACTCGTTCACCAGCTCACAGACCAACTGAGAGATTCACACAGGCCCACTCAGCGACTCATACACCCACTCACATACTCATGCACCCACTCACAGACTCACTTAGAGACTCACACACCCACTCACAGACACACCCATGCACTCACTCACACATCAACTCAGACACTCACATTTCCATTCACAGACTCACTCAGAGACTCATGTACCCACTCACAGACCCACTCAGACTCAAACAACCACTCACAAACCCACTCAGGTACTCATGCACCCACTCACTCACTCACCCACTCAGAGAGTCACACACCCACTCACCTACATATACAGCCACTCATACACCACACCCACTCTCAAAGGTTACAGGTTACAGTTAGGAAATACGTTTTTAGAAAAAGCCAAAATTCACTGGAAAAAACAAAAATTACATGGACATTATAGTTAGGAAATAGAATTTAAAACCCACAGAAATTCACTGAAAAAAACAAAGGTAACAGGGATGTTATAGTTAAGAAATAAAATTTAAAAACCTTAGAAATTCACTGAATAAAACCAAAGGATACAGGGACGTTATAGCTCGCAATTCACTCGTACAAAATCAGGGAAATTCAGCATTTATCATTACCTGAGCTAACTATAACTTAGGCCCCACAATGCACTGCTTATGACCTCACATATTATATCACTCATGACATGGTCAATTACATCACTGATGACATCACTAATGACATCTCAAATGGCATAATTGATATATATATATACATATATATATACATACATAAATACATATATATATATATATATATATATATCAATTATGCCATTTGAGATGTCATTAGTGATGTCATCAGTGATGTAATTGACCATGTCATGAGTGATATAATATGTGAGAATATATATATATATTCAAAATAAGATATTCCTTAGGAAATAATCGTCCAGCACTGCCATGCGGGTTAGGTCACTCGGTTCTTTATTTAAATGACAAACATCAACGCGTTTCAGCAGTCTCAGCTGCCTTGCTCACGATGTCTGAGCGCCATCATTTTTTCCTTAAAATACTCACTTTCAAAAAGAAAGAACATTGAGGAGGGACTACAAGGATTGAAGAACATTAGCCAGCACGCTTTTTTCTGTTACAACGGCGGCCATATTAGAACATGCAAGGTACACACAAAAACAAATTACAAGGATAGTTCCATTTGTTACAATTATTACTGCTTTTAGCAGCACGGAATTTCCATATTGGTTGTTCAAGTCATACTTGTGCTTTGCCTTCCTGGAATTTTATATCTAGCAGAGACTCCAAGTCCCTTGCAATTATAATCCAGATACCCGGTCAAATTTCACATATCAGTATCTCAGAGAATAATCAAATGAACATCCAATTCTAACTGAACCATGTTTCTGTTTTAACAACCTCTAATTCCTCAAATTATATGTTCTAAATATATTTCAACAGTTTCAAAGCCAACGGGAGTAAAAAAGATTATTTTTTGATTACATATATCGTAAAAATCTTCAATTATTAAAATGCAAATACTTAGTGCAAATTAATCACTGAAAGTGCAAGTGCTTCACAGTATATTATTATACATATTTCATATACTTATTAAAACACCTTATAAAAAATATATAATTAAAATGTCATTATATATTCCAAAATTCTAAAGTGCAAGTGCTTCACAGTATATTATTCTTCCACATTAAAAAAGAACTTATTTCATATACTCAATAAAGAAAAACACTTTTTAAAACACTATCAATATCCTAAAATATCTAAAACCGATATACAGAAACTAACCCTTAATTACTTTTTAGTCTGTATAAAATAATGAAAAAAGCTGTACATATAAAAAGTTACATCTTAGAAACAATTTTTTCTTATGTACAGCAATCATCTAATCCTTTCATATCCCTCTTCCTCAAATTCTTACCATACCAATAAAAACAAAAAGGTCTCATTTTGTGCAGTTTTACCCTTAAATTCCCTTCCCTCAACAACCTTAGTGTAGACATGTATAAAGGTCCTCATCTACGTTCAATCCATGAGGTTCCTTACTATTGAACTCCAAAATATAATAGGTTTCCAATTTCCTGAGTTCTTTTTCCCTATCTCCTCCTCTCTTTTTATGGGGAATTTCTGCTATACAGCTATACTGCAGGCAGGAGGGATTACTTTGATGATACTGCTCAAAGTGTCTTGCGACCGGGTAAGTTCTATCTTTGTTTAAAATTGCTCTCCTGTGTTGTAAAATCCTTTTGTACACTGGTAAAGTTGTACTACCTATGTATACCTTTGGACAGTCACACTGCAATAAATAGACAACAAAATTTGATCTACAAGTTAAAAACTTTTGATGAAAATAGTTTTATTAAAAAATGTTTTAAAATTCGTTCCATTCATTCCATGTTGGCACGCTTTACATTTAAAACATTTTTTAAAACCTGGTTTTTGTTGGAGCCAGTTCAAGGCCCCACCCTTCCTTTCCTGAAATTCACTACTCACAATTAAATCTTTCAATGATTTTGATTTTCTATAAGTGATATTAGGCTGTTTATTCACTTGTGGGCCTATTAAAGGGTCACCCCGTACCAGATACCAATGTTTTTTTAAAATGGCTCTGATTTCTTTATGTTTGGTGTTAAAAGTCATAATAAATCTTGGATTCTCCACATTATTCCGATCTTTCTGCTCAGTTTTCTCCTTCTTTTTCTGAGTTCGTGATGGTTCAAAGAGTACCTTCTGTCTCTCAAGATTCCTAGCTTTCTTAGCTGCACCTTTTATTATGTGTGGTGAGTATCCTCTCTCAATGAATCTACTTGTCATTTCCTGTTCGATTCTCAGATACTCTTCCTGGCTGCTGCATGCCCGCCTATCCCTGTAAAATTCCCCAAAGGGAATACTTCGTATCAGTGGAGCTGGGTGGGCACTCCCTGCGTGGAGAATAGTATTTCCTGCAGTAGGTTTTTGAAATACAGTGGTCTCAAGTTTTTCCCCTACTGGTTGAATTCTGATATCAAGAAAATCTATGGTAGTTTTACTAAATTGTCCCACAAATTTCAAATTCAACGAGTTCTGGTTCAGATCCATAATGAATTGTTCTATGTCCGTTTCCGTGCCCTGCCACAGCACGAAAACGTCATCTATGAATCTTACCCAAAGTAAAATGTTACCTGACCAATGTTCTAAGGGCGGCCCCCCGAGCACCTGCTCCTCCCACCAGCCTAGATGTAAGTTACGATAGCTGGGGGCGAAGCAGGTACCCATCGCCGTCCCTTGTTCTTGCCAATAGAGATCGTCCCCAAATAAAAATATATTTTTCGTCAGGCACCACTCTATTAACTCTAAAATCATTCGATTGTGTTTCATGAATCTTATTGGTCTTCTGTTCAAAAAGTACTCTGCTGCTTTTAAACCATCTACATGACGTATACTCGTATACAATGTGGAGATATCCAATGTCAATAAAATCATGGTAGCAGCATCCCAGCGAATATCAAAAATACACTTAAGAAAATCAGTGGAGTGCTTGATATGTGAAGTCAATGTTCTAACAATAGGATTTAAAAAATAATCAATATACCTAGATGCATTCTCGAACAAGCTACCACATGAGGAAATTATCGGTCTACTGGAGGTGTGGTGGTGCTTTTGTGCACCTTCGGGAGCATATAAAACACTGGTATTACTGGTTTCTCTTTTTTGATGAATTTAAACTCATCCCAGCTTAACAGTTCATCTTGTTTCCATACCTTGAGTCTTTCAAAAAACAAGTCCTTCACTCCTTCATATTCTTTTATGCTGATCCTCTGATAGCATTCGTGATTGTTCAATTGGCTTAATGCTCCTTTTTTGTACAATTCACTGCCCCATAAAACGACATTTCCCCCCTTATCAGAGGGTTTTATCAATATTCCGTCTTCTTTCTGTAATTTTGCCACAGTTTTATGTATTAGAGCTTTTTTCGGATTTATTTGTTTTTTCTTTTGATTTAGCTCATAATACAATAATTTCAGATCTTTCGTTACATTCTCACTAAAAATATCCAAATAGTCTCTTGGCATCTGTGGTACAAATCTTGACGGTGGCCTGAATGGAGTATAATCCCCTCTTTTTAAGCTTAATGCCATCCATTCAGCTTGTTCGTTGCTTCCTGATATTTCATTCACGTTTTCAGAATTATCCATGTCTGTACTAGTATCACCGACTAATGTCAAGAGGTCTGTCAGGATGGGTATATCATTGACGCTCAAGATATTCAATTCATGTTGAGGATCTACTACTATTTCTTGTCTTTGGGAGCTTTGGGAATCCCGATTGCAATGCAACTTTATTAATTTAAGTTTCCGGGTAAAACGATACAAATCCATTCTGCAACTTGGATAATTAAAATCATTATTGTCACAAAATGAAAGTCCCAATTCTAGTACCGATTGTTCTTCCGCTGTTAGAGTCACAGTACTTAAATTAATAATCGTGTTACTTTCTATCACTTCTTCATTGCATTCTTCACATTGGAGCGCAGAGAACGCTTTGTTTGCCATTCTTGTGCTCCTCCTGTATCCCTCACCCCCTCTTCTTTGTTTCCTCTTCCTTGACTCTTTCCTCTTCCACGACCTCTCCCTGAACGATGGTCTGTCTGTTGCTCCAGCAACATAAAACGGAACTCATCAGTCACAGCAAGTGTCACATCCCTCATACCTCTTCTACCTGATTCCTCTTGTTCTTGTTCTGACCCAGTATCAGAACTGGCTTCACTTTGAGAGTTGATCTGTTGGTCTATAGCCCGCTCTGGATTTTTTGCCTTCTTTCAGGATCGAATTTCTTTGCAAAAGTATATATCCGCCCTGACTCGTAATCCAGATGGTCTCGGAGGAACTTGGTGGCCTTTCTCTCTTTTATCCGTTTTTCATATTTTTCCAACCTGATTTTAATTTCACCTCTGACTTTGTTCACCCTGGTCTTATCTTCATTTTTATCCAGAATGTCACTCAATTCTCTTAACTTTATTACCACTTCACGTCTTTCCTTTTCCGCGTATTTAACTAGAATGTGAATCATGTTCGTAGAGCTGGTTGCACTATTCTCAGGCCATTCGCATAACATCTCAGACCTTGGGTTCTCATATGTAGGTGTAATCATTATGCGCAGCCCGCTTGGGACTCGTCCCACTTGTAAATACTGATTCAAAGATGCTACCTCCCACCAACGTGAGATTTCCCTTTTCTTCAGTTTCTCATATTCCTGTAGTTGTCTATTTAAATCATTGCTGTCCTTAGGGGCTACACCACCCTCTCTCTCAACACAGGTTGAGCAGTTTCCTCAAAAATCTTTAAGGCTTCCTGTTGCCTTGCTGCACATTCTTCGTCACTCATTATTTCTTCCGGTTCCACCCCTCTGGCGAGATTACTTTTCACTTCCTCACTGAGACTCCAATTTCCCAATTGCCACAATTGCTGAGTCTCGATATATTTTAAGTTCCTTCGCCCGACTCCCGCTATCCTGTTCTACAGTTGCCCGCTTACCGGAGTTTTGCCGCAAGTCCCGTCTCCCGATTCCCGTTTCCGCGATCCTCCGATCAGCGGCTCCAGATTCCAGGCTTCCGCTTGCGGTCCTTCACTCCCTTACGTTCTGGCAACCCTCGTTCACAACATAGCAGGGGGCACGCCTGTCTCTTTTCAAAAGCTGCAGTTTGGCGATTTGTACTGGCGTGCATCCAAAGCGTCGGTGGTGCTGGCTATGAAGCGTTTCGCCCCGCTTCTGAATATTCAAAATAAGATATTCCTTAGGAAATAATCGTCCAGCACTCCCAGGCGGGTTAGGTCACTCGGTTCTTTATTTAAATGACAAACATCAACGCGTTTCAGCAGTCTCAGCTGCCTTGCTCACGATGTCTGAGCGCCATCATTTTTTCCTTAAAATACTCACTTTCAAAAAGAAAGAACATTGAGGAGGGACTACAAGGATTGAAGAACATTAGCCAGCACGCTTTTTTCTGTTACAACGGCGGCCATATTAGAACATGCAAGGTACACACAAAAATATATATTCCAAACGAAGAACACACACCACTTCAGTGCTGTGTAATGAGGCCCACCAGACATGCTTAAATAAAAAGTGCTTTCTTTCGTGATTTATTTTCTGGTTTTATTAATGTTTCAAAGTGCTTAATCTCGCGCTTTCAAGGGAGAACTTCAGTTATAGCCCAGTTATTTTAATGTCCATACAAACTTCAATTCAATTCCGTTTGTTACTTGCCTTTTCGTCTGCAATTTAGGTCCAATACCCTTGCACGACGGTGTAATAATTGAAGTTCTCTCTTGAAAGTGCGAGATTAAGCACTTTGAAACATTAATAAAACCAGAAAATAAATCACGAAAGAAAGGCCAGGTTTTGAAACTAATAAGCAGATACAGAGGATTATGGGCACTGTGGTCCCGATGGATGGATAAAAATATGCATTCCAGTGACGGTGGAATGAATGGGAAACGGAAAGTACTAAGCTTTGATGAACTATTCCTAACAGACACCAAAGGATATATTCACTGTCCAAATGCATTAATCTGATAAGAAACTCGAAAATTCTGTTACTGCTACTTTAAAACTTTGCAATCAGCAGGAAACCTGGTCCTTTTTCGCTGTTTGGCACTATTTTAAAAAAAAGGGCTGAACTAAACTGCCATAGAGTCGCATATGATTAAGGTTCGCTGGAACCGAAACGCGTTATGCTTAAATAATTTTATCTTGCCTGGAATAAAAGCACTTTTTATTTAAGCATGTCTGGTGGGCCTGGTGATTACACAGCACTGAAGTGGTGTGTGTTCTTTGTTTGGAATGTGTTAAGGCTTTGGCGCAGCTCTCCAGGCCCGACCCGAATGGCTGGGCTTCCTCAGCGTCAGGGACTCTTGGATATATATATATATATATATATATATATATATATATATATATATATATATTGCCACTACCTCGAACTCCAAGGAATGACGACGCCGTGTACTGGCCAAATTTCATTTATTCAGTCAGCTGATAGGACGCGTTTCGCCTGACCAGCAGGCTTGATCACCAACAATTTTTTCTTTCCATATCATAAAAAACTTTTTTGCCTTTTATCACAGCACGAACAATTACATGTTTGAGGTGTATGCATTTGTGAACAGACCCACTAGGGTAGAATTTGTACTTTGTAGTCTGAAAAAAGTTTCCTAGCATTCAACTGAGTGTTTTTCCTTCAACTCAATAATAGAGTGAAGGTAAGGTTTCGCTATTAAGACTAAATGGGATACTTATACAATATGATATCTTTGAATTGAATTCCATCCTATTCAGTAGTAACACGCCTGAAGAGAATAGCGTACTGAATGTTTTTTCGCTCGTAGTCTGTCTTCCGATTATTTTTGGAAGCGGCCTTCAGAAAGAACGTATTTATTATTTTTGTACAATCCTCGTTGTTAATTCAAATGTACACTGTCAATAATTTTAAAATTTAAATTGTAATGAGATATGTGATTTTGGGAAAAGGAGCAAAAACTACCAGTCTTTCTTTTAATGCACTTTTTTGGTAGTCATGTCATGTGACTTGTCACGAGCACGCTATTTAAAAATGGTTGATATGGAAAGAAAAAATTGTTGGTGATCAAGCCTGCTGGTCAGGCTAAACGCGTCCTATCAGCTGACTGAATAAATGAAATTTGGCCAGTACACGGCGTCGTCATTCCTTGGTGTTCGAGGTAGTGGCAATTATTATTGGACCGTGCTTGGTTGGTCCATTTACGATGACGCACCCTCTGGTTTGGAGCAGCGGCGGCTGTAACCTGAGTTTGGAGGAGAGATATATATATATATATATATATATATATATATATATATATATATATATATATTCACACAGAAAAAACAAAAATTGCACGTCAGTTGTAGTTAGGAAAACATAATTTAGGTTTAGAATACAAACCCAAATTAAGCTCCATAAACATTACAGATTCTACAGTTATAGTTATCTCTTAATTTAAAGATTTATGAACCATTGACTTCTATATTATTTGTGCCAAACATACTTTAAACTACAGGAGCATAACACATTCATAACTTATAATTATCTTTTTTAATTTTCACACTATGCTAACTATAACTTGCCCCTTCTCCATGCACTACCTATACCCTTGTATATGACCTAGGTTATAGCATGCTAAATCATTGCAGTAAATAAAACAGTTATGACATCAGAAATTAGGGCCTGATTACGAGTACAACGGTCCTGGGACCACCGTACCCGCGGCACCGCCATGCCTATTCTGACCTGCCTTCCTGCCGAGCTTTTCATGGAGGGGACACTGCCATGAAACGGTTGGCGGAAAGACAGATTTTGGGGTAGAATTCATGTCTCCACGGCGACTGTGCCCTGAAGATATGTTCATGGTGACACCTATGTGTGCCCCGTGCAACCTGCATGGTTGCACGCACTGTTTCTCCTGCACATCGCACTGCAGGGAAACAGTGTGCCCCATCGCCCAGATGCATTGCAGAATGGCCGGCATTGGCTGCGGCTTCTTCCTAGATTTGCTGCATGCCGTCGCCATGACTGAAACACCGTCTCCCCGCCAGAAAAATCGTAATGCAATGGCGGTTTGACCGCCAAAATCGTAATCGCCACCTTTATTAGCTAGAGCACAGTGCATGGTACAGTGGCGAGTTATAGTTAATGTAGTGTGGGGAGTGAGGTGACAAGAATAAGTACGGAAGTGCGGGAGTGATATTAATTGAAAGGTGGTGTGTAAGTATAAATGTGAGGTATAAGTATGACTTATAGTAATATGAAAGCGGTGTGCAAATGATAATTTAAAAAGATAACTATAAGTTATGAATGTATTATGGTTGTGTCATTTAAGGTGTCTCTGGCACAAATAGATAGAATACGTGCCCAAGTAGTACATAAATCCTTAAATTATTAAAGAAAATTAATTTCGAAAAATGAAAAGGGGGCAGTAGGTCTACAAAGTTTCACAGACATTCGTCCAATGGGCGCAAAGTTATTAAGGGACAATAATTTAAAAAATCTCCATCTCCAGTCCCCCTAACTATAACTACAGAGTGGCTATGCCACACTGGAATACATACACACATATATATATATATATATATATATATATATATATATATATATATATATATATATATATATTTTTTTTTTTTCACATATTCACTTAAAAACAGTAGTAATAAAAGGAGACCCCAGGTGACCTTCAAAAGAGCTAAATCCATGAGGCAAGAGTTGGTGGACAGTAGTCCAGAATTAATTAAATCTGAGAGCTGGTTAAAGGCGAATCCGGGCTTTTACAAATGCCAAAAGTGCAAAGCCTGTTCAATCGCCCAAAACACCAAACAAGTAATGTCCCCACTAATGGTGAACCCATGGAAAATGAGATGCTTCTTGAATTGTCGAAGTGACCATGTGGTTTACATCTTAAAATGCTCCTGCTCAAAGTTATATGTAGGAAGCACCATCCACATGGTCCATGTCCGCATTCTGCAGCACATGCGAGCGATAAAAAACAACGATAAGAACTATCCGGTGGCACGCCATATTAATGAGATCCATAAAGGCAAATTACAAGATTTGACCTATTTTGCAATAGACCAGGTACCCAAAATGAGAAGGGGTGGAAATAGAGAAAAGAAATTGCGACAGCTGGAGTCTAAATATATAATGCTTTTTAACACCAGAATTCCGTCAGGTTTGAACACAGATGAGGATTTACATGTGCACCTAAGCCATTAGCAGTATCCAAAAGAAATGGCTTATTTTAAACTAGTCCCGAAAATCCATAATCAAATTTTAAACGAATGAATTTGCTGTGTCGAGAAAGGGATGTATAAGAAATTGAAAGAAATAGAATGTTTGCAGTACTTGGAGTTTAGACATCAATATGCTGTAATATTGGTACTAATGTAATTCAGTATTTGGAATTTAAGGTATTAAAATCTGAAATGCACTAGCACTTTTTCCAGATGTCATAAGGTCTAAATAAGCTGGAATTGATGATGAATCAAGAGTTAATCACGGTCATAGCACTTGCACTTTATCGTACTTTTGCACTGCATTGTTATCTAATGTACTGTATTGACTATATTTGCACATTGTATTTTGCACATTGCACTAGCACTTTAGAGATTGACCGTTTACTTGAATAGTATTTATTTACTCATGTGGTCTTTATCGGTTTTATTATTAACATGGACCCACTCCTTTGAATCTATGAAAATTCAAAATGCTAATGCATGGTGCACTGGCACTTTATCCAAACTGAACAAATTCCTGAATGTCAAACGAAATCCCCTCAATAGAAAGAAATTCTTGTAGAGTTTTTTTAGCTGTGTAAATATCTAAAATACGTATGAATTTAAATATGGATTTTAACAAAATGATAATTGCACATGATGTTTTCAGCTAGTTTTGCACATTCTATTAATTGAGGAATGCCAATAAGGTGTTGGATGAAGTAGACACTTGTCTAAAATCCTTAGCTGAACTATAATGAAAGTTATGCTAAAATATCCAAAATTATCCTTATGTTGATGCATATTTTCTGACAGCGTTGTGAATTCGAAGCTTATATTCTAAATGTATAACATGAATTTGAAATGTTTTAAATTGTTATACACGGCAAAATTCTTCGTAATTGGATTAAACACGATGTGTGATGGAGTCTGTTTTCCATTGCAATGGAAACAGCAAACCACGTGATCGGGTACTTGCGGTTTTAAAATGAAGGGATGGCAATTGCGTTGTTGGTGTGAGCAAGCCTGTGGACACAGGCGAAACGTGTTACCAAAAAACCGAAAAAGAAATAAAAGAGAATTTTTTATAATGAAAACCAGAGTCCTCGTGTTGGTATTCAGGGACTGAAGGGGACCTGGAATTGGTGTTCATATATATATATATATATATATATATATATATATATATATTCCAAAAACAAGGTTACCCCTGGGGTGGAGGCACACTCAGGATCGCACAGGTCCAGCAAACATAACCCCTCAAATCTGCTGCCGACGCATTTCGGGCAAACCGCCCTTCTTCATGGGCAGCCTCCGTTTCAAAATTGATGACGTGCAGACGACCAGCGTTTTCCCTCTTTTATTGCCATGACTCTAAAATAGATAATTACAAAGCATTATGGGGCTGGTAGTTCTATATTAAATAAACCCCAAATGGGGTGCCGTCATCAATCATTTGGGGTTGATTTAATATGGGGTTGATTTAATATGTGTTGGAGTGCTCTTGTGGACTTTGCTATATAGGCAGTACGAAACTGCAGGTCCACAAGAGAATTCTCCAACACATTAGAGCTATTACCAATTCAGATCCCAGCTACCCAGTAGCACGCCATTTCAAAGAGGTCCATAGCAATCAAATACAGGAATTGAAGTATTTTGTGGTGGACTCGGTACTCCCACTCAGACGGGGTGGTAATAGGGAGGCTAACCGTAGGAAGTTGGAAACTAAATATATTTTAGAGTTTGACAGTAAGAGTCCTAGGGGTCTTAATACGACTGAGGATTTGTACACATGGCTATGAGTAGATAACATTAATATGAAGCCATACAATGCACTCAGACACGTTTTGAACATATGCATCGCATAATTAACAACTTCCAAAAATAAGATGGTAATTTTAATTAAACCTCTTCACATACCTGCTTTTTACAATTTTTCTACTATTTTAACTCCTTTTTACACTTTAAACTGGTTTTTTTAAACAGTTTTAGCACTTAGGCACAGCTGAGCACTTTTTGTATATTTAATTGTTCACACGACCGAGTTGTTTTAACATATGCTTTCAACATGGAACAACAGACTTGGCCCACTTGGGCTACATTATTTTGTGGTACTTTGAATATGTACAATATAGGGATCTAAGCTAATGATGACAAAAGTGTAAAGTGTATGGCTGTTAGGATCCCAGCCATTATACTTTAACACAAGGTTAAGTCCTAATTGGCTTAGTACATCCAGTATTTTTTAATTGTACATACCATATTTATATTTATTTATATATTTATGCTTATCCTGTTCTTTGTAAATTCTGGTTGTGTTTGATTTTATAAAAAAACAACGGATTTTCAATATGAATTGTTTAACAACATGTATTTATACAGATACAATGTGATCATTGGACAATGTAACATTATGTTTGAATATGGTATTGCCACAAAACTATTTTAAACAGTGTTGTATGGCAGGTGAAATGTAAAGACAGGACGATAGTCTGTCTTCATGGTCGTTTGATGCACTAGCACTTTAAAGGGGGAGAGAATCTCGTAGTCATGTCATGTGATCAAGGGCTGCATAGCCCAAAACGCGTCATGGCGACATTTGCACTAAATAAATCTGCATTGCACTGAAAAATTGGAGTCCGTTTCCTTCTTGTGAGTTCCAGATTGAGGATCTCTTTACAGTTGGGAAAATCGTGTATATATATATATATATATATATATATATATATATATATATATATATATATATATATATATATATATATGTACATGTATATATATGTACATATATATATATATATATATATATATATATATTTATTCACTTAAAAACTAAAGGTTACAGGGATGGTATAGTTAGGAAATAGAATTAAAAAAAACCTTCGAAATTCACTGAAAAAACCAAAGGTTACAGGGACATTATAGTTAGGCTCAGATTTCACTCGTACAAAACCAGTGAAATTCAGCAGTTATAGTACCTGAGCTAACTATAACTTACACCCTCGCAATGCACTGCTTATGACCTCACATATTACATCACTGATGACATGGTCAGTGACATCACTGATGATAGCTCAAATGACAACTGCCGACCTGATGCTGCAGCATGTTTTTTTTGGGACAAGTAATGGAGTATCATGAATTCCAACAATGAACGTACAACAAATATTTTATTCTTTAGCTATGGGGCAAGTAAGTATTGGGCAAGGTAAGTTCTAATAAAATGTCAGGGCTTGGACTAGTTATAAGTTTGGCTATGGACAGCTTGGGTCACATCATGTAGTGGGCTCAGTCGCGTGGTTAATGCAAGGTAGTAAAACAGTAATGGAAACCATGAAAAGTAAATGCCAGACACAGGAGCCCAGTGTGACCCAGAAGCTTCACTGAGTGCGCTGGTCCTGTACAGGCTAGAGTTGCACTCTGATTCTGTTGTATTATGTATCTCACTGTCCTGGGTGCCATCTCTGCCATTTACCTTCTCTTGTGCCTCACCGTGTCACACGTCCTGACAGTCATACCCTCGCTTCATGTAACACACCTTTTCAGACTTTGATCCTGTGACTCAAGTAGTGGATTTCTTTTCTTTGGTGCAGTAAGTAACACTTTGGTGCACAAAAAAAACTTTTGTGAATGGGACACTACCAGAGTAAAATCACCTGTTAAGAGTGCAGTATCTTTTAGTCAGTCCAGGATACAGAATCTGATAAAAAATGGTCTTAACATTACTGCATTCTGCTGACTCTCTTGCCTGCTAACTCCCCGAGCACACTATAAAAATGTCATGACGCCTGGAAAGCTGTGTATGCCTCAGTGGGATTTTCCATTAGTATTTTAAGAGCCTCCACCCTTCACCTATTGACCCCTTTATATATTTTTTCAGTGCCTTAAATAATAACAACAATAAATGGAGGAGGTTACGGAGTGAGTAGACATTTTCCTTGTTGCTTTTGGCCACTGTCCTGTTTTCAGTAATCCAGTGCAAGGTCAGCGTGCTAGACCTTCACAGCTAACAGTGGTGACTGTACCGGGCTTTCAAAGCAGGCGCTGTGGGTGTTTACTGCACAGAAGGTGGGAGGTCTCGCGGTGCTTCCAAAATAATTAAGCATAGAATAGGTGCATGATGTTTGATATGACAAAAAATATGAAGAGGCTCAGAAAGGGATCAACGATTGGGATTGGCTTCCTCTTCCCTGCCCTAGAAAAATATACCAGGAAAAGCCAGAGAATTACAAATATACTTCCCTGGCAGCAGCACTTCATTAATGGTACATCAGTGGACTGAAAGGGCTTTATAGATGCTTCGTAGACTGAATAAGGCTGCAGAATTTTCCTGTAAACACTGGATCATAAGTCGGAAACTAAAAGGCTATAGTAGTTGGACATCAACAGTGTAACCTTCCCATAATAGAGAAAGATGCAGAAGCCAGATGTTTTGGTTCATGAATGGAAAATTATATTTTTAGTTAAAAAATTAACATTTGTCCAATCTGTCACTACACTTTAATAATGATTCTTGGGTGCAGTTTTGAAAAAGGAGGTTTAAGTCATAGGTACAGGCCACAGATAAGTAAACTAATTCCAGCTGCATAAGGAATTCTAATGCAGTAATTCGGAATGGAAATAATCAATACTTTCAGTGGTGGTAATTCCAAAGTGCAAAATTACATTTAAATTCCAAGAAGCTCCTTGAGGAATGGGGAAGTTGTTCTACTAGGGTACAGCAGAGCTAAGAGAAAATGAAAATGAAAAATAAAACTTGGAGATGGTGGTGTAGTCCTGCAAAAACTCACAAGGAACTCTAGGATTGTTGAAAAGGTAAGTTTATTGAGCAACACGTACGACCTACTAGTGACACATAGGTGAAGCCCCAACTGACTTGTTTTTTAAAAATACATTCCACATGGAACCCTGGAAAACAATCACAAGATTCCACCTGACAGAGCGCACAGATGCCACATGGCTTTCCCCTTTTATCAAATTGTCAAAACTTCAAAAAATAAATAAAATGGAATAGGTATAAACATAAAACTCAACAAAATGTAAATATAAACCTTGCATCTCAAACATTGGTAGCAACACTTAAACAAATAAAAACAAACGAACACAAAAGAATGAAAAATCACACTAATACAATTTCTACATACATTAAATACAATAAACCTGGAACACGTGCACCAATAGTAATCCCTGAATCTGCGAGGCAATTTCCTCAATTTACTGCTGCGCCTCACCCATGTCCCTGGATCCCTTTCATTGGTCTTCACAGTTCCATCGTCACATCCACTAGAAACAGATGTCTTCACATAGGTTGACACAGTCTCTTCATCACCCCGAGACTCAACAATGATTTTGTCTTGACTATCTTCCTTATTCTCTACTTTTAACACTCATCCAGTATTCCACCACTGTCCACGGTCGTAGCGCCATGAAAAGACAGTCAGAAATCCCTACGGTGGTGACTTCGCAGGCACCGCCTCCACTGAAGGGATAGGATTCTGACCGCCCCCCTTTCTGAGGCAGCGGTCTTTACCCTAACCTCTGCGGTCCGACCGTCTGCATTGTAATGCAGCGGTCAGTCCGATCCCCTGGATGTAGGTCGGACCACCACCGAAGGCCTGTCGGTGGCAGTCCCACCGACATCGTAATGAGGCGCTTAGTTCCACCTCTCCTTACATGCACTGGTTTACTCACCCGAACAACATCACCAACATTAAACACAACCCTTTTCACCCTTCCTTTCATCATAGTATTTCTTCTGTTTCTCTTGTGTACTCTCCATCTTTAATCTCATGCTCTCATTTGTCCAACCAATTTTTTCCTTTTTGACCCTCTTGTTCATCCATGCTGGAAAAAAACAGGTAGTAGCTCTCCATCCATGCAATAGCTCAACCGCAGTAGAAGAATGTGGGGTAATGCAGGAAAAACACAGCATCAATTTGATAGCATTAGCTACAACACAACCATTAGCAATCCCCCATTGGATACACTCTCCAAAAACTTTGTTCTTTCTTTCAATCAAACCTTTGGTTTGAGGGTGATAGAAAGAACTTTTAATATGTTTAATCCCACTGACTTGAAAGAACAATTCCACTTCCTTAGACACAAACTGAACACCATGGTCTGATACCAATGTAGCAGGAAACAGTTCTTTTAGAAAAAAACATCTTCAAAAAAATCTACCACCAACTAAGATATAACTTCACTCATAAACATAACCTCTGGCCATTTGCTGTAATAATCCATCATGACCAAAGCTAAACGAGAATTCGGTGCTAGTGAATTAAATGGACTCATAATGTCCATACCTATCTTTTCCCATGGAGCGATCAGTAACTCAATAGTACACAATGGGGGAGTTCTGGTTTTCATGGACTTATCACAACTCAAACAAATAATACATTCCTTCACAACTTGATCAATTTCCCTATCCATGGAAAGCCACCAAAAGGACAACCTCACACCTCTCTTAGTCATAATGGAACCCAAGCGACCATCATGGGTTTGAATAATGATTGAGTTCCTCAGTGAGATGGGAGGTAAACATTTGTCAGCCCTAAATACCAGCCCATCCTCACCTGACAATTCTTGTGCCACTTTAACAAAGGTCTTCAAATCAAACTCTAAATTCCTTTCTTTTGGCGAGCCTGACTCTGAATACTTCACCACAGCACCAAGTGTGGCATTCCCTTTTAAAGCTTTACGCCAGTCAAAAGCACCTGTCTTAGGTATATCAATGGATGCAATAATGCAATCCTCCAAATCTTCCTCACAGCCCGGATCCTTGTTCTCCTCAACACATTCTGGAAACTGAGAAAGCTAATCCGCACAAACATTTCTTCCCACTGGAATATTTTCTATAATAACGTTAAATTGCAATAGTTTAGTCGAAAGTCTAGCTAAATGTGGCAGAAATCCTTGAACACTCCTTCCACTCAAAATGAAAATCAATGGTTTGTGATCTGTTTGCATCACAAAATGCTTACCCCACAAATAATTTCTAAACTTCATGTGATCACCCACTAACAAGCCAGGAGTTCCTTTTAACTGAATATTATTTCTCAGTATCAGTAAATACACGGGAAGAACATCCAATAGTATAAACTTGTGCATCCTTCCTTTGAAAAAAAACTGCTCCCAACCCTATATTGCTGCCATACACTGTAGGCGGGGGAGCCCCCACCGTTGAAAGTTTGGTTTCTTTCCATGCTGAACTGGGTGAAGGCGGAGGCGGTTTCTTTGGTGCGTGAAGATACGTTGGGGGTGCGTAAATTCCCCATTTCTGCTGCATGGAATGCAATGCTGTGTACACTGCAGGGACTGTCGACTCTGGACACCCCCTTAGATGCTCATACTCCAGATTAATAGTATGTCATATATGTGTAGATCTATGACCCGGGACATGGTTTGATTTGTGGACGGCTTCCCTTACACCCCACACTATGCTGCTATTCTCCTTAGAGTCGAGATGTGCACCCATTTGATGGCTCACAGGGATCTGTCTTATATCATTTGGGATTCGAGCTTCCTTGCCTATCCTTTGGTGACTCCTGTTTCCCCTTCCTATCCTCCTCTCCTGATAGTGTTCTTAAGTTGGATGTTTGTTATAAGATCGTTTGACTGTATAAGCAGACTGATGTGATATGGCGGAGTGAAGCCATAAGAGACATAAAATATGTACATGTAATGGGATCATACAGTTAAATTATATTGTATCACAGCGAGACTAAATAGTATTGTTGAGGGAGGGAGGAGGCTCTGTGCTTGCCAAGGTACCCCATTTGCTGTTTCCCTTTTTGCACCTAACGCTATTAATGTAAACATGCCATTGAGCTGATGTTTTGTACACTGGTCTGACTAATTACCTACTGGTGCTGTATGAGTATTTCTATGATGGTATATTGTTTTCTTTTCTTCACTTTATGTACAAAATTTTTCATAAACAGATCAAACAAAAAAAAATTGCTTGCATCCACTGTCACAACACACTGCAATTCAGGGTCATAGCGTTTCAGCACCTTAGAGGAAGTGAATACTCCTTTACCCATACAAAAACGTGTTGACACTCTGCATTCCTCTCAAATTCTACACCCCTCGTTAACATGCAAGATAAAGGTCTCAAATGTGATGCATAACCCTGTATAAACCAATAGTAGAACTCACATATGCCAAGGAATGATTTCAACTCCATTTTATCCATGGGAGGTTTAGCTAGTGAGATACTTTTGACCAAAGTGGGTTTCGGTTCAATGCCTTGGCTGGACACTAAGTGGCCTAAATACTCAACCTTATCGGTCAAGAACACACATTTGTCTCTTCTGAGCAGAACACCATATAGCTGGGTCTGGTGGCTTAGTGGACTAATGTGTCCACTGTAGAGGCCTGTGTTCGACCTCATGTCACAGGCTCAAATCCCGGTGGGTCCACTCAGCCTTTCATCCTTCTGAGATCGATAAAATGAGTACCATTGAGTTGGGTAACAATAAACATCTGTTGTTCAACGACAAGATACCCTTGGGTGAACGTGTGCTTTACAAATACACGTTATGTTATGGAACCTATTCAATACTTCATCTAAAATTTTGCCGTGTGCTTCTCTATCTGATGCATATATTAGCATATCATCTTGGAAAATCGATAATCCCTGGACCCCCTTGAGAGTGTTACACATCACTTTTTGGAAAACAGATGCAGCCGCAGCCAATCGAAAGCTTTTGACAATATTGATATGTTCCAAAGGGTGAAACAAAAGCAGAAAGATGCCTTGATTCTGGTTCCAGTTCAATTTGGTGGTACACCAAAGCCAAATCCAAATTTTGTAAACCACTTTGCCTCCTTCAACCCAGCCAATAACTCATTATTGTTTCGTATGGGATGGGAATTGACCGGAATTTCCTTGTTAAGGCAGCGGAGATCAACACTTACCCTTCACTCTCCCTTATGTTTACGGGCCACAACCAAAGGTGAGAGCCACAATGATAAGTCAATCAGTTCAATTATTCATCTTCAACACAATTTCTCGAGATCCTGCCAAATGCTAAAAGGCACACTCCTCAGTCTAATTGTTCTCTAATTGGTAATCGCAAAATGAGAATGTCTTCCCATGCATTCCTATGGGCCTCCTAGCCCATAGGAATGAATAGGAAGGTATTCCTTATTTGCGAATCTCAATTTGCGATTCGCAAGTAAGGAATATGTAGGATTCGTAAATTTTTTTGCAAATCCTACATACATTGCATTTTGCGATTCTCTAATTGCGATTCGCTAAAAATCGCAATTTGAGAATCGCAAAACTCTTTTTTGATACATATGGTCCATTGTTTCCCTCCTTTGGTGTGCATGCGGTATCCACAGCGGAAACAAATATTCAGTGGAGAAAAGAATGGTTTAGATCTGTCCTCAGATATGTTCACACTAGCTCTCTCCTCTCTTGAATTCTTCCCTGAATTAGTCTTTACTATAGAAATGATATGAGAACTTTTACAGTCCAGCTCTTTAGCTGATAACTGAGAAGTCTCTACTCTCTTGGCTGTTTTAATCATTACCTCCAACAATGGATTGCCCATAGATAGCAACTTTTGTCTGATAGATTTGCCATTACAATGGCTAATAAATTAATCTCTGCCGATGGAAGCAGTCGTGCAGTAACGAGGCTCCGGAGCCCGAGTCCGTTTTCATGACAAATCCGGCATAAATCCGAGCATTGAACTAAAGCATCTTACCTATGTGAGCCCCTGACATCGCGGGCTTGGAGAACAGCGGGCATCAGCCGGCACCGCACTTGGAAATGGCACGGAAAAGCTGAGGTGCGTGACCAGGAGGAAAATTAATATGGCGGCTGCGGCAGGCGTGGTGGCCTGAATGGGCTGAGTGAGGTGAGCGGCTGTGGAGAGATGCCCCCCGTCGCCCCGGTGTGTGGCTCCAAGAATTATAAGCTCAAAGAAGTGCTGCAATTAGAGGCCTTTCGGGGCTGGTGCTGTGACCCTGGAGTGGGGGCCGAGAAGAGAGGAAACCGCCAGTGGCCGCACACTAAGAGGATCGCGAGTGGCAGAGGTACAGCGGTGCGGGATGGGGTGGAGGCGGGCGGAGTGCTCCACGGGCATGCTAGACGTGGATTTGGGGCTTTCCCTCCCCCCTGCATAGACGGAGAACACCGGGGAGTGACGGGTGCTGAATGCCGAGTGGTGCTGCAGGCACTGGTGCGACCTGCTGTCCCGGTAGGCAGGAAACTGCAGAGTGAGGCAACGAGCAGCGGAGTGAACACAGGCCCAACCGGGCCTAGAAGTGAATCGCCGGGGGTGAGACATCGGCACTAAGGACAGCAAGGAGGTGAGGGGGACAACCGCAAGGGGATCTGGCGGCAATAAAGGAGTGAAAGTGAGTGGGAGTGAAGGGAAAGAGACACTCCAGTGCAGCGCCAGAGGCGAGTGACCGCGCTGTGGCAACATAGTGGGCCTTGTGTGGCAGGAATGGAGGTAGCTGTGCCAACGCGGCTGTGAGCTGTCAACTTGGAGAGGGAACGATCGTACCAGTGAACATACCGGGAGGCGAAGGGTGTACGCAACTCTAAGGACTGCTCCTGGGCCACATATATCTGGGAACTTGCCAGTCACCAATCGCTGTTCCTTGTGGCTAAGATAGAAGATAGACCAGCGGGGATGTGCTAGAGAGAGGGCGGACGGGCCTGCACGGCTGACAACGGTAGACAGGAACAGAGGCCGTAGGAGCACTGTGGGGGACTTTTTTGCAGGGCCTTCCGTGCATAGGGGGCCGCAAATAGCCGCCAAGAAAAGAAAAGAAACAGAAGAACGGTCAAGTTGTAAAGAGCGAGGCCTCAATACGACAGGCAATAGGGACTGCCGCACCGACCTGGACACGAGATATACGGGACGCAGGGACCACAATGGCCGGGGGCAAGGGTGGCAAAGCGGCACTACAAACATAACTGGACAAATATGCATGGAATAAGGGGGGAGAAGAAGCTGGCGCTCATAACGCAAATGCTCATGCACAGACCTCTAGTCTAGTAGGAACGACAGAACCTACATTACAGGATATTATGACTGCCATTAACAATGTCCGCACCTCCCTGGAATCGCGACTATATACAGTCAATATTGAAATCTCACTGGTGCGCGCAGATCTTCGCAATATGGACGCTAGGGTTAAAGAGGTTGAGGAAGCTGCTTCAGCGCTGGCTACTGATGTTACCAGCCTCAAGAAGCAAGTGCAGTTACTCCAAACCAAGCAAGACAAGATGGAGACTCAACTGGATGACTATGAAGGGAGGGCGCGACGGAATAACATTCGCATCATGTGAGTTCCAGAGCACGCGGAGGGGACAGCGCCGGACCTCTTTGTGGAAGATCTTATCACTAAACACTTGCAGCCAAAGGGATTGTCACGATACTTCTCGATTGAAAGAGCCCATCGGGTCCCGGGAGGGAGGTCACGACCTGGGGCTCCTGCAAGGCCCATTATAGCGAGAGTCTTTAATTTCCATGACAGGGATGCTATTCTGCAAACAGCACGTATTGCTGTACCCACGAAGTTTGAAAATAGCACAGTAACCTTCTTCCCGGACTTCACACTAGAAGTGCAGCAACAGCGCCGCAGTTTCCTGGAGGTCAAAAAAGCTCTTAGAGACAAAGGCATCAAGAATGCTATGCTTTTCCCGGTGAAGCTGAGAGTAGAAATGGATGGAAAAGCATACTTCCTTACCTCGCCTGGGGAGGCATGGGACTGGTTTGAAGGCTGGCGACAAGTTGGAAACTCAGGCAGGGACAAGCAACTTGGTCAGAGAGGGAACAGCGCCGAACACTCCAAGGGCGCTCGAAAAGACACTGAATAAGCTACTGTGGGATCAGCAAGGGAAGAGTAAGAACTGTCTGTTAGTAGGATGATAGTGTATGATTGGAACAGGTACCAAATTCACCACTGGACACCGGCGGAAACTGGCTGAACTTGGCTTGGATGGATGGTACTGGCAGGAGTCTCATTTTACTCAATTGAAGCCGAGATGGGAAACGAGACCTGAGAGTTGGCTGGAACGGGCCGAGTGACAGGGGCCAGAGCTGATGCAGGGACTATTTGGTAATAGGGTACAATAAAGGGCTCGGGGGGGATTCTGGGAAAGGTACGCGTTAGCCGGGGACCCCAAGTTGTTATTTCGGGAGGGCAACAGGCACTCTGCTAAGTTGGGGAGGCGGGAGGTTCAAAGCCCGTCAGCAGGGCAGCAGGGAGGGGGTGGGTGGTGGGAGGGAGGGCTGAGTTTGTTTTTTGCGGGATGTTTCAATACCAAGTTGTGATATTATCGCTACTAGAGACATTTGCGCGAGGACTACAATATGTTGGGGGACTAGATTTCTGGGCGGTTGGGAGGGAGAGGGAGGGAGGGGATGGGAAGCAGTACCCTTGGACAGGCTATGGCTAAGTAGAGTATATCGAGCCTGAGGGTCATGACATGGAATGTTAATAGGCTGAATGATATACTTAAGAGGACTATGGTGTTGAAATATCTACACAGACACTCGCCCGACCTGGTTCTTTTACAGGAGACACACTTGAAGGGCAATTCTTACCTGGTGCTCAATAGATTTAGCTACACTCTCCTGGCACATGCAGGGTTTACCTCTGGTTCTAGAAGGATGGCTATATTGATGAAAAAATCAGTGCCCTTCATACCTGGTCGCATATGGCATGATACCAAAGGCAGATATGTGGCACTGACAGGGAACTGTGAGGGGCGTACTGTGAACATATGCTCCGTCTATGTGCCACCTAGGCTACATGCGGAAACGATGCCACTGTTAAGTAAAATAATACTGGATCTTCCCCCCGGGATCCTTATGCTGGGGGGTGATATGAATGATGTAATGTGCCGAGAACTGGACAGGGCCCGATCGACTGCACAGGCGGGGGCGCTGAGTCATTGCGGGTATTTGTGGAAGCATTGGGCCTCACGGATTTGTGGAGGGAACATAACCTGTCCATTAGGCAGTACACTCATATATCTGCTGTGGCAGCGGATCCAGATTGGACTATTTCTTCACGCAGTGTGTCCATGCGGGCCGTTTAGGGAGGCACAGCATAAAGCTTGGGGCATATCCGATCACTCCCCGGTGGAGGTCTCCCTGCGGGGTCTAATCCGGGACCACGTTCTTCCACCATGAGTGGACCCATGGCTGTTTAGAGACCGTGACTTCCAAGATAAGTTTAGAGAACCTACAGAACAATACTTTACCGAAAACTCGGGATCGGTGGACTCACAGTGTGTGTTGTGGGAGGCATACAAGGTGGTCACGATAGGCTATGTCCAGGCGGAAATGGGGGTTAGGAAGAAAGAACGAAGAGTGCCTTGCGCCGCGCTAGAGCGTGAGATAGTGGCACTTGAGGAGAAGGTGGTACAGATGGGGGGCCAGATCCGGTACTAAGACATAGGTTGGGGCTCAAGCAAAAGGAACTAAGGGACCTAGGGGAAGATGCCACCAGATCACATGCAGTGGCAACACAAAGGAAGATATATGATATAGGTGATAAGGCTAACAAGCTAATTGCCTGGTTGGAAAAGAGAGACCAAGGAAGGAACTGGGTAGCTGAAATCAGGGAGGTCCTGAAATAGCAGAGGTGTTTGCGCAATCCTATGAAAGAACATACCAGTCGGCCTCAGCCGCGACAGAAGAGGAATGTACTGCATTCCTCCAAGATATTGCAATGTTGACACTATTGGCAGAGGATAGTGAGGCAATTGATCAGTACCTATCAGTGGAGGAGGTAGCCAGTGCTATAAGAGAACTGCAGCCAGGGAAGGCGGCGGGCCCGAATGGCCTGCCTATCGAAATGTTTAAGTGCGTCTCAGATACAGTGGCACAGCCTATGCTTGATATGTTTTGTGAAGCAAGGGAGGTGGGACATTTGCCGAAAGATCTCAGACTAGCCTCAATAGTTGCTATCCCTAAACCAGGTAAGGCACCGGAAAAATGTGGGTTATATAGACCCATCTCGCTGCTGAATTTTGAGGCTAAGGGATTGGCAAAAGTGCTGGCTAATAGGCTTAGGCCTCTAATTTCCACGGTAATCCACCCTGATCAATCTGGGTTTATGCCTCTGATGAGTACAAAGCTTAAGCTCCGACGTTTATATGGAGTAATGCATGAGGTACAGGGACGCCCGACTGAAGATGCAGCTGTGGTATCATTGGATGCCCGTATGGCTTTTGATAGAGATCCTATATGCTCAAACAATGCAGCAGAAACTGGGCAGATGTGAATCTAGTCAATGTACTAGGGGATGCGGGGAGGCGGGTACCTTTTTCTACATTCTTTGGACTTGCCCCATGATTCAGAGATTTTGGATGGGGGTTTCCCGGGTGATGGCAGAGGTGGTGGGTTTACAGGTCCCTGTCGAGGCGAGATGGCACCTGTTGAGCATAACAGGGAGATTGTTTGGCCTAAATACATAAAAATATGGCTGACACTGGCATCTGGGGCGGCAAAACGAAACATAGCAAGAGCATGGGGGGTCGGTAGAGTCGCCAAAAGTGGGGGCGTGGAAACGAGACCTGGACTGGTGTCAGCAGGCTGAAAAGGTGGTCTACGAGAGTAGAGCATGTCCCAAAAAATGGTAGAAAATCTGGAACATGTGGAATAAGTATAGGAATCACTAAGCACGGGTGGTTAGAACTTGTCAATCCAGGAGAGGGTACTGAAGGGGCACTGTGGGTAGGAAGAGGGAAAGCTCAGCACTGTTATAATGTGTACTGTTATAGAAGTCATCATAACGCCCTATTGTAATCTGTATTGTCAAACTTTTGCAATGTGTCATAAGTAGCTGATTAATAAAAGAATTTATTAAAAAAAAATCTCTAACCAACTGATCAGAAAAGTTTTCAAATTGGCAATCTGCAACTAATTTTCTTAATTCTGTTATATATGAATCCACATCTTCACTTGGATTCTGAACTCTTTTGAAAAAGTATGTCTAAGTACTGCCAAACTCGGTTGTATGTCAAATCAGTTTGTAGTATCTTGACAGTTTCCTGGTATTCATCTAGTGTTTCACCTTCCTCCACCACTGTTTCAGATAGGTACTTAAGAAAAGCCCTACCTTCATACCCTAATGAGTTAAGTAAGATATTCTTCTTCTTTTCAGCATGGAAATGGAGTGCCCGGATTGCACCCAAATACGTTTCGAAGGCATCAAACCACTGTCTTCATTGAAAGGGGGATCACCCAAAGTTTGAAGAAAATGGGGAGGAGGATTCACAGACTGCAATATAATACTCTATATTGCATAACAGTTAGTGAAAATTAGCTGTCAATGCAATGTCGAAACTATGCCAAATAATGTTTCAATAACAATACCATTAAATAGTAAAACATATGTTGACAATATTACAGTTAGGTCTGTTCTGTCACCAAGAAAATAGTCCGAAAAAACACCAAACATACCATAAAGTCAGTTGATTTCCCCAAGTCATACCATCAATACTTGTGCACCAAATTGTCAAATGGTGTGCACATCACCGTTATCATGAAATTCTCATACAATGCTTTCAAAGTAACCAACAACTCCAATTAAAAAAATGAAAAAATGAAAAATAAAATTATTCGACCCACTGATATGGCTCACAACGTAATCCACAGCTTATATACTGCCACCATTTTTCCCCTTCCCCCCAAAAGTTCAGTGGTCAAAAAAAACTGGAAAGAAATTCAACACCCACTGTCCTTGAGAAACTGTTATGCTGTTCTTCTGGTTGGCAAAGATTCCCATCTCTGGGGCAATGAATGGTGGCCTTCTGCCCTTGGAGCCTCTCCTGCCCCTAAATCGGTGGTGAAGAATCTGGGAATTATGCTCGATAAAGATCTTAACTTTGAGACGCATGCCAAATCAGTGGCCGGGAAATGTTTCGGGCTACTTCGTGGCCTTAAGCCGATACTTGGTCTGTTTGACGTCCAAACGCATCAGCTGATCATCCAAGCCTCCATACTGGCCCGATTAGACTATTGCAATGCGCTCCTTCTGGGCTCCAACAAGTCTGTGATGAACCGTTTGCAGCGGGTCCAGAATGCTGCAGCCCGTGCTATCTTTGCCCTCCCCAAGCACTGCCATGTCTCCAACCTCCTCCACCGTCTGCACTGGCTGCCCCTTGAACAACGAGTTTGTTTCAAGGCGCTCTGTATCACGCACAAGATTCTGACAGGCATTGGCCCGGAAATCCTGAGCGATCTATGCGCCCATTATGCACCCTCACGAGCGCTGCGCTCGGCGAACTTGCTTCTTGCAAGAATTCCACGTATACGAAGGACCAGATCTGGCGGTCGCTCCTTCAGGTGACTGGCCCCCGCCTTGTGGAATTCCCTCCCTCTACACATCCGTAGCAATTCTGATCACCAGGCCTTTAGAAGGTTAGTAAAGACCTGGCTCTTCTCTCAATGCTAACTCCTTTCCTACTCCTCACTCCGTCTTGCTTCTGCGCTGGGACGCCTCATTGCCGAGGCAGCCATGCGCTTTACAAGTATTCTAATCTAATCTAATCTAATCTATGAAATAGAATACACGGAGGAAAGTCCCTCCCTCGACTCTTCCTAACCTGAAATGGTCAAGGCGTCATTAGGAAGGCCCACCCCGGCTGCCCTAATTGTCCCTATAATGTATGACCTCTACAAAAAATAGTCATGGAGTTAACAAGTGCTTTACGTTCTCTGCATCCAAGCTACTAATGTAACTAAATATTCCAATTCAAACAAATACCATTTCCTGTTCTGCGCCCTCAATCTCTGCAGGGGATTCAGGCAACAGCCCACCCAGTTCCTGGGTGGGGTGCGGGGCAAGGCCCACACAATGCCATCACGGTGCAGACTGTCCAGTAGGGATCATCTGTGTCTCCAAGGACCCTTCCATGGAAACAGGGGACTCCTCTCCAGACTGCTCCCCCAGTGTCAACACAGACCCCTCCACAGTCAGTGTGCTGTCGCCCTGCACTAATACTCGTGGCATCCGCCAGTGTCTCCATTCTCTAGGCTCCAACAGGGCCCTGGTTCCCCGCTGGTGGCCACTTCTGTTCTCTCTGGTGGACTGCGGCCCACTGGTCCCGCACTCCGAGCCGGGCACCCCATCCCAGAACTCCAACCAGGATCACACCTCCTCCAGGCTCTCAAAGAAGTGGGTCTTGCCCTGTGCCCATACTTTCAGTCGAGCTGAATATAACAACATGTATGGGAGGTTTAGAGTTCTGAGCTTTTGTTTAAGATCAACGAAAGTCTTTCTCTGTGCCTGGAACTTCCTTGTGTAGTCAGGGTAGATTGCAATTTTGATGTTGGACCATTCCGGCCTCACAGGCCACTGTGAAGATAGTGTCATGGTCCTTGTATTTGTATATCCTGGCTATGAGTGCCCTGGGGGGGGCTCCCGGAGGCGGCCTAGTCACCAGCGCTCTATGCGCTTTCTCAATGGCAAACAATGCGGATAGCCCCAAGGGTCTCAGACTTTGCAGGATCCATTGTTCCATGAAGCATTTGAAGTGGCCCCCTCCACTCGCTCAGGGAAACCAAGAAATCTCAAGTTGTTGCGACATTTGCACCCCTCGACATCCTCCACCCTATCCTCTAGTGTTTTTGCCGCTGCCATCATCTTAGCCATTTAATCTTTAAGGATTTTTACTTTTTGTTGCAGAGTACCTATGGATTTCTCCATGGCCTTAACCTTATCAGCTACCGTGCAAAGCAATTTGACCTCAATGGAACCCAAATCAATCTTCCCCTCAAATATAGCACTGGAGACCTGTATGGCCACCATCAGTTCTGCCCTTGTGGGCTCCCTCTGGGAGGTTCCAGGGTCCCCAGCCATCACAGTACTCTCCTGGGGACTGGGACGCTGGGAGGGCCCCTGTGTATATTGAGTTATTGCGTTGCCCTGGGAAGCCAAGGTGCTTTTTCCTTCCCTATATCGACAGGCCTCCGTCTATGTTTTTAAGGTAAATTACGAGTGTGTGACATCGGATGTCCAACAATTCTCCGCCAGGTGGAATCCGCCCATGCCAGAGGGCCAAGGGGGGAGTGCCCACACACCCAAGCAAATGCTTCAGATGAATATACCCATGTCACTCTTCCAATCAAGGCGAGCCCCTGAGTCTGAGAAAGGTGAAGGGAGTCAGGAGCCCCCCCGAATTCTACCTGCTCCACAGGTGCTCATCTCCTCTGGCTGCTCCGTGGACGAGCTCCCCGCACTCTTTCAATGCCACAGGCTCCCCTCTCTGCCCCACGCAGATCCCCCATGAGGACCCGCAGTAGATTTATATTAGTCTGCCACTCCATACCAGGGGCCACACGGGCACAGCTGGGGACCATGACCCCAGGCTGGGGCACCTCCAAGACCAGGCAGCAATAGAGGATCCACAGTCAAAAGGCCGCCTCAGTCTCACTTCTCCCGGGGGCTCTTGAGCGACCCAGCCCAATCCACCATGGCTGCCTCGGCACTAATCAGGGCCCCATGGGGGCGAGCGGTGCCTCCAGGCACGCAGTTAACTTCGCAGGCAGCTGTCCAGCTGCGATGTGCGGAGGGGACCCCCAGAAGGGCTTCTAATGTCTTTCAGCTGCCCGGGGTTCTTGCGGAGCTGAGACACCAGCCCGATCCAATATGCCCACCTCTGCTTCTGACTCGGTCCCGCAGCAGAGCCAGGCATCCTCCCCGGTCCCCACTGGGCAGCACCTGAGAGCACAGCGCACCCAGGGCAGGAAGGAGGCACCCCTGAGCATGAGGCAAGCCTCCACCAGGTATTGCTTGCTCCTACATTAGGCACCGCAGGCCGAGTCTCGGCCACGGGGGAAAAACAGCAGGCCTCAGCTCGCTGCTCCCTCCAACGAGCAGCTCTTGATCATCATGGCCCAAATAGCACCGCCATTACTTCCTCCAGCATTAGGGTGGGTCTGACAGGCAATTCCAAGCAGCACCTTAGGGCATAGAGGGCAGAATCATGCAGGATGATAATTTAGAGCGGCCCCTCCTCCATCTATATCAATAGTAACTTAGGGGCCCATTACGATACCCGGCGTAAAAAAATCCGCCAGGCATGGAAGCGGCAAAAATCCGCCCGCACACACCGTCTGAACACCGACCACGCCATTACGATTACACAAACCGAAAACCGCCATCGGCGGAAAAATCACACAAGATACCGCCCGCCATCGTCCGAGTCGGAGTCAAACCGCCCGCCACGGACGGAAACACGCACGACAACACAAAACCGCCCGCCCTCACGCCCGACACACCGCACGTGAGATTACGATCGCACCGCCATGAGCGCGGGAAAACTACAAATATACCGCCCGCCAGCGCAAACAACGCCGATGAGAACCGACACGGCAGAAGCCATGGCGCCCACGTCCCTGCACAGAAACCATCCGCTGACAAAAACAATCGCACACAACATGGCCAACAAGTCCACACAGCAAGGCACGCACAAATACACAAGCACAGTACACATCCCGAAAACACCCCCCCTGGACAAACAAAAACTACAAAGGCCAGAACCCCAGACACAACACACCTGAAAACAACAGACCATGAGGACACACCCACATAGGTAAGTACAAAAGCAGCACTCCCACAGACCACAACCCCTTGCAACATTGCAAACTAGAGAGGAGAGGAGAGGACACAGTGACACAGCAAGGACAGCAGCACACCACAGAAACGCACACATCACAACCACCACCACCACCACCACCACCAAACACCGGCACCACAAACCCCCTGCACATTACACAACACACACCGCACCAGCACCACAAACACCATGGCACCACAAAGAATGCCCAAGTTCACGCCCATGGAGCTGACGGTCATGGTCGACGAGATCATCAAGGTGCACCCACAAATCTATGGGAACCTGGTCCAGCACACACCACTAGCCACCAGAAAGAGAATGTGGAACCGGATCGTAGACCAGGTCAATGCAGTCGGGACCTTGCCCAGGAACAGAGTCGAAATAAACAAACGGTGGAATGACGTCAAGAGCCTGGTCAAGAAGAAGGAGAGCAAGAACAGAGAGCTGGCTGCCGTCACTGGCGGAGGGAATCCCGCGCTCTTCAAGACCTTCAAAGCGTGGGAGGAGAAGGTGCGAGTCATCATACATCCCGAGATCCTCGCCGGATTAGCAGGGGAGTGGAGGCTGGTAAGTACAAACTAATGTATACCAGCACACCGCTATGTACTCACATGCACTACCACCATGCCACAGCTCCCAGGGACAAACACCCCCATGTCCAGCACACAATACACAACACATCACACACACATGCAACAGACACCACCACACACAGCCCAAACCGAACAACTGTAAGATGCGTGGGGACATGTGTACACTCAGCCAGCCACGTAACCACCAACAGGTCCCCAAATATGCCAGAAGCGCCACAACGAGCACCCACCACACCCATGTGTCCGCCATAGCTGCACTAACCGACAAGTAACAGGTAAGTGGCAGGAACACAAAGTGCAGTGGGTGGGAGGGTGGACAGCCAAGTACAAAACACACCAGGCCCCTAGTCCCACAGCACAGCAAGGAGGAGCATCCCCCACACCCCACAGCCACGTGTCAGCCACCGCAGTGCACAACGACAGCCGAAAGGTAGACATCACGGTCCACAGCAATCGGTGTCAGTGGGTGTCCAGCCACCACCACGACCCACAACACCCCCCACCCCCACAGACCTGCAACATGGAGCACCCCCGCTTAGAACCATGTGGCATCCAGTACAGTGCACGCACGAACAACCTGCAGGTGGGAAACTGGACAGGGCTGGATTACTGGAGGCATGAGGACCGTAACACGACCAACACATGGGACATGTCACGTAGCAGACGAACACGCAGCACCGCCCACCGTCACGAACAAGTGAACAATGTGCACACGGACATGAACCACAGACTCACACCCCACATGACCCATCACAAACACAGCAACACCCAAGGAGCCACGTCTGCATGCACAAGCCACACTGAATATAGTACCACACGGCAGCCACTGTACAACCCATCACACACAACCGAAACACCATTGAAGTCCTGTCCATGTAGCCCCTACTGCCTGTCAACCACACACCCCACAACTACGCCTATGTAAGACAAACAACACTAGACGCAACAGAGCGGAACAACATAAATGCACACGAACACCACTGAACCCATCAAACACACAGACACACCATGCACATACAACATACCATCCATCCCATCCGTCAGCCCCAGTCTCATGAAAGGCATGTCATCCGCACAGCTGCCACACATACAGCAGTCACGCTAAGATACATGCCCATGACCAACCATGTGCCAGAAGTCAATGAAGCGCACGACACACTGTGAGCAACAACACACAACATGGGCCCACACCCCCGAGCACTGCAGTGATGCACATGGCACAGGGCAGCACGCACACCAAGGAGATGGGACAACTGCAATACGTTGGCTGGCACACAACCATCACTCACTCATAACGATGCGTCCAATGCCATGTCCAGTAATCACAACAGACAGCAAATATGCAGGCCATGTCAAGCATGCACACACCTCAAACCATGCACTGTCATGCTGCCACAACACATGTCACGTTCGGCACCCATGGCTCACAGCATGTACCCCAAAAGCATATTCCATCCCAAATGCGAATCTGGGGCATGGCCCCCATGTTGCCATATGCGTTCCTAAGCGTCCCATCTGAACACCAAAAGCAAAGTACAAACCAGACCCAGGATGGGCCAGGAGCCCGCATACACCAGAGTCACAATAAGTAGGGGCACAGCAACACACCCATCGGCATGGCCAATCCGTCCCATGCCACATGTGCACAGCACACAGTCCCATTGTCAAGCACACACAACTACAAATGCTACAGCCACACACACGCCTCCGGGGAAACCCATGTACGAGATTGCACGAACTGTTAATGTCAGACGACAAATACATACTTCGCCAGGTGCAACACAATAACAAATCTCATTCTCTCCACAGGTGACGAACTGCTGGATGCTGGGGATGGAGACAGCAGCCAGCACAGCCAGCCTACAAGCCCCCAACGAGGACACACGGATGTGGAGGATCTGTCCTCCTCTTCGGACACGGACCACCAAGCAGGCCCATCTGGTGTGGCAGGGCCCAGCCGCTCCCAGGACCCCTCCTACCCACCAACCCATCATCCAGGGCTGCTGAACATTCCCAGCCCCCTGCTGCCACTGTCGTTGCGGCCACACCCACGGTCATTGCGGCCACACCCACGGTCATTGCGGCCACACCCACGGTCATTGCGGCCACTACCATTGCCGCAACCGCCACCATCGCCGCACCGACCACCACCGCCGCCACCACCACCACGTCTTCGCTGGCACCAGCCCCAGCGCAGGTGGTGGCCCGGCCGACTGGATCCACCCTGGGAGCCACAGCGAGGACCGTGGTGAGCAATGTGGCTAGTGGGCAGGCCGGTGGCAGCAGTACTGGTAGGAGGAGCAGGGTCAGGGAAACGCAAGTCTCCCTGGGAGCCATGCCCTGCCTCAAATGGCCAGAGTCCTTGGGGCCTATGAAGAGGCCCAAGAACAATGGGTCAGGTCTGCTTCAGACACGCGGGAGGTGCTGGGGGTGCTGAGGTCCATGGACGCCCGTATGGGCCAACTCGTGGACCTCATGGGCCAGCTGGTGGTGGCGGTGAGGTCACAGCCAGGGACAGCAGCTCCACCACCGCCACCACCTGCCGGGGCGCAGGGTCGAGCAGCAGTGTCCAGTACCCCTGCGTCCACAGCCAGTGAGCACACCTCACCCCCCACCAGCAGGTCGCCACCACACACCCCCCTCCCAAACGTGGAAGGGGCCGTCCGAAGTACAAACAGATCTCCCGGGAGGACTACGCACGCTCCAGACGCAAGTGAGGCAGCCAGCCAGCCTTCCTTGACCACCCACTGCATTGACTTGGACTACGATCCCACTCCACACAGCCATCTGGATGGCATGTGTCTGTTGGACCATGGACATGGAACAAGTGGGTACACCCTGAGCATCACGCAGCCGTGACCGACAGCTCATTGTCACTGCACGCACCACTTTTGTCATCACCTCGCACACAATCACATGTCACAGTTTGAAATAAATGCACCTCTTACACAAACTGCTGTTTGTGCCCTGTGTTTTATTTGTACGGAATACAACGGCCACCTTGGGCGGAAAGGCACCTGATGCGTGGCATGGCAATGGAACCGGAGGGCCTGTAGGGACCTAGGGGTGGGAGACAGAACAGGAGCACATTCAATGAGTGTGTCACACACCCATCACACAGTACATGTCAACAACTACAAGCAATGTACACACATCGCACAGAGCAATAGGGCACAATGCCACAGCCACCAACAGTGGCATACTACCCTGGCCATGGAGCGTTGACACACAGCACGCAGTGAACAAGCGGCCACCCTGACACAGCACACACACACCTGCACAGATACAGCCACATCAGCCGTCGTACATGGACACTCACCGTCAAGTGAAGTAGTGGGCGATGAGCTGCTGCCGCACATTACCAGCTTCCTCCTCTCCGCTGTCCTCCTCACTCGAGCTGTCCTGGTCTGCGGGCTGGGGCCCTGGTTGATCTCCGTCATCCACGATGAGGGGGATCTGCTTCCGAATGGCCAGATTGTGCAGCATGCAGCACGCCACCACTATCTGGCACACCTTCTGTGGGGAGTACGCCAGCGCACCCCGGTGCGGTCCAGGCACCTGAACCTGGACTTGAGGAGGCCAAAGGTACGCTCGACCACACGTCTGGTCCTCCCATGTGCCTCATTGTAGCGATCGTCTGCTGGGGTGCGAGGATTCCTCAATGGACTGAGCAGCCATGCCCCATTCGGGTACGCAGAGTCACCTGGGTGTGAGGGACACAGAGAACCGTTGCTATTCCAACTGGACAGGGGACAGCATCGCACAACCAGCACGCTACACCACTCCACATACTCACCGACAATACAGCCACGATCCTGTTGCAGATTGGACATCAGTCGTGGCAAGATGCTGTTGCGCATTATGTGTGCGTCATGGGCCGAGCCTGGGAACTTTGCACACACGTGGGTGATCACCATGTCCGCAAGGCACACCACTTGCACATTCAGGGAGTGCGTGTGCTTCCTGTTGCGGTACAGGTGCTCAGTGGCCTGTGGTGGAACAAGGCCAACATGTGTGCAGTCAATGGCTCCAACGACGTGTGGGATTCTGCCAAGGGCATAGAATGCACCCTTCACTGCCGCCAATTCACGAGCCCTGGGGAAGCGGATGTACCTGTTTCGGTACAGCATCATGGCTGCCAGTACATCCCTCAGCACCTTGCTGAACATGGGCTGGGACATCCCTCCTCCACTGCCCACTGTGTGCTGGAATGACCCAGTGGCGAAGAAATGCATGGCGGCCATCACCTTAGCCGTGGGGGTGACAGCTGTCGGATACACCCTGCGGGGACGGAGATGGGGTTCCAACATGGCACACAGTCGATGCAGGGTTGGCCTGTCCAGCCGAAACTTCCTAATGACCTCTGTATCGTCCATGTCCGCCAGCAATTGGTATGGGCGGTCAATGTTCGGTCTCCGCCTAGGGAAAATGGCAGTGGACACATGTCAAAGCAACACAACACATAGCAATTTCGCATACACATCACTGACATGACTGAGCAAGCACATGAGCCACAGCCCAGCTGTCAAGCTGGGGCGGCACGGCCACAATACACTTACACAGGTCTCCCAACAATGGCAATGGCTAGTGATACAAACCACTGCCATGTGCATGCACATGGGGATCTAGGCCCCAATGACTTGCGGGCGTGCTGATGGGGACTGACTGCATATTCGTCAAGCGGCAACGCCACGGCAACATGAATGTCTGCTGAGCATGGAACTGCTTCCGAGGCTGGATGAGTATGGCACACGACGGCGACGATGTGGGCACAGGCTGAGCGGCCAAAACAAGTGGGACCTGTGGCACGAGGGGATATGAGACAGTAGTAGGTGTCAGCACTGCACCCTATGTACAGCACTGTACGGATCACACCTCCCGAAACATTGACAGGTGTCCACATTGACAGCCCCATGCCAAGACGGCTGTGTGCTTGCAGTCACACGTCACAGGTGAGAGGTTACATTGCACGTGCCAGGTGGCAGGCGTACATAGTGGGAGCTGGCATGTGTGTGCATGTGTCTCCTGTTCAGGATCCACCAGATGGGCGCTGACTCTGTACTGACCATTGGACACAGCATGTTCCGTGGAAGGCTTGTGTGTGTGGGATGGTGGCACTGGATGTGCCTCCGTTGGGTGGGGGGCCATGCACAGGGCGGGTACGTCGATGATTGCGCATTGTTGGTCACGGTGGGTGCACCCACTCAGATGTGTTGCCCTGTGTTCAATTCCTATGTCCGCATGATGATGGACTGTAGATGTGGGCAGACTACACATTGGTCGATGTGCTGTCTATATGCATGTGCCTTCACACCAGGCACAGCTGCCCCTGCACATGTGACCCCTGCTGGACTCGCTGCTGGGTCTGTGGAGCTGATGCACCTTCTGTGCGTGGGGCGGACAGCTCTCCTCACTTCCCTCATTGCGCATGTCATGACTTTGCCGCAGGTGACATGGATCATGGAGGGCCCACATGTACGCGTGGGTAGGCTACACATGATTGTTCACTGGTCGCCACCCCAGTCAGTGTTTCGAATGGGAAGGTTGTCGTGCTGGTGGTATATTCGATGTGGCGGATGGGCGGGCCTAGGTGCGGGCTTACATTCCGGACATGGGGGGTAGTTGGATTGGCGACTAGTTGCAGTACACACGGGACACGTCTCTTCCTTTCCACATCTGGGTCATCCCTTGTACTCACTGACAGTGATACAGTCATCTTCGCCCCAGCCCTCATGTCCTCCCCTCGCTCCCCCAATATGCATGTGCACCTGCGAGGCTAGCGCTTGCACAGGCAGCCCCAAGCTCGCACCAGAGAGGGCAAGGAGTGTATGTGTGGGTCCAGTTGCACGAGTGGGCTGTCTCAGGGTATGATGTGTTGCGGGACGCCGTCCACCTGCGTGGTGCCCCAAATGGAGACCCGGCCTGCATGGACTATGCATCACAGTCTTCGCCTTCCGGATCCGCCACCTGCGACACCCAGTGGCTGTGGCTGCCCTTGCGGCCATGCCGCGTCCGTCTGTGACTGATGGCCCACACATTCACTCTTTGGCCTCTCTGGGGAGGGCTCGGGGGTGGTGGCGCACGCGCTTGCACTTAGTCGCAATGGCATGTGGCGTGGTTGGTATAATGGGCAATGGATGGGATGGTGCGAGCCACCTCCCGTGACGTCAGTGCTGCTCGTGCTGTGGTGCGTCCCCTACACTTCCATTTGACTTGTGCCATGCTAGACGTTGAGGTTCTATTGCCTGCGTGATATGACCAGGAGGAGCGCGAGGAGACCTCTCACACACCATGCTCCACTGCCATCCCGTGCCCTGTATCGCCTGTGCGGATTGACTATGTTGGGGTTACACCTGGTCGACTGGGGCTGTGTGTGCCTTGTCAAGGGGCATGGCGGGCGCACAACAGGATCCAGCTTGTCCACAGAGGGTGGGCTGAGGTGCGCCTGGTACCGCTTTGTACGTGTGCCCGGCTGCTGTGCACACACGTGTTCACTCCCCCGACAGGTGTCCTCTCACAATGCCCAGGGAAGCGGTGGTGTACTGTTCATGACCCCTCCCGACACGGCGTGCTCCAACTTGGCATGTGCGCATCTACCCGTCACACCCACCCACCTGAGCACTGCGTCCATACGACTTCACACGACACATGTGTGTCTTCCACAGTTGTGCTACTCATTTGCGTTGACATCCAATACCAGTGGACTACATGGTCATGTCACGACTGCCGTGTACTTCACATACTCTCATCCTCTCTCATTCGTACTTGTGAAATGAGTCAGCGGAGACAGTTTTGGTTTCAAACATTATATTGAGTCTTCTGTCCTCTGTGATGCAGTATAGTGGACACTACTGGCAGCGGAATACATGTTGAGGATATACTGAGCATGATTGCAAATGGGATAGGGTGTGGGGTTACATGTGATTGGCTGTTGCATGTGGGATGTGGGCTTCAGAGTTACATCTGCTTGGCCAAGGCTGTGCTAATGTACATTTACGTATAGCTGCGGAGCTGCGGACTTTGACACAGACGGTATACATGTAGCCTACCAGACCGCTTGGCATCATGGGCACAGTCCATCTCAGTTCCATGTGACAGGTTTGCTGCGGTTGTTCCTCATGCACGCGTGCATGTGAGATGACATCAGGGCATGTGCTTGCGTGCATGCAGCGGCGTGCCACTTGTTGTTGCAATGTGGTGGTTACTGGACATGTCACAGTCACTGGGGTCGTGTTGTTGTTGTATGCACTTGTCGTCCATGCAAAGGTCCTGGTATGGGATTCCCGGGGCGGGGGTGGGAGGGTGCAGCACCCACAGACTCCAGGCGACCTATTCATGTCCACTGAGCGGTGTGTGTGTCCATGGGCGCTGGATCCATGTCGTGTCCTGGTTGTTCGTGCAGTTCCGTCCATGTGGGTGCGATACACAGACCCCATGCCACTGCCTCCCACGATGCATGCGGTGTTCCTGGATGTGATGGGGAACAGTGTGCATGTCCCGGTCATATCCGATGTCATGGCGATGTCGTTGATGGTGTGGTAACAGTTGCCGGTCGTTTGGTATGGCTGTTGTGGTGGTGACTGGCCAGTCCGTGCGGAAGCTAAGCATGGGTGCGGGGTTGGACATCATAGGTCAATCGGGGAACCTGCGTTGTGGTCCGACGAATTTACAGGTTGTCAGGTATGCGATGCCGTCCAGCAGGGCTTCCATGTCATTGGTGGTGTACATGTTTGCCAGCCAATGTAGCGGATGGTGGCTGTCAAGGTGTTGTTCGTAAGTTGTCCCTTGGAGGACCATGATGGGGCATGCTGGGTGACATTCGATGTAGCTGTTCTCGATGATCCGTCGTGTGGAGGCACAGTGGTCCCATTTCAGTGCGGGTGCGATGTTGGCCACATACGCCATGCCCCCATAGGCAGAGCAGGCCCTGTCGTGTGCGTCCAGAGGGAGGAGTAGTGGTAGCAGGTCCGCCTTTAGACATGCCGGGTTGGAGAGGCATATCTCCACGGGATGCTGGTAGGGACACCTCCGACAGTAGAAGACGGGCATGACGCAGCTGAACAATGTGATGCGGTAAGTCAGTCGGTAACTTACGTTCAGCAGGGACAGGAGATCGCATCCCAATATATGTATTGAGGTTGGTTTTGTACAGCTTGAGCTGTCCGGCGTAGTTGGGTAGGTGTGTTGCGGTTGCCATTTCGCAGCGGTGCGTTGTGGTGGCGTGCTCCGGCTGTGTGTGCAGTCTGCAATGTGCACGCTCCGAGGTTGCTGTGAGCTCTGTGTAGTCGTAGGGGGACAGGACTTGTGTTCTGTTGGCTTGTTTGGAGGACACGGGCCCTCATCCCACATGCTTCTCAGACAGTTCAAGGTCAGTGATGTGTGACTCCTTCCAATTAACTTGCATGTGGCCGACATGGGGGAGTGTTTTCTTCTTTCTTCCCCGTCCGTTGTGTGCTTCTGTGATATGCGCTATCTGCCCTGTGGTCGGTCTCCTCGGCATGCCTGTGTTGGTCTTTTCTTGGACAATGGCTGTATTCACCGGCTTCTTTCGTAGGGCTGTGGTTTCGGAGTTGGAATGGAAGGTCATTCAGTGCTGTCTGCTCTCCCTTGTGTGGGCGGCAGGCTGCCTTTCCGCTCTGCGTTGGGCCTTGTGTGTGAATGTTATTCTTGGGCCACCTGTTGTCGGTCCCCGGGCTCTTTGGTGTTCCGTTTTATATGTCTTGTTCATATGTGCAGGGTGGTATGGGTGTTTCAGTGTGGTACTGGCGTTCCTCTTCCCGAAGGAGCCCTGCTTCTCCTAGTTGGTGTTGCCGCCGCTGTGTGCTTTGCCATGTTTGTTACACTGGGGTGTGTCCTGCTGTTGCGTGACTTCACTGACATGTGTGCGTCGGTTGTGTGGCGTTGGGTGTTGTCCGTGAATTGGGCGTTGGGGACATGTCTGTGGCAGGCCTGTCACGTGTCATGTGCGTTCGGGGTGGGGCTGATGTGTGTGCTGCTTGGTTGTGTCCCTGTGTCTGTGTGCGACGCATGCATGGCGCTGCGGTTGGCCTCTGCGTTGTGCGCATGTGTGGCGGCGTCATCGCCGCTTTGGGGCCGTGACGGGGTCGTTGGTTCCTAGTCCCAGGTGGTGTGTACACATGTGTTACGCGATGTTACGATTTGGCCTGTGTGTCATATGTGGATGCAATGGTGGATGTGTAGTGTACACGCGCTGGGGGGTTGTCCGCTTTTTCCGCCCTTGCACTGTGTGCGCTGTTTGCGTGCACTTGTTGTGTGTGTGCCTACCTGCGTCTCCGCGGTGCGTTGCGTCCTTGGTGGTGCATCAGCAAGAGCATGGGGAGGGCCTGCAGTGCTGGATTCATGCTCGGGGAGCCGCTTCTTCGGTGTCCGTGCTCGGCGTCCGTGTTACCGCTTCGGTTTGTCGTACGGTATCTCTTGGCCGTGGGAGCCGTTTGTTTGCGGCATCGTAATTTATGCGCCGGGCGGGACGTGTTTTCGTCGGACGGTGTGTGTCAGTTGGGCTGCGCCGCTACGTGTACGGGCGCACTTTGATGGCGGACGGTGTTGCTGGCTTGCCGGCGGTGTTTGGCCTACTTTTCGCATCGTAATTGGGCGGGCGTGTGGACTGCTGCGTGCCGGCGGTAACTGGTGGTTTTTGCATCCGCCAGCACGGCGGTTGTGCTTCCGCCCGCCATCGTAATGACCCCCTTAATTCTGGAAAAGAGCATCATGCCTTATTTCTTAGGTTTCTAAGCAGAATTAATAATTGATGTTAAATTACCTAATTGAATGGTTTTATGACCATAGGTGCTGGAAGGCTGAGTCTCACTTGCTGTGATACAACTGCATGACAATCAGATAACTTCAGTTCTCAGCAACCATCTTCAACTTGCTGAGTCATATTTGCAGCATCTAGAATGCGTGATGGAGAAACATAGTTACAAGAAATGAAAGGAGCTTGTGCGATAGAGCTAAGGGAATTTAGACCAAACATCCAAGAGAATGTGCTGGATGCCTTGAGATAGATCCATGAGGCTCCTACTACATGATTCAGCATCTACAGACTTTCGGGACAATCATTTCCCTATGGCAACATGTTATATGTAAGTACAATCTACTGAAGTCCTATTGAGGGTTCAGGATAATATCAAGCAATCACAGTGCTGGCAAGATGGGTCTGTGAGTAGAATGCCAATTATGGAATGCCTCATGTGATCTACAGGATACAAGTCTGAATCCTGGAAAGGCCAAACCGGCCATTCTACTTCCCTGCATGTCACACAATATTTCAATTTTTTTATACAGAGCCACACTTCATCACTGACCAATTTAGAGCACATGACTGAACAACTGAGTGATTATAAAATACAAAATAGCTGCCGGCAGGTAGTAGTAAGGTTAGAAAGACTGCATCTAAAAATGTTCTTCAATTTTCACAATAGCCATAAGCTTTATCGCGAACCATTTGTTAGTGGCGGGATACAGGAGCTACTGTATTTCTTACTGACAGATCTTTGAAACTAGTTTATATCCAGGCAGGAAATTAATTGAAATCCCAGTACCAAATTAGGGAATATGTAAGTCAGTCTATTCAAATCGACACACTTATAAGAAACATCGCCTGATTTATTCAGGGGGAAACTATGTCAATAATAATACCAACAAATGTTAATAAATAGGAATGAAATGTGTTTCATATCATCTGAAATTACATATATAATAATACCTTGTTTTGAGCTTAGAAATCAGCTTTTCTTTGTAAGAAAATTCTTCTAAGACCACAGTTTGTCTCCTGTCGGTTAGAAATGATCTAAGCCAATATAAGGCTTTATGGGGGATCCCTATGTCTTGGATTCACTGGAGAAGAATATCATTTGAGATGGTATCGAATGCTGCGGAGAGGTCTGACAGTAACACTACTGCATCATTCCCAGTTTCAAGGGTCATTTTAATGGTCTTCCATACCTCAAATACGGCCGACTCAGTGGAGTGTTTAGGCCTACAGCCAGATTGGCGTGTGTGGAGGAGTTGGAACATTCCAGGAAGGTGATAAGTTACTGGTTAACAATTCTTTCCAATATTTTGGTCATTTATGCTGCTACAGCCATTGGTAACTGCAATGATCTCAAGCTGCTAAGCTGGAACATCACGGGACTTGCCTCTAAATTTAAGGACCCATTTTGGCTTTCTATTATTAAGGGGTTTCAGTTGATATGTACACAAGAGACCTGGGAGACCATGAATTCCTTCTTTTTGGAGGGTTATAAAACATATGTTGTCCAATACAATCCACTCAGCTTCCGGCAGAGCAAAGGGTGGTTTGATAATATTTCTCCCTCTAGAGTTGGGTGGGAGGGTTAAGGAATTGTATTCAGAGGCACCTATTGTAAAAGCTTTAAGAATAACCCTTTCAAGCTCTTTTGCTCTATATTTGATTAACCTTTATAATGCCAAAACGTGGATTCAGACCTCCTCTAACATACACACTCTTGGCTCATTTAATCACACACTGTTGGGGAAACAGGAGGGGCTGGCAAATGTAATCATCGCTGGGAATTTCAATAATCATATATGTGAAAGCCAATCGAGGATCTGAGGGATTCTCCCAGGAGCATTTTATCAGTGGGGCTACATATGGAACACACCAAAGAAGGGTCAGATTTGAACACCTTGATAAATTATCATAATCTTGTTTTCTCCTTGGATAAGCTGATTAATTCTCATAAGATTGAATTCATCCCTACCTTTACCGGAAGGGGTTGTGCCTCTATTATTGACTTTATCTTTGTTTAGGTTCCCTTGTACCTTCTGTTCTCTGTAATATATCCCATGGCTTGTTTAGTGACCATAACCCAGTCTCTCTCGCCCTCAGTATGTCATGCTCATCTGGCAGCAAAACGGGGAGTGCCACTAGTGAGCTTTTGCAAATCTGTCAGGGCAGACGCCTAAGATGGGCCATGGTAGAGCCTGAGAGTTTTTAAACATACCCTGTTCCATAGTTGCACCCAGGACATTTTAACCTGCCTTCATCTCACTGCCTCAGATCATGCCTCAGATCATGCGATATTAAATGCCTTTGAGCGCATCTCCAAAAAGATAGCTGAACTGCTACATTCTCCAGTTAGTACACCCTCTTTATCTGCCCCTAAGTGGTTTGACCCCAGCTGCTCCAGGGCCCTACGAAATCTAAAACATACACTTAAAACAGATGTGAGCAGACAGTTTATTGTTAGGTTATATATAAGAAGGAACTTAATAGCAGATTAAAGGTTTTGAGGGAAACAGCTTGGGATGTTCTTATGCAAGGGAGTACCTTGAAAAACAGCTCTGCATTTTGGCGTATCATTTACCACTCCTGTTTTACAAAAGCGAATACCCCTATCTTATGTCACGATATCACAGCCAAACAATGGGTTACTTGTTTTGAGGGTATATAGAATTGTTCATTTCCCTCAGTTTCCCCTGAGATAGGGAATTCAACCTGGGAGAGGGCGAACCTCGAATTTTCTTTAGAGGAGACAACTCAGGGTATCATGGATCTCACTAGACAAAAGGCTTCAGGCCGTGACGGAACCCCCCCCCCCCCAGAACTGTTTGTGAGCAATGTGGAATTCTGGGACCCCACATTGACTATGATCTGAACGCAGCAGTCAGGGATGGTCCCCCCTCCTCTTGGTCTACGGCAGTCATAGTGCCCATTTTTAAAAGAGAGATAAAGAAAATACCAGTGCTACAGGCCTATATCGCTCATCGATTCTGTTGTAAAGACCTTGGGCTGTGTGTTATTGGATAGACTTTCCTACTGGGTGGAGGAGAACAATGTTATCCTAGATTCACAATATGGTTTTAGGCCAGGCAAATCTACCATTGACCAATGTTTAAACCTGTATATGGTTATCAATAAATACACTGTTGCCAGTTCTGAGTCTGTCCCACCTCGCCTTTATGGACCTTACATCGGCCTTTGACTGTGTTAATCGAGATGAACTGTGGAGTATTCAATGCAAATATGGCTGAGTCAGATAGATATATGAATGATTCTGTGTGTACTAATAGTTTTAAAATGAGGAGAGGGGTACACCAAGGGTGCATTTCTGCCCCTTTTTTATTTACACTTTATATAAATGGGCTTGAACAGGTGCTAGGAGCAGCGAAGGTAGATTGCCTCCATATCGGCACTCAACCCCTTCTGGTACTTCTATATGCAGGTAACGCTGTATTGATGGCTAGTACAGCCAAGGGTTTGTAAAACCTCTTGAATGGTTTGGACATATTTGTGAGCAAGTTGGATCTGTCTGTTAATTTTACTAAATCTTTTATTATGGTGGTGGGTCCTTACACGGCAAGATCTAAAACATTCACCATGAGCAAACACATGCTGGCAAAGGTTAGGGTGTTTCCCTATCTTTGTGTGTTATTTGATTCCAACATGAGCTGGAAACCTTCAATCACAGCAAAGAAGGAGTAACTCACTAGGTCCATTGCAGCCATAGTTAGCTTTGCTACAAGAAAGGGGAATAGACCGCTCAAAGCATTAGTTAAGACCTACACCTCAGAGGAAAAAATTTTGAAATAAATTAATTTATTTCTGCAAGGAAATGCCTCTTTTTGCATGATCACTCCCAATGTTTTGGACTGATGCTGCTGGTTTTTCGACTCTCAGGGTGTACTAAGGCCTGCTAACCAGACCTCAGTGCCAGTGTTCTAACCCATTACAAAATGTATGTTGAATTGGCTACCCCTAATTAGCATAAGCTGACTTCCTTATAAGTCCCTAGTATGTGGTACCCCAGGTACACAGGTCATCAGTGTATGGTACCAAAGGTACCAGCACATCATCTCCCCAGGGCACTTTCTGCACATAAATATGGCACCCCTAGCACCCTAATCCTCAGATCACATCTGGAGCGGAGAAAGGACCGAAGAAGGACTGCCCTGCTGACCCCTAGACCTGGCAAGAGAGGCTGCACCAACAGCTGGACTGCACCTGCTTTTGGTCTAGCAAAGTAAGGACTATGGGGCACATTACGATGGCGCACCGCAATGGAATGCGGGACCGTCCTCAAGGGGTGCGGCGGTCCCGCCATCGGTATTAGGATGCCACCGCCACAGTGGCATCCTGTATTGTTCGCATTGTGGCGGGCGGTGCTGTCATCAGCACCCGCCGCAATGCGAAAAACACATGTTGTGCATTTGAATGCACAACGTGAAAGGCACCGTGCGGTGCCTGCCACCTTGTGCATTCAAATGTAGGCACCCCCCACCCCCCCCAAATCCTGGGGGCCCGCAACGGGCCCCCAGAAGCAAAGACCACATGCCTTTAAAGGCTGCTTTCCGCCAACAACCTAATATGGATGGCGGTGTCTTGCAGACACCGCCACCATATTAGGGTCCTTTACCGCCTGGTCCCCTGTGGGACCGGCGGAAAACCGGCGGACGGTCTTTCCGTCCGCCGGGTTCCCCCCGCCATCGTAATATGGCGGGGGGAAATGACATGCGGGCGGTGGGAAATGGCGGGCGGATCGCCACCGCCATACAGGCGGTGGCGATCCGCCCGTCATTGTAATGACCCCCTATGCTTGTGGTGCCTGGTTCGAGGAAAAGTCCCAGAACGAAGTTGTGACTTAAAGGGTCTGCTGACCCCCTGTTCCAGCACCAGGCCATAAAAGCTCAAGTAGTCCATTCTTGCTAGTTAGTAGCCACTCACAAGGAATCTCCAATGACCGTTGATGTGCAGACAAGACATCCATTGCAGACTCAAAGGTTGCACCTGTGTCTGCCGGACTTGAGAGAGACGTCATAGGGTGGACTGATTGCCAAGGACGGACACTAGCCCACGCAAAAAGATATAGCCATACCCGCTGTGTCTGGACCTGGGAAGTCCAGATGCAGCTGTACTTGTATCGGCCCAAAATGACTTTGAGGGACTTCGACTCCTGTGGCCAAAGTCGCCCCACCTTATCTGTGAACTGATGAATAACTCCAGGAAGACCACCATCGACCACACAGCACCCAGAGCATCTTTCAGCATGCTCAGCATCCAGAATCTCCAGCACCAGGACCACTCCATTGAAGTCTCTGGCGGTCTCGATGTGGAACTGGACGTAAAACTGCTTTGGTGACCAGGTAACTGTCCAAATACTCCTTATTGCTCCCCTGACCTTCTCCCTGTCCGAATTGGGTGCCCAACTCGAGCCGGAGTAGCCGAACAATACTCTTTCAATCTTTTTAAAAGTTTGTCAACTTTAGGGTTACCAATGCTTGTTTGCACTTTGGCCTAAAATATTGAGATTAAGGTTTTACTTAAAAATCTATACCTCCGGAAGCCTTTGGTGGATTTTACTCATCTTGGTGTCTAAAATTCATAAAAATATCATCTATTTGTATTAATTGATGTTGGATTTCCTTCGTGTTGTGTGACTTTATTATTTCATTGTTTGTGGCTTCTAAATGCTTTACATTACTTCCTTTGCTTAAGCCTTGCTGCTCAAAGCTGCAGCTACCCAGGGTTGAGCTAGAGGTTTTACAAATGAGCCTGACTGGGTCCAAGATCGTTTTATGAGTATATTGCACAGTAAGGTCACACAACCATTCCATAACCTACACCACAATCCTCACAATTTCGAATTCTTAAAAATATATTTAGTTTTAATTAAATGATGCAAAAATTCTATGTAATTGAAAAAATATTTTTCTTTTTATTTAAAATATTTTAATAACCTTTTTCTAGTTTAAAAATCAATATAACTTTAAATGAATTCTATACATACATTGTAATAATTTTTACTACATATTAAATCAATATAAGCATTTTACTTTAGGAGGTTTTTTGTACTTTAAAAAATAATTTAAATGTAAATGAATGAATTTAAATTAATTAAATATTAATTTAAAATTAAATTAATAGTGCAGCAGCATTTTGTTTATTTTTTCTACATTTAAAATTAATATATAAAATTATTTAATATTTAACATAAAAATATTTTAAAACTTTTTTACTTTTCCCTATACTTTACCATAGGGAGATCTCTGCCCTGCAGCGGAGATCGTAACCGAGGTGTGAAAGGTTACAAGTAGTAACCTTAAACTTGTAAATTAGCCCTCACCTCCTGGTTTCAGGGGTGGAGGCATATAAGTCTACACTTTTTAGTAACTTTATGCTCGCAATTAGTGACTAGCCAAAAGTAAAAAATTAACTACAATGTGTAAGAGTAAACTTACACATGTAGATTTACATATCTTTATTAATAGCCCCCTTTCTGTCTTTTTATCTGCATAGATGATGTGCTGTGATGCCTTTCACTGGTACAAATGTTAAAAGTGAAGGACTGAAAATATTTCTTGGCATTTAAATCTGTCAAGCAATTTGACACTAAGGGGTCGATTCCGATTCGGGCCGGAAATTTCTCCGACCGAGCCGGACCCGGAGAGATTTCCGACCGAATCGGACCCGTGCAGTCCGACCGAACGAGTACGATGCGTCCGTATGTTATCGGACACGAGTCGGTCGGACTCCCATTGAACTCAATGGGAGCCGGTCGTACAACGCGTACGCGGGCTCCCATTGCCTCAATGGGTGCGAGGCGGACAAGGGCGCCCCCTACAGCGAGTACGCCGCGAAGCGCTCGCGGCGTACACGCACAGGTAGGGGGGACCCATGGGTCCCCCTGTGTGCGCCTCGCACGGGTGCGCGTACAGGGGTCCGACACGGACCCCCAAAGTACGGCTCCGACAGCGAGTTCGAGTCGGACGGCGCGAGTCGGTCGGAGCGGTCGAGGTGCGCATCGTACTTACCCGGCCGGAAAACGTCTCCATTGCGCGGTGCGAATCGGGTCCGAGCGAGTCGGTCGGAGCGGTACGATCCGGGTACGAGTCGGTCGGAGCGGTCGGGTCGCCCGGACGAGTCGGTCGGCGAACTCGCATCGTACTCGCTCGGCCGGACCCGCGTACGGTTCGGTCGGGAAACAGGCTTTCGCATGGCTTTTTTCCCGACCGAATGGTATTGGGTGCGCCTCCGACCGAGATCGGAATCGGCCCCTAAGAGTCATAGGCGAGCCAAAATTGCATTCAACAATGAAAGCATGGCGATTTATTGTAATTCGATTAAACTCCTAAATTAAGAAATTGTCCTAGTCCCAATGTGACTTTATTTAATTTACCCAACTTCAGTATGCATTTGCTCCCGTCCCAAATGAAAGAGGAATTGAAAATGCAGAACACAGCTGAAAATCTGAGTGGAAGGCAGCTGCGGCCCATGCAGGTAAGAGCGTTGGGGCTGGGTGTGGGGGATTTCGACAGACGACGACAAGGGAAAATTAAATAAATAATTAATTTTCCCTTGTTGCCGTCTGTCAACCCTCCCACCCCCACATGGCCCCACCGCTCTTACCTGCACGGGCTGCAACTGTTGGAAGATGCCGCCATTGGGAGGCACAAGCCAAGGGAGTACACTGTTGAGGTTAGCATAGAAGGGACTAAAGGGCATAATATCTGTGAGGAGCTTGCTTACCTGTATGGCCACCTCGAAAACCCATAGTCGTGTGCTTCCTTGAGGAAACTGAAGTGTATCCTCAGTGATCTAACTGTAGAATACCTCAATACTTTATAGTAACATGGGCAGGCCAGCAGAGAGAAATGGCAGCTTGGCTGATATTTTAAAATTGGTAATATCAGCACAGGGGGCCATCTGTCATGGCTTAGCACAATGTACCTCTGTAAAGTACAAAACAATAGACAGTAACTCATATAGTGGGGAGACATGCCTCTTAGGTTAAGAAACTATGCGGACATGTCAGGAGAGGAAAGGACAGTACCACAAAGTATCGCATTAACAGTAATTCACATTAATCTCACAAGATGGTACATCTTGTCCTCATTAACACCACATGTCAGTAACACAAACTTTGCTTCTGACTCACTTCCATAAGCTTTAGCCTCTTTTCCCTCCTTTGCGCTTACTGCATTTACACCCAAAACTGAGCTGTATCCCTTGCTTACTTTTCCCTTGCACGTGCGAGCACTATGCCCTCTCTGATTGCACTTCCTGCATATTTGCCTGATCTCAGGATAAATTTGCCTATAGCAAAGTGCCAAATAAAACCGCACCAGAACACGCGATACCTTGCCCGTTTTCTTTGTCCGTCCCCTCTTTCTCCTTTGCCTTATTGGTGCCTTTACACGTGCCAACCCTACATGAGTTCAAAACCATACTCTGTTCTTACTTCCTGTACATTGCTATGGTCCATTTTGTTGTTAATATGTAACTGTTTGATACCCTGCAACATATATTTTACTTGTAATCTTTTTATTGAAAAGCATTTTTATAGATCATCATAGTGATCAAAACATGAGACTTGTTCAGGTATATTGACATTAATCTCATTGCAAGTAAGGATTCAGAGGAATACAAGCACTGTAATAAGTAGAAAAATGTTCAACAATATATTAACCTGCAACATATATTTAACCTGAAATGTCCACACCTCAGTCCAATGTGAGATGCTTAGCCAATAAAAGCTTTCCCTAAATAGTCTTATCATGAACCTTCTGTAGAAATTGATCTCTTAACATTTAATCGTGGAGTGAGCATTACAGGAGGCTGACAATGGCCTCAAAGCTGCTATATAGTCCTCGTCTATCTCTCCAGGTAACTGACCTCTACCCAGGACCGTGTGTCACGTCCCTTCATAACCTCATTTTTCTTTTTCTCATACTTAGCATCAAGCATTGTAATTGATCCATCATAGTCACCTGGCTCCGCCTCATCTTCTTCTAACAAGTAAGGTACATTTTTAAGACGTTCCCTTCCTTCTGCCCCCAATCAGTGTTTTAATACAACGAATTTCCGTTTGCCAGCATAAATGTCCCCTTATCAGCTCCATCTAAGCCTCTTTTTTCCACACCAAGACAGGTTGACCGGTAGGAATATGGGGAGGAGCCAATACTTCCATAATGGTAGATTCCCTAACTTATACCCAAACCATTGATTTTATAAATATAAGAAGTTTTTTATGTTCTGTTAGGCATATCACCATTGTTTGATGCACAAAGACGCCATTTTCATTTTACCAGAATGCACTTTCAACAAATTGTGAGGCAAGGCTTACGGTTCTGAACACCCACCACAACAAGGTCACTGTTTTTTCTCCTTTTTATGTTTGAATTTTAGCATGTGCTTTGGTGCAAGGATGCCTCACCCTCAGCATTGGCCTAGTGTTTGCAATGCATAAACATTCGTTTTCAAATATCTCTCTCTACACTTCTGTGCACATGCGGCTGCATACTCAGGTACTTTCTCATAAGGTTCCTTGGCAGATGCATCAGTCCATGCTCCAGACGTTTATGAAATACATTTCCACCTCCGGCAGTATGCTTGCCAAGAACAGTTTCGTTTGCCTGCCCTAAATGTGAGAAGCAACTTACCACCACAGACTCCTTTTTTTTTTTTTTTAGTCCTCATCTCACCAATAAGCTTATACGGGTCTTATGAAGCCGATATTTCAATCTGTGGGCCCTCCGGCTTACCGCGCTAGCTTAGGTCGCCTGACCAGTCCTGCTCGTTTTGGGACTTGGTGTAATCATAGGACAAACTATATTAATCTCAAATTACGTCCCCATCTCGTAAGAGGTAGCCAGATGTTTATCGAGCTATCCCCTTCTCCTTCATGATCCAAGCGAGCCATAGCAAATGCGGCTTTAAGCCATTCTTCACTTTTTGGGGAAGGGAGTCTTTCCACCTTTTACATATCTCTCGCCGTGCGAGTATAATCATATATAGAAGTAGCCCGCGCTGGATCTGCGGTGCAGTCTGACAGAATAGTCCATCGTCCCCAAAGAGGACTAGTGACAAATTTACATCAATGTTAGCTTTGAAAATGTCTTGTAAAATGTCACCGATCCCCTTCCAAAAATTCTTTAATTCAGGACACTCAAAGAAGATATGAAGGTCATTAGCAGTTGGCAACAAACATCTAGGGCATTTTGGTGCTGGGGACGGGGCAAACTTAGCTATCTTGGCTGGGGTATAATAAAGCCTATGTATGACAAAAAAGTGGTTCTTCTTTAAGCTTGCAGGTTTAATAAATGTATATAGTACTTTCAGTGATGGCTCAAACAGGGCGTCTATACATGGTTGTAGAGGGGTTTGATTCCAAACTAGGGTAGGGGATGGGATCTCCTGATCTTCCGCTTCTAAGAAATAATTATACCACACTGATATCTCCTTCTTTATTGGGTGCGTGGAGTGGCACAAACTCTCTATATCCCAATTCCCTCTTGTTTCGCCTTTTTCTGCATCAAACCAGGATACCAGTTGTAAGTATTTAAATCTGGAGAACCCTGCACCAATCCTAGCCCTCAATAGTTCCCATGAATGTATCCCCCCTGGATCCAGCAGGTCAGACCAGATGTTTATGCCCGCACTCTTAATGGGTACCGCGAGGCTATCTCTAAGACAACAGGGAGTTCCAGGGGAGCCCCAAATAGGTGCTAGATCGGAATAGTATCCTATCCCCCATCTAATTCTGACTTTGTACCATATTTCCAAAGCTGCCTTGAGGACCTTCAGACGTACTCTCTTGAAGTATTTTGGGGCCCCGAACTTATATAAAAACGCCTCACCTCCTCCTCCTCCCTCCATTCTTACCATTTCTCCCAACAGCATTCCCCACGCCGACTCATCCGGTTTCCCTAACAGCATCCGAACTTCCTTAAATTGAAATGCTGCTGCGTACCAGTTTATATCAGGAAGAGCCAGCCCCCCTTTTTTAATCTACGTCTCAATTTCTTCCATGACATCCTCACACCCTTGTCTCCCCAGATGAAACTCCCGATCTTACTCTGCACCTTACTGATGCACTTATATGGGAAGACCAAGGGTATTGTGGAGAACAAATACGAAAGCTTGGGAAGAATAACCATCTTTACTAAATTAACTTTCCCGTAAATAGTTAAGGGGAGGTTCCTCCATCTAGCAAAGAGGCGGTCTATTTCTTTGGTTATTCTGTTCAGATTAATCTGGGGAATTTTTTCCAAATCTTTAACAATGATGATACCTAAGTATCTTAACTCGTTGCTAGTTGTGCCTTTCCATTGATCTAAATTCCAGCACATCACCTCAGTCTTTGATGTATTTACTAGATAACCTGACAGGGTCCCAAACCTCTCCAAAAGCTCCTCCACCCGGGGAATAACCACCTCAGGATCGTTGGTGTACAGTATTAAGTAATCAGCATACAACGCTAACTTACAGCTATAATGCTGAGACTTAAAGGGATAGATCGAATCGTCTAATCTAATAGCTTGAGCTAACGGTTCAATATAAATGTTAAACAGGAGAGGCGAAATCGGGCAACCCTGCCGGGTCCCCCTCTGGATGTTAAAACTAGGGGTCAGAAGACCGTTCAACAGAATCCGGGCAGAGGCTCCCTGATAACAGTGTCTCAGGGTTTGAGTAAAAATCGGGCCGAATCCCATTACGTCTAGTACTTCCCAAAGGTACACCCAGCAAACCCTATCAAAGGCCTTGGCCGCATCCAAGGCAACTATGGCCAAAGGATCAGATCTTTCAATGGCCAAGTCGATATTTCCTATTAATAATTGAGTCTGTCTCTGGATGTATCTTCCAGGGACAAAGCCCTTCTGATCAGTATGGATCAAGCCTGGAATCAATTTCGTCAATCTCCCCGCTAAAATGCCCATAAAGATCTTGTAATCGGCGTTCAGCAGGGAGATTGGACGATATGAATCGGCCTTTAACGGATCCTTGCCTGGTTTTAGAATCAGGACAATTGTAGCCTCCTTCCAAGACTCCGGGACGTTACCTGTGGGGCAGTACACTGAATTAAAAATGGTACCTAGTACCGGGGACAACTCCTCTACTAACAGTTTGTACACTTCATTCGGAAGCGAGTCCATACCTGCAGCCTTTTTATTCCTACATTTTTTGATTTGCTCAGTTATCTCCTCTACTGTAATGGGGGCCTCTAAATTTTTACGACTCTCCTCTGACAAAGAAGGCAAAGATTTAGTCCTCAACCATGTTTGTATAATATTTGGAGATGGAGCTAAATCCTCTTTATAGAGATCCGAAAAGAGAGACAGCAAACATGTTTGCATGTCTTCAAAGCTCCTCGATTTCTCCCTTTGCTGTTAACTATCAGTTCGGTAATATTATTCTTAGATCGATTAGTTCTTGCTTTCCAGGCCAGTAGGGCACCTGCTTTCTCCCCATATTCAAAATTTTGCATATTCTTAGTATGCCATTGTGCCCTGCATTTTATATCTAATTTCCCCCTGTAATCCTGTCTTGCATCTTCTAGGTCACTCATAACTTGTCGCAAATGCCCTTGGTCCCCATGACTTAATCTGTTCCTCTCACTCTCTAACTTGGCTATTTTTTCCTCAATTAGTTTTAGGGCCCTAGCCTCAGCTCTATTCTTAGAACATATAAGACCATGGAACCTCCCTCTCAAATTTGCCTTATAGGCATCCCAAATAAAATCCATTGTTGTGGAGCCCATGTTCAAAGAGAAAAATTCTAACGTGGACTGCTTTACGGCCTGAATAATTTCGGGATTTTGAAGCATTGCCCTATTGAGCGTCCATCTTGTCTGCATCGAGCGCCCTTTACTTTGAAGTGAAAACTGCACTGGGGCATGATCTGAAAGATGGCTTGGCAAAACTGAAATTCCCTCCAGGCCACCCAGAGTGGATCTATCCATCAATATATAGTCGATTCTGGAGGAGTGACGGTGCTTTTTGCTGTAATACATATATCCCTGTAGATCTCCCTTCTTTGCCCTCCACGCATCCACTAAGTCCAAGTCGTGTAACATGTTTACCAGTGCACGACGTACCCTAGGGGCCCCGACATGATAACTCACGTTGGACCTATCTTTTGAAGGGTCCAAGAGAACATTGAAGTCTCCACCTATTATAATAGGAGGGGTTTCCATTATCAGTTTTGATTGCAACTTGCAGATGTATGTTGGATCGTCTACATTCGGGCCATAAAACGAAGCACAGACTAAATCTGAGTTTTCCAAAGCCAATTGTACGACCAACCACCTCCCAGTGTGATCCGACTGCGAATTTTTTATAGAACAGGGGGCTCCATGTTTAATCAAGATTGCTACACCCCTACTGTGGATAGTTTGCTGCGATGCGGAGTAGCATTTTATCCAGGGCACTCCCGAAAAACAGACCGACTTTCCAAAAAGCTCAAATGCGTCTCCTGCAGAATACACACCTGAGCCGAGGAAAGTTCTAAATATTTTAAAATCAGCCTTTGCCTACGGGGACATCTTAACCCATTAACATTCCAGGAGGTAAAAATGATCCTGCTGTCCCTTGGCCACCACAGACTCCTTATCTGGTTCAGAGCTTGCCACAATCCCCACAGTGCACAGCAGCCTGAGGTCATCCCACCTTCAGGTCTCTTGGAATAACGTTCACACTTCAATGAGTTGGGGCTCTGTGCAAACCTGGGAGTGGGCAAGAGTTTACATTTCCCATTTGTAGCAAGACCAGCCAGCACTGTCAAACCTAAAACCCTTCACCCAGCTTCCTCTCAAAAGTCTACATGGTCATATAATGGCTCCTAACAGATTCTGCACTGACCTAAGATTTCATTGCTAATCAGCTTACAAGATACCATGTGTCCCAAGAAATATATAATACAGAATTTGCTTCTATCCTGTGCTTCTTTGTTGAAGGTACTTCATGAACATTAAACTACATTCTTTCATTTGCAACACAGTCCATTATGCCCTCCAAAAATGGAAGACACATTGCATTTTAATTTGTACAGAAGACTTTGCAGTGGTGTATCCTTTCCCTACCTAAAAGTCAATTCCAATTTTAAAGTGTCTTCCACAAAAGAAGTACCACGTTTAGAAAGTGTACATCCGAAAAATCTCTTACACATATACAATAAGCTCTTTGATGACTGTGTTTCGACTGCCCCATGCAATCTCCAAAGTTCAGCTAGTGTACACCATTTAGATTTGGCCAACCTCACCACATATTATAACTTGTTTGACCGCTACATTTTGCCATTACTCCTCCAATGATCCGATATATTCCGGAAAACAACGACACGTACCCCAAAGCATGCAAAAGGTCATGAAATAAAAAGACCCCAGAAGCTGAAACAGGTATCATTTTAATGACCATGAACAAACTAAGAAGAATTTTTGACCCCAAAACATTTGTAGGTGTCCGCAATCTCTTAATGAAAGCAAATATCTACAACTTGGATCCACTTAAAGTAACAAACAACCCACCAGTCCTACAGTTGCAAAGAAGACACTCACACATACAGTTTCTAAAATTAAATTAATTTAATCTTCAGCAAGTTCCACACTCTGCACACACAACTAAAAACACGGAAAAAAATGATCATTATAGATCTTGACTGCTGAATGTCCTGTAATTGACCCCAAACCACTTATTGTAAACACTCTTTAACACTCTTTCTGGCGTTTTGTGATCACGTGAAGCCTCTAATTTAATCTTCCCTTCACACATCAATTGGATGTTTTTAACAAAATCAATCTCATTAGGGATAAAGTTGACTTCTGCCTGAAACCTATGTTTACAACCAAGCTGCAGTAATAAACATGATAAAGGTCTTATTTAACAAGCTGTGCATTTTGGAAAATGATGACATTTCTTTACACATTCTTCTTGTCCTTTTCACAACTTTCAACATTCTCATTCATCACGGAAGGGTAGTCAGAACTTGGGATTATTGAATGGGCTATTGAGATAAACTCTTTACTGATTTTGTTCCTTCTTGGGCAATACAAAACAATTGATCACAATCAGACACTGTAGGAAAGTAGGATCTGCTTCTTATGGTTACCCCCACTTTTTTTCTTTTTGCACCCACTGTTTTGACTAGTCTGGCTGGGATCCTGCTATCCAGGACCCCAGCCTATCTGCTTTCTCCCTTAAATTGATATGTATGTACTTTGGTACAACTCCAGATTGGATACTGGGGTACCCTTATCAGTCCCTAGTATATGGTACACAGGTACCCAGGGCATAGGTACCCCAGAGGCCTCCCATGGGCTGAAGCATGTATTATGCCACCCCTGAGAGGTCATGCAATATGGAACCCTAGGTCTGCTACTGCAGCCTGTGTAAGCTGGTGCTTGCACCACTTACGAGAGATATAGGTTCACTATATCTATATATATCACTACACTTAAAACCTTATAAGTCACCCCTATAGCAGGCCTTAACAATCCTGAAGGCAGGGTGCTGGGTTTTACGTGAGAGGGTGCTCCTGCATGAGCAGGGCCCCTCTGCAGTCTTCGGAGACCATTCTCCCGGGCTGTACGTGATACTACCAGACATATAGGTAGAGGTGCATTACAACCTCGCTGTAGATGCTATCTCGAAAACGACTGCAACGAAGTATGTCGTGTTTGGTGTCAAACACCTTGGAATCATACCTCCACACCAGTAACTGGTGTGGGGGTATGATTCCTCCCCTCAGAACCGAGGTTCTGGGGGTACCTAAGTCTACCTGTGCCAACTTTCTCGAGCCTTACAGCACAAAATGGATGCTGCCAGCCACAGACACGAGTCTGCCCTCCTGCTGCTGAGCCAAGCTCGAGCAGGGGAAGGCAGCACAATAGGCATCCTGTCACAGGGAGGTTTGACCACCTCCCAGACAGGATTTAGTGTATTGGGGCTGGGTGGGTGCACTGTTACAGTGCCAGAAAGTCTGCACGATGGGCACACTTGGTGTCCCTGTGCATAGTCCAGTTCAAACCAGTTCTAGGAGCCATTTGCTCCTGCTCTGGCGCGAAACTGGACAAAGGACATGGGTGTAGCCACCCCTCTGTCCTGTCCCTCCCCTAGGAGGGTCCCTAGAATCTGTCCAACCCTTTCCCGTGGGTATAAAATGGGTTACCTGGCTACAGGACATTAGATTTTACATGGACAAGATTCTGCAAGAAGATACCACTACACTTCGACCGTCTGGACATGCTGGACTTCGCTGGACCTCCCTTGGGCTCAACTTCGTCTTCCCTTGCCGTCCCCAGTCTCGCCACTGTCCGTGATCCATACAGGCTCCGTGCTGGACCCTGTGGACCTCCAAGACTACAGAAGAATCTCCCTTGGAGTGAAGGAGTCACTCCCCTGCAAATGCAGGCACCGTAACGCATCTGACTGGTTTGCTGATCCTGAGCTCCTGCGGACTCCGAAGGCTCCAGCAACACAGGAGGTGGGTTTCTGAAAGTCTCCGAGGTTGAGCTGCCCTCTCACTAAGTTTGAGGCGGATATACCTCATGGGGACCGTCTACCCGTACCCCTGTGCACCGTGTGTATTTGCAGCTGCACATGCTTTTTGTCGTGCAACAATTCTGTGCATTGGGCCATTTGTAGCCCTGATCCCAGTGCATATTTTCTGAGAAGGACTCTGGCATCCTTGCACTCTGTGCCCTGCTCGCTGGTATCCTGTGAAACCGCCTGAGGTCCCCTCGCGACTCCTGTGCCTTCGGCCTGTGGGTCCACTTGAGGGTCAACTTTGCTTTATTTGGGCTCCCCTGGTTGCTCCAGGCCTGCCCTGACTCCCCTTGCTGTGGTGAGTCTCCTGGTCCATGCTGGGCTAGATCGACAATGAATTTGACCATCTACGTTGTTTGCCACTGCCAAGGCTTGATTGGTGCTCCCGCCGGACACCGACCCCTCAGCACTCGATATCCCTTATGGGACAGCTCGCCTCTGGCTCCTGGTCATCCTAGACATCTCCGGGTCCTCGCAGCTGAAGAGTCAAGATCACCGTCAACACACCTGAAGCACGCAACATCGGTGGGCATTCATCTACTGAGCCCCTGGTCACTCCAAAGTGACCCAGACTCTGTCCCCTCTGCTTCCAGGTTCTTCTCATCTAGAATCCACATTTGGATTCCACCGGACACTTTTCTTTCTTCCAGCAGCAGCATTTCTTTGTCGACATCCATAGAGAACGACGAGGGTTTCCGACGCCACTTCGCACCTATGCACCCGGCTCCTCTGGGATAGGTAACTCTGGTACAAAGGTATCCAAGGGTGGGGTGGCTCTCCAAACTCTTAAATTCCAAGGATTGTCTTCGTAATCTGCTGGGAAGGGTCCTTAATCTCTGATTTTCCAACTGCGACTTTCCCATTGAATTGTACGGAGCACGCGGTCGTGTTCCCACACTGCACCCGTCCTCCATGGGGTCCCTACTCACTCACCTTGGGTGGTTCCTTGGGGTCACAGCGATTCTACACCTTCTAGACTAGGTCTAGTCCTGAGTCGTGGTTCTTATACCACTTATTTAGTATATGATTTGGTCTCCCCCGGGAGCCCACTGTGTATTGTGCTACTTACGTTTGATTCTTTGCAACTGTGTTATTTGATTTATGTTCTATCCTCGTGTAGAGGATACTAGAGAGTGTTATATATAATAAATACATATTTTTATAACTACTGTGTGATTTCTCTTTCATTTAACCAATACTATAAGGTTGCATTCTGGTAAAACAAGGTGCTTAACATTCCTTCAAGACTTAGCCTGAAGGCTGCTCTCCATAGCTACCACTAGGATAGCTTTCAATAAAGGTTATCTTTGACCTAATCACCATAAGGGTTGTTTGGACTGGTACAAGGTGCCCACTTTAATAGACAGCATATACCAGGCCAACTTCTCACATTGGTGTGCAGCGGTTGGGATTCAAGCCTGCATTGTTTTACCAGATAAATCTTTTGCATTGATTAACTGAAAAACCACTAGTATCTAGGAACATATAATACTAGCTTAAGAAAGTAAGTTCTACTGAACTTGGGGTTGGGTAAGTCAAGGGTCTAGCACACCCTTTCTCCAACCTAAGAGAGTTTAGTTCCCACTAGGTTAGGTAGATGCCTACACCGCACCTCACTTAGTATGTCTTCTAATGGGAATGCCACTGGTGGCCTCCTGCCTACTAAATATGATACCTTTGCATTCACTGAATTAAAAGCTATGTGTGTATCTAGGAAGCTGAAGACAGGAAGAAATGCCAACACTCAACGTCTCATTGATGCATTACTGCTAGATGACATTAGGAAGACTCCTTGGTCAGATGAGCAGGATAGAGTGGGTGGTACAGGGGAAGAAGATAGGTCAGGAGGGGACACCTTCTATGACCTAGAGTCTACCCCTGGACAGGAGGATCAAAATGATCCACCCCTGAACAACTCAGATCCACAGGAGGAGAAGAAGAAGAGGGTCAAGAGGACCATCACTTTATTCCTCCAGGGAGAGTGCAGAGTTTACCAAGGAGATCTAGGTCTCCCTCTACTGAGTCAGATCATTCTAGACATTCTATAGGGACCTCTGCTTCTAGCAAGAGGGACAACTCTTATGACAGGGAGTGCCAATTACTAGAGCTTGAGAAAGCTAAGTTTAGGCTGAGGCAACAGCAATTGGCCCTGGATAAAGAGTCCCTAGAAGTCCAGAAGGCTAGAAAGAAGTTGGGTCTAGAGTCCCATGGTGGCAGCTATAGTGTCCCTAAGGTTAGGGAACACACCTTTGTTCATAGGAACCTGAGCAAGATTGTCCCTCCCTTCCATGTAGGGGATGACATCCAGAAATGGATAACTGCTTTGGAGAGGGCCTGTAAAGTTCAGAAGGTCCCTCAAGAGCAGTGGGCAGCTATCTTGTGGCTCTCCTTTGCTGACAAAGGTAGAGATAAGCTCCTTGCTGTTAGAGAAGAGGATGCTGATAATTATTCAGTCCTGAAGAGTGCTCTCATTGAAGGGTTTGGCTTAACCACTGAACAGTGCAGGATTAAGTTCAGAGACACCCAGAAGAGACAGACTCAGGACTGGGTAGGCTTTGTTGATTGTGCCATTAAGGCTCTGGTAGGCTGGTTACTTGGTAGGAAGGTGAATGATTTTAAAGGATTGTATAACTTGATTATGAGGGAGCAGATCCTTAATAATTGCCAAAACCAGTTGTTGCATCAGTACCTGGTTGACTCTGATCTGACTTCTCCCCAAGAATTCGGAAAGAAGGCAGATAAGTGGGTCAGAACCAGGGTGAAGCAGAAAACTCAGACCAATGGTGGTGACCAGAAGAAACCAGACTCTATGAACTCAGATAAGGGTGGGGACAAAAATAAAGATCAAAAGTCTTCATCAGGGTCCCAAAAACTTGCATCTGGGGGGGAGTCACAATCCAACAAGGGAAAAGGCAAAAGGAAACCTTGGTGTCATATCTGTAAAGAGAAGACCCATTGGACAAAAGATGCCAATTGTCCAAGGGCCAAGGATTCTACTCCTACCACTAAGGCAACTGCTCCCCCTAGCACAGTTTCAAGTGGTGGTACACAGAACAAGGGAATAGTGGGGTTAACCTTGGGCTCTGAGGTGGGTTCTGGCCTAGTCAGAACTCCAGCTCAGGCTGTTCTAGTCTGTGATGGAGGCATGGATATTGCCTCCTTATTTGTTAGTCCCAGTAACCTGGGCAAATACAGACAACAGCCTATAAATGGTAAGGATGCCATGGCATACAGGGACACAGGTGCAAGTGTCACAATGGTGACAAAAGATCTTGCGGACCCTGACCAGATCATACTTGGTGAGATGTACCCAGCGACCAATGCTAGCAATGTCAGGACAGACCATTCCTTGGCAGTTGTTAATTTCACCTGGGGAGGGGTAACTGGCCCTAAGAAGGTTGTGGCAAGTTCAGACCTCCCTGTGGAATGCTTGTTGGGCAATGATTTGGAGACTTCAGCCTGGGCTGAAGTGGAACTCAGGACTCATGCAGCAATGTTGGGCATCACTGCAGATGTGTTTGCTGTGACCAGGTCACAGGCCAAACAGAGAGCCACTGAGCAGGCCCTGGATCCTGAAAAGATGGACCAGGTGCCTTCCAAGAAGAAGAGCAGGAGGGGTAAGGCTGAGTCTTTCCCCCCAGGCCCAGAGTGAGGGTCAGTATTTTGAGGAAGATGACTCCAGTCCTATAGAAGGAACTGTCTCAGATGGACTTGAACCTGATCAGGTTGAGTTTTTGGGGACAGGGGGACCTTCTAGGGCAGATCTGAGCCAGGAGCAGCAAACCTGCCCCTCTCTTGAACCCCTCAGACAGCAAGCTGCTGCTGAGGCTGCAGGGAATGTCAGTGGGTCCCACAGCATCTATTGGGATGAGGGACTTCTATATTCAGAGGGTAGAGACCCCAAGCCTGGTGCCACCAGGAGGTTGGTTATACCTCTGAAGTTTAGGGGCTTCCTACTCACCCTAGCACATGACATTCCCCTAGCAGGACGCTTAGGCCAAAGCAAGACTTGGGACAGGCTTGTCCCTCACTTTCACTGGCCTCATATGTCAGAGGACACAACGGAGTTTTGTCGCTCCTGTATCACTTGCCAAGCCAGTGGTAAGGGAGGTGGTACTACAAAGGCCCCCCTGATACCACTAGCTGTGGTGGGGGTTCCCTTTGAGAGGGTTGGGATTGACATAATTGGTCCCATGAACCCTCCAACAGCATCTGGACATTCTTACATCCTGGTGGTGGTGGACCATGCTACCAGGTATCCAGAGGCTATTCCCCTTAGGACCACCACAGCACCTGTGGTGGCAAGGGCCCTCCTGGGGATTTTCTCCAGGGTGGGTTTTCCTAAGGAGGTCTTAACAGACAGAGATACAAACTTTATGTCTGGTTACATAACTGCAATGTGGAAAGAGTGTGGTGTAAACTACAAGTTTACCACACCCTATCATCCTCAATGCAATGGGTTGGTTGAAAGGTTCAACAAAACCCTAAAGGGCATGATAATGGGGCTCCCAGAAAAGCTCAGGCGAAAATGGGATGTTCTGTTACCCTGCCTTCTCTTTGCCTACAGAGAGGTGCCACAGAAGGGGGTTGGCTACAGCCCTTTTGAACTTTTGTTTGGTCACCCAGTTAGGGGTCCACTGTGTTTGGTGAAGGAGGGATGGGAGTTACCTCTCAAACCTCCTAAACAGGATATTGTGGACTATGTACTTGGTCTCCGCTCCAGGATGGCTGAGTATATGAAGAAGGCATCCAAAAACCTTGAGGCTAGTCAGGAATTGCAAAAGGCCTGTCATGACCAAAAGGCTGTCTTGACTGTTTACCAGCCAGGACAGAAGGTGTGGGTGCTGGAGCCTGTGGCCCCAGCTGCTCTCCAAGACTGGTGGAGTAGACCCCACACCATACTTGAGCAAAAGGGAGAGGTCACTTACTTGGTGGACCTTGGAACTCCCAGGAGCCCCCACAGGGTGCTCCATGTGAACAGACTCAAGCCTTATGATGACAGGGCAGACATGGGCTTGCTCATGGCTACTGATGAGGGACAGGAGGAAGAGAGTGACCCACTCCCTGACCTCCTCTCACACAACCCTGATGATGGCTCAGTAGATGTTGTAGCTTTGGCAAGCAGCCTCACTGAGCAGCAACAGTCTGATTGCAGGAAGGTCCTCAATCAGTTTAGGCACATGTTCTCACTGACTCCAAGTCAGACCACCTGGTGTACCCATGAAGTGGATACAGGTGAAAACCTACCTGTGAAGAACAAAATTTACAGGCAACCTGACCATGTCAGGGACTGCATCAGGACTAAGGTCCAGAAGATGCTGGAATTGGGAGTCATTGAGCCCTCAACTAGTCCTTGGGCTAGTCCAGTGGTCTTGGCACCTAAACCTCACACCAAAGATGGTAAGAGAGAGATGAGGTTTTGTGTTGACTACAGAGGACTCAATGCAGTCACTAGGACTGATGCTCATCCTATTCAAAGGGCAGATGAACTCATAGATACTTTGGCCTCAGTCAAGTTCCTGAGTACTTTTGACCTTACAGCTGGCTACTGGCAAATCAGACTAGCTGAGGATGCCAAGCCAAAAACAGCATTTTCAACCCCTAGTGGGCATTACCAATTTGTGGTGATGCCTTTTGGCTTGAAGAATGCACCTGCCACATTTCAAAGGTTGGTGAATAAAGTGCTCACAGGCCTGGAAGACTACAGTGCAGTTTATTTAGATGATATTGCTGTCTTTAGTTCCACCTGGGAGGATCACCTGGTCCACCTGAGAAATGTTTTGGAGGCCTTGCAAAAGGCAGGCCTCACTATCAAGGCTACTAAGTGCCAGATAGGGCAGAGTCAGATTGTGTACCTGGGCCACCTTGTGGGTGGAGGCCAGGTTCAACCATTGCAGAGCAAAATCCAGACCATCATGGAATGGGTTGCTCCAACTACCCAGACTCAGGTCAGAGCTTTCTTGGGCCTGACTGGGTACTACAGAAGATTTGTAAAGGATTATGGGTCCATATTGACTCCCTTGAATGATCTTACATCAAAGAGAATGCCCAAGAAAGTTCAGTGGACAGTTAGCTGTCAAAAGGCATTTGATGACCTCAAGCAGGCTATGTGCACTGTCCCATTCTGCAGAGTCCTGACTATTCCAAACAATTCATTGTTCAAAATGATGCATCTGAGTTGGGGGTAGGGGCTGTGTAATCACAATTGAATGCAGAGGGTCAGGATCAGCCAGTAGCTTTTATTAGCAGAAGGCTGACCCCCAGAGAGAAACGTTGGTCAGCTATTGAGAGGGAAGCCTTTGCGGTGGTTTGGGCTCTGAAGAAGTTGAGGCCATACTTGTTTGGAACTCACTTCATTGTTCAGACTGACCACAAGCCCCTCTTGCGGCTAAAACAGATGAAGGGTGAAAACCCCAAACTTTTGAGGTGGTCCATTTCCCTACAGGGGATGGACTATATAGTCGAACATAGACCTGGGAGTAACCATGCCAATGCAGATGGACTCTCCAGATATTTCCACTTAGAACATGAAGACTCAACTGGGCAAGGTTAGTCTCATCTCCTTTCGTTTGGGGGGTTGTGTAGGAAAGTAGGATCTGCTTCTTATGGTTACCCCCACTTTTTGCTTTTTGCACCCACTGTTTTGGCTTGTCTGGCTGGGATCCTGCTATCCAGGACCCCAGCCTATCTGCTTTCTCCCTTAAATTGATATGTATGTACTTTGGTACAACTCCAGATTGGATACTGGGGTACCCTTATCAGTCCCTAGTATATGGTACACAGGTACCCAGGGCATAGGTACCCCAGAGGCCTCCCATGGGCTGAAGCATGTATTATGCCACCCCTGAGAGGTCATGCAAAATGGAACCCTAGGTCTGCTACTGCAGCCTGTGTAAGCTGGTGCTTGCACCACTTACGAGAGATATAGGTTCACTATATCTATATATATCACTACACTTAAAACCTTATAAGTCACCCCTATAGCAAGCCTTAACAATCCTGAAGGCAGGGTGCTGGGTTTTATGTGAGAGGGTGCTCCTGCATGAGCAGGGCCCCTCTGCAGTCTTCGGAGACCATTCTCCCGGGCTGTACGTGATACTACCAGACATATAGGTAGAAGTGCATTATAACCTCGCGGTAAATGCTATCTCGAAAATGACTGCAACGAAGTATGTCGTGTTTGGTGTCAAACACCTTGGAATCATACCTCCACACCAGTAACTGGTGTGGGAGGTATGATTCCTCCCCTCAGAACTGAGGTTCTGGGGCTACCTAAGTCTACCGGTGCCAACTTTCTCGAGCCTTACAGCACAAAATGGATGCTGCCAGCCACAGACACGAGTCTGCCCTCCTGCTGCTGAGCCAAGCTCGAGGAGGGGAAGGCAGCGCAATAGGCATCCTGTCACAGGGAGGTGTGACCACCTCCCAGACAGGATTTAGTGTATTGGGGCTGGGTGGGTGCACTGTTACAGTGCCAGAAAGTCTGCACGAGGGGCACACTTGGTGTCCCTGTGCATAGTCCAGTTCAAACCAGTTCTAGGAGCCATTTGGTTCTGCTCTGGCGCGAAACGGGACAAAGGACAAGGGTGTAGCCACCCCTCTGTCCTGTCCCTCCACTAGGAGGGTCCCTAGAATCTGTCCAACCCTTTCCCGTGGGTATAAAATGGGTTACCTGGCTACAGGACATTAGATTTTACGTGGACAAGATTCTGCAAGAAGATACCACTACACTTCGACCGTCTGGACACGCTGGACTTCGCTGGACCTCCCTTGGGCTCGACTTTGTCTTCCCTTGCTGTCCCCAGTCTCGCCCCTGTCCGTGATCCATACAGGCTCCGTGCTGGACCCTGTGGACCTCCAAGACTACAGAAGAATCTCCCTTGGAGTGAAGGAGTCACTCCCCTGCAAACGCAGGCACTGTAACGGATCTGACCAGTTTGCTGATCCTGAGCTCCTGTGTACTCCAAAGGCTCCAGCAACACAGGAGGTGGGTTTCTGAAGGTCTCCAAGGTTGAGCTGCCCTCTCACTAAGTTTGAGGTGGAAATCCCTTGTGGGGCCCGTATACCCGTACCCCTGTGCACTGTGTGTATTTGCAGCTGCACATGCTTGTTGTCATGCAACAATTCCATGCATTGGGCCATTTGTAGCCCTGACTCCAGCGCATCTTTTCTGAGAAGCACTCCGGCATCCTCATACTCTGTGCCTTGCTAGCTGGTTTCCTGTGAAACCGCCTGAGGTGCCCTCGCGACTCCTGTGCCTTTGGCCTGTGGGTCCACTTGAGGGTCAACTTTGCTTTATTTGGGCTCCCCTGGTTGCTCCAGGCCTGCCCTGACTCCCCTTGCTGTGGTGAGTCTCCTGGTCCTTGCTGGGCCAGATCGACACCGAATTTGACCATCTATGTTGTTTGCCGCTACCAAGGCTTGATTGGTGCTCCCGCCAAACACCAACCCCTCAGCACTCGACATCCCTCGTGGGACAGCTTGCGTCTGGCTCCTGGTTGTCCTAGACATCTCCGGGTCCTCGCAGCTGAAGAGTCAAGATCACCATCAACACACCTGAAGCACCCGACATCGGTGGGCATTGGTCTACTGAGCCCCTGGTCACTCCAAAGTGACCCAGATTCTGTCCCCTCTGCTTTCAGGTTCTTCTCATCTAGGATCCACGCTTGGATTCCACCGAACACTTTTCTTTCTTCCAGCAGCAGCATTTGTTTGTCGACATCCATAGAGAACGACAAGGGTTTCCGATGCCACTTCGCACCTATGCACCCGGCTCCTCTGGGATAGGTAACTCTGGTACAAAGGTATCCACGGGTGGGGGGCTCTCCAAACTCTTAAGTTCCAAGGGTTGTCTTCGTAATCTGCTGGGAAGGGTCCTTAATCTCTGATTTTCCAACCGCGACTTTCCCATTGAATTGTACGGAGCACGCGGTCGTGTTCCCACACTGCACCCATCCTCCGTGGGGTCCCTACTCACTCACCTTGGGTGGTTCCTTCGGGTCCCAGCGATTCTACACCTTCTAGACTAGGTCTAGTCCCGAGTCGTGGTTCTTATCCCACTTATTTAGTATATGGTTTGGTCTCCCCCGGGAGCCCACTGTGTATTGTGCTACTTACGTTTGATTCTTTGCAACTGTGTTATTTGATTTGTGTTCTATCCTCGTGTAGAGGATACTAGAGAGTGTTATATATAATAAATACATATTTTTATAACTACTGTGTTGTTTCCCTTTCATCTAATCAACACTATAAGGTTGCATTCTGGTAAAACAAGGTGCTTAACATTCCTTCAAGACTTAGCCTGAAGGCTGCTCTCCATAGCTACCACTAGGATGGCTTTCAATAAAGGTTATCTTTGACCTAATCACCATAAGGGTTGTTTGGACTGGTACAAGGTGCCCACTTTAATTAGTGGACAGCATATACCAGGCCAACTTCTCACAGATACTTTTGCGTAGCATCTGTTAAACCACACATTGTTTCCACCAAAGAACCAAATTAGCCATAATGCAGTTAATTTCGCACATGAAACTAATGAGACCTGTGACAGAGGAGTCAGATATTGTAATTTACCAGCATCTGGATGACACTGACCTATATCTTCAAACATCATCAACAAGGACATCCCATCCTTCGATCATACCTGTCAAAACCACTGCATGGGATATCTAGCAACTTAAGTGTGCTGAACCACCACAAATATTAATTTCTTCTATTGCTACTTAAAAGTACAGCATGTTTAATCTAGTGTGGCTAAATTAACTTCACATGGCGGATTTTTTCCCTTCCCTGTCCATTCAGCTCAAACCACTGAGCTTCCCTGAACCCAATGAGGGTTTTATTTCGCTCACCAATCACACAGTCACATAAGCAAAGTATTTACTTCAGGTACTCGCAAGATTCAAACACTTGCTTATTTACTATATTCCAAGTATTTTTGCTCAGAGATCCAAGCAGTGGTCATCTCATGCTTTGACTACACAGTGCTCATTAACCTTCCTCAATCTTCTCTGGCCCCTTCGAAAGTTATTTGCCACTTGACTGCATGACTCATCCTAAGAGCAAGAACTTTGACAACCTGATTCCAGTTTGTGAGAAATTGGGTTGTTGTTTGAGGGGGGTGGGAGCCCTTTTCAAGCAACAGCTACAATCCCTGTCAGGGTAAACCACAAAAGTCACTAAATTAATCTGTGCTGGACCCTCTGGTAGCTTGGCACAAAAGCAGCCAGGCTTAACTTAGAGGCAATGTGTAAAGTATTTATGCAGCACACAAACAGAAATAAAGTGAAAACACAACACAAGAAAAAATCCTACCTAAATCTAGATAAATAGAGTAAAATGCACTACATTACTTAACAACAAAACAACAAAAATCCAATCAGTAGAACCAGAGATATACAATTTTAAAGATTTATGGTAATTATAGCACCTAAAAGCACAAAGTGAAATTCGCAGTTATCTGGTTATGCGAGACCAGGTGAAAGTCACATGGTCAGGCCGACCGTGATGGAGCGCGGGCCAGATACAGGGACAAGGTTAATACTGCTGAAAAAGTTGCCTTCTAAAGTCCAGCACGTAGAGTTCCGCTCGCAGTAGAGGAGACAGCAAGGAGTGGGTCGCAGATGGTCGGCACTGTAGTGCGAAGAGAGGCTAGGTGTCGCAAATGGACATTGCTGTAGCATGAAGATCCTGTTGGGCATTGGTGGCGGTTCTTGCCGGAGATTTTCATTGGCAATCACCGCAAGCTTTTGATGCTATAGCGAGTAGTGCAGATCTCGCATTGCCGGTCTATACTGTAGGTAGCTGTATTGAGAAAAGTCGGGTTCACCAGAGCTACCAGCAGATGGCAAGATCTTGGCACAAATGGGTCCGTTTGCAAAGAACCCAAAACTTTCGGATTCCTTCTTTTCTTCAAAGAGGAACTCAACTGATGCCACGCCGAGGACTCAGGCAGGTCCAGACAAGTTCCACTGCAGCAGGTCAGCTTGGCGGTTGCACGGAGTCCTCTGGAGCTTGTTGTGTCCCTGAAGCTCAGAACAGAAGATCAATCAGCTGGCCCTTGGAGTCACATGAGTGGAGTGGTGACACTCCATTACACACTGATGACTCGAGGCATGGACATGATGATTGGATGAGCAACAGATAATCAGGAATGAATGTGTGCTCATCCTTATTTATCATCTAGCGAGAATCCATACAGCAGTCTGCACAGCCCTTCTGAGTCACTCTCAAACAATATCGGCTTCAAACATTTAGTTTTCTACTCACTAGAGGCAATATTCTCTTAGAAAGTAGTATGAACAGGTTCTTAAAGACCTCTATAAAGCATTAAAATTGTACTGCATCAAGGCACATACAAGGTGAATGGAAGGGCCATTTACTACCATCATGTACTCCAAACCCTGGAGCAAAAGAAGACTTGAGAAACTGAAATGGGGTTAAAGGCAATGTCACATGTGCCAAGAAGTTCCAGCAATTTCATCAAAAACAAATCAAGGGAAAACACACAATGTTCTGTGAATTAAGGTGATTCTACATAAAGTGAAACCTTTTCTGCTATTACTTTTTTTAAATTCTAATTTCAGGAAATTCTGGCATTTGTAGTGCTGTTGAGTCTAACACAACTTCATATAAACGTCTACTTGCATTTATTATCCATTGTATCATAGTAGTTCATATATTTTAATACACTATATTTCCTCTTCTAATTTGGATCCCAGTTCTCCCATAATTTGTTCTGAATAGAAAGAAATTGCATGATTATGATTTATTGCAGTTAAACACACAGCAGTGGTTTTCTTTAGGGGTTACTTACACATGTTGCTAAGATTAAAATTTTGAGTATCCTGGCCAGACAATTTGAATCTGCTTGCTGTCAAACTTTTTGCCAGATGTCTTTCTTTGTGCTTGTTCTTTCTTGTAACTTACTTGTGGTGTTCAAATCGTTTGGGCCAAATCTGCTTATATTTTCATTGTGGGGATCAGAGAAGGGGAAATGAATAAATGGTTTGGACAGCTTGAGCTTATCCGGTTGTAGGAAGAAATTATCCTCATGTAGGATGACCTTAAAGGATACATTTAGAAGGAGCATTTGGATGAATTATCATTCTTGATGACGACTGGGATGTTGAAGGTGGCATTGGCTGGTGTAGGCCAATCCAGGTTTTAGTCACCAGTGCCTTTCGGTAGCTGCCGAGTAATATCTCTCCCTCCATAATGAAAGCCATGTTTATCTATGTTCTTCCCTATTTGCCGGTGAGCTGGAAAGCCTGCTTTTCTCTTGTGCTGCCCTGCTGCCTGCTGCCTGCTCCTCTCTAACCCTGCTGAGGAGAGCTGGATTCTGTCTGGCACCAAAGTGATCTGCAAGGGCTTATTGGCTTGCCTCCTGTTGCTTGAGACGCAGGGCTATCAAGGTCTCTACCCCTGCTCCTGTGCCTGGTTCACTGGAAGTGGACCCAGACACTTGCACCAGAAAAATTGACGCAACTCCAGTCTGCGTGTAGTAGAACTGGTGCATCGACCCTGCTGTAGGAGTAGAACCAGCGCGTCGCACTTGGAACCAACACATCACATCCGGAACCGCCACTTCGGAGCCAACGCATCGCCGCAGCTGCATGGAAAGTTCGACGCATCGCCCCTCCAGCATGGATTAACCCGGTGCTTCGCCTTCTGAACTGCCACACTCGGGACAGGTGCTTCACTCAACGGAACCAATGCATCAACGCCACTGTGTGAAGAAAGTCAACGCATCACCTTGACTTGAAAATTATCCTAAACCAGTGTAGAGTATTCTTGTGGTGTTTTCATTATTATACTGTGTGTATGTGTGTGTGTATGTTGCACAAATGCTCTACACATTGCCTCTTTAGATAAGCCTGACTGCTGTGTGCCAAGCTACCAAAGGGTGAGCACAGGTTATCTTTTAGTGTGTATCTGACTTACCCTGACTAGAGTGGTGGTCCCTACTTGGACAGGGTGCATACCTCTGCCAACTAGATACCCCATTTCAAACAGGTGCTATTCCCAATACACAAACTACCTATACCAGTTTACAAAGTAAGATGGAAACACAATTTCTGGACCTGTCAACCCAATGAGGGAAGTGAGGGGACTGCATCACACTGACCAGAGTCAGGATGCACCATCCACTTGCTATCCCTCCTTTCACATTTTATTTGCTTTATTATACCATATATGCTGACTGACATCTCAGACGATGTGAGGTCATACCAATTTGCCCTATAGTATAGTTGAATTGTCACTGCAAAAGTATAAACTGTGAACATCCCTTCCTCTTTCCTACCTTCATTACACTTACACGTTTGCCATATGACAAGACCATGACCACCCATCTTCACTTTGTAGATCCTACCACCTCTCTTCTTGAAATGACCTCTCAGCTACCCAGGCTCTGCTATTGCCTCATCCCATGTACTGTATTACATGCCACCAATTAGCACATCAAGTGCATAAGGCCAGACCATTTGAAGGTTCCATGAAGGCCTGGATTTCTTTCACCAAGTTATACTTATCAAACTTCCAGTGCTGTGCTTTCTCTAAAAATGAAATAGTACACAATATTCAGGGCTACTAAAATTATGCAGCAATATACGACCAAATGATGCATCAGTGTTGACCAGATTACGCAACAAGACAAAACAAATTATGAATCATAATTAGGGCTCCCGGTTTTATGGTATTTATTTTTTTGCCATTTCCGTCTGTATTTATCCATATTTATTTTTTGCTAATTTTATCTGTATTTATCCATATTTATTTTGAATTTTGTGGAAAAATTAAGCTGAAATTAGTATATTTCCACATTTATTTAACCGATAAATATGCACTCATGCTTGGATGTCTGCCAGGTTTCAGTGCTGTGAAAACCCGCAGAAGATAAATCAGTGCACTTATATGAAAATATGCAAATTTCAGTATCAACCTTGTGCATATCTACTGCTGTTAATGCCTCTTTACTAAAATTCCTTTCTTTTTTAACCCCCTTATCTATCAATCCACACATCTGTTGGAATGGCAGTCATGGCAGACAGTATTTAGAAGTACTCAAAAAGCAACCCAATTTCCGTTTTTTTCCATATTTAAAAATAATTACAGACAAGAAAATGAATGTTTTCTGTCTGTATTTATCTGTAAAAATCAGTAAAAACGGAAAACAGGGAGCCTTAATCATAATGCTGCACATTCAGTGGCACTAATATGACAGAACAGATCTCAGTGCCATAGAAAGTACAAAGGTCTCCTAAGAAAGAAAACTATACACATATGCAGAAGATCCTATGGACAGTGTCATTGACCCACAAATAATTGTTTACCTTCAAAGGAAACACCCGGCGACAACTTTATTAACACTGTCCATTTCATCTCCCAGAGTAAACTAGTATGTGTAAACAATCCAGTGCTACGCACAAAGAAACCAAGTCTGCATCAACACACTTATGATAAAAGTATGCTCTCATATTCTATGTGCCTAAGATATGTGTTAGCACTGCTATTGAGGTACAGGTTTATTCTGTGTTCACTTTATGGGATCTGAAAACTCTTCTTTCCACCCAAAAACCTGTCCGCATAGAAAGTTTGTAGATTACACATATATTATGTAAGTTCCTTGCTAGAGGGAACTGTAAAATATAAGACATGAGGCTTTAAAAGGAGAAGTAAAATGTGTGGGATTTTCACACATTCTGAGTACCCTTTTCAAATAACTACTGCTTTTATACCAGTGTATATAACGATGCAAAATGTTCTCATCATCAAGAATACACTATTTTTCCATCCTGCTTACATTATATTTAAATATGAAAGCATTTTTCTTGATGTTGAAGTCAAAACCCCTTGCTCAGCTCATCAATTGGAGCTTTTACTACTAACTAGATAAGATTTTCACCTCTAGTGAACCTCCTAAGTACCAGAATATATCAATTAACAGCTTAAAGATACTCAGCTATTTTTTACAAAGTGTTTGCTACTGTGTTGCACCACTCCTGGCTTGTTTATTTTGATAACTTTTTACTTGTTTGAGATGGAAAATATTTTTGATGAAATCTGCAATTTGTCCAGCAGATGATGGGGCGTGTGACAAATCCGTAAGTAAATGGAGAACTCAATTGTCACACATTCGCAAAATTCCAGTGACCCTAACTACATTTATTGAAGATTGCACCAGTTTGCAATCATGCTAAGTCAAAAAAATACCTTGGTCATGTAAATTGGAAAGGTTTTGAGAAGTCTCAAAACCATATCAGTGGAACCCTATTTACTAATACTTGAATTTGAGACCTCCAAACGGACAGTGGTGGCTCGCAGAGGGAGTGCTGGGGGATGGTGGGATGGGGCGTGGGAGGGGCTGGGTGGGGTGTAGTGGAGGCGGACATACGACGGGCAGGAGTAAAGTAAGTAAATAAATAAATAAAACTATTTACCTTGAGCTCGCTGCATCGCCAACTCGGCGATGCAGCAAGTGCAAGGTAAATAGTTTTATTTATTTACTTACTTTACTCCTGTCCGTCGTATGTCCGACTCTACCACCCCCCCATCCAGTCCCTTCCCCCGCCCGCCTCACCGCCCCACAGCACTCCCTCTGCGAGCCGCCACTGCAAACGGATTTAACAAAACTTGACTGCGTGACTGCTAATTGTGTATGATAAACGTGTCAATAGATAACAGTGTGTACTATGAAAGGCACAAGGGCTATGTGATTTTTCACCCCCTTTAAAAACTGTATAAAAAGAGCATGTCACCGTCCTGGCGTTATATATCATGTGCTGTAAAATTTATGTTGTTTCTGACTCAAATGGATCAAGAGCTGCATCAAACAATACATTAAAAAAACCAAATGCAGTTCAAATGCACCAATTATATTTGTTTAACTAGTATGGGCAAATTGCTCCCTGCATTTTAAGGGACTGGAGCTGGAATCAGGGGCGTAACTTGGTCAGAAAGACTGGAGGGGGGCAGTGGAAAGGGAGAGGAATGCGGATTGGTAAGAGTACTTAGTGAGAGAAGACACAATATTTTGTAAATAAACCAACATTTTGTAGGACTTTCAAAACAGAGGTGAGAGAAAGTGTGGGTGTGTTTTTGTCTGTGTGTATGAAAAAAATCATAGGGGAAATCCGACAAACACTTCACCATACCCAACTGAAAGCACCTGTACCCAACTATTCATCAGAAAATACACTTATTAGGGGGGTGTAACACCCCAAACACCCCCCCCCCCGGAGCTGCTCCCCTGGCTTGAATAAAAACAAGCTTTGACAAAGTCATTAAGTTTAGCATTGGCAAGCCTGCCTTTATATTAATTTCTATTGTTCCAAACATTTGCAATACACATTAACAGTAACATAGTTAAAAAAGAAACAAAGAGTAGAAATTATAAAAATGTCCAAATGTGCTATGCATGTGTGCAAAAAAGTAGGTAAAAAAATAACCCATTGTAAAAATAAAAAGAAGCATGAAATAAAACGAGACCTAAAAGCAGAGATTGGATTTAAGTGGCCAATAATCTATATGGATGTTCACATCTGCAAAAGCAAAATGCAAGATTAGAGATGACCAAAGCGCCTCCATGTGTATAGTATTTTTATTATGAATGTGTTTGAAAACATGAGGCTGGCGAGACATAAACGGGTAAAGTGTGTGTCTACGCCATATCTAACAAGCATTTGCAATGCAATAGGTCTCGCATTATTAAAGTTTGAGCTACTGGTGTTGCATTATTTAGCAATGCCAATAGCTCAAACTTTAATAATGCAAGACCCATTTGCAATGCAATCGGTCTCGCATTTTTTAGAGTTAGAGCTATTGGAATTGTAATGGAAATCTTTTTACTTATGTGAGAGAGAGCACGCAAGTGTGAAAGTGATAGAAAGTGAGAGAGAGATGGTATATAGAGATAGAGTTATATGCGTATATAAGTGAGTGGTAGTGTGAAGAGAAGGAGAATGAGATAGAGAGTGAAAGATTTATAGAAAGGTAGAGAGAGAGAGTGTTTAGAGGTAGGTTGTTAAAGTTGGAGAGAGAATTGTGTGGTAGAGTGAAGAGAGAGAAATACATCCAGTGTTTCTGGGCAAATCACTTAATCTCCCCATGCCTACCAAAAATTCAATGTAACCTTGTGTAATGTAACTTGTGGTGATTTAAAGCGCTCCAATACATTTGGGCCGAGTTTGCGCTACATAAAACTGAAAATAAAAAATGTATTCTGATGAGCCCAAACTTCCTCCAAAGTGCCGTACATTCATTTGCCCTCACTCTCATGGACAAATGGCAAATATGTTTTGTTTAAAGCTAACAGCATCACAATGTGGTGTTGTCTGCAGCAATTAACGACCACAATAATGTAATCACCTTAACCCACGTCCTTTATTTAAAGCAGACACCCTGGCACTCTCCATGATCTGCAGTCACCCCCAGCAACTCACACCACAACATACACCAGATCAGAACACACCACAATACATACATAAGAACTTGAAAAGTACCAGCCACATCATGACATCGAGATTACAAGACACACAGCTAAAATCCACGTTTACTTCACCCCTTTCCTCCGGATATCACATTCCACATTATGACACTAACACACACATACCGTTAAAACAATGCTTTGTATCTGCAACATTAAGTCGCTACTACCTGTAGTGGTACATCTACACCCTGATATACCTTCTCCACCTTTATAAGACGACAACCTCGGTAAGCCACCCGCTCTGAGGGACCAGTATAAAAAAGTAAAGAGATGCCACTCACCCTGATACCAGAATAAAGACCCCGAGTGGATCCTTTGCAACAGTCAGCATAACAAGGGAGAAGGCGGGTCCGAAAGGCAATAAAAGTGCAATGGAAGAACATGGCGGCCCCGCGCTTACAGAGCTCGACTGGGTCAGCTGCCTCCAATGAACCCCACAGATCGAGACCTAAAAAGGTGCTGGCGGGGCAGAAGCCATCCCTATTCAATAAAAAAAAAACCCTGTGTACAGACTGCTTCCTGCCTCTCATTGTGACTTTGCTTACATTATCCTTTGAAAACAAAAATACATACATTCCCGCCTTTGGGAGGTGAAGATCTGCGGTTGGAAAGGAGAAGGGATATTTCATTAGAGGCGAAGGGAGATATCAAAGGTGATTAATATTAAAATAGCTTGAACAAAAGGAGATGGCACCAGTAAATATGAATCGGTGGCATATATGCCTGGTGCAGCAGTTAAACATGCCGGCGCATTCATCCTGTGTAACAACATTACGCAGATAAGGAATTAGCATTCACGTGCTCCGTGAATTACGCTTCCACACCATTTTTTCGCCAAATAATCGCCATTGGTTTCTACTAGATGTGAGTAACTGTCTGCATATAACATTGGGGGCATCTAATAATTTACTGTAGCAAAAATTAAAATCGATTCAGGTAACATTTTGGATTTGGCATCTGTGACTAACAGCCTAATTTCAAAACTTCATTTCACCAGTAGTATTCCCCATGAAAACTCAGCTGTACGCAGATTCCGCATGTCCCATAATACAAACACGAGAAACGGGTGCAGTGAAAACTAACGAGCTGGAACTGTAACCAAGACCAACTCGATTTCATATAATGGCGCACATAAGCGCACAAGCCGTCTAGGTAATTTAGAACCCTTGCAATGCAGGAGGTGGGAGGCGACATACACAGACCCCTTGTTTCAATCTGCCCCTGCGATCTACGACCCCGGAATGTCATAGGGGAGAGGAGGTGGCCTGAAGGCTAGGGCTGTCGACCTCAAATGTGGTGAATTGGGTTCGAGTCTCAGCAATGACGCTGAACATCCTGTGATTGTGGGCAAATCACTTAATCTACCCGTGCCTAACAAAAATGAATATGTCCTCATGTAACGCAACTGGTGCTATGTAAATCACGGACAAAGCACTGACGTGTGTATGAGAGCAAAATAAAAGTTAAAATGACGAACTCATGGAGTGTGTGATACGTTCGTCGATCAACCTTGCGAAGTAAAAGCTACTGTTATTTTCATCACACAGAAATGTAATCCACAATAAGTGCAGCGAAATTGCCACAATTGGTGTATGTAATATTGGGTTCCAGCCTGTGGAATAATCTTGAGCGGGACAACATTGCGGAGTTCGAATGCCGGTTTCAAAGCGCCACGAAATCAAGCAACTGTCACCAAACTCGGTGCCTCGGTGGTCCAAGTCAGAACTATTTAGCCTCCCATACTGTGGCAATTGCTAAATAACTATCAGCAGTACATGTCCAAATGTGTGCCTCGTTGCCTGGTAATCTTTAGGAACTGGTAACATCCTCTATTTATCACTTAGTAAACCTCAGACAAGCTCATGTTTGCCAACCATCACTTTAGTAGTCATGGGGCATACTCGGATTTGCCACCCTTCACTTGGTGTTATCCTTCAAGGTACGAAAGCCTTAGCAGAATCTGGCCGGGCAATAAGCAGAGTAACTCTGGGGCATTCCAATCCTCTTATGTATCTCTAGTTGATTTCTCTTGCTTATAGTTCCACTATTTTTGGGGGCTGTAGTATTCAAACATCCAAGCAGTGATAGCCCCAGGACTTAACAGGCATTGACATTCCAGCCTAAACTGCATTTATACTACAGGCAGGCTAAAGATTAAGGGGCCGATTCCGATTCCGGCCGGAAATCTCTCCGACCGAGCCGGACCTGGAGAGAATTCCGACCGAATCGGACCCTAGCAGTCCGACCGGACGAGTACGATGCATTCGCATGCTATCGGACTCGAGTCGGTCGGACTCCATTGAAGTCAATGGGAGCCGGTCGTACAACGCGTACGCGGGCTCCCATTGACTCAATGGGTGCGAGGCGAACAAGGGCGCCCCTACAGCGGGTACGCGTCCATGCGCATCGCGGCATACATGCACAGGTAGGGGGGACCCATGGGTCCCCCCTGTGTGCGACTCGCGCGCCTACGCATACAGGGGGGTCCGACGCGGACCCCCAAAGTCCCGCTCCGACAGCTTTTTCGAGCCGGACGGCGCGAGTCGGTCGGACTGCTCGCGGCGCGCATCGACTTACCCGGCCGGGAAACGTCTCCATAGCGCGGTGCGAGTCGTGTCCATGCGAGTCGGTCGGAGCGTGTTGAAGCCGCGTTCGAGTCGGTCGGCGATTTCGCGGGTGCTTGCATCGTACTCGCTCGGCCGGACCCGCGTACGATTCGGTCGGGAAACAGGGCTCCGAATCGGATCCGGTGAATCCGAATCCGATTCGGAGCACTACCGGCCGAGATCGGAATCGGCCCCTAAATGTAGATGCAGCCTGCATCCATCTGCCCAGTCCTATCTATGTTGTAATTCTAAGGCGGTTTGTGCGATATCTGGCTGCCTGTGTGTTGCTTTATACGAGTCTGTGGTGCACTCAGTATGGGTTTGGTCCATGTACTTGGTGTGTGCTGCTATGATAATCTGTGTATATGAATGACTGCATCACAATCTGTATATGCATCGAAATTTGTACACCACTGCTCTTGGGGTTAAGGATGTCTGTGTACGTGTGAACTATGCTGTCTGCAGGGATGTTGTGTGGCCACATATGTGCACTATTCAGAAGCCAAACCCACAAAATGGTCCTTGGGTAGGAAAAAAGGGGTGATAAAAGATTTTATGAGGCAAAATTAAAAAGGCAGTTGGGGTAAGCATCCAAATTGTGGTCAAAGTAAGCAAGGAAACAAAAACAAACGAACAGTTCACTCCACCCGTACGTACATTAGGATCGCAGGCCACCAAACAAGACATTGAAGGGTAAAGAGTTGCCGCTCTTACTCTGTAATCCTCTTTGCCAGCTCGGTACAGGCAGCCATCGAGTTCGCCGAGAAGACCCGGTAGCCTCCTCTTGCTGCGTTCATGGCCGAGTAATCGTTTGAACCTCTCCAGACACGCGAGTGAGAAGAAGAAAGAGATTTGTGAGGAGCCAGGAGCTTCCTGGGCATCCTCATGTACATATAAGAAAGTACGCTGCTCCGCCCAAGGCCCAGAGGTGTACAGGCTTTGGCCAACCGCTATGAGCCCAAACTAAGTGTCCCAAGAAGGAAAGGTTGGTATGAAGGAAGGTACCCCCTCCCCTTTTGTGGCGGCGTAAAGGTAAAATGTCCCTTCTGAGAATTGAGCTAGCTTGGGCTTTTTGCTCTGTACTTGGCTTGAATCGGTGTGGGTAGACTTACACGGTATGAGCAATGCACGCCTTTCATAGGAGGGGCAGGAAAACAGTTTTATAATGAAAATCCTTTTCAACTGGACAGCGTAAGGGGTGAATACACCCCTACGGAGGTATACATGTTTTCAGAACTGTGGCTGTGACCTAGGGAAAGGAGAGTCTGGGAGGAAGTATAGACCCCACGAGGGGAAAAGGAGTAAACAGAACCTCGCGATGGAGCGAGGGAATAGTGGGCTCTAAGGGACACAAAATACGGAACGAGTTGCAGTGAGACCAGAAAAGGTAGTTTTGTGAGGCGAGCACTTGAGTTAGGGAGGGATTCCTAAGGAACTACAAGATCGGTCAGAGGTAGGACTTAGCACTGGGGTAAACAACCGATCGAGGGGCATGTACAAAGGGAGATACAAGGAGTACGAGCAAAGGCGAGCGATCCCTCCTCAGAGGGAGGCTACACACTCTCTCTCCCCTAAGAAGGCTCAGACACTCTCTGTAGAAGCTCTCCCTTCGGTGTGGACTGTGGGGCTCTTGGGCACCTCGCAATCCGGGTGATCTCTTTGCAGGGCTCGCACAGTTCCCAACATCCGGGTTCTTGTCATAGCTTTCTCGTGTTGCTCCTCTCACTAGGCTAGCAGAGAAAACTTGACAAAGCCTCACAAACGCCCCGTCTCCAAACAACCAATCAGCAAGCAAGCGGCCTCAAGGACAAATCATTACGCCACAGGGAGGGCTTACAGTTCAGAACGAGGCTTGACACTCGCGGAAATGGACCGAAAGAATTGACATAGAAGAGTTCTTCCACCACCGGCACCTCTACATATTGAGAAGTGAAACTTTGGAGTACTAATACTAATCCGGTCCGGACTGCACCAATGCCTCAGTCAGTCATCCCACCAGGCATATTCTCTCAAGTAAGGAGCGGGTAAATATCTCCTAATACGGATTGTAAAATTCTACATTCCGAAGAATACATACATATGTGAAGTAAGAGTTTTCCATTCTTGCTGGCGACTGACGAAAAACCCACTGTCAATGATGAGTGAAGTAGCAGGAAATTTTGAGAATCGTAAAATTCAAATTTACAAAAAAAAGGGTAGCTCAACAAAACAACCGAACATTGGCGAAGCTAATGGTTCTGGTTTGTGTACATTGGAAAGAAGTTACCTGCACACAACAGCATGGGCAGCAGCTAGGGTTGCCACCTTTACTGGAAACATGAAACTAAACAGTGGTGCGCGCGCACCACAGAGGAGCGGGGGGAGGGAGCGCAGCAGCGGCAGCGAGGCGAACGCGCGCTGCTGCGCGTGCTAGCCACCAGTGGGAATGGGAGGAGCAAAGGCGGGACATGCGCCCGCCTTTGCCCAATTGCGTGCCGTTATTTTTTTTAAAAAGCACGCTACAGCCAATGTGGGCTTCCCAAAGCAAAACCACACGCACGAGCGTGTGGTTAGCTTTCAGAAGCCGGTACAAGAGGTCTCGCGCTGTGCGAGCAGTGCTGCGCACTGCAACGCTAGGCGCGAGACCTAAAAAGTAGGAATTCTTCAAACGTGAATGCAGGGTTGAAGGTCTGCTGTGTCATGCAGCGTTCCATCCCTACATTTGCAGCCATTAACAATGAGTCACAAAGGAATCCTGCCTCATGCATATTAATGAGGCAGAATTTCTTGAGACTCCTTGCAAATGGGGGTTCTGTACATCAGCCACAGCGTAAAACTGAGGTTGGGTGGCAAACCAATGGCAGCCTTCAAAAATAGGGCCTGATTACGAGATTGGCGCCCGTCTTTGCAGAGTTCGGGATATTGCTACCAAGCCAGCGGCGTCCGGACTGCTGTTTTATGAGTACACCGCAAGGCTGACGGTGTTGTGTCAGAGGTGCCACGGCGGCAGCATGCTTCGGCTCATAGAAAGAGCCTGAAGCTTATGCTGTCGCCATGGCAGCACCACTGGCACGTTGGTGCACTGTGTGCCATGCACCATGTTGTGCATGGCACACAGTGCATGCATGACAATGCAAGCTGAGGGGGCACAACATGTGCCCCCATGCACAACCCCCCCCATGGGCAAATTTGCCCTGAGGCCCTGTTTGGAGCCCTTTCCCTGCCTTTCCACCAACCTTTTCATGGCAGGGTTCCCGCCATGGAGAGGTCGGCGGAAAGACAGGTCATGATCAGCATGGCAGTGCTGGCATCAGCACTGCCACTACTGATCACCGTTTTCCTCACCGCTGCCCCGTTGGGATCCAGGATCATGGTAGTGGCAGCGGTCTTGCAATTTGTGGCAGTCCGACCGCCAACCTTGTAATTGCGTGGTCGGACCACCAAGGAGGTGGCGGTTGGACCGCCACTGCGGGTACGGTCTTGGGACCGACGTACTCGCAATCAGGCCATAGACTGCTTTTAGCACTGACCTCATTACATACTGCCTATAATGAGGCTAGAAATAAATTAGTTGTAAAGAAGCATAAGACTTTGTATTAACTATGTCCAACCTGGAAAAACTCAAATTATTTCTTATACACCAAATTTATTCTATTTTCACTATTAAAATACGGTACTTTTTTTTAGAGAGATTTGTTCAATATTTGACATAGTAAGTGCCCCAAAATGGTGTAACTTTCATGCACCGCGTTGTTATAGAGCTTTATGATGGTGTAGCTCTCTTTGTTGGCCAGCATCAATCCGTTCTATTAAACTCTCATTATACATAGGTTTCACCACCTTTTCTACCAAGCGTTCTGTAATAGGTTTTTGTCACTTTCTTTCAATTCCTTCATCTATCAAATAGCTCGGCTTTTGTCAAACTGAATGGAAACCCTCCTTAGGTCAGGAGAAAATGTTTTTTTGTTTCCTTTCCCCAGAAGAGGCTGAAGCAGCAATCTTGATTTAAAGTCTGTCTGTTATTGGAAAATAAACAACTATAAAGTACGAGAAACAGCATTGATGAGTCCAGTCAAAACATCCCATTGGACAGCCTAATGCCCGTCTAAGCAGAAGCAGATGTTATTGGCTCGCCTGCCACTAATTAGTGGACTGCAGAGGAGTAACTATAACCTCAGGAAACTGAACATGTTGGGGGAGGGAGGTTTGCGCCAAATGTTAAAACAGTGCAGTAGAGTCTGAGATTGAGGTGTAATTTCTACTTGTGTAGCTAACACATGGTTTGTTAAAAACGCAGGAAGGGGCCCTCTCCCCACTTACACGAATTAACCCGAGGAATGAGCATCGACATCAAACAGAAGTCCTTTCTCTTTTTTTCCATTTTTCGGAGAAAAACAATCTCTTTGAAGTTTACATTTGTTCAGTCATCAAAAAAATGAGTAGTAGGGGGAATATTTTCTCCAGAATTCACACAATCAAAGGAAGCACCTCCTTAGGCTGAAAAAGCACAGGATTATTTCCATAAAAGTGCGTTCATGCGCTTTTTAAGGGAAGAAATGAGAGTGGCGCCGTTTTATCTCCAGCTTGAGCTAAAAAACTAGCTTACTGTTGTTCTTATGCAGAATAATTTTAATCGGGAACAAAATTACGTTTTAGAAGTAAAAGAAAAGTGTATCTAGCAGTGCCCAGACTCTGGCTGCACAATAAAATTATATAATGAGTCCCAATTTTAGGACATTTATCTTTATTTGAGCATATTTAGAACCATAATAGTGCCCTACAGAATCGTATAATACCTCCAGAATCACCAGGGAAAAATAGAGTGAAAATGTGTAGAAACAGTGTTTCTCCATGTTTTTCCAGAGAATACAGCGCTGAACACCAACACAAGAGATAAAGCACATTGGTAATAACAATAACAAGAGGTAATATAAATACCCACAAAATGTGATTATTTTATGTTATCCAGCTTTGTAAAGTGCACAACTGCCCTTAGCTGGCTTGGGTTGCGTTTAGTATGTGTGAAGAATTGAGTGAGGTGTGAGCAGTGCCATTCCAGTTCACAACCCACTCAATAATTTCAGCACGGCTGCTCAGGCCATACTGCATCTTCACTATTCCTGCTGGAAATCTCAGGGGATTCTGGAGCCACTGACACCCTTGACACTAGGGCACACAGATCACTCTCCATAGTCCTTCATACCTTTCGACTCACCACACCTCATTCCTAGACAGTCATTGCTTGACTGAGGTTGACTGGCCCCTTCCCTCTCTCAGCAGGCAGACTGAATTCTTGATGCTTTAGGATAGGTGATTAGTTCTTGCAGCAAGGTATATACTCAGATGATGTCCCCTCACCTCTGGGAAGCTGCCTGCATCTGTTTGCATAACAGCCCACTAACAGTGGTGTAGCAAAACATGAGTGGGGCTCCCTGCAAGATACTCTGAAGGGACCCCTCAAACTCACATCAGTAGGGGCTGTGGGGCCCCCTCCAGTATGGGTAAGCCTAGGGGCCCTCCCGCACCACAGGGGCCTTTATTACGCCCCTGCCTACTAAGTACTCTGTGGAACTCACTTACTTGGGCATAGAGACCTTGTAACTGGAAAACGGGTGGGTCAGTGGGTCTCATTTTTATACAGTCAAAGCAGATAGGAGATGTGGGTTCATAGGTTTGAGTTGGTTCTCCCTTCAAGTGACCTCTTTAGGCTGCTCTCCAGACACAGCCTTTGTGTAGAGAGTTGCTCCTCACTGCATGGTAGTATCCATCCAGGGTTACCAACAACAAAGGCAAAAAGTGTTATCTGCATCTGGCTGTCATCAGCTTCATTGAAGAGTGATCAGGGAAAGACAAAAGTCTAACCTCACATTACGGGTCCCTTTTACCTTGAACAACTTAGACTGCTGACAACCTTCCTCCCACCTCCTACCAAACAGCGGTGCAACCAAAAGACTAATCAGTAAGTACCCCCACCTCGATAAAAGGCCTAATCAAATATCTAAAGGAGCTTTGACCTACCAAACATCAACTGCAAAAATATTAACATACAACAATACTGAAGTCAAAATATAGAAAACCATAATATTGACAACCCTATACTTAATTAACACAACAAAAATATTGAAACCAAAATGTTCGACTTAGAAAAATATCAATATGTAAAAATATCTAATGCAAAATATAGATTTTAATAATATTGACTTGCAAAATCACCTTTAAAATAACCAAAATATCAAAAACTCAAAAACGAAACTATAATGTTAAATATATAGAGTATATATATTATTAAAATATTAAATGCATTAAATTAAAATTAATTTTAAACTTTAAAAAGTTGTAATCTTTTTTTACAAATACACAATTAATAAAAAGATAACAATTCTAGACTAAAAAATATATAATATACAAAGCACATCTCAGTTAGAAAATTGAAAATATGTTTATAAACTTTAATTTATAAGAAAATAAAGATAAAAATAATACCCTGACGAATACATTTATTTTTTAAATGGTAAATTTAAAATATTTATATATAAATATACAAACAAATAAAACATTATTTAAAATATTTAAATTTTGAGAAATTCACTCATATTTATGGGTCATATTTCCTCCTCCCACTGAAAATATCTACACTCTGGAAAGAGTTGCACTCTAGGGGGTCAGATTTACAATTCTGACTCAAAACTAAGCAACACTGGGGAAGCCTTTGGATTCTGGGGGATGGACGGTTGTTTCAGATTTACTATTCCCACTCCAAACTATGTAACAGTGGGGAAAGCAATGAACTTTGTTGGGTGGAGTCATATTTACTATTCTCACTCCAAATTTAGCAACATTGAAGAACGTGTTAGACCTGAGGGGGGGTCAAACAAAACAAAATTGCACTAAGCATTAACTCTGTAGGGGTTAAATATGCTATTCGAACTCCAAACTAGGCACATTTGGGGAAAGCATTAGATGACTGGGGGAAGGGGACAAATTTAGTACTCCCACTCCAAACAAAACAAAGATGGGGAAAACAGTGACTCTGGAGAAGTTAGATTTAGGGGTAAGGAAATCAGATTGCCCATCATATTTAAGGCAGATGATCTGATGTATTTTTTTCAATCTGCCACCCCCAAGAAAAACCTGGCGCTCTCAAACACTTTGGGAGTTTGTTTTTGAAAAACAAAGAAGCTTAGTGCACAGCCTTCTGACAGAGCTCATTACAGAACACACTATGGGCCTGATTTAGATCTCGGTGGACGGGTAAATCTGTCACAATGGTGACGGATATTCCGTCCGCTGAAATATAAATCCCATTCAATCCTATGGGGATTATATTTCGGTGGACAGAATATCTATCACCAATGTAACTAAAGATACATACATATACTAGCATTACTGTCGACCCCACACCTATTACTTAAAATTTGTAAAAGAAATATCAGTACCTGAAATGCAGAGCTGCATACCCAGAACATCTATGTTCTTAGACTGCTGCAGCCAATCACTAACATAATATTGATGCATACAATATCAAAACACAAAAATATCAGAAAATAAATATTGTTAACCAAAATATTGCCTTCTTACACGTAACTAATAAATCTACAAATATAGAGGACACAAGTATTGTTGTTAAAAATATCTATTTTTACCTATGTCAAAAACACAGTATCAGAAACAAAAATATTATCACCTTTAAATAAACATATTATATGTCAAAACTATCACCTCACACAATATTGACTACAATAATATCACCAAAATAATTACATTATCATTAATAAACATAAAAACTACTTTTTATGCTAAACAAATAATTACACTAAACACTAAATATATACACATTTGATTTAAAAAAATATATATTACAGCACCAAAATAATTAGAATTCACCCCAATACCATATATAGCTAAATACATAACAATATGAACAAACATAATTATTTACATAAACTACAAGCATTTATACAACAATATAGGCATTAATATATTTATACATATATATATATTAACAAATGCAAGGAAACCAGTGGCATGTCAGAGGAACCAATCAGAATGATAATGACATACAGCAAAGAAAGCTTCAAAGTCAGAAAAGTAATAAATAAGTATTGGAACATCTTATTGAAAGATCCAGACATTGGCAAGCAAGTTGGAAACTACCCTCAGATCTCATACAGAAAAGCCCCGTCATTGTCAGATAAACTGGTCAAAAGTCATTTTGAAATCAAACGACCTGACACGTGGCTACAGGAACTTAAGAAAGGATTCAGCAAATGCAGTCATTGCAAGGCCTGCAAGATTGGAAGGACAATGAAAGTAATTATTGATCCACAAGGCAAGATCTTTAAAATAAATGACCCGATAACATGCAATACAACGTATGTAGTATATCTTCTGGAATGCTACTGTGGGAAACGTTACATCGGAAGCACCATCTGTCCCTTGAAAAAAGAATTCTAGAGCACACAAGGGCGATCCAGAATAAAGACACGACGTATGCTATGTCCAAACATATGCTCACCCACAAAGGAAAATCGTGGAAAGATATGACATACTCAGGCCTTGCCACCATACCAGTACATGAAAGAGGAGGGAACAGAACCCTCAAGCTGAGACGACTAGAGTCACGACTGATCATAAGATTCAAGACAAAACATCCGATGGGTCTGAATGGGGATGAGGAGATGTATATACACCTGTGAAAGAACTCGACATGGAAAGGAAATGAATATAACAGTGAAATGGAAAACAAATAAGAAAATATACAAAATATAACAAAGTAACAACAAGGAAGTACAGTATCCAACAGGGGAGGAGATGAAAACGGAGTGATCAAGATCTAGACAATCAAGCGGCATAAAGTAAACATTGGGGCACTGAGACCCATACTTCTAAAATGATGTTGGAGGAATCGAGTGAATGGCACTTAGCCGAATGGACTATGAGACATATGTATAGAGACTCATATATATATATCGGAATAAATTCCCCAACTCATTTGTAATGTGAGATATAATATGTCACTGAGACTGTGATTTATGTGAACTAGCAAACCTCGAAATTCCAACTTATACAATATCAACTGTATTTCACTCCGAATGATTAATATCCCCCAAATTGACAAAATGGTGATAGAGATAGTTGTATTTTATTTTTGAGTTGCACTTTAATAGTTTTTGCTTTCACACGATTTTGGGTGTTCCTTGCAAAAAACTACCGGACCCAGAATGCACCTAATATGCTAGCTAGGCAAGAGGTATAAATATTAGAAATGGTAGAGGGACAAATTGTTGCACCGTGATCAAGACCTGCTGGTCGAAACGCGTTGGTGAGGGAAGGAGAAGTTCCATGGCATAAATAAACCGTTTGAAACAACCCCCTGGAAGAGTGCAGCGTATTTTTGAGTTGGTGGAAAATGTATGTTCGAGGCGAGTCCGGCTCGCAGCGCGCACCAGCTGTGTGAAAGTGCGCCCTTCGTCTGGGACAAACTTGGTGGATAAATATATATATATATATATATATACACCTATATATATATATATATACAGATATATATATATATATATATCTTTCAAAAACAGTCCAAATTCCAATCGGAAAGGAGGCGGCACACCAATTCAATCCACGGGTGATTTATTGAGCAAAAACAACTCGTTTCGGCCGGAACGGCCTTTGTCAAGTTATTATACAACCGCCAGCGGTGCCATTAATTACATCATGATGGAAGTAGAAAACATACTACAGTACGTAATATTAGCGATAATCACAATACCATCAAGGAACATATGTCGATTAGAATGGAGAGCCTTGTAAATATTATTCCAGGAATTCATAGACAATTATATACAAAAGCTGGAGTGATCACAAAATAAAATAATTACCATTTCGTGTGCGGCAATGAATACCGGCATTGTTCGCGTTACGGTGACCTTTAGCCTTCTAATAGATATGGTAAAAAGATTCTAGTAATTCACGCTAATCCGAGCACATAGAAGCAATAATGAATGATGATTATACTCTAGGTCACAGATCAATAATTTGCGAGCACTATATACCTGGAATGTTGGTAATAATAAAGAAAATGACGTATACATAAAATGTAAAATGCAGTGAATATAGGGAACCCAATACAATTTCATCAGTTGGCTCCGGCCAATCATCAATTCCAGACGGAATCTTATTGCATGAGTATAGTACAATCGCATAAACAAATATATAAATATGATCAAATGTTAATCACTAACATCAGGTGGGCATAATCCAGGCACTTAGGCGGTATGTATGTAGGCAAGTATCTAAGATGTGAACTAAGTGACATAGTGAAAACATAAGAGTGTAATGAAATAAAATTATATATGTATGTACATCTCCACATCTCAATTGTATGGGCGGACCACTGAGGCAAAGTTGAGACTATCTTAAATAGTTAATCTCCTACATCCCTATAAGGGTTGCCTATGTAGGGTACTAGTTTCTTAGGGAACCAAAAAATTCGAAGGAATATATAGGGCAAGTGCCCATGTACCTATCTAGGTAAGGACAATCTAGGAGGGTCCGACCTCGATGACCTTATGAGACTCATAACATTGGACGTTTGTTCACTCTATATCTATATTAATCAGGATAAAGGAGTACAACTACAAAGGATGATGTTGTAATTAATGTAAGGGAACACCCCCCCCCCCCAAATTTGACAGTAATAGAGGTAAGTGAGACATTGCAGGGTATAATAGAGGCAAGCACTAGCTCCCAGGAGCCCACAACTGAAATCCTAAAAGGTTTATTGACTAAACTCTCTGAACATATCACAGCCCAACTATCATCTATACCCACTTTAAACTGTTTAATTGCACGTAGTAAAGAAACCTCCTGTGAAATTCCTCCTGTCACTAGAAGATACTAAGATACAGAAATACCTGAACACTTAAAAATTGTATATAATGAGGAACCTTCCTGTTATATGACACCCTAAACAATGAAAGATGAATTCTAATATTTTCTTCAGTAGATAACTTACTAAAGCTGTCATTGTCAAACCTGAATGAAGAATGAGACCAACAAAATGTGTCCCAAGTCATTCACTTAGATATACACCATAAATGCTGAATACCAAAACACAACTATCCCTTTTATGTATGCTCTACTACCAAAAAAGAATTGCACTTACTATGAACTCTTAAACCACATTAAACATAAAACAAATAACTAGTACTCACAAAACAAAATCATAGATTTTGAACAAGCCATGGTTCAAACCATTTTAAAACTTTACCCCCACACATCTATACAAGGCTGTTACTATAATCTCTATCAAAGCATATGGAGACACCTCCAACAATCTGCAATAAGTGTAGAATGAGTTACAAACAGTCAATTAGCCTTTGAAATGAAAAAACAGATAGCACTAGCCGATATGTCTGTCAGAAAGGTAGCTAACCCCTACAATTTACTAATAGAACGCCATTTCTACCAACAAAACAAACGCAAACTAAGCCCCCTAATGAACTGTTTTAAAGATACTCAGAATAGCAGACTGCATGGATCCGGATACAGACACCAACTGAAATTCCAAATACCATGGTGAAATGTCTATGACAGCACCGGGGCACAGAAAGTTAAAACAAACAATGGTGGAAGGATGGCACAATGCCTTCCAATCCACACTAGACAGAACCCAGCCTACGCTCTATAAATTTATAGAAGCGTGGCAAAAAGAGAAAAGCTACCAACAACTACGAATGAAGCAATCTGTAACCCAAATTGCACTTAAACTTAGCAAACAAACCAAAAGAATGTATGACATGCTACAATTTAAAGTCAAACTCTTCATAAACAACAAAGGAATAGATTAATTAGCAATAATAATCAAAAGCAAATTATAAAATAAATATTAACCTACAAAACTTCCCAAAAACTATAACATAATCTTAACCAACATGACAAATCATTTTTATATAAATGATAAACATAATATTTTATTACATCAGTCAGAACATTAAGTAATACTCCAACCCTAAATAAAACTGATATATTAAAATAATATATGAATTATTTATATTAAAAATCTTATCCCGACCCAAACCAGAAAGCTCACAGAACAAACTCAATTTGTTATGAAAAATGATTAGAACACATAAATACACATTTCAAAATAACAATCACATAATAATTATGCAATTAATAAAAAATATAATTTCCTACCCAAAACAAATTAAATAAATATGACTTACTGTTCTGTAGCTGCAGTTAATCCCCTGTATCCACGTAGTCAAAAAGTACAATACACCAAACATGGGATTAATATTATCCAAAAAGTCCCCTAAAAAATTCAAAAATAAAGCCAATCCAATAGAGATCTCTAGAAGCAATCGAAAGTAACTAGGAACCATAAAAACCCGAAAACATGTTTAAAAAAGGAAATGCTCCCAGAAACCCCAAAAAGAAGGAACTCAAAGTATAAAATAATGGTTTACTATAAACCAAAAGAGATGTCCTTTTAAAAAAGGGAAAATCCCAATGGCCATAAAACACGTTTGTAGACACAAACCTTCAAAGTAAAACAGAAAACCCACCCGCAAAAAACATTACATTCCCAAAAGTACATATGCATAGCACTTAATCATCATAAAGCAAGTAGTAGTAAAAGTTTATTTCAGCCAAAAGGCCATAGTACAGAGTAAAAGCAAGTTACACAGTCTTAGCAGCAGTTGAGAGACAAACGATAATCACAATATCCATATACCACAAATTACACATTTAAAGTGCACTTGTAACAAGAACATTTAACAGTCAAGTAAAGTGCATAATAGTATACTGTCATGGGACAATAGAGTGCACATAAGGTATTAACAATCTAACAAAGTGCATGAAAAAGAGGCATATAGTTCATTTACGTTTTGTGTTACTTCGTACTCAGAATAGAAAGTAATTACGAGCGTCTAATTGTTTGGAGTATTAGCCAAAATTCTACGTCTAGAGTGACGATTGCTTCAAGCCACAAACAGGTATCTGCTAATAGTAAACACAATCTTCCTAGAGGAGTCGGAAATAAAAATCCTACGAGCAATCAAAAATCTGTCAGAGCCCAGGTTAAGGTACAAAGGGTGAATACGTTTGTGCTAGGGGCCAGTGCAATATGGACAGAAGCACAAAGTGTGGTGAACATTCTCGGTTTTCTACCTACACAATTTGTACTAAGTCGCAATGGGAGAGCCTGAGGACCATTTGCTGGTAAAAGCCCTTAGTGGTAAAATGCCAAAGTGAAATTTAACCTATAAACTTTTCGCAAGGGGTGGGGTAACCTCGTCGAGGAAGGCCTCGAATTTGGGGAATAATTTGCAGGACAAAATTTGGGTAAATAAAGATCCCAAATTGCTGGATTGATGCCCAATAGGTTTTCTTTTAGGATGACCTTGGAATTTGAATTAATGCACTCAGGGGTGGTATAAAAGGACTGGACACCTAGGGCTCGATTCCGATCTCGGTCGGTAGGGCTCCGAATCGGATTCGGCTTTACCGGATCCGAGTCGGAGACTTTGTTTCCGACCGATTCGTACAGTCGTCCGAGCGAGCAAATACGATGCGAGTGAACGCGAAATCGCCGACCGACTCGTTTCCGGGTCCAAACCGCTCCGTCCGACTCGTTCGCACTCGATTCATGGCGCGCAATGGAGACGTTTTACGACCGAGCCAGTACGATGCACGATCCGGACAGCCGGATCGAGTCGGAGCCTCCGACACGAAAAAGCTCCCAGACGCGGACTTCGGGGGTCCGTGCCGGACCCCCTTCACTGTAGCCGTACGAGTCGGACACAGGGGGGACCCATGTGTCCCCCTATACATGCGTGTACGGTGCGGATGGCACCAGCGCGTACCCACTACAGTGGGCCCCCTTGTGCGCAACGTACCCATTGAGTCAATGGGAGCCCATGTACACGTCGTACGACCGGCTCCCATTGACTTCAATGGGAGTCTGACCGAACTGAGTCCGGCAGCATACGGCCGCATCGTACTCGTTCGGTCAGACTGCAGGGGTCCGGCTCGGTCGGAAAACAATCCGGATCCGGATCGGTCAGAGAGCTTTCCGACCCAGATCGGAATCGGCCCCCTAGTATTATAAACCAATCATGTATCTAAGGGCCTGGTTACAAGTTCGTCGTTCCCACTGCTGCATCGGCGTCAACTAAGCAGTCCGCCCGCTGTATTATGAGGTTGTCAGTTTCTGTATAAAAGACCGCCGGAGCACTACCGACAGCCATTCACACACCGCCTTGATGGCGGCCGGGGAAAAGCAGCTGTCATAAGGCAGTACAGAGAAGTTTCACTGCCGTCCGACTTATGAGTTGGCTTTCCAGCAAGCTGACAGTGGCGATGGGACTGCCTGCTTCGAGTCAGCTGAAACAAAGGATTTGGGGTGCGTTCTCACCCATTTCCTTTTCTTCCCTGCAGTCTCCCACATGGATCCCTTCCTCCAGGTCCCCCCTTCACAGCAGCATCTTGATCCTGAAAAAAACGATCCTTTTGGTGCCGAAATCCAAGTAAGTCTGTATTGCAGTATTTACCCATTGATTGGACTGGGCACATATGGTCCAGACTCAAGCAATGGGAATGTGCTGGAATAAGGTATTTTTTCACATGTGTCATGCGTATGTGTACACTGCAGTCAAAATATACATACCAGCATCAACATATATGAATAAATATACACCGCCATCAGAAAGACCGTCACGGGGTTAGTGGGAACATTGTAATATGGTGGGCGGGAGACCACTGCCACGACGGTCTTCTTCGGACAACCCCCACAGCGGTACAGCAGTGGGACCGCTCAACTCGTAATAAGGCCCTAAGTTCACAATTTCTAAGAGATCCCTTCTGCACGAGGATAGATCATGATTGGACCTTAATCTGAGCCAAGCGAGGAGAACAGTGTCTGAGAATATAGGAATAGAAGGGGCAGACTGGGGTAGTTTGAGAAATGATTTAAGGAACTTAAACTCCTTCACCTTTAGTGCATTAAGATTAGCGTTTCCCCATAACTCTGCACCATAAAATGCTGTGGTCTGTATTTTGACCCTGTAGACCTTCAATGCTGGGGAAAGCCTGCATTTGGGAGGCTTTGTGTTATTTTAAGATACCAGCTTAAGTGTGAGGAATAATCAGGCTACTTTTGAGAATCTGGGGTCATCATGAAAGGGAGTTGGTAATCCTTACCCCAAGGAAGTCAAAAGTTTGAACCTGCTGCAAGAGTGTGGTACCTAAAGTAAATTGATACTTAGGGCCCGATTCCGAGTTTCGGTGGTGCAGGGGTGGGTGGTATGGCACCACCGTGCCCCTGCACCACCGAGAATCACTGCTGTGCGCCCACCAGATTACAACTTTAAAGTGGTCTGTTGGGCGGGAGACGTGGCGGTCCCAGGGCAGTGCCTCATTCCAAGGCAGCACTGCAATGGGAACACCTCACAAGATTCCTGCACGGCAGAGACTCGAAAGTCCATGCAGTGCAGGAACTGTTGTGCATGCACACAGGGGTGCACATGTTGTGCCCCCTGTGTGCATCCACAAGCACAGGGCCCCCTTTCTTTCCTCTCCTCCAGGGTTTACATGAAGTAAAAATCTCCATGTAAACCCTGGAGGAGAGGAAACTCGTAATATGCTTGGCGGGACTGCGGTGGTTCTACCAAGCATATTGCGGCCTACTGACAGCCACGCCACCTCCAGAGAACGGCAGGTCCCTGGCAGCAGCGGCAATCCCTGGCTAGTCCGATCGCCCAACTCGTAATGGGGCGGGCACATCACAGGTGCGGCTGTGGCTGGACCACCGCTCTGGCTGTCCTCGAACAGCCAGACTCGTAATTAGGTCCTTAGAGTTTTTATGGGGTCTAAAAACCATGAGTTTAGTCTTTTCGATGTTAATTTCTAACCCGGTAGAAAGACAAAATCCTTCGAATTTAGGTAAGAGGTTTTGTAGGCCAGATGGGGTCCTAGAGAGATGGAGAGTATTGTCCACAAAGAGGAGCGCTTGGATCTTGATTCCGCACAACTTTGGAGCATCGACTTTCTCAACGTTAAGTTGATCAATAACCGCATTGATAAAAAGAGAGAATCAAGTGGGTGCTAATATGCACCCCTTGTGAACTCCCCTGCATACAGGAATGGGGTCTGTCAGTTCACCGCCAGGGCCCCATCAAACCCTCGCATAATTGGACTGGTGAAGCCTGATGAGAATATCTAAAATATCACAGGGGACTCCCAGATCACCAAGGACTTCCCAGAGTATGTTTCTAGGAACCAGATTGAAAGCTGCCCTAAGATCAACAAAAGTCACGTAAAGGTGGTCTTTCAAAAGGAAAACATATTTCCAGATGATGAGAACTAATCGAAGCCCTTGGTCTATAGTGCTGATCTTATCCCGAAAGCTGACCTGGAAGGAAGACAAGATATTAGCTTCAAGCCAATCCTTGGGCTTGATGAGGTGCTGGGAGCAAAATATTTTTTGAAGGTCATCTAGGAGGCTTATAGGTGTATCATTTTTTGGATCACTCCTATCACCCTTTTTGAAGATGGATATAATGTGGGCCCCAGCCCAGGTAGAAGGTAAAACAGCTCCTCTGAGAATTTAATTTGAAAGGCAGTTGATGTATGGGGCCCAGATAACGATCTCAGATTTAAATAGATCACCAGGAATGGCCTCAGATTCTGGGGCCTTGTCTTGGTGTAAGGAAACAATTGCCAATCTTGTATCTGTTAGGGAGAAAAAAAGTTCTTTACGTGTGGAAGAAACAGAAAGGAGCTGGCAGAAATGGACTGATCATGTAGAATATCGGCATAAAGTATCGAAAAATGGTCTGACCAAACTGATGGTGGTATAAAATGATCAGTCTGAGTACAAGCCCCAATGTGGCCGTGTGAAATAATCTGCCAAAAAGACGCTTTTGCCTGCCCTGGGCAGTGTCTAGCAGATCCTGGCAAATGGTTTCGTCCCATTTACGTTGCTTATCTTTAAGGGTCTGCTTTTAGGATTAGCGGGCAATGCGAACAGCGACTAGATTATGATCTTTAATCTCCCTCAGAAGGCACGTTTTGGCCCTACGGCAATCATGGTCATACCAAGGGGTAGATTTGGAGGGTTTATTGTGATATTGTTTGTATGGCCTTAGAAATAGATCTTTAAGGGACTGAAAAAAGAGAGATGTTTGTCTGATACCAGCTTGTTGGGGAAAGAACAATGTTCCACATTGGCCAACTTGGCCAAAAAAAAGGTGTCAATTTTGGCCAGTAGGTCAGGATTATTTGCTATGGACAGCCACTTGATGCCCCTTCTATTGTTAGAGACAGATAGAAAAATTTGGGGCTGCATTTGTAAATCAATTGTGTCATGAGGAAAATCCTCTGATAGAGTTAATTCTAGGGCATTGTGGTCGCTATCGTCTCTGGCGAGAATCTTAAAGTTGCACAAATTATTCCAGAGTCTAGCATTGATGATGCAATAATCAATATATGATTTCTGAATTCTGCTTTTGAACGTAAAGGCTCTGGATTTAAAAGACTCAGTACTTCCATTACAAGCTCTAAGGTCGAAGGAAAGTGTGAAAGAAGCAAGCTGTAGAGCTGATATATAACAGACTTTTAAGAAGTCTGCCTTCAAGGATGGAATACAGAGGGCTTCATCTTCACTTTGAATTATAGTTGTAACAAGCTCTACTGGTTCAGAACTTTAAATCGTCCACTAGAATAATAAACTCAGCGCTAGAGAATGAAGAAATAACATTTTCTACAATGGTAAGGGTTGAGGACTCTTTGTTTTTGGGGACCCTGGGGCTATAGATGTTCAGAATGTTAATAGAACTCCCTTTACAGGGGCTAAGATTTAGCCCTAGGATATGGGGTGACGAAATATTCAGCCTCTTACATTGGCAGCGAAGGGATATTTTGAGCCAAATTATCAAGCCACCTGAAGGTCTGTCTTTAGGAGATGGTGTTGCGTTGTTACAAATGAAAATGTACCCTGGTCTATGGATCGGCGAGACAGCTCAGAATTCCTGGATTGAAATGATATGAAAAGAGTCCATAAAGCTGTTCCAGGCTGGGTCCATAATTTTATCAGCAATCCCGGATACATTCCATGAGTGTTCACAGTCTGGGATTCAGCAGTTGGTTTTATATGAGAAGGAGGGGGATTAGGTGATGGGCTTGAAGAAACTGGTAAAGGGACAGTTCAATAGATGATGGAAGCCTTAGATGGAAGTAGTCAATCAATCTCATTGAGGGGACCATTTGAGTTTGAAGAAGAAGTCAGAGTGAGTGCTAGCATATGAGTACTTGAGATTAAGTGTTCATTAGCAGGTGTAATGAGAGAATTTGACAAAGATTATCGGTGGGCTGAAGGCCTATCAACTGCCCATAGAATATAAGGGTTGGTGGAAAAAAGGGAGCATGGTTGGAAATCAGACCAGGGCCTGTTGGTGACGATGACTTTGAATGAGATAGAAGAACCTGACGAGGCTCCATGCTTATCAAGCCCTGAACTGAGGATTGACTGGCAAGCACCAAGCATATGCAGTCCAGGGGAGAACACTTGTCGATATCCAATGAGCCCTAATGATATAAAAGTGAATGATGGAGAGACACCCACTTTGGGTTCTGATCAAATAGATAACTTTGTTGATAATGGAGTCACTATCTTAGAATGCCCTAGGACCCAGCTTGGGCACATTAATCATGAAGACATTGGAACCTGCATGATTTTGCATAGCTATATGAAGCTTTTTGCTTTAGAGAACGATGGTTAGGGGCATAAACATAAGAGGATGGCTTCACAACAGAGTTCCTGGCTGGAAATGCGCCCATGCTAAATGAGAGAGAAGTTTGGTGGATCAGCAAAGAACTGCAAAGATGTATCACCCTGAGATTTAGAGCTATTAGGAAACAGAAAGCCAGCCCTCCCATGCTTAGAAGTTATCGGTTGGGCAGTGCAGGTGCCAGGTAGGACATTAGGAGCTGGAACAGAGATAACTGGTGGCTGGGAAAGACTGGTATCAGAGGTAGGCAGCGGGGGAGCTGCTTCGGAACCGCACTAGGAGCTTGGTAACATCACACAGTGTGGTGGCTATGGAAGTTTCTTCCTGATCTATAGGTAAAAGTCTCGAAATCAATGATTTTAGATTGGCTAAGTGATCCAAAATGAGGAGAGCAGGATTACTGCCAGACTCCGGATGTTTACATAAAGTAAGTGATATAGCAGAATATAATATAGCATTGACACATTAGTAAAACGGTGTATGAAAACTCAAACCTACACACTAGTGAAATACACTCTAGACTTTTCCCCTGCATTCCCCAAACCCAAAAAACCCTACAAAAAACCCCTGTAAAAAGGACTTACCTGTTTGGACAAACAGCAACACCTTACCGCGACCTAGATCCTGGAAAATAGACTACAACGGATATAAATAGGCTTTTTCATGGCGTTCCCACCGCCATGAAAAGGCTGTTGGAAACGTACTTTGGGGGCCTCAAGCAAGGCCCCCATCCCTCGTGGGCCACTGCAAAGTGGCCCAGGAGGCATATGTAGTGTCCCTAAGCACATCCATGCACTGTGTACCATGCACCACATGGTGCATTGCACACGGTGCATGGATGTGCACAAAGCGCTCTTTTACACTGCAGCCCTTTTCCGGGGCTGCAGCTCAAGCTGCCATGTTAAAGAGCACTTTTCCAACCTCCAGCCCGGCGGTTGCATCATATTTGGGCGATCGCCCGTTATCGTAATAAAGGCCCTCAATAAAGAATGTTGACTAAATGTATTAAAAACTGTAAAAATAAATATTAAATATGTAAAACAAGTCAAAAAATGTTGTAAAAAGATGTTATAAATTGTAAAGTGTAAATTAAGTATAAAAATACACAATTATTTAATATATACTGAAAAACGTATGTTAAAATGATGTGGAAAATATGTCTATGAAACAACTAAAGAAAGGTAAAAAAATGTTAAACAATAGAAAAAAACTGGAAAATGTACAACATGCAATACTATTTAAATATGATTGCCATTGTGTATTTAATAATAAAAATGTATTAAAACGATTTTATTTATCTACATATACATATGTATTTTAAATTGGAAATATATGTTTAAAAATGTAAAAAGTTACTTTAAATAAACTGAAAAAATAAATGAAAATTGAAAAATGTGTTATATGTGATTATTCTATGAAAATATTAAATTAATAATGTTGCCTATTACAAATATACAACTAACTACTTTTTCAAATATCTTTCTAAACACCAAAAATACTAATTAAATAACATAAACTACTACATATCAATACAATTTAAAAAACGTATTTCACACTTAGATGATTAAATTAAATATGCACACTCCAACGTAAACCATTTAGGGCCCGATTGCGAGTTTGGTGGTGTGGAACCACCCCGCCGCCCCACTACTACACCGCCAAACCCATGTGTGTACCGTCCACCAGATTACGACTTTTACAGTCACTGGCGGGCGGTTCTTTGGCGGTGCCTATGAAATAAGCAGTGCAATGGGAGCATCAAAGGCAGTACCTGCATGGCATGGACTGGTGCAGTCCATGGCCTGCAGGTACTGGGGTGCCATGCCCACAGGAGGGCACAACATGTCTTCCCCTGCATGCGCCCCATGGTCCTGAGGCAACAGGGGCCCTATAGGGTCCCCTTTGTGGCCTCTCTGCCACAATTTTCATGGAGTAGGAACCGCCATGAAAACCGTGGAGGAGAGGAAACTAGTAATATGCTTGGTGGGGCAGCGGGGATCGCAAGCATATTGCGGTCGCAAGATCGCCGCAACAGAGATCCCTGGTGGTAGTAATAGGGCCGGTGCAGCAGTGACTGGACTGCCATCGCTGTGCCACCATGAGTTGGGCAGCCCACGGACCGTCAAACTCATAATTAGGCCCTTAGTGTTGGACACTAAAGGGGTAACATTTACTATTCCCATTCTAACATAAACAATTTTAAAGAAAGTGTTGGACACTAAAGGGGTGACATTTACTATTCCCACTCAAATCTAAATCAATTTAGGGAAGGTGTTGGACACTAAAGGGGTGAAATTTACTATTGCCACTCCAATCTTAACCAATTTGGGGAAGGTGTTGGACACCAAAGGGGATAAATTTACTATTTCCACTACAATCTAAAACATGTTATGCAAGGTTCCTTACACAAAACTTTTTATATACACAATCAATATTCCCTACTCACATGTAATTTTTGATCTATAATGTAAAATAAAAATTACTTCAACACAATAACCCAAACTAAAAACCTATATATTTATAATTAAATATTAACATATAAAATAACATGTTTATCTCTATTATTAACTATTACATTTTTGTATTATTTACTAATATTCCTAAACATTGAAACATGACATAAGAATATTCATGCTCCAGAAGTAAAAAAATACAAAAAAATAAAATAAAATTGAAATAAATAGTATTTTAAAAAACAAATAATACATCCTAAATAATATATATTTGTTCTATTTTCATAGTTTCATTAGACAACATTTCGGAAACGTTTAAAATGAATATAAATATAAACATTAAAAAAAATTCCAACCATTCATTTAGAAAGATGCTATAATTTTCAACATTAAAAAATAATCCTTAAAAATATTTTACATTTAAAAAAGGATTTACAAAAAAGCTTAAATGTACATTTTTTATTTACAAAAATTGCAAATATTTTACATTATCAAATGTATTTTGATATATTTAATAGTGTAACAATTTTTTATAATTTAAACAATTATTTTAATACTGACAGTAAAACATTTTTTAAATGTAATATCATTAATATATGCATTCAAAATAATTATGAACTATTAGTTAGTAAATGTATTAATATAACGAAATACATTTATACATTTTACAATACTAATTTGCATACCATTAAAATAACAATAGATTTTAATTAAAATATTCACTTCTTAAAACTGTCCCTATCCTTATTCCTTAATAACTCAACATCCTTGTACTAAAAAAAATATGTATATATACATTATTTTTACACATTAATGCAACTAAAAATACAAATTTCAAAAATTTCACAAGTAATAAAATATCTTACTAAACACATAAATAAAAAATAGCATATAAAATAAAGCACAATACAATAAAATGCATACAAAATAACACTTACAAATTATACTATATGCAACAAAATGTTCTAATTCGGTATTTTTTACAACAATATTAAAAACAACAGTCAAAACATTGGGCCTGATTACAAAGCCAGGGAGACCGCCACCGACAGGCTGTCGGTGGCAGTCTCCCCGCCATCGTAACCAACGTTACCGCCCGTCATATTATGATGGAGAGTCTCCCCGCCATCATAACCAACGTTACCGCCTGTCATATTATGATGGAGAGCGGATGTGTGGCGGTCGTAAAGACCCGACCGCCACACATCCGACGAGCTCCTTGAGCCTGCTGGTGCGGGGGAGGGGCTTGTAGTCCCTACAATGGTGGAGGTGCCTACCAGGCACTGCTGTAGGGATTACTATGTCCCTTTCCGCCTGCCTGTTCATGGCGGAATGGGACTTTGGGGGCCTGTAGGGGCCCCCTCACCCCCGGGCCCCCAGACACGGGACCTGGGGGGCACCTATGGTGCCCCCCTACATATCCCTGCACCATGTGGCAGGCACCGCATGGTGCCTGCCACGTAGTCCAGGGAAATGTAAATTGTCCCTTTTTTGCATTGTGGTGGGTGCTGCAGTCAGCAGCACCCGCCACAATGCAAAACATAGGCAATGCGACCGCCTCGGTGGCGGTTGCATTGTAATTCGTAATGTGGGACTGCTGCCTTGAAGGCGGGCGGTCCCAAATACGAAACGATGGCAGACGGACTGAAGTCCGTCTGCCATCGTAGTCAGCCCCATTATTCTTACCCTCTTGTTGATGATATTTTTGACATCCCAATATTCTTGACACAATATTTTTGTATCACAATATTTTTTATTCAATATTTTGTCCAAACACTGCTGCAGCTTACTGAAGATTTAAATAGTAAATGATTAATATATTCAGAGTATTAATATATATGTTTTTATTGAAACTTTTTATGTCGTAACTGCTACTTCCAAAAAAGAATATTAAACTCTTTGAAATGTATACCCTTTTGATTGAACTAAAACAACAGATATGTTAAAATTGTTATAATTAGTTTTATCTATTAAATATATGTGGGAAAACAAATTGATATTTCCATACATTTGTATGTTAATCATTATATAAAATAAAAAATATACACTTAAATAAAATGTGTCTAATTTATTATATTTGTATTGTGTGTACCTAGCATACACAGCGGCAGCCGGCACAGGTAAGCGTGGTAGGGCTGGGCAGGGCGGGATGGGAGGGGAGGAGTCGACAGACAACGGAAAAGGTAAATTTAAATAAATAAATAAAACCTATTCCGTCATCTGTCGGCTTCCTCCCCACCCCGCCCCGCTCCACCGCCCCACTGCGCTTACCTGCACCAGCCGCGACTGAACATATATCTTGTCCTATAAATATACTTTTAAATATTTTACATATATTAAATACTAGTAACTATTGAAAATAGAAGGATGGTGGGAGCACACTGCCTCACATGCCAGCACTCAATTTGCCCCAATCCATCATGGAAATGCAGTGCATGATAACACTTACTTCAGTAGAAGTCTGTAATTTTTCACCCTTGGTGCAGGTTGTGCTGTGTAAGTCTAGACACGTGTTTCTGGATTCTTTCCTTCATCAGTAGAGCTGTACTCGGGGTGGCGGTCTGACCACCATCACCACTGCGGGTACACCTGCAGTATTTCGAGTGTGGTGGTCAGACCACCACAGGACTGCTGCCTCTGCCAGGATCCAGGATCCTGCGGTGGTGGTGCAGTGGAAAGCGGCAGGAATATGCTGACGGTGCCACTGCAGCACCATGGGCATATTATGATCTGCATGTCCACCGCCCATTTGATGGTGGTGAGCCTGCCATGAAAAGGGTGGCGGAGATGCTGCCACCCCTGGGCCGGGGGGTGCATGTGGGTGGGCACATGTTGTGCCCCCCTGGAATTGCACACCCCGTTCCTGCACGGTGTGGCATGCACAACATGGTGCATGCCACACTGTGCAGGAATTCGCTGCAGGTGCAGTCACAACGGCGGTCTGCTGTTAAGTCTCTCCTATAAGCCTGGCACAGCCGCCGCTGTGAGACCCCCGCAGAACCACCCGCCCGACTTGGATTAAACTCAGAATCCGGCAGGTGGGTTCACCACAGGCTTGGTGGTACTCCTGCGTGTGCAGCGGTGGCTGTGCTGCAGCAGGACCACCAAACTCATAATCGGCCCCTTACCAATTTTAAAAGTAATGGCAATTACTTTTTAACAATATTACGCATTTTAACAAATAGTCAAGCATGCTTACAGTACCGTTATGACACAAAGCTTTCAAAAATTACTCTTCCACTGTGAATTTCCTGGGAATGGATTACCATTTTCTCCTAGCGAAGAGCCAGTTTATTCACGTTTGCTACTAAATTCGATTGACAGCGCTTCCTCTGAGAGAATTTCAAAATGTACATTGTACTACTCTTTTAATCAGTGAATTTCACCATCCAGGTCCTACACCTTCAGAAGTTGTTTGCACTCTGGTAAAAATGAAAAGCTATAACCTACAGGACCCTTATGAGGAAAATGCACTACTCTTTCTCAGAAAATAGAAATTAACAGGAGCACTCATAGCTGTAATGCAATCTAGCAGCAGGAATTCAATACCACACCTGTTAGAGCAGGACGCAAATATATGTAGACTCCTAATGCATCATAAGGCTAGAAGAACTAGGCAATCACATTACCACAGTAAGTTTTAAAGCAGATTAAATGTATTCCAGTCCATTTAGTTTGCAGTGGAAGACTCAAAGTGTGATACTACTTAGTATGTCGAGTAGAATTCTTTCTGTGACATTATACTGAAGGTCATGCAGTTGTTTATGGCAAGATAGGAGGCTAGCTTTATGCATTAGATAGCAGAGGCTTAGTGAGTTTGATAGTGTATATGGAATTAAAATTGATAACAGACAAAGAATCCTCAACATCATGAATCTCTAAAACCTATCAAGGGAATTCTTTGAGGTATTTTTCTATGGGTAAATGGGATACTGACTAATAAAGTGGGGAAACTATCAGTAGGTAGTAATAGTTAGGACCTTGTTTCTATTCAAAAAGCGTTTTTTCTTTTGCCAATATCTTTGGCGCCGTTTGACGAATTGACGAATCTTCGTGAAATTTTCCAAACTAATTGTTCACTCAGGTCAGCTCCTGTCTTGAAAGTTTCGTGGTGATTCCTCAAGCGGGAGCCGAGAAAAAAGGGGGGGTCCCAAAACGCGTTTTCTCCATGTTAATTTCCACAGAAATTTTGGAAAAAAGCATTTTTTTAAAAAAAAAATCGGCCGAATTTGCGCTGGGTGCGTGAATCCGGCTGAGAAAAGTTTTAAAAAACAAAGCGCGGGCTCCCGCGCTTCATTTTCTATAAGCCCCCGGTTGGGCCAGGTCCTGGGGGCAATGTGCAATAAATTAGAGGGGGCCCACAGGGGCCCCCGCAGCCCCGGGGACCGCCACCTCCCTGGGTCTTGTAAAGAAAATGTGTGGGGGGGCTCCTGCCCCCCCGCTGCCCCAGGGACCGCCACCTCCTTGGGGCATTGTTCAATATGGGTGGCGGGGCCTCGTGGGCCCCCCCAAGCCCCAAGGACCACCACCTCCCCGGGGCTTAAATTAAAATTACAAAGAGAGGGGGGGCTCCTGCCCCCCCAGACTGCCCTGGGGACCACCTCCTCCCCGGGGCACTAATTATTTAAATACGGGGGTCCGTTGCGGACCCCCGGGGACCACCACCTCCCGGGGCTATTTTGACGAAGGGAGGGGGGCCGCGCGGCCCCCCCTCCTGGAGCCCTCCATGGCCCTGGGGACCGCCACCCCCCAGGTCCGGCTCCTGCAATGTCCCGGGGTGCCCAGCCCCGGGACATTGCTATTTGCTATGGCAGGGCGGGAGCACGGCTCCCGCCCTGCCACAGCAAACACTGCTTTGCTTCTTAGTCCTGAGGTCCTTAGGACACAAGAGGACCTCATTGCCCAACCAGCAGTGCGCCAGGAGGCGCGCTTGCAGAGTGGTGTAAAAAGGGGGCGTGGCCTCGGACCACTCTCAGCAATCCAGCTGTGTGGGACTTACTGGAGGTACCTGGTGGGCTAGTTGGCCCCTAGGGACCCTCAGGATTCAAGGGGACTTAATCCCCCAACCCAGAACGCGCGTTTGCAGAGTGGTGGAGAAAGGGGGCATGGCCTGTGTCCACCTTTCAGCAATCCCACTATCTGGGAAATACTGGAGGTATCAGGTAGGCTAGTTGGCCCCTAAGAACCCCCAGCAGCGAAGGGACTTTAATCCTCATCCAAGAGTGCCCCAGGAAGTGCATTTGCAGAGTGGTGGGGAAGGGGGGCGTGGTCTGCTATGAGAACTTAGCAACCCTGCTGTGTGGGACTTACTGGAGGTAATAGGAGGGGTAGTTGGCCCCCAAGGTTCACCTTGGGGGCCAACTAACCCTCCTGTTACCTCCAGTAAGTCCCACACAGTGGGATTGCTGAGAGGTCTTCGGAGGCCAAGCTCACCTTTCTCCACCACTCTGCAAATGCGCCTCCTGGCACAGTACTGGTTGGGGGATGAAGCCCACTTTACTCCTGAGGGACTTTGGCGGCCAAGTAGCCCTCCTGGTACCTCCTGTTAGTCCTATGCAGCGGAATTCCTGAGCGCTGGTTGGAGACCCAGCCCCCTTTCTCTATCACTCTGCAAACGTGACTACCAGTTAAAGAAGCATTTGTAATGTAATAGGTCTCGCATTTGCAAGAGTTAGAGCTATTGGCATTGTAAATCTAAAAGTTTTTTACTAATGTTTTTTGGAGTGGAGTGGATGTACTTTGTGTGTAGTGGAATTATGTGGTATGTTGTGCAATGAAATTATGTGGATAGAAAGTATGTGGTATTTAGTGTATAGGAATTATGTGGAGTGGGATTATGTGTTATGGAGAGTAATTATGTGGTATGGTAGTCTGTGTTGTGGAGTGGCAACCTCAGGTTTAGTCTTCTTCATTTCCATAGAAGCTAAATTATGAACTCAATGAGACAAAAAAAGAAGGAATCACTGAGGAGCACTTCTCGACCTAGTCAGAGGTATGAGCAGGGCCACTGCAATTATGCGACTGTTTGGCTGCACCAACTTTCGCACAATTATACATTTTCCGCATTAGCCACATAATTCATCATCTGCTGCCTAATCTGCAGATTTGAACAAAAAAGCCTTGTTTCTAGCTCAAACGGCTCAAACGTTACAAAAAATGCAGCGACAAGTGTTACAGCGTGGTGGAAGGCCCGTTGCAAACCTAGAATGGTCACCTGTTACTTATTGCTAAATGTGGGTGTTAAATTGGTACTAATGGTGTGCAAACCACTCTTGCTTCTTTCTGCGCCTCTCTTGCCACTTTCTGCATTTCTGTTGCTTCTTTCTGCAACTTTCTTTTTTTTCTGCACTTCTTTTGCCTCTTTCAGCTCATCTCTTCCACTTTCTGTACCTCTCTTGCCTCTTTCTGCACACACAGGGCTACTTTTAAACTGACCTCAGGCTCAGCAGTGCACACATGCAAGTGCAGAAAAGGGCTGCTGGCCTCTAAACTGCCATGCCCTATTATATGCTAGGGACTTAGAGGTAGTTTTAATCCCCCTGCCCTATTATGTACCAGGGCCTTACAGGGGAGGTCATGCCAATCACAGGGGTACCCCAACCCATAGTGTACCCTAGTGTATGTAGGTGTTTTCACTGTATTCTAAGTGTCTTTCAGCATTGCACTGGCTCCGGGGCTGGTTAGGCAGAGCCCAGGGTCAGTCAGAGTCAGTTACCACCAGTACCAGTCAGCAAAAGGTTGGGGGGTGCCCAGGGCACAGGATGACTTTGCAACAAGGCCTCTTTCTGCACCTCTGTTGATTCTTTCTGCATATCTCTTGTTTCTTTCTGCACCTTTCTTCCTCTTTCTGGACTTCTGTTGCCTCTTTCTGCATTTCTCTTGCTTCTTTCTGCGCCTTTCTTCCTCTTACAGCACATGTCCTACCTCTGTAGGTGTAGTTAGAAATTAGCATTTAAAAAACCTTAGAAATTCACTGAAAAAACCATAGGTTTCAGGGACGTTATAGTTAGAAATTAGCATTTAAAAAACCTTTGAAATTCACTGAAAAAACCATAGGTTTCAGGGACGTTATAGTTAGAAATTAGCATTTAAAAAACCTTAGAAATTCACTGAAAAAAACACAGGTTTTAGGGACGTTATAGTTAGTTGGACATTCCACTCGTTAGTTAAAGACAAATTTTCCCTTTGAAAATCCCAGAACAATGTTTATCCACATTCAGCAACTCAATCAAATTTGTCAACTCTCATACGTAGTCATAATTAATGCTCCACTAAGGATGTATAAGCACTTATATACGCGTTTAATACGTTTTGTCAAACGAATTACAATTAAAAATGCATGTATATCACCACATAAAACAATACATAAAAAAGTTTAAAAACACAGTAAGTTACAAATTAGTGCAATTACATAATGTAACAAATTCCCTGGAAAGGAAAAAGTTTTACTTAAAAGAGACAGTAAAATTTGTCTTATGGTTGTCAATTTGAACACATAATAGACAGCACCCTGCAGGGGGATAGCTTCCCTGTCTTTATGTGACTGCTGACTCTCAATCAAATTTAACAATAGCACTCAGCGTCGATGCGTTTCGGTGGGACAATAGTAGTTAAACCACCTTCTTCAGGCTGTATTTGGAGCCAAGCTGACTAGGACTCAAATTTTTCTTTCCTCCTTTCCTTATTCATATGGCATAGCAGTGTGTTATTTATGCACCGGTACTGGAGCACTCGGGAAATTGTTGCTCCAGTGTAGATTGGTTGATTCTATTTGTAGCTGTATGCCTTCCCTTTAATTATGGGATGGGCAGTGCAGTCACTGGATTATATGAAGTTGAAACACACCCTATTGGTTGTCTAGAGTGTTGAACAAACTCATATATAGCAAGTACTGGAACACGTCTCGGTCATTCTTTTAGTTGGTTGAACAGGGAGAAGGGTATAAAATCCCTCGTTTTGAAATGAACCGGAGCACGTCTCCGTAGCTTTTCATTCTAATGGCTACCGCATACTCCGGTGCCTCCACTCGGCTATTGGCTCAATGTGAAATCTGTGAGATGTCATCAGTGATGTCATCAGTGATGTCACTGACCATGTCATGAATGATGTAATATGTGACGTCAGCAGCAGTGCATTGCGGGGGCGTGAGTTATAGCTAGCTCAACTAACTATAACGGCTGAATTTCTCTGGTTTTGTACGAGTGAAATGTCCAACTAACTATAACGTCCCTGAAACCTGTGGTTTTTTCAGTGAATATATATATATATATATATATATATATATATATATATATTTATATTTGAAATTGCTACTTTGCATTTGCATGTTTTCTAAACATACTTTTTAAGGTTGATGTCCTTGAGGTCATCACTACTTCTAAAATGTCGTTTTAATGTATTGGCTTCTTTTCATATGAAGGGTCTTTCATTTTCCCACTCCTCACTATCTCCCTCACCTGAGACCCGGACGGTATTTGTTGGCCCTTTCAGCAACCGGTTACCAGTTCCCCTATCTGGCCTGGTGACTTCCTGTATCTTCTTGTGCTGAATCTCACTTCCTCCTCCTACAGCTGGGTTCTCCACTTTAGATACTGCTCATCAAAGTGCAGGTTTTTAATATATTTCAGCAGTGCTTATTTTTATTGTACATTGTTCAAGGAGGGCTATTTTGCACACAATTTTTTTTTTAATCAAATATCGTTTTGGGCAGTGTCGAGCTTAAAAATTTACTTTTTTAAGTGATTTATGTAAATAAAAATAAGGTCATACCACAGTATGCCTGGCAACACTCATTTTCATCATGGTGTGTAGCATACAAGATAATCCTCTGCTGTCCTGGCAAATGTCCTACTACAGAGCGTTCACATTGTCGGACATCTTTCCCAATGGAGAGTAGATTGTGTATAATCCAAGGCAACAGGATCCACTATTTTCTGCCAGCACATCTCAGCATCAGGTCCTTTCATGGGATACAAAAGGTCCCCTCATAGGGGATGCAATCTGTGTGTTCCATTGAAGCCCTCAAACCCTACTTGAGGAGCATTCCATCGGATGCTGCTTTTTAATCTGTTTATTAGATTTTTCTTTTCAGTTCAAGAAAACATTAGCCAGCACATGAATTGCATATACCTTTTTTCATACATAGCAAACATTTAGTTTTCGAATACAGTAGAACATCCATCAGCCCTGCCTAAAAATATTCATGGATATTCATATGCATATGAAGTATTAATTGCTTTTCATCCAACAACAGAAAGAGAACTTTTTACGATTCCTCAGTCAGTAACAAAACAAGATTCTGGTACAATACACGGGCAAAATCTAAGCCAGGTGCTAGCAAAACAGACAAGACAGGAAGCGAGAAAAGGGAGGACAATAGAGCGGGGTTAAAGTTCAGCAGTTAAGTTCACCCACTCTCGCATCCTTGAATAACACCAAATCACTGAAAATCACTGAAAATCCAATGAGTTGATCTGGTCAAAGTCAAAAGTTAAGGCCAACCACTATGGAGAGCAGGTCTGATAGAGGGACCACGTTCCTACTGGAGGAAAGTTTACCTTTGGACGTACAAATTTTTCTGGAGAAAAGTGGTCGCCAACGAGTCATCGGTGGGGCAAGGTGCCAGCTGGATCTGATGCATGACTCACCAACAATGGGTTGCTGCAGAACGGGGTCCTGGTGCGGTCATTGTTGGAGGATGGATAGCTCCGAGTGAGAAGGCCTCAATGTCAATGGGTTGCTGCTTGACGTTGGTCCTGCTGAAGCACTCTACTTTCGGACTGAGAAACATTTCAGGAATCAGACCTCCTTTAGTGGGGCAAACCAGCAAGTTGACTCCTATGCTAATTCAACGTTGATGACTTTGGCACACGGCAGCCCCAGTGTCCATTATTTTAAGGAAAAGTTGGCAAAAATGTTCTAAGCCCCAGCTTTTTGCAAGTTTGACCCGGGGGAGTACATTCTAACAGCAGCCAAGGGTCCAAGACCTGGGAGGCACCACTTGGGAGTTAGGACTTTCTACCCAACAAAAGCCAGCAGCAGGGTCCAGGGCAGGTTCAGTTGGAACTTGACAGCTGGACAGTTGCAGGAAAAGGCCTCTGGAAGCTTGTTGTGTCCCAGTAGCTCAAATAGGAGGTCAGTCAACTGACCCTTGGAGTCATATCTGGGCTCCTGGGGGCAATGAAAGCATGTCCAGTCTTCCTTCAGGATACAGACATGGCAGTCCTTCTGATCTTCACAGGTATAGAAATGTTCTGAAGAGGGTACTGGGGGTGCTACATGTATGCCCAGTACCCGACTGTGGATGGGGAAAACTCCTGGCCATTCATCAATTAATTGACCCTACTCACTTTTGCAGCACTTCCTATATGCTATATTGTAGGCTATCCCACAGTACCCCTCTCTACCTACACCTAACATGGCAGATCCCTTCTTACTGTGGTCAGAGCTCCCTGTGCCGGCCCAGAGGTGTAGCTAGGATAATGGACAAACCCTCCCTTGTGGTTGCTGAAACCAATTCTGGGACAGCTACCACCTCCCACTGTATTTGGAGCCAAGCTGACTAGGAATACAATGGAATTCAGGTCTATGTGCGAGCTACATCTGCAGTGACAGAGTAGGTACTGTTTGTAGCTCAAGAAGGGGCTGGGAATAACCCCCCAGGCCATTGTGTTTAAGGAAGAAAAACATCTCTCCAAGCCCTTTGTCTGGGAGCAATCCATAGGAGAGCCATTGATCAGTCAGGTGGCACTGGGCACTGGCAAAAAGGCACATTTGGCTTGGAAAGCAAAATGACAACTTTCAAAAAGTGCCATTTTCAAAATAGTAATAAAAAGTCCAACTTTACCATTAAGTTGGATTTTAAATTAATAATAAAATAAGTCCTTGAATCATTTTTCTGGCTGCTCCTAAACTCAAGCTAAGCATTATAAATTGTCATAACGTAACCCAGTATTAAAGAGCTAGCCTTGCCACAGTGAAAAATTACTTTGGAGGGTTTTGACAGCCAGGACATGTAAACTTTAAATTACACATGTCCTTCTTTTTTAGTACCATGCACCCTAACCATTGGGCATTTAGGACCTAACTTAGCGTGACTTATAAGCATCAAACAGCAAGGTAAAAGGTTTAATTTCCAGGTCGAAATGGCAGTTTCAAGTTCAAGTTCATTTATCTTGGTCAGCCTGACATAGACAAGCCATACAATATACATAAAAAATTTACATACTTCTTAAAAACATTGTGGCCTATTGCGATGTCGGTCGTAAGGCCTCCGACCTCAGGTCGGAGGCCTTACGATCGCATCGTCGGTTTCAATTCCTACCAGCTGATTTTGATTCAGCTGGTCGGAATTGAAACCGGCCGGTCATTCCGGCTGACTTCCGACGGGCTCAGGGAGCCTGTTGGCCCGTCGGAACCGGCCCGCAATCCAAATGGAAGGCGGTTTATGCCATCCGGATTACAATGCACATTTTCTGGCAGGGTTTCCATGCCGGCCTTTCCTACATGGAAACCCTGTCGGAAAGCGTGTTTGGAGGCGCCTAGCAGGGCCCCCTTTCATTTGAGGCCTCCGGTTGCTGGCCGAGGGGGAACCTATTGTGCCCCCTGTTAATCCCTGCATCCCGTGCCTGCCACGGGGTACAGGGATTAACACCGCCTCACATTTCCCTATGGGAGCATGTACTATGGCCGGTTTACGTCCGTAACACATGCTCTCATAGGGAAATGTCAGAATGCGACCGCACCATGTGCAGTCACATCATAATGAGGCGGTCGGAAACGCCGCCCGACATCGTAATAGGCCCCATTTAATTTAAAAAGAAACATGGCATCACAGTGAGCCATACTAATGCTTAATAAATTAACAACATCAGAATTCAAATATATATTAAAAAAACACATTTGAATATAAAAATTAGGGCACCATACCACATAATAAAATGGTAGGCAAGTTAAAATAAAGCATTTGTTAAAGTGCAAACTGTATGGTACAACTACGGAGAAGTGCTGGTGCATAAGCAATTGAACAGTCCTTACAGCATTAGCTCTTACATGACTAGATTATTGCGGCCGGCCCAAAATACATCTATTGCTATGCCGAAAAAATGATTTTACGCCTACCAGACTTCCCTCATACCAAGAGTTTCATGGCAGCCTTGATAGTGTAACTTTATTGCAACTAGGCCAGACAATGTTTAATTAAAGAATTGCAAAATTAAATATAAAAAATTCAGGCAGCATTAAAGTGCTTCGCACAGTGGCCCTTCCGTCTATGCAAAAGAGCTAGTGCATAAACTTTAGACAGTCCTTGGGTTGGTAACTCTTATGAAAGCATATTATGGCACCCAGGCTCCCTTAAAAAAGGGCCAGTGTTTGGACCTTGCGCAGATATTAAGGACTTTTTAGTGGTATAAAAACGTATTATTATGACCAGCAGGAAATGCATTATTTGCACGTCCAAATTACCTTTACCAGCCAAGACTTGCTCAGAACAACATTTCAAGGTAGAGTGAATGCTACAGGTTTCCTACCAAATGGCTGGATTGCAATTTATTCAAAACACTCAAATGTCCCCACCTTATGCTGCGGACAATTAGCCTCGGCTATGTGACAGTCATGCATTTAAGTTGAGGTAGATGGAAGTTCTAATAAGACTCCGCAGCTCCCAAGCATGGGGTATGAAACGTGGGCATTGCTATTCTCTTCTGGCTTCCATCGTAGAAATTCAAAGGTGCATGAAATGCATTATGGACTCTACACCCCCAAAATCACATCCACAATTAGGAGAACTACTCCCGCACGTGTGCCATGAGATAGTGAACTGCTTCACTGGCAAAGTACCTAATCTAAATTTGACATACAACGACCTTTCAAAGGAGGGGTATATTTTGTTCAAAAATGGTTTAAAGATAGAAAAAGGCTTTAGCGTCCAGAGCTGCTTTAACTTCCGTCCTAGCAAATTTGTGGACATACATTGCCAGAATCTTTACTTCACGTCTTGACCAGTGCCTTTCGTCCAGTTTTCTGGTTCGAACCAGCAGTCAGCACATCCTATAGTTTGCAGGATGTTCGTCACATAACTATACCGGTGTAATCTGACTTGTTTGGCTTGGGACCAGACCTCTTGTACAATAACCAGGTAGGGTTCCAGCTCAAGTTTTGTCCATAATCTCACCCAATATAGGATGGGGTGAAGTGATTGCTGCAAATTGATAGATTTAATACCCAGCTCATGACTTAGTGCAACCATGGGAGTCCCAGGGTCAAGCAAAAGAAGGCTACGAAGGCAGCGGTTCTCAGCCTTGGATAACCCTTTCATGTTTTTGTTGCCCCATAGCTCTACCCCGTACAGGCCTGAGACAAGGACTTGCACTCTGTAAGCTTCAAGGGCGGTGGCAATCAATCAGCTCCCTTGACTTCTGGCAAAGACAAGTACCACACCAGCATATTGGCTCAGTGACGCCTCGCCCTTAAGTAGTTGAGTGGACCAGGCCAACTTAGAGTCAAAAATCACTCCTTAGATTTGATTTTATTTGAAAAGTTTTATATAGCGCAGACGTGACCCTTGCGGATATCAGAGCACTTTACAAGAAAATTAGGCAATGACATACAAATTTTTAAGCATATTAAAAGTACATACGTGGTTGGAGAACAATAAGCTCAAGAGGCAGAATTCTGATGATCTATACCAAGAATTTGTTCATTAACAGGAGTTTGACTTTTTTCTTGAATGAGGTAATGGAGGGAGTCAGTCTTATTTCAGGGGGGAGAGAATTCCAGATTCTGGGGGCGATGCCCTAAAAAGCTCTGTTCTAGGTTTTCTTCTTGTTGAAACGTTGTGGCTTTAGCAGAAGGGTGCTGATGCTTCTAGCGATCTAGAGCCTCCAGACAGCTCAAGCTTGTTGGTGAGTTAATCATAGTTGTCAACACACTCCAAGGATGTTCCATATATTTTTAAGTTTCTCAGTTTGAAATGAAATGAAATTTGTACTTGTAAAGCGCACTGTTACCCTAGGGTGTCCTGGCGCTGTACACATACCGCTGTGGAACCCTTCCTGTCTTTTCCCTGTGAAATGTCCACTCCTGGGCACCCCCAAGGTGAAGCCAGGCATCCCAAGCTGGTGGGGCCGTTGTGGAGATTAAGCAAGCTATTGCCCAGAGTTGGACCCATGATTAGAATAGGCACCGAGGTGAGAATTATCAGGTCCGAGGAAATTGAGCCCAAGACCCGCCGAGGCGGGAATTGAACCCTGGTCCCGGGCCAGATCTCTGCATCAGGGTCTGCCGCTCTAACCATTGAGCCACACTTCTCCAGTTTGGTACTTCCTTTAACAATCATACATTTTGTTTTGGCAGTATTGATCTGCAGCTCCTTGTTGTTAATAGTTTTCAAATGTGTGCAAGAGCTTGTGCATGGCTAGTTCTCTGCGAGACAGGAGTACAGCGTCATTCGCAAAGAGCAGAAATGGCCCCAGGCAGCAACATCATTGATAAAGATATTAGACAAGGCTGGGGCCAGTACAAATCAGTGTCTGACCCCGATGTTTATGGTAAAGCTTTCGGTGACTTCCCCATTTGGTCCATATCTGTCTGATGAGGCGTTATTACTGTATAGTTTCTTAATAGCTGACACTAGCTTTGTTGAACAGCCCTGAGCTAGCAAAGTTTGCCAGAGTAGATCGTGGCTTACAGTGTTGAAAACCATTTTTAGGTCTATTAAAGTCAGGTGCAGCTTTGACATTTTAACACTGGTGTATTCCAGGCAGATATTAAATAATCACATTGCCTGGTCGATTGTTCCTTGCCCTTTCTGAAAGCCTGCTTGAGCTGCATAAATGATCCCATTTTTGCTTAGCCAGTCATCTAGGCGGGTATGCAAAAGCTTGGTGTATATTTTCCCTGCTGCATTGAGCAGGGAAATTGGGCGATAATTAGAGGGTTCATTTCGGGGACTTTTTTGTGTAGGAAGACAATTATTGCAGATTTCCAGGACGCTGAGACCTTCTCCTGGAGCGAAATCCTTATTATATACTGCAGTCAGTGTAAGTACCCAGAAGATAATCTCCGATCTATACCTATCTGCAGGAATTCAATCATGACCTGGGGTCTTGTTTTGTTTCTGGCTGAGGATTGCTGATCATACTTTGCTCTCGGAAAATTCCTTATTTGTTATTTCACCTTCAGGAGTCATTAAAACTGAAGTGCTCCAAGTCTCCAACTGAAAATCGTTTTTCTGGCGTCCTTCCTTCCGCAATGCAGGACCCACAGCACTAGGGTAACTCCGGCTGGGGAAACTGAATAGCGTAGAAAAATGGTTCAAAAAGGTAACAGGCATGATGATGTTTTCCAACTGCCTTGGGGTCCCTTGTGAACCCCACTGCACTAGCTCCCACAAGGTACTGGTGTTCTTCCTTCCTATGGCTTCCAAAAGTGCCATAAATGCCTTCCAGCCCTTAACTTGGACTTGGCTTTTTTTAAATTTAATAAGGCACTTATATTTTTGCCTTAGCTCTTTTGGTTGACAAAAGTGATATGCCTTACTTTTAATGCCAGGGAAAGTGCAGATTTGTACTTGCCGCACTCCTCATCAAACCACTCCATATGCAAGATGTTACAATTACTGGCATGCCTGTTTCTGCTATCTAGTTGTTGACCACTGTTCTCCCAAGACAAATTGATCAGAGTTTCGAATCTGAGAATAATCCCCGGGTCATTTGGATTACCAAACTCCTTGCAATCCCTGAACGCTTTCTGCAGTAGGTTCTGAGCTCTGTCAGGACACAGTTCTGTAACACTGTGCATGTGCCATACAATGGTCTTCCTGTTGACTGTTAATTGTAGGGCACTTCTCCTGATCTCCGGAATACAAGTAATGATCACTGTTTTCATCGTCGGAACTTTTAGGCAGGCTGTCAATGGGTCATGATCACTCTTGACTCGTTGCTGTATTACGAAGTCGTTGACCAGCTGCCAAGGTTCCAAGTTGATTAATATATATTCTATCAAGCTTGTATGTCCCCCTGCTTAAAAGGTATAGTGGGCTGGCGAATCCGAGGGCATAGATCCGTTTAGAGGACGAAGATCATTTTTAAGCGCAAGAGATGTTAAGGAGGATTCTCTCCTTGAACGTAAGGTTAGCAGAGTTCGTGGGTATGGTGGTTTGCACATAGTATGGTTATGAAACACGTCTAAATTGGCCATTGCATCTTCAGGTTTGGTGCTAAAGTCCCTGCATACCAGAATGACTTGTAGCTTTGCCCGTAGATGGTTGAACTTAAAGATGACAATATATTTTGACGAGCGGTAGCGATGAATTTCTCCAGCTCGGTCATTTGCCTGTGGAAATCTGCTTGCAGGCCTGGCAAAAAGTACATTTTTCAGTAGGGTCAATACCCAGCATTCGGCAGAGATTACCAGCATTTGAAAGTTCTTGCTGACTTGGGTGAATACTTGGCTGTCTATATCTAGTTCAGTCGAAATCCAGATAGTGAGACCACCTCTAGGTCTCCCTTTGGTTCCTTTGTTGCTTTCGTCGAAAATGCTGTATACCCATCCACAGTAAGCTCATCCAGAGCCCAAGTCTCCTGGAAGCTACAAGTAGTATTTGATTTAATAAATTTAACGCAGTCTGTATCTTCTAACTTTGTTTTCAGGCCTGCAATATTCCAACTAAGCACCTTTAGCCTAGTCATAGAATTTAGATCATGACCTGATTCTGGATGGTACATAGCGTATGGTGGGTATGTGGGCCATGCTCATCATCTCTGCACCTCTTCCGGTAATGTATGGGCCACGGTGTGATGGCTTTGGTTGCTCCCCATACTTTGCTGAATAGTGCTTTTGGTGGGCAACAGTATATTAGCCTATGGCAGTTTAAAATTGTGCACACACGCTGCATGGGCAGGCATGAAGACATGTTTTACAGCGCCACTTTAGTGGGCGGCACAACTACATTTAAATGTGCCAAAAAAGGTTCAGCTAAAGAAGGCAACAATCTGGGGGAATGCCACGCAAAAGATGGCTATTTCCAACACACAGGTTTTATACCAATTCATGCGGAGCTCTGACGACCTGCCTGACATCTTGAGGCATTCGATCATGGGCAGTAGTCACTCACCAGATTCCCTTAAAAACAATAACATGTCATCCAGGTAAAGCGAGGTGATGTGCACAACAGCTGTAAGCTGGAATCTCCTGTGCCTATTACTTGCGTTCAAATGCACTGCACAGTAGGCAACCCTGTCTAGTCCCATGATGAATCAAGGACTTCATCGTAATCATTCTGCCCATTTTTATCCTAGCAGAGGTGCTACTGTATAGTAGTTTACTCCATGAAATCCATACTTCCCCCATGTTCATATGCCTGAGTGTCTCAATTAGAAAACTAACCTTTATCAAACTATCAGTGTATCAAACCCTTTTTCTAAATCCACAGCCAGCGCCACAGCAGAGTGGTGCATGGCTGCTGTTGTTTCATTGATTTTTCTCATAAGGCTTTTGACATATAGAGCAGTGTTTCTACCGGGGAAAACTCATTTTGGTCGTGGTAAACGCACGCTGTCATATGGGGATGGAGTCTCATGGCCAATACCCTACTGAGAATCTCGTAATCGAAATTCTTTATTGAGAGTGGTCTATATGACGTCTGTCTTCTGGGCCCACTCGGCGTGATCCTCGGCGCAAAAAAGGATCGCCAGTCGCTGTTCTATGTCTTCGTCTGTCAGATGCCTTCTGACAGTGATGAGTTTTTGGATACCGAGGCAATAGCCTCATTACTCCACATTCATTTTGAGTTTTTTAGTTGCTGTTTCGGTTTTCTTATCGATGTGTGACACTTTGTCACAGTTGAGGTGGGTTCACAAGGTCAGCGCTGTGATGGGCCGCGGGTAGCCGGTAATGATGAACTTTAGATGCCTGCCGAGGCGGTAGCCTTCTGACAGTGATGAGTTTGGGGTACCTGCCGGGGCTGTAGCTTCCTGGAGGTGATGAGATTTATGTGCCTGCCGAGGCGGTAATGCCTTCTGGCAGTGATGAGTTTCGGATGCCTGCCGAGGCGGTAATGCCTTCTGACAGCGATTAGTTTTGGATGCCTGCCGAGGCGGTATTGCCTTCTGGCAGAGATGAGTTTTGGATGCTGAGCCGCTGTTCTGGTTTCACAAGGTCAGCGCTGTGATGGGACGCGGGTAGCGGTCAAATGGGTTTGCGGAGATGTCAGCAAGTTTCCTGATCAGTGGGTTTTCTTTTTGATCCAATCCTTTGTAGAAATTCCTGTTGAGTTTGCGGAGATGGTCATCCAACATCTCAACGCCCAGGTCTCTGTGGAGGTCTGCTGTTCTTGTGAGGATAGGAGCACCTGCTGCTATCCGTAAGGCCTTGCTCTGCAGTATCTGTAAGTCCTTCCGAAGCTGCGGGTGGCAGCCACTCCAAACTGGAGAAGCGTACGTCAGTGTTGGTCGAATTATTGCAGTGATTACTCGCACCTTGCTCTGCAGTGGCATTGACTTGGTCCTCAGGAGTGGGTACAATGCGGCCAATTTTTTTGTTGCTTTCTGGCAAGTCTTCTCTACATGGTTCCTCCAGCTGAGTTTGGAATCCAGAGTCACCCCCAGGTAGGAGCTGCTGTTTTCCCATTTGATCTCTTCCCCATTGAGGAGGATCTGGGGATGCTTCCTTTTCAGTTTTTTGGTGAATAAGGTTGCTGTGGTTTTGCTTGTGTTCAGGGTTATCTGCCAGTCGCTGTACCATCCGGAGAGTCTGCTGAGCGATGATTCAAGGTTCTTAGCCACTTCCTTATTGCTGAAGGATTGGGAGATGACTGCCACATCGTCGGCGTAAAGAGCAAGATCAGTCTTCTTTAAGTCCGTGGGGATATCATTTGTAAATATATTAAAGAGGAATGGTCCAAGTATTGATCCCTGAGGCACTCCAGCAAGAATAGGGCGTGATGTTGAACATTCTTCTCGTACCGCCACGTGAAAGGTCCGTTCCGACAAGTAGCTAGACAACAGCTTGACCAGGTAGCTTGGAAACTTGAGCTTGATAAGCTTGTAAAGCAGTCCCTTGTGCCATACTCGGTCGAATGCTTTGGCTACATCCAGAAAGACTACTCCAGTAGACTTGTTGATGTTGAATCCATGGCTAATGATGTCCACAACTCTGAGAAGTTGGTGATTGGTTGAGTGGTCTTTCCGGAACCCAAACTGTTCTTTGGCGAGGAGGTTTTCGCTTGTCGCAAAGTCCGTGAGACGGGCGAGGATAACTTTTTCCAAGAGCTTAGATAGGCCGGATAGCAGGCTTATGGGGCGGTAGTTTGCAGGGTCTCGTAGTGGCTTCCCAGCCTTGGGGAAAACTACGACTCTTGCTTCTTTCCAGGAATTAGGGAAGTACTGGTGCTGCATACATGCATTGAAGATCTCAGCAAGATGGTCCACTGCGGCTTCTGGGAGCATCTTGATGGCTTGGTTGGCTATTCTGTCCTTTCCTGGAGCCTTGCCGTTTTTCAGTGTCTTTGCCAGGGCCAGTAATTCACCGGTTGAGCATTCCTCAATGGTTGCAGCTTCTGTTTCCGGTGGGTGCTCCAGGTGGTGCTTAGCGACCTCTTGCTCGACTTCTGCTGCCAGTTTGCTTGCCTGGTTAGGCCTGAAGGATGCTTCCAGCGTGTCAGCGAAGACCTCAGCCTTGTCCCTGTTGCTGCATGCCAGATGAGTCTTTCCTTGTATCGGTGGGTTTGGTTCCTTTTTCCCAGTCAAGCGTCGGGTCATTCTCCAGAGAGAGTTGTCAGAGTCCTTCAGGTTTGCTGTTGCTGCTTCCCATTTTTCGCCTCTGTGCTGGCTTATTTGTATCTTCAGCTGTCTAGTCAACTCATTGTACTTCTTCAGCAGGTCAGGGGTGCGATTCCTTTGCCACTCTCTCCGGGCTCTGTTCTTGTCAGCTATTGACTTCTTGATGCCGTTTGGTAGGTCATAGATGGAGCATCGTTGGAGTTTCTGCTGAGGGATGCTGCGTTCCATAGCAGTGTGGACTGCAGCCGTGAAGCGGTGGACCGCCTGGTCAATGTCGGCAATGCAGCGTAAGGGGCCAGGGACCAGAGTCTCTTCCAGGCTTCTCTTGTATAGGCTCCAGTCTGCCTTCTTATAGTTGTGCCTGGTGCCCTGTTGCTGGTTTTCAAGCACGTCTCCAACTGTGATCAACACTGGGTTATGGTCAGACGTCAGTGCTGGTAAGGTTTCCAGCTAAATAGATTGGGAGAGATTCTTCATGACGACTATGTCCAGGACGTCCGGTTTGTGCAGTGCAGAGCCTGGATAGTGTGTTGGTTGAGTCGGGCCAGCTACTACAAAGTCCTCCTTCTTTGAGTGGGCAAGTAGAGCGTGTCCTTTGCTGTTTGCAGTGCGGGAATTCCAGCACTGGTGCTTGGCGTTTAGATCGCCTCCAATTAATGTTGGGATGCTGGGGTCCAGTAAAGCATCCAGGTCCTTTGGGCATAGCTTGGCTGGGGGTGAGTAGGCGGCAATCAATCGTAGAGGGCCAGCAGATGTCTGGATCTGTATACCAGTTGCTTCAATGCTCCCCACTGGTGGTAGTGCAATCTCGTGGTGCTTCACTTTTGTGCTGACGATCACTGCTGTTCCTCCGCCCTTGGCTCCAGTGGTGCGATCTGTACGGTACACCCTGTGGTTTGCTAGGTTAAGCTTCTGGCTTCCTTGGAGATGGGTCTCAGAGATAAGCGCTATACTCACATCCATGGTTTCCATCAGGTGCAGGAGTTCTGCGGTTTTCTTCTGAATGCTGTGGGCATTCCACATCAAGAAGAGGGAGTTTCCTTTAGATTTGGCGGACATTGCGGGTGTTTTCTTCACCGTGGAAAAGTCCGGCGATGAGGTTCGCCACCATTGTCACCACAGGGTGGATGTTCATGTCTGCAACTGTTTTTGCAATCTTCGTAATGAGTTCCTGCCAGTTGATGGCTGAGCCTATTTCACAGGATGGTGCTGGGGCAGTTGTTGGTGGGGGGCAGTCCTGTTTGGGTCCTGTAACTCCTGCGTATGTTCTTCCATTCACGCGCGCATTGCTATGGCTGTTGGTTGGATTCCCAGTTGGGCTCCTGTGTGCTGATGCAGGTTTGTAAGTCTTCCTTTGTCCCTGGTCTGTCGTCGTGTGTAGGGAAGTCTTTTGTGGTTGCGGGGGTTTGCGCGGTCCATCCTTCTTTGCCTTTTGCAGGTAGGGGCAGCCGCGGTAGCTTGCTGGGTGTGGTCCTGTGCAGTTAGCACATATTGCTGGTTCAGTTTTCCGGTTCCTTGTGCATTGGTTAGAGGTGTGCTCGCCTCCACAGCGTACGCACTTTGGCTTCTGATGGCAGAAAGCAGAGGTGTGCCCCAAGCGCTGGCAGTTGTAGCACATGACTGGTCCTCGTTTCCCTCTAGGTGCTTCTGTGGTGACGGTGCAGCTGCAGAGCCGTGTGACTGCTGAGAGGTCTGCTGGCTTCCCATCATGGCTTGCCGACAGGGTTACAACAAAGAGGGGAAATTTCTTGTTTTTGTCCGCTGGAGAGGCAATCTGTGATATGTTTTTGACTGGAAGACCAAGTTCCGATAGGTCCTGAGTGATGTCCCCAAGGGATGCGTTTGCTGGGAGTCCCCGTATTACAAAGCGTTGGGCTTTAGCAGAGGTCAATGAAAAGGTGTGGTACTCCATTTTCTGTTCTGTAAGCACGCTGGTCACAGTCTTGTAGTCCTCTGGTGTAGTGAGCATGATCTTGGCCTGGTCCTGCCGGGGCTTGATTGTGAACGTGGAAGAGCAGTGTTCCTCCAGTAGGTCCACGAGGTCCTTGTGGGTGGTTAGGTTCTTCAGGATGATGGGAGGGATCCGTAGTCGCTTAGTGGGAGCTGAAGAGGTCTCGGGTTCAGGTGCTGTGTGGTCCTGAGGGTGGGCATCGCTGTCCTGGGCGCTTTGGTGAACCAGATAGCGGTTTGTGGTTGGGATTGCACTGCTTTCTGGGGGTGTACGGGCAAGCTTTGCTGCTTTTTCTGGTGAGGTTGGGCACGAGTCGCGTGCTCTCTTTGCTAACTTAGTGTGCCAATCCATGTTGTCTTCGGTGGTGCCGGATTGAGCCATGGAGTCGGCCTCCATGGTCAATTGATGCAGCTGGTTAGGGGGTTAAAGGGTTTAAGCCCTTCTTCCTCCCCTCTTTGGCACGCAGCCTGGCCCCGGTCAAGCCAGGGAGACGCAGGCCCAGCACCTTAGAGGAGTGGGAGAGAGGGCAGAGCGGGTCGGGCCGCGGGCCTCCCGCCTAAAGTCGGGAAGCAGGATAAGTTAGGCAGAGCGCCTCAATATTGGGTCGCAACACCAAATGAATTTAGCAGCAGTGATAAATTATATTGTAATCGGAATACAAATTACCCTTTACAAGTTGCTGTGGGCAAATTAAATCAGGTAAAGAAAATGAACAAGGCAGGCAGAGCTCAGCAAATTTGTAATCTGAATGCAGAATCCGAATACCAACTCAGTAATGCAGGGGAGATAAAGACAAGCAATTTAAGCAGAGCAAAAAAAAAAAAAAAAAAAAAATCGGGGTACAAAATGAGTCAAGCAAGGGAGCAGAGTAGATCTATCCCAAAGGATAGAAAATGCCGCTTACCAGGTCGGAGCAGGAATCAGGTCCTCCTCGTGGCGGCAGGAATCAAAGACGGAGGAGTCCCGGTCGGAGCGCGACCACGGGGCGACCTCGCGTCGTCATACAAAAGCGGGAGCGGCCGCTCGGAGCGCGAGTCCGATCCGTGAATCCGATTCGGGGAAAAAACGATCAAAATCGCTTGGTGGACTTGCGGGCTGTCTGCTTGGTGCGGGCCATGGCGGGAGCGGTCTCTCTCAGCAAAGACGAGCGAAGAAGAATCATCAAAGGATCGCCAGCTGGGCGGGGGAGGCAGATATACCTGCCCCCCCCCCACCCACTGGCGCGCCGGAAATGACAGAGTAGTGCTTGGACATCCGGGAGGACCAAACACTAGCCCTGTTGTGTTTGTGCCATCATGTGGCACTAAAGTGGCCGCCTTCCTATGGGGGCCCCCTGCGTGGGCTGCGGGCAGCCTCATTAGTCTGACTGACCCCATCCCACTCTGTGACGAGTGAGGTACTGCTGCCTTCCCTCATTGGCTGATCTAAGGTCAGCCAATGAGGGAAGGCAGTAGTCCCAACCCTCGTGGGATCTCCGAGGCAGAGCTGCGCAGGTAAATATTTTTTTATTTTTAATGTTTGATGCGTGCATGAATATTTGGGAGTGAGTGCATACGTGCATGAATATTTGGGAGTGAGTGTTGTGAATGGATGTGTGTGTGTGCGCGTGCATGCATGAGTGTGAGTGAGTGTTTATGTGTGCACTTGTGCCCCGACCGCCACCCTCCCTGCTAATTGTACAGGCCGCCACTGGCAGCTGCACTTATTCTAGTTTGTAAACAGGGAGGACTTCTAAGACTGTACCCACCAGAGTATTATACTTTCTATAGAAGTTGAGATCTAACTCTGAAACCCTGCTCGAAGTGGACTCGAAGTAACGATTTGAAATCTCTGCAGCACCTGAAAATATGTGAATCGCTGGAAAATGATTGTTCTCTATGTGCCACAGATTTTTTACAATTAAACTGGGAGTGTGTAAACTGGGGAGGGGGGCGGGGGGGCTGTAACAAGCATTTTAGCATAGTTCATGCTTACACCATGAGTACCAAAAACATGCTAGCCCTGTTTTCCAAACATAAGTTCGGCATTTTAGATGCTAGACAAATACAGACATTTTAACTCATGGCTACATTATGCACCTGGACCCTGAGCATAAGTCCAGATTATGTCACAAGACCTTACTTATTAGAAATTTACAAGACCAAATTAAAGAATTCCACCAATCTTGGTGAAAGATGTTGGGAAATTATTATTGTTAACTTTGTGACACCAACCGAAAAGTATATTAAAAAATGTTTAAAACGCATTCTTGGGAAAGAAAACAGAAATGCTAATGGCATGCCCTATTGTATAGCATTACATGAAGGAGCAGAAACAGGTTTTTGTTCAAAGCAAGAAACTGATCGGCAAACGACTTTTTTTTAAAGATGTTTTATTGAAGACTAAACTTCAAAGTGCAGAGTAAAAACTAAGACAAAGCATCAATATCCATCAAAGAAAACCTGCTGCATGTAATGGGTGAAAAAGACATCAGGTCAAAGGTGCAAGGCTAAGCACATGATACATATCCAAACATTCACGGCAGTGAGTGCCACATCACTACAAGAGACAATAATGAAGAAAAACTTTCAGGAGGTGTGCTGGAGGTTTCCCAGTACAAGCCGACCTATCACTCTGCGCCGTTTATATATTTGATTTGATTTGTAATTTGTAAAGCGCAACAATTACTCTAAGTCATCAAGGCGCTAGAGACCGACCGTCCAGAGGAGGGTTGAAGAGGAGAAAAATCCAGATAGATGCTAGGCCGAAAAAAGCCAGGTCTTAAGAGCCTTTCTGAACGGTAGCAGAAGAGGAATAGACCTAAGGGCAAGAGGAAGGGAGTTCCAAAGTCTGCTCGCTGCCACCGAGAATGCTCTGTCCCCCCAATTCCTCTTTTTGGTTCTTGGTACCACCAGTTGCATTTGGAACGAAGATCGAAGGGGTCTACTGGGGGAGTGCCAGCTGAACATTGTTTTTAATCTTGATGGGTAGGGAAGATACAATTACTTGTGTACCATGCAGAGTGACTTGAAGTTAATGCGTTTTTCGATAGGGAGCCAGTGCAGGGATTCTAGTCCCTTCCTGGCGGATTGTTTCCTGGGAATGTCCAGAACTAGTCTTGCCAGTGCATTCTGTAGCACCTGAAGTATATAATTTTTAGATTTTTCTATGGTTTTTAGAGAAGGAGTATTTTAAATCAATGACCAGCTACCCATCTCTGATATGATATTTGTAATGATGACAGAAGTTGAGTCAGGTAGTTCAGTCTCCCTCCCTTCCTGTACGATGACCCCTGTGGCATAAATAACAGTTGAGGAGCTGAGGTGTGAACTGTCTGTGATCTACCCAGATGTCTGACACCATTCTCAAAAAGCCACAGGGAATGTGCAGGGCTCTAGAAGTCTGAATTAGTTGTGTGATCTGATGAATTTTCCAAATCTTTAAGAATGACCACTGACACACATAGATGCCTCTGCTGACCTACAGGCCATTTGGAAAAAGTAGCAGTGAGAAGCTCCTCGGGTTCGATTGAGTGTGCTCCATTGACAGAGCTCTTAGAAGCAGCAGCGGCTCCTCCGCTAAGGAGGAGGAGCGTCACCCCACTGCTTCAGCTGCAAGCCGAGAGCAAAAAATAAAATGATAATAATGTTTGTTATTATCATTTAGTTTTTGCATTCAGCTTTCAGCTGAAGCCAAAGGGGGGCGGGAGCTGGGCTCACTGCGCGTTGCAGGGAAAGGAGTGTTGGCTACACCTAAAGTGCGCATGATGCTTTGACCGGCCCTCTTGGGCCGGCCAAAGCGTCATGCGCACTTTGTATGTTCTCCACCCAGGCTACATTACAGCTTGGGTGGAGAACATGCAGAGCCTGCCAATCCCTGTCTGAGCGCCAAACCACGCACTCAGACCAATCACAGCACTGCTAAGGCAGCGTTGTGATTGGTCAGGGGATTCTGGAAGGCTGGATGCTTCCTGCTGAGTGGCGAGGAGGACGAGAATGAAGAGGCTGCGGCCACGGTCGGTGGAGAAAAGGTAAGTGCATTTTTTTAAATTATAATTTCCCTCCCCTCCCTCCGTCCCCCGCCCCAGCATCCCTGGTCAGTAGCAGCCGCTACTGCTTAGTAGACCATATTTAGTGGCTGCAGCATGATTTGTCTGTCCTTTTCTTCCTGAATGTGCTTTGTTTTCTCTCTCAGGTGAGCCCTTTCCTCTTCCCTGCTGTTGGTTCCCCCCACTCACCCATGTCTAAATAGCACCTCCCACCACCTGCGGCTCCTCCCTGCCTTGTAATCCCTTATCACCTCCAGTGTGGGCCTGTCTTAAACTCCTGAAATAACTTGTCTGTATGCCTTTGATGATCTCAAGGACATAAGGAAAAGCGAGTAGACTTCTCCTCAGGTTAGAATACCTATGCTTTGTTGCTGATTCTGCTAGGAGCCCGTTTTAAGGGCTGTAGCTCCATCTGGCCTTTTATTCCAGTATGTACATCTTTTGCCTCCCTCAGGTGGGTCCACTTCTAAGGTGCGGGTTCCTCCCCATTTTTTCCACGTCACAGTCTCCACTGTACTTATGAACAAAATCCTGGGCACACGTTATGAGGATAACTTACTAGTAGAAATGTCTCGCTTGACGTCACCCTGTCGAGTTCATTTTCTATCAGCGATATTCAGTTCCCAGGGCGTCACAATCGGATTTCCCATCAAGGCATTACCCGCTTGAATAGTCTAACCAAGAGGCACCGGCACTTTGCAATTCTCCACCCTGGCAGGTGTCTCATATTCAATTACGTCATTTCCACCGTTGTGTCTTTGACTACAACATTTTTTTCAGCCCTGAAGAGTCACGGGATAACTCCCTCGTGTGACGAAACACGTGTCGGCTGGTTGTTTTTCTTGAAGTGGTTGCTCAAATAAATACTTCTATAAAATCACTCTGGTGTTGACCATTAAGAATTAGAGATTATACGAGACATTTCTACTAGTAAGTTATCCTCATAACGTGTGCCCAGGATTTTGTTCACATTTCTGGTGTGAGTTTCACGACTTACATAATTACGGGGGTTACAGGGTATCTCCTCCGACCAGGTGGCACCGTCCTCACTCGCAGTACGACACACACACCGCATATCAGCTTGAGCGCCAAGCTTCCTCTCTAAAAACCCTACTTCTACTATTATTTCCACTGTACTTACACTCATTGCTTCTCCAACCTGCCATGGGCACCCCTCCTCTCCTTTACTTCTTTTCTTTAGCTCCACACTGCATTCATGAACGTCATTTACGGATCACCAGGGGTTGCAGTTGCGACCCCTGGCTTGACCCTTGTGACCTCCTGGCACTGCCTTTGCGGCTCCAAACCTCAGAGTGGGCAAGAAAAGTCCAAGAGCGCTAGGGTGACTCGTATTATCAGTGTCAGACTCCAACTTCTTTTTTTTTTGTTCATTTGTTATTACATTAATAGTGAATAATAGTCTATCATTCCCTATTAGTGTAATAAAAAATGTAGCAGCAGCATCTGGAACAAGACTTTTACTGGCATCTTAGGTAAGTAAAATAAATGATTTTAAATATATGTTGTGCGAGTGCGTGTGAGTGAGAGAGAGTTTGGGTGAGAGCGTATGTATGTGTATATGGGATTGTATACATGTGAGTGTGTCAAATGAGAGAATGAGAAACTGTGAGTATGAATGAGCGAGAGATTGTGAATGAGTACATCACGTTAAGACTGAGTGCAAGACACTGGGTGAAAATGAATGAGTGAGCAAGGGTGAGTGTGATTGAATGAGAGTGCGGGAGTAAGTGAATGCAAGTGAGCATGAGTGAAAATGTGCTGTTATGCTTGCACGTCTGCTTTAGGCCTGGCATGCTTCTTGGCTTATAGAGGCACCCATGGCAAAATGCTGGCACTGGCACACTGGAGGCAATACATGCTTATGGAATATCAACGCAAAATGCTGGTGGTGACATCCTGGAGGAAATTCATGACATAGGTGGCGCTTGCAGCAAAATACTAGCACTGGTACACTGCAAGAAATATTTGGCATAAGGGAGGACAACCGTGGGTTATGATGTTATGGAAGCATCCATAACAAAATGCTGCCCCTGACAAACTAGACAAAACATTTGACATAATGGTCACCTATTGTATGTGGACTGCAGTAGTGGCAAAATTCTGACACTGGCATTTTGTATGTGATGTTTGGGCAAAAGGGACACCCATGACAAAAATCTGGCCCTAGTAATGGATATAGTTTTGACATGTGGGGCACCCAAAGATCATTTTAAAAAATGGGGTCAATTCTTAGGGACTGTCAGGTTTCATTAGCTTCGCATCACCATAAAAGGACTGGAATATTTAATAAGTATCTTTTCAGAGCCTGTGGCTTTTCAGCACATGTATGTGAAAATTGTGCTATAAAATGCACTATTAGGGTCGATTTTTTTCAAACTTTTCTCAAGTAGGAGAACCCCCACCCCGCCCTGTCCCTCTAGAAGATGCCAAACTAACTTACTTTGCTTGTTTAATACAAATTAGATAAATGTTCCCTTGACACAGCATATCTCTATCTTAATATAGATCATATTGAAAATAGACATTTGTCTGGGTTTTAATGCTATATTAATAATGCTGTTATTATGGAACTTCAGCGATGTTATTTATTGAGATGCCATGAGGGTTAAAGCATGTGAACACTTCCTGGGAAGATTCAGGGTCAAAGGACATATGATGTCACTTGCTGGGAAGTTATTTAGGTCAAAGTGTGTATGATGTCACTATCGCTACCCTTTGCATTTAGGTAAGTCAATGCCCATGACTGCACTGACAGAATATGTCTCTGTACCTCTGCTGACCTTGAGGCCACTTGAAAAGTTGGAGTGCTCCTCATGCTGCTGTCCTAGCTGAAACAATAGAAGGTCAGACTGGCCTATAGGGCAATCAGGCAGTACTCGAAGGGCTGGTCTGACAAGTCAATGCATGGGCCGGTTGTTTGGCTGTTTGTGGGCCTTTTTTATTGTTTGCTGGCCTGGTTTTTTACTGTTGTTTTCCCTGATATTAAAACAAGCATTGCTTGCAGCAAGCTCAAATACATGAAGTCTTCCATACCTTAAAAAATACTTTTACAGCATGTCTTTATAAGTTCAAAACTTACTCGATTTGGAAACATGAGCCACTTTTTTAACTACCTTAGTCAATAATGGGGGGCAGGTTTATTTTGGTGCCAGGGCCTATTTTCTGTCCCAGTCCGAACCTTGGGAATCAGGGAATGTAACTTTTCACCACTTTAGCTCTTTTTATCCCTGAAATGTCATTCCTGGCTAGTAATGGAAGTGGAAGTTGTCTGGGAGGAAATTCTAGGAGGAATCCTAGAGAAAGCAAGGGTTTCTGTGATCTAAGACAAAATACTTGGCTTGCCTGCAAAAGGAAAGACAGAAGGGTAACACAAAGGGGGCCTATTCGCTTTGTGCTGTCTGGGCAGCAACATACTTAGGGCCTGATTGGTGCACAGACATAATATTGAGTTTTTATTTTCGGAGTACAAAAATATCGAGTTGGAAATATCGAAGGGATTGAATATCGACATCAAGAATATCGGTGACCAGAATATCGACATGAAGGTAAGAAATATCGTTTTTGTTAATATCGAAGTCAGTAATATCGTTTGTAAAAATATCGTTGTTAGTAATATCGATGTTCATATTAGTGTTATGTATTTTAGTATGTATTTTAAGTGTATGTGTTGTATATTTTTTATTAAGTATTGTATTTTTTTTTTAATATATGTATTACATTTTTAGAAGTTATTAATGTTTTTAAAAGTACATTTTGCGTTTTAGTTCCGTAGCGGGTTGTGGGTTTATAGGGGAATAGGGTGGGAAGTAATTTAATTATAATAAAGTAATTATTAATTTTTATTTATTGGTATTGATAATGAATTTATTGTTAATTAATTATTAATTGGTAATTAATTTTTATTAATTGATTAATTGATAATTATGTTAATTGTGTTATTTTTTTTTAGGAGCGGGTTGTGGGTTTATAGGGGAATAGGGTGGGAAGTAATTTAATTCTAATATTTAATTATTAATTTTTATTTATTGGTATTGATAATTAACCTATTGTTAGTTAATTATTAATTGGTAATTAATTTTTATTAATTGATTAATTGATAATTATATTAATTGTGTTATTTTTTTAGGAGCGGGTTGTGGGTTTATAGGGGAATAGGGTGGGAAGTAATTTAATTTTAATAAAGTAATTATTAATTTTTATTTATTGGTATTGATAATTAATTTATTGTTAATTATTAATTGGTAATTAATTTTTATTACTTGATTAATTGATAATTATAATAATTGTGTTCTTTTTTTAGGAGCGGGTTGTGGGTTTATAGGGGAATAGAGTGGGAAGTAATTTAATTATAATGAAGTAATTATTAATTTTTTATTATTATTTATAAATAATTTATTATTAATTAATTATTAATTGGTTATTTAATTAAAAAAAATATTTAATTGATAAGTATGTTAATTTTAACCCTCTGCTATCCAACACTTTCCCTACAGTTTCACTCTCTGGAGTGGGAATAGTAATTTTTACCCTTACGCTATCCAACACTTTCCCTACTGTTGCACTCTCTGGAGTGGGAATAGTAAGTGTTACCACTACGCTATCCAACACTTTCCCTACTGTTGCACTCTCTGGAGTGGGAATAGTAATTTTAACCTCTTGGCTATCCAACACTTTCCCTACTGTTGCACTCTCTGGAGTGGGAATAGTAATTTTTACCACTACGCTATCCAACACTTTCCCTACTGTTGCACTCTCTGGAGTGGGAATAGTAATTTTAACCCCTACGCTATCCAACACTTTCACTACTGTTGCACTCTCTGGAGTGGGAATAGTAATTTTGACCCCTACGCTATCCAACACTTTCCCTACTGTTGCACTCTCTGGAGTGGGAATAGTAATTTTTACCCCTACGCTATCCAACACCTTCCCTACTGTTGCACTCACTGGAGTAGGAATAGTAATTTTTACCCCTTCGCTATCCAACACTTTCCCTACTGTTGCACTCTGTGGAGTGGGAATAGTAAGTTTTACCCCTACGCTATCCAACACTTTCCCTACTGTTGCACTCTCTGGAGTGGGAATAGTAATTTTTACCCCTTCGCTATCCAACACTTTCCCTACTGTTGCACTCTCTGGAGTGGGAATAGTAATTTTTACCCCTACGCTATCCAACACTTTCCCTACTGTTGCACTCACTGGAGTGGGAATAGTAATTTTTACCCCTTCGCTATCCAACAGTTTCCCTACTGTTGCACTCTCTGGAGTGGGAATAGTAATTTTACCCCTACGCTATCCAACACTTTCCCTACTGTTGCACTCTCTGGAGTGGGAATAGTAATTTTTACCCCTACGCTATCCAACACTTTCCCTACTGTTGCACTCACTGGAGTGGGAATAGTAATTTTTACCCCTACGCTATCCAACACTTTCCCTACTGTTGCACTCACTGGAGTGGGAATAGTAATTTTTACCCCTACGCTATCCAACACTTTCCCTACTGTTGCACTCACTGGAGTGGGAATAGTAATTTTTACCCCTTCGCTATCCAACACTTTCCCTACTGTTGCACTCACTGGAGTGGGAATAGTAATTTTTACCCCTACCCTATCCAACACTTTCCCTACTGTTGCACTGACTGGAGTGGGAATAGTAATTTTTACCCCTATGCTATCCAACACTTTCCCTACTGTTGCACTCTCTGGAGTAGGAATAGTAATTTTATCCTCTCCGCTATCCAATATTTTCTCTACTGTTTTAGTTAATGTAGTGTATAATGTATTTTAAAAGATTAAAAATATTCTAAGTTTTTAATTTGTTATATATATTTTTTATATTTTTATTTATATTATTGGTGTATGTATATATATATATATGTATTTATAATTTTTTAATATATTTTTCAACAATTTATATGTTATTAAAATAATTATTTATAAATATTATTAAGTAAGTATATATATTATATTTTATACATATATATGTTTAATTTATTTTTACATTATATGTATTAGTTATAATTTTAAACATTTTTAAATAATTTTAACTATGTTTCTTTTAATTATATGCATTATTTATTTAATTTTACATAATTTTTTTAAACATTAAAAAAATGATATTTTTAACAACGATATTTTTGACAACAATATTTTTTTCTTGATATTTTTGTACTTACCATTATGTAGATAGGACTTCGATATTCTTGACTTCGATATTTTTGTGTTGATATTTTTGTACCTCGATATTCTGACTGTCGATATTCTGTCAGTGATCCGGCCTGATTATGGGTTTGGTGGTGTGGAAGCGGGGCGACACACCACTGCCCCGTAACCACACCACCCAACCTCACCGCCAGCCACCCGCCAGATTTTGTGAGTTTTCTCATGGTCTGGCGAGCGTTCCTTTGGTGTTCCCACGGCGGTGCCTATTAAAAAGGCATTGCAATGGGAATGCCAAAGGCTGTTCCTGTACGGCATGGACTGTGCTGTCCATGCCATGCAGGAAAGGGGGTGCATGCAGACAGGGGGGCACACCATGCATGCATCCTCAGGCCATAAGGGAACAGCGGGCCCTGTATGTAGGCCCCCTTAGTTTCGTCACCACCACAGGTTTCATGGCGGGCTTACCACCAGGAAATCTGTGGCAGTGAGGAAACTCATAATATGCTTGGCGGTGCCGCAGCAGCACCACCAGCATATTGCGGCCCTCAGATCGATGCGCCACCGTCAGCGATTGTTGATCCCTGGCGGCTGCGGCGGTCCAAAGGCGGTCCAACTGCCATAGTTGTAATACGGAATTCGGACCACTGGTGCGGTGGTCCCCGACCACCACCGCACCTCCACCTGTGAGTTTGGCAGACCTATGGACCGCCAAACTCGTAATTAGGGCCTTAGAACTTTGTTTCTCACCTTTGTATGTGTAGTGGTTAGGTCTGGCTACGGTTTGAGCTATGACCTGACTTGGGCTCGCCTGACTGGTGCTCGTGCGCCTTTGGGACCCTTCAGAAAGTTGAGAGGAGCATGAACTCCTGCTTTGAATTTTAGCCTCTTTCAACCTGTGCCTTTCAAAGATTGTGCAATTTCTGCTTAGGTTTCCAGGCTTGATTGCTCTTCCATTTTTTTCCTTGTCCACGAGGTGTATTTGTTCAGCTGTAAGTAGTAGCCCTGCCTTTTAAAAGGTGCACCAACTCTTATACTTGCGAATTTGGCATCATTTTATTAATTTGGCAGCAACTCTGCCTTCTGCAAGTTGTCATTTGGATTAATGGACTCCTCTGATTACCCCCATATTTTTGGTGATGCACACACAGCACCGCATTATACTTGTGGTTAGGCTGGGACGATGTAGTTTCCTACGTGTATTAGTCCGTACCATACGTATAATTTTTACACCAAACAATCACAGCTCTTCCGTCGTCACATTTTTAGGGTCTGGGCCACAAGACAAAAGCACACCTCTGGTCACTCACGCACATCACCAAAACACTTCCTACATAGGACACCAACAAATTCTAGCAACTATGCATTCCCCATGGTGTAGTGTGCTTCATATCTGAAATGTGTTTTGGTGCCCACATCAATGTATGAAGCGCTATAAAAATACTACAATACAATACAACTGGTAGGAAGGGTAGCTAATGCTTGCCCTTTGGTACTCCTTGTTACTCTTAATTTCAGGGGTCATGAATGCACTGAAAAGAGCTGAAATAGCCCTGTTCATTTTCTGTAATTTTCACTCTATGCGCTTTCTATAGCTTATCAGCAGCAAAGGGAGGCTTTTGAGAGTTCATGTGTCAGAGAAAGGGTCAACTCTGTTTTGTTTTCGAGGATCAAAGAGTGTGTGATCATGTGATGCCATTTCCAGTTCCATCACCCATGGGATTTAAGTGAGTCAACATTCATGCATGTAAAATGTTTGCCTCCACACCACAACTTCTTCATCAAACCAAAGGTTTTTTTATTGTCCTTAGCAGTACTGTAAACCTCGTAAGCATATGCTCAGACATTCCCAGATAGCTAACAGTGCTACACGGCCATGCTAATGGCTGACTGTGCCATACTTGTACATATGTCAGTAACATAACATTACTAGTTTAGAAACATTCATTAACTAGTATTCCAGCGTTTACAAAAAAGAAAACAATGATTTTTGACAGCGTTTTAAATGTGAAAAATATTCCTACATATATGAAGAATTTAGCAGTTGTATGCCAGGAAGGGTCTTAAACTGTTGCCCTTGTAGATTTCTGGGGTCTCATTTTAACCGGAAGAAAGTGTATTCTGAAATTCACAAACAAGTCCCACCGACAATTTTCTTTAGCACAGACAAGAACGCTTGTCTGTGTCAAGAACGCTTGTCTGTGTCACCCATGTTGTCCCCATCAGCTAAATCCTCTTTCCCAACGAAGGGTCAAAGTTCAGGTTCCGACTGATCGGAACTTTAGGTCTCTTTTCCTGCTATTGTTTCAGCTCTTTATTTTGGAATGTCTGTCCAGTGGAGCAGCTCACGAAGTCTCCAAGTATTGTCTAACAGATCCTTTCTGTGATTGGTTGTTGTGTCCCTGTTTGTAGTGCCCTGTCTGTCCAATCACATTACCGCAATTTCAAGGCTCACTATATACAAAACAGAATTAATACTAATTTAACATGCTAAAACCTGTTGCAGTTACACTGAAAGTACTTGTACACTGTTTTGAGTGGTGGTGGTACAGTATAACAATTCAAGTCAATTGTACAATATGTGTACGAAAGACTTTCTTTTAGCACAATCTGTTTGGCAAACATTCGTTTTGGCGACACGAGGGTTAAATGTAAGATTTCGAGCGAGTTCTTAAAAAAAAAAAAAAAAGACAAAGTAAACTCATGGGTTAATGAAAGTAAATGAGATAATCCTCCCTGATCTCCCATAATCCCCTTGGTCAGAGTGGGCCTGTCAATCATCGTCTGAGAATGTTTTAAACATACCCTCTAGAGAATAACTCGGTCCAAGCCTAACACAGTTTTTTTCCTACGAGAAGGATGTCAGAACAGAAAAATTGTGAAGAAAATTACAGCAACATGGCTGAAAAATAATTTTCAGTGGTCTGTGCATAAGGAACATATAACATTTCTTCCCGCGGTTTCTGAGATTAAAGTCAGTCGCTGGATTCTACGTAGTCAGCTAGCCGGTAATGAATCATGCGGTGTGTGCCTTTGGAAACCTTTCCCAGCGCCTGTAGGATTATGGTGTGTTACACTCTTTTGCAGACTAAACCGAAAAGAACATGTGCCGAGTAAATAAGAAACTACTGGGTTTTCGGTTGACTCGACAGTCGACTTCATTTCTCTTTGTGCCTTAAGGCATTTTCTGCCCTTTCAACGTGTCCATCCCAAGCTACCTTTCAGACGTGTGCATTTGGAGTTGTGCGTTGTCACATGTGGCATTTTTTTTAAATTTAAAATTGCAAACTTTGCAGTGTAGCATCTGAAGTATGTCATTCTTTATGGAAATCCAGATGTACTCATGTTATCACACGATAAAAATATAATTCCACCCTTCCGAAGGTGTCAGTTTTGCACCCCACATGAGGACCAGACAGTGCTTTTTAATGGAAAATATAGAAGTGCAGGTACCCTGTACCAGAGTACCTGCTTGTTTCTGAGAAGTGTTGGAACTCTCAAATTAAAAGTATTACATCACTCTTGAGAAGTGCAGGTACTCTCCCTCTCAAAATAAAAACGTGTTGTTACTCAGTACCGGACAGTACCGGCCCATTTAAAGCACTGGGACCAGCCTAATATTGTGTGTATTGTAGAGTGCCTCAAACACACAAATGGCGATGGGAGGAATGCTTAGAAGACGTCAAATCACTGTCAACCATTCGGGAAAGCAATCCAAGCCATTGTTTTTAGCCCACCACGCCACCTCAGTTTGGACCCAGCCATATGCAAATCAGTCTTTACCCTTCTCCAGTAGAAACAGTCCAGCCTGAACTGCCAGGCCAGGTCCTCCCTGAAGCGGAACACAAGCAACCCAGGACCGGGTTCACCCTGATTGGGGCTGGCAAATCAGGTGTGGCTTGGTTCCAGTGGCACAGTGAGCACGGACCCACGTCTGGGCATACTCTTGACCACTTAGAGCGGTTCATCAAACACACAAAAGGTGATGGGGGAATGCTTGCAATATGTCTAACCACTGTTGATCACTCGGTTACAGTGTCAACATACATAAGTATTCTTAGAACTTACAGAACTTGTAATAATCATACAAGCAATTCGAAGTATATGTAGTGTGTACTTGCATGCATAAATATAAGCTTAAATTACAACTTAGATAACTGGAACCTAACTAGGGAGATTGCACGTATTGGGACAATTTTTGCACCTAGCCGTAATTGCTATTACAACCTCTTCCTTGCACCACATTGCATAGTGCACGAAATATGCAGGTTTACAAAGTAATACAAGCATATTGTGCCCAACAAAAGCGTTTTAGGATTTGAGTTTCAAGCTGAAGCCTGACGGCTTAAGAGTTCAAATTCAAATTATTCATTATTCGGTGTGCGCATCCTACTTGTTAAGCCCAACTGCAACTATTTTTTATGAATTTAAAAAAACAAAAAACTTGTGATTCAAAACTACTATTAACATGATGTTAATTCTGTAAAAAGAGTCTTACATCAGCATGAAAATTACGATATGTGTGCCTCAGTGCAACTGTTTTACAAATTGAATGCTTAAACAGTTAGATTTAGGCTTGAAAAGGTACCAACCACTGCTAAGGAAAATCAACAATCGCACCCCAGGGTAAGAGTTATAATAACACTTTCCAAACAATTGCTCACAGCATTCAATCCATCCCTCCATCCTCTGGAGCGCAACGGAACACTGTACATGTCAATAAAGGGTTTACCTCCTAAATAGTGAGTGGGGAATATCGTGGTACCTTAATATTGCAGACAGAATATGGAGGGACACAATATCAAAAGGTAAGTATGTGTAGATTGTGTTTACCATATCTTCAAGGTACATAGATGAGGATTTAAGAATATCAAATCCAAACTTCCTCAATATGCACTCACCTTTCAATATTTTGCCCTCTATTTTTTGTCTACGATATGATACTATGATATTCCTATGCTCGATATTCCACGGTACAATGCAATTAAGGTAGTTCAAAGGAGCCGTAGATAAAGATGCATGAGATCTCTTCATGTCCTCCCTAAAGGTTACTTCCATGTGACTATAGGGATATTGCATTTAATTATCAATATACCTAAGTACTTATATAGCATATAACTTGGAACATGTTGTATAAGTCATATGCAGTTACACTATATACATTTATATGTATATGTATAACCTATATAACAAAAGCATAGCAAGAGCAGATTACAAGCTGTGCACATATGCATAATCATAAAAGCTACTCTGACCGCTGTCATGCACCATATTGCATGGTGCACAAAATATGCATGCGATACATAGCAATGGGTTTTTTTGCTCACTAAAACCTCCTGAGAGTTTTAGTTCCAAGTTGAAGTGTGACTGCTTAAGTCTTCAAAATTTAAACAGTCACACTTTAGTATACACATTCTTCTTTTGGGTCGAGGTTTACGTTTTTTTCTTTAATTAAAACCCCAAAACTATTTGGGCTGTTCACAAAGGTAACGTACTTGTGAATAATTTACACATGTAAGTTTACACTTACACTTTTGAGTATCTTTTCTAGTTTTGACTATTGGTGCATAATAAAAATATCTTTTTTTACTTTAAGTGGAAAATTATTTTTAAATTTAAATTTCAGAAAATTATTTTATTTTATTTACATTAATATTAAACATAAAAGTATTTTTACTAAATAGAAAGTTTAGTCAACTTTTTACCTTTTTCCTATCCTTTATCATAGGACGAGCTCCACCACTCCACCACACTCTTTTCCACTCTATGCCACTCCACTCTACTCCACTCTATGCCCCTCCACTCTACGCCACTCCACTCTATGACACTCTATTCCACTCTACGACACTCTAAGCCCATCCTCCATAATGCGCCCCTCCACTCTAAGCCCCTCAACTCTACACCCCTCACTCTATGACTTTCCACTCTACACCACTCCATGCCACTCTAGGCCATTCTACTCCACTCTACGCCACACCACTCCACTTTACTCTATGACACTTTACTCCACTCTATGCCCTTCCACTCTATGCCCCTCCACTCTAAGGCCCTCCACTCTAAGACCCTCCACTCTATAACACTCTATGACTCTCAATTTTACGCCGCTCTATTCTATGTGTGTCATGGCGTGGAGTGGATTGTTGTAGAGTAGGGTGGCGTAGAGTAGAGTGGAGTGTTCTGGCGTAGAATGGAGTGTCGTAGAGTAGAGTGCAGTGACATTGAGTGGAGTTGAGTAAGGTCTGATGACATAGAGTGGATAGACTGGCGTGGAGTTGAGTGTTGTTGAGTGGAGTGTCGTAGAGTGGAGGGGCATAGAGTGGAGAGGAATAGAGTGTCATAGAGGGTCCAGGTGTAGCGTGGAGTGGCATAGAGTGGAGTGACGTAGAGTGGAGTGGAGTGTCATGGAGTTGAGTGTTGAAGAGTGGAGTGTCATAGAGTGGAGTGGCGTAGAGTGGAGTGGAGTGTCATGGAGTTGAGTGTTGAAGAGTGGAGTGTCATAGAGTGGAGTGGCGTGGAGTGGTGTAGAGTGGAGTGGCATAGAGTGGGGTATAGTGGAGGGGCATGGTGTGGAGTGGAGTACAGTGTCATAGAGTAGAGGAGAGTGGCGTAAAGTGGAATAGAGTGGATTGCATAGAGTGTCGTAGAGTGGAGCTCATAGAGTGAAAGGGCATAGAGTGTCGTAGAGTGGAGTATCATAGAGTGCAGTATCTTGGAGTGGAGGATTGTAAAGTGGAGAGGCATAGAGTGGAGGGGTGTATTGTGAAGTGGAGTAAAGTGTCATAGAGTGAAGGGTCGCAGATACGAGATGAGATAAGAGATGACATGGGATGATTTATAGAGTGCATGGCTACTCAGCAGTCTCCCGGTGCTGTACGGTCTGTGAAAAAGAAGCAGCTGCAGATGGTAATTTCTAAGAGAAAGGTCTGGTATTAAGCTTTTTCTTAAAAACAGCTTCAGCCTTTGTTTGGCGCTAGTCAAACGGGCACTTGTTCCACCCTACAGCGCCCATGAATGAAAAGGAGTGAAGTAAAGTCTCATAGATTGGAGTGGTGTGGTATAGAGGGGCATAGAGTGTCGTAAAGTGGAGTGTCATGGAGTATCGTAGAGTGGAGTTGAGTTTCATAGTGTGGCGTGAAGTAGAGTGACCTAGAGTTAAGTGGCATAAAGTAGCGTAGAGTGGTGTGGAGTGCCATAAGTGGCACAGTGTGGAGTAGAGTGGAGTGGGGTACAGTGGAGTAGAGTGGAGTGGAGTAGAGTGTCATAGAGTGGAGTGACATAGAGTGGAGGGGCATCGAGTGGGGGGTGTAGCGTTCAGTGTTGTGGAGTGGAGTAAAGTGTAGTGGATTGTAGTAGAGTGGCATAGAGTGGAAGTTGTAGAAAGGAGTAGAGTGGTCTAGATTGAAGTGGCACAAAGTATAGTAAAGTTGAATGGCGTAAAGCTGCATGGAGTAGAGTGTCATAGAGTGGAGTCACATAGAGTGGAGTAGAGTGTTATTGAGTGTCGTAGAATGGAGTGGAGTAGAGTGAAGTGTTGTATAGTGGAGTAGAGTGGCGTAGAATAGAGCGGCATATAGTGAAGTAGAGTGTTGTAGAATGAAGTGGAGTAGAGTGAAGTAAAGTGGCATAGAATGGAGTAGAGTGGAATAGAGTGGAGTAGAGTGGCGTAGAGTGGAGTAAAGAGTCATGGAGTGGAGTGGCATAGAGTGGCGTAGCGTGGAGTGGCATTGAGTGGCATAGAGTGGAGTAGAGTGTCATAGGGTGGCGGTGCGTAAAGTATGTATGATGTGGTTGTGCACTGCCATTACAGACAACACATTTTCAATTGAAATTACCATTACATTTGCACAGTCATACAATTTTACTGACAAACTATACAGCCCACAAACGATAATGTGTGGAAATGGCATCACCTAGTGTATTGATTTTTTTTGATTGTATTCAAATATTTGTTTCCAGCACACTTCAGAATTTAAAAAAATGTGGTTCATTTGTGCTTTCCGAATTCTGATACATTCCGAAATATTTGCACAGTTCATTTACAGACATTTACATTTTGTTATATGATAGAAAAAAAACCTTTAGTCAAATAAATTGGAAGAGCGCACTATACCCAGAGGTGTCACAGCACAAGCAAAGCACAGATGCTGTGACAGAGGCAAGGAGAGCAAATGAAAAAGGAGAGAAAATCTTACACAGAATCAAAAAGAAAAAAGCCTCACCATTTCACACCCCCAAATTGTCAGATAAAGCCTCTCAAGTTGAAGTCAGAGAAAGAAAAGTAAACACTAAGATCCCTCGGAAGACAGAGCCTGACGTTTGACCTCTGTCTTTGAATGCACAGCAAATGTGATGAGATAAGAACAAGATTTAAAGGCCTGTTTACAGGAAGCAGTAACTGTGGAAGGATATATTGTCAACAGGGTATGCTGCATGGGATTGACTAGCTCAAGCAGGACAGCCTAAAACGGAAAAAGCCAGGAAATAGAAAGCAAGGAAATGTGAGTTACAAACCACAAAGCCAATGGTAAGCAATGGGTGGAATGCATTCCTAGGCCAGCTTTCCGAGTCTCCTCAAAATGTCTTTGGCAAACCAGACAGTTGCTCTGTCTGGTAGGCTGCAACCTAAAAATTAGCCATAAATCCATCAGGCCCAGGTGCTCTTTTGTCTTTCAGAGATTTTACTGCCACTCTCACCTGTTCCTCCCACATTGCAGCCTATAGTTACTCCTTTTGTTGTGCCATAATGGCTGGAAAGTTGTCCTTTAGAATGTGTTGTTCTGAGGGGGAACAAACCCCCTGGTGTAATGGGAAGCATAGTATCCCTTGAATTCTTCCAATTTCTCTTCTTCTTTTAAAAATAAACTACTGTTGTTGGTCCTAATATTTCTATTATATTCTCTTTCTCCTTTGCCCTGCAGTATTTTAGGTAATGGGTGTTCACCTTATCCCCAGCCACATATGCCCATATCTTCGGTTGTAGTAATGAAAGCTCAGCTCTATTCATGTAAATAACTTGTAGTTGGCACCTCACTGCTGTTAATTTACAGTGAAGTTGTAAAGATGACTGATGTTTGTATTCAGTTTTAAACTGTGTTAATACTGCCTCCAATCTCTGTATCTCCAATGCCCTCAGTCTTTGAAGGTCGGATAGAAGAGCAAAAGATTTCATCCGTACCACCATCGTAAGCGCTTCTCAGACTCCACTCCTAGAGATCTCAGCCCAGTTGTTTATATAGAAGGATTTGTTTATTTGCAGTGCTATCTTGTCCCTTAAGGCTGGGTCTCTCGGCGGTGTAGGTGTAATCTCCAAGTGTTATTCCTGGGTCCCTCACATAGTTGCAAATCAATAGAAGTCTGTGCATAACTAGAAATGGAGATAGACCCAATTTTGCAAGTGGCAGTCTTAGGGAATAGGGTATTGCTCATTAGTATATAATCGTTGCTAGAGTAGGAGCGTGTATGTATGAATAGGAGGGGCATTCCTCATCTAAGTAGAAAGGGTTTACCCTATGTAATTGGCCCTGCACATTTGCTTCCACCCACTGCATCAGTTACCCTACTGACTAATTACTTAATCCAAATACATCATACATCTGTAGGGAACAATAATTGGAATTATACATTTTTGAGAGTCTCATTAATAATATTAATACTATTTCATATATTATTCTTTCAATAATTTTATTACACAATTTTTATATAAAAACCCTTTTCATTACAATTTTACTACAAAAATACAATTTTTTATAAATAATCCTTAATTCATTCTGATGTTGCCACCCCTAAAAAAGTAAAATATGTCTCCATGCCCTAAACATTCAATTTTGTCCATTCAAACATCTATCTTGACCCGTACAGCCACAGTCAACACGTGTTTCGCGGTAGTATGCTGCTTCCTCAGGGCTAGTGCGTAAAATCCCAAATCTTTTTCTTAACAGTTCACAAAGTAAATTTTTTGTGACCTGTAGGACTTCCACTATTTCAGAAAAGTAGTGGAATTTTACCAGAATGTTACAGAGTCTTTGAGCATGCTAAGACACGAGGGACTTTTACCAAGGTTGTAGGCAAATATAGGTAAGCATTTTAAGGGTTTAATAGTAGAAATAGTGGGAGGTGAAAGGGAGTTTATGGAGTGGAGTGAAAGAGGTTTAGGGGTGTGTGTACCCCCCCAAAAGCAAGGGAAAGTGGTAAATATGACTTTGGGGAATAGGATGACAGGGGGCTTGAGGTGTTGCCCCCAAAGCAAGGAAAAGTGCTAAATAGGGCTTTAGAGAATGGAGTGAAATGGTGGTCGGGTGTTCACCCCCCAAAAGCAAGGGTAGGTGGTAAACAGAGTTTTGTTTAAGGGAAAAGTGTTGTTTTAAATATTGTTTTATATTTTGTTGGTGTACATGCTCTTAAGAACAAGATCAAAGGGTTTTTAGGGGATAAGGGTAGGAGTGTTTTAATTTTTGAGTATTTATTTTTTGGTGTGGGCATTTATTTTGGGGTGTGGGTGGTTATATTTTGGGATGGGTGAATTTTTCTGTCAATTATGTATTTTCTTAACTCAAGCTGCATTGGCGGCAAGCGTTTTAGGGGATAATGATGAGAAGTGTTTTAATTTCAGGCATCTATTTTTGGTGTGTGGGTATTTATATTTGTTGCATGTGTGGCTATTTGGTAGGTTTTTTTGGCCAATGAAATTTGTTTTGTATGCTTTTTTTTCCTTTTTGGGATGGGATGCAAGCTTTTTTTGGAAATGAGGATGGAGTGTGTTGTAAATTATGGGTTTTTAATTTTGGTGTGTGGGTATGCAGTTTTGGGGTGTGGGAGTTTTTGCAAACATTGTTTTATTAAGTAATGACTTAGGGCCTGATTACAAGTCTGGCGGTCCATGGTCAACCAGACTCGCTGTGGTGGTGTTCCGTCTGTCTCTGAGTCGTTCCGGCAGTGGACCGCATTCCCTGGTGGTGGCATGGCGGAGGGGCAACACAATATTCTGAGCGGGACAGGCGCAGTTCCGCAGAGCATATTACGAGTTCCTCTCACTATCAGCCTTTTCATGGCGGTGGGGGAACAAAGGTGGCCCTACAGAGACCCCATGCCCCCACCATCTGAATGCATTTGGGGGGCACAAAATGTGCCCCCCTTGTCTGCTTGCACCCCCAGTGCCAGCACAGCATGGTCTTCACAGTCCATGCCATGCTGGAACATTTTTGCCATTCCCATGGCGGTGCCCTTTTTCAGGGCACCGCCATGGGAGGAAAGGCAAAAGGACCGTCCGCTTGCACAAGTTGAACTCGTAATCAGGCGGGCAGTCCTTGTGCTGCTTTGGCACAGCTGTGCTGGCGGAGAGCAGGCGCAATTGCTCCAAAGTCGTAATGAGGCCCTCCATTTTTCATTTGATTTTTAGGGATTTTACTCTTGGGAGCGTGATGCAGGGATTCTAGAGGATAAGGGACAGGAGTGTTGTAATGTTTAAGTATTTATTGTTGGAGTCTGGGTATGAATATTGAATGGGAGGTAATGTTTTGGGTTGGGTTGTATTTGGCTCTCAATTAACTTTTGTTTTGACTCATGCTCTTAGCACTCCTGCAAGGGTTTTAGAAGATAACGGCATGAAGTGTTTCAATATTTGGGAATTTCTTTTTGGGGTGTTGGTTTTTATTTTTATTGTGTAGTATTTATTAATTAGGTTTTTTTTGCGAATTTTTTTTTTACATTCTGCTAATCATTCTAATTGTGTAATTAATATTATTTTTTGTTTAAAAACTCCAACTTTTAGGAGTGGGAAGCAAGTATTTTAGGGGATAAGAGTGGGGAGAGTCAACGTTTGTGTACTTTATTTAGGGGTGAAGTTATTCATTTTTAGGGTGTGTTTTTGTTCAGGGGATGGTTTTTTAAATAGCTATTTTGTATTTCTAAATAAATGAATCATTCACATTTTTTTAAATCACATAATAATTAAGCAAACATATTTTAATATGAAAGTTACAAATATCACAAAAGTAATTACAAATACAGAGATAAAAAAAGTTATTTAAAAAATGTAATATGCAAACTTTGTAATTTTTTTATTGCCACTTATTATAGTAAATCAATATAATATGTATTCCAACATTTTTGAAAAAATTTTTTCAAACATAACTAAAAATATTTTTTAACATAATTCCCATATTTTCCTATTCATTTCTGTAGGAGAACTAGTCCTTTTTCAAAATTACTGCAATAATTTTTTTGACGTCTTTCAAGTGTTGCATTCATTTCTGTAGTTGGTGAAGGTTCACGGTTGAGGATGCAAGAATGCAGCAAGTGGCAATCAGAACTTAATTTCTTTAAATTATATTAATTTCTTTAAATTATATATATAGTCTGGTGTGCACATTTATTGCAATGAGAGTCGGAGGGAGGCGTGTAGGGGTAAAATAAGTTAAATTTTGTTAGTGCTTGTAAGTTTTCAATGCTTTTATCCCTAACCAGGTTGCCAGAGTAACTGCCTTCCCTAGTGTGTAGGGATACAAAAAGTTGAATTTTGTTATTGCTTGTATGTTTGCAATGTTTTTATCTCTAAACAGTTTGCCAGAGATGTTGCCCACCCAAGTCACGTATCGTCCACCCAGGTCACATGTTGATGGAACATTTTTACAGCATTTTTTCTTATAAAACTAACACTACCATTACCTATTTTAAAGGTATCATATCTCGAGTTTTTCAGGTTTTTTGTCAGGTTGTTTTTTTTAACTTGTTGCTTTTTCCAACACTTTTTCTAGTATCTAGATTTTTTCCACTCAGTCGGGCCTGGATGTTGTGGTTGCTGGGTTATTTACTTGACTCAATTTCAATCCAAACATCTTTTTACCCTTTAGGAATGGTGTGTTTTTCAAATATATATATACATTTTTCAAAATAGCCCTTTTCATGTTTTGATATCTCGTTTGGATTTAAGTTACTTTGGTAATTTTTGTTGACTTTGGAAAAACAAGGGCCTGATTCACAGAACTAATTTACGTCAAAATCCTAAACTTACAACAATTTTGGTATTCACAGAATGAACTTACACATTTGGGTATTCACAGATTGAACTTACTCATATGGGTATTCACAGAATGAACTTACACATATGGGTATTCACAGAATGAACTTACACATATGGGTATTCACAGAATGAACTTACTCATCCTAACTTTATGTCCGCACTCGGGCCGGAATTTCCGGCCCGGTGGCGGAGATTCCGGCACAATGGCGGAATCTCCGCCTCCGTGCCGGAAATTCCGGCCCGAGTGCGGACATAAAGTTAGGATGAGTAAGTTCATTCTGTGAATACCCATATGTGTAAGTTCATTCTGTGAATACCCATATGTGTACGTTCATTCTGTGAATACCCATATGTGTAAGTTCAATCTGTGAATACCCAAATGTGTAAGTTCATTCTGTGAATACCAAAATTGTTGTAAGTTTAGGATTTTGACATAAGTTAGTTCTGTGAATCAGGCCCGATATGGTTATCTTTCGTAAACCAAGTTAGTATTTCTAAGTATTGGTTCACATTTCTGGGATTCAAGATTGGATTTGAGGATTTACATTTGGATTTCCACAGGGTGTTAGTGAAAGAACATAAAAGTTTACCAACACCTAAAGAAAGACGGTTTCTCCAGTAGCAACCATTTCCTTTTCAAATTTCCAAAGAAAGTTTTTGACTATGGAGTTTTTGGTAAGGTATTGCTAGGGTGCATTATAGAGTTTTTCGTAATATGACAGAGGGAGTAGTCAATTTGAGGTTAGCCAATTATGTTTTGTTACAACAGGAGACTAATGTTCAAATAGGTTGTTAGTTGTTATTCTTTGTTAGAACTGTTAGTAATATAGTATGAATGCAATAATTTCCAGGTAGTCTGTCTACCCAAACATTTTTAATTGCAGAATTTTAAAAAGAATTTGTTCTTTCTTTTTTTCAGTTTTAGTTTGGTGACTCTGAGCTACGGGATACCTGCGAAAGATTGTGTCTGTCTCATTTCCAGAAAATGGTAAAAAAAATTAGGATGGTATTCCTAATGAACTACAGCAAGAGGTATTCCAACCCTCTATTGCATTAATAGTTTCAATGTGATAACAAGGCATTCTTTGGTGACCTGAACTATTCAGATGACCAATCCAGGTTTCGTCTAAGAGATTTAGCAAGGGGTCCAATTTTCCAGCATTTTGGGTTTATAGCCAGATTGAATAATAGCAGTGTAGAGATCATCTACATGTTCAGGAGGAACAAAAGACAAGGCACTTAGTTTAGTTTTTTTAACCTCAAATAACAGTTGCTGTCATACATGCAGTCCCTGCTGAGAATGTTTTTTTTTATATTTCAATTTTTCTCCAAAAGGCTTGGGAAAAGTAGAAACAACATCCTTGAATTTGTGCCTGAGGATAATTCTAATAAGTGAGATCATTTCTACCTTGATGTTAATCATTATTTTCCCTGGACCTTTATTCATTGGTTTTTGTTTTATCACTGATAAACATTCTTATAGGTAAAGGACGATTGTCTGACAGCAAAGCATAAATTAAAAGCTCTTGTGGTGTTATTTGGTGTATTATGTATAGTGTAAATCTGGGTGAATAGATGGGGTGCAGTTTTAAATGTCCTACCCATCATCCAGATTTCATCCTTTTCTAGGAACCAAGGGGCTGATTACGATGGCGGTCGGAACACCATTCCGACCGCCGTGGTAGCAGAAATTAACCGTCCGCAGGTACCGCGGCAAAACCGGCAGTCATATTAGGAGGCACTGCCTGAAACACCCTACCCCTGCGGTCGGATTCCAGGATTCACCGCCGGAAAAGCTGAAAATCCATCCGCGGCGGTCGGATTTGCTGCGGAAAGGCCAAAGACCGCCGTTTCCCCAGCAGTCTGGAACACATGGAGCTATCCGCAGTATTGCCACCGCCATCCTCGAATGGCCGGATTCTCCGCAGCCGTATGATGGGCTGTTTGAGGCATCGTGATTTGACCGGCGGTCGTGACCGCATTCCGCACAGTGGTACCTCTCTATTGGCTCCATCCGCTACCGTTGCGGACTGAGTTTTACGGCAGAACCCGGAACACCGCAGCGGACAGGAAATGGGCTATCTATGCCCATCATAATACGGTGGACGCAAGGACCGCCGATGGAGTACGGAAAAGGGCATTTTCCGCCACCGCCAGCACGGCGGATGTGCCTCCGCCCGCCATCGTAATCAGCCCCTAAGTGTCTTTCAGAGTGGCAAATATTAGTATTCTTGTTAGAGGGTTGACCTTATCATGGAGAAGGAAAGGTTCATGAATGCAGACTTCTGTTAGTTTGGAGGGAATATTAATGTCACTAAAGGCTCTAGGCTGTGTTGAATGTACATTACTCATCTGTCCTTTCCTAAAAATCATCCTTTACAAATTTAAGCTGGTGGAAATCTCTCTGGCAACATGTTTGGTGATATTCCTTGCTGTTTCACTTAGCACTGAACCACAGGGCTCATTGGAGCTGGCTTCTAAGGCTTTAATTTGCTGGAGAGTCCCCCTTTATTCACTTCTGGTGAAGAGGCAGATTGGTTATGGTCAGTTGTTCTCTCAATGAAATCTCCCAGAGTAACCACTCTGTCTCTGGAAGGAACTGAGAACTAGTCCACACATCTCCAATGAGCCGTAGATTCAGTGTGTCTCTTCTTACTTAAAGGTACCCCTCATGTTTAAGCAATTGGTTGTCAATCATTGAGAGTACATAATTTGCTCTGGGCATGTTTTCCATCTTTACCTGCATAAAATGCAGAAATAATGTTATTACTTTTCTCTTCTACTATCTCAGTTTCATCTGTGCTTTTCGCTGATATGATGAGTATTTATTTCTTATGAGTTTTCTGTTGTCCCTCTTTTGATTAGATTGGTTTGTCTTTTTTAATTAAACACAAACAGAAAGCAGAAATGGCCCTCTCTCACAGGACATGCCCGCAGCCACTAATTTGTTCTGGACTCAGTGCTCAATCCCTGAGGTTCTACTGCCAACCACAGTTTTGTTTCTCAGTGCACTCTTTCTCCTCAATAATACTCAAGTCTTCAACATTCGTTGTGTGCTACTACATCCGATGCACTGTGTCTGACAGTGCCATGTATAATGCAAAACTGAATGGGTCAGGCGGACCAGTCCCATGGATGTGTGCACCTTCAATGAAACAATGTGTTTCTCATCTCGATTCCAATTTATATAAACAAAAATATGATGCTTGTTATTTCTTAATCACTTCATCAATTTATTCATTTATCTGGAATATCACCAAACGTTTCTTTTATGATTCCATCATTCTGTAGTAACGCTTATTTATTAACCCAATGCATTTCGGGTCTATCATGGACCCTTCTTCAGGGGTCTAAAGAAAAAATACAAGAACACCAGATCAGTCTCTGTTTTGTCAAAATCCTCAACAACATGATTAAGCTCATAATCAACATCATTGTATAAATAACATCAAATGTTAATAGAACCATTGAATGTACATGGATCAACAACTAATCATTGCAAACGTGGTAGGGTGGTAATTTAAACACTGCTGTTCACCAATCATCGAAACCTTTTGTCATACACAGGCGTAATACCAATCATCAAAAGCCCACACCTTACTATCGTGATTTCACCTTCTACGCTCCCCGTTATGACACTCAACCCCAAGAGGCACCTCTATTGCTATGCAGCCATAAACCTACACATCTTCGCACTTACTACAAAGCGTTACCATCACTCGCTTCTCTGCTCAACTCGATTGCCTGACGATCTCCGCGTCTTGCCGTCTCAGCGGCACTACTGTGTACGCTGGATTTGAAAACCTACTTCACGCCTATCATCGTACGCTCCCTCGTCACATGATAGAGGAGCGTTGTCTCCGTTCTCAACCAACCTGCACTCCAATCATCATACACTCCCTCGTCACGTGATAGGGGAGCGTTATCTCCATAGCACCACAGCGTCCAAACTCTTCATGTGATGCTTTCAACCAATCAATGTCCTGAAACGGATATACGCCGAAACCCGTGTGTATCCTAATGTGCAAATTAGACATACTGCTGTTGATCTGTCGTGCTCCTCACCCTTACTTCACCCTCTGTTTCACTGACCTTGATACTATGTCCACCCAATATACATTTGCTGCTATGATGTGTGATTAAAAGTGAACATATTCCATGTTGAATACAGAAAGAACATAATACATGATTACTAATGGCGTGATATCAACTGCTCACAAAAGTCATTTATGCAAATAGTCCTTTATAAAAAACATGCTAATTCAACACGATCATTCATTCCAAAAGGCTGCATGGAGTGTAATTTTCTAATCCAGTAAAATTCTGTTCTCAATAATTGTTTATGGGGATCCATATCACAACGCTGCTGAATGGCTTCCAGGATCGTAAATTTAACTTGTGCTATTTGATGACCAGCTTCGTGCCAGTGTGTAGCCACTGTTGATTTCATATTCTTCATTCGAATATTACTCTTATGTTCCGTCATTCTGATTTTGATCTTACGTTCAGTTTGACCCACATAAATTTTGCCACACGGGCATTTAATAGCATATACCACATTCTTCGTATCACATGTGCTAGAATGCAATAATGGTATCATGGTGCCTTTCATAGGATGTGAAATTTCATTCCCTAACAATACATTGTTGCAATGAATACAGTTCTCACATCTACGCATGCCTTTAAACGTGTGTTTCTCTTTCTTTTTGATATTTTTATTGGATAAATATTCTTTGATGTTCTTTGACCTTTGAAAGGCAAACGTGATCTTATCATCAAACAAGGGTTTCAAATCTGGTTCCATCTGGATCAATGACCACTGTCTCTTAATGATATTTTTAATCTTATTTGCTTGAGTAGAATATTTCAAAACACAAACAGTCGGTGTCTTTCTAATATCTTCCTTGACTGTAAGTAATGATTCTCTGTTCACATTTCCCACTTTAGAGATGGATTCTTCAATTATGCTCTTTGGATATCCTCTTTTCATGTATTTTGTAGCCTGATTCTTGATTGCTTCTGACACCTCTTGTGGATTTGAAGTGATACGCTTTAATCTTATGAATTGAGAAAAAGGCAGATGTTTTTTTAAAGATTCCTGATGAAAGCTCTTAAAATGTAAACAGTTATTACGATCCGTCGCTTTAGTATGGACATTCGTTTTGATTATCTTGTCATCCACATATACTAAAACATCCAAAAATGCAATTTTCTGTTTTTCTATTTGATAAGTGAACTTGATTCGTTCATGACATGCATTCAAACGTGTAATGTTATCCTGTAATGCGTTCCTCTCACCTTTCCAAATGATGAATATATCATCAATGTATCTTTTAAATAATACCAATTCCTCAAGCCATTCCGGATTCTGCAAGATGTGATCAAATTCAAACTTTGACATGAAAATGTTTGAATAGGACGGAGCCCCCGCAAATCCCATGGAAGTTCCGTTACATTGAGCAAAAAACGAACTCTGCCATTGAAAATAACTATGATATAGAGCAAAGTGCATAAGTTCTAGCAGGAATACATTATTCACACTTTCACCGTTGTTTCTTAGCAAGCACCATTCCATAGCTTCTAAGCCTTCATTGTGAGGGATAGATGTATAAAGAGCGGTGACATCCACCGTACATAGCCACCAGTCTTCAATGTTCTTAGTGTCTACCATCTCCAACATTTTCAAGAAAGCTGTAGTGTCTTTAATATAAGTTTCCCATTTTTGCACCAATGGTTGTAAAAACCAATCAAGATATTTTCCAATGGGTTCTGAAATAGAACCGCATGCCGAAACAATTGGCCTAAATGGTGGTGTCTTTTCATTTTTGTGCACCTTGGGGAGCATATAGAATTGAGGACGACGGGAAAATTTGATGTCTAAATATTTACGCGTCTTCTCTGTGATCCATTTCATTTGTACTGCATGATCGAGAATTTGTCTAAGAATAATTTGAAAAGCAACTGTAGGGTCTTGCTCCAATTCCATATATAATTCTTCGTCGTGCAAATGATTCCTAACACTAGTTTCATAGAACACCGTGTCCATCACGACTAAGGCTCCTCCTTTATCTGCTTTTTGGAAAGTAAGATCTTGGTTGTCCATCAACCCTTGTAAAGTACTCCACTCTTTTTTCGAAAAGTTACAGTGAGTGCCGCTTGTGAAGTTGATCTTATTTATCTCTGTTTGTATCACCCTTTCAAATGCATCGATTGTTTTATGTGACACAGGGGCACAAAATGTACTCTTAGCTCTGAATTCTTTATCGACTCGGAGTTCTCCAGCATCAATCGTAGGTTGTACTACGTTAAAAAAGTATTTTAATCTCAAGGACCGTAGAAACTTGAAAATAGCTACTTCCGTTTCTTGTGAGTTACTTTTGTAAACTGGAACAAACGATGTTCCTTTATTAAGTAATGTCTGTTGTGCACAAGTGAGTTTTTTACTTGAAATGTTTAAGACTTAGGGGCCGATTCCGATTCGGGCCGGAAAACGTACCGACCGACTCGGAGCCGGAATAAATACCGAACGACACGTACCGGTGCAGCCCGACCCGCAAAGTACGATGAGAAGCGTGCAAAATACGACCGACGCGTACGGAACACAAGCCGAACGACCGAACCGCACGGAAAACAGCCATCCGGCCGGAAAAGCACGCAAATGGAACCGACCGACACGCACCAGAAGAATCCCGAACGAAACGTACCCGCGAACTCCTACCCGCCAAGTACGATGCAACACCTGGAAAACATGACCGAGTCGCACGGGGCCCAAGCCGCACGACCGACACGCATACAAAACTGCGAGCCGAAGCAACCCAAAACCCCGCGACCGACGCGTACGCAGCACAGAAAACAGCACAAACACAGCGTGAACAAATCTGAGAGGCTCGCACAAGACAACTGGAGGGTCCGACTCGGTCACAAGAACGTCTCCTACATGCACAAAAAGAACCAAGGAAAAAAAAACACAAAAAAAGGCCAAACAAGCAATCACAAAGCAAATAAATACTGGGGGGGGAAACAGGGAACAAAGACACACCCACAACTCCACCCATATAAAGGACACAAATCCCTACCATGATCCTTTGCAAATTCAAATTACCTGCCAGCACTCAACACCAACAGACAGCAACCACACACACACTCACAGCTCATCCATCACACAAGCCACATACCAGCAGCACCACAACAAATAGCACCCTCACATACACCCAGCAAAACACACACTCACACACCCTCACTTGCACACCAACACACACATCACACACCAGCACCACCCAACACCATGCCCCCAAAGAAGAATCACAAGTTCCTAGATAGTGAATTGGAAGTCCTGGTAGATGAGATCCTCAGGGTAGAGCCACAGCTGTTTGGTACATTGTGCTGGGAGTCGTAGTCACAGAAATTGCCCACCCTCACAATGCGCACATCAACACCACCATGAACCATGCCCACATCACAGGGAGTGGAAAACAAGTGACAAGATGGCTGACACTGGCTACTGCTGTGGGGAGCACAAGGCCCTGCTGGCAACTGTGCACCAACCAACAGCAGGACACCACTGACTGACATCCTGAAAGACAACTTGCACTCCCTGCAATGGAAGCACGTTCCATGGTGGGATATCTGGCTGGGTGGGAAGGAGGACTCACAGCACTGACCATAGTCACCAGCAGCTCCACCCACACACCCTCCGAACACAAACTACACACAACTCACCTGGGACAAAGCATTGCCTCACACACCAATCAAATATCCCACAAATAACCACAACCCTGGGTCATGCAGTGTGAAGCACAGGGACACACATGGGACTTGTAGCAAAACAAACCCCAGGATAACACTGTCAGCCATCTTGTCAGCACAGGCACACAACCCCACAGGGAAGCAGAGTCAAAAGGAAGGAAGCATGGGCATGCTGGGAAGGGGGTGGAGGCAAAAGCATGATGGGAGTGGTAGTCACAGCCCAACATCCCCCACCCACATGGCCCAGCAAGAACACACCCAAGCATGCACACCTCACAGGGAGTCAAAAGCCACTTCAAAGATGTCTGACACTGGTGCTCTGTTGTGGGGAGCACAAGGCCATGCTGGGAACTGGCCAACAACCAACAGCAGGACACCACTGTCAGCCATCTTGCCATTGCTGTCACACCCACACACAGTGAAGTACACTCAAAAGGAAGGAATTATGGGCATGCTGGGAAGGGGGGTGGAGGCAATAGCATGATGGGAGTGGTAGTCACAGATATTGCTCACCCTCACAATGCGCACATCAACACCACCATGAACCATGCCCACATCACAGGGAGTGGAAAACAACTGACAAGATGGCTGACACTGGCTACTGCTGTGGGGAGCACAAGGCCCTGCTGGGAACTGTGAGTCCTTCTCCACTCCCTGTGATGTGAGCATGGTTCAGGGTGGTGTTGATGGGACAGTTGTGGGGGTGAGCTATGTCTGTGACTACGACTCCCATCATGCTATTGCCTCCACCCCCCTTCCCAGCATGCCCATGCTTCCTTCCTTTTGACTCTGCTTCCCTGTGGGGTGGGCTGGCTGTGCTGACAGGATGGCTGGGAGTGTTGTCCTGGCAGTTGTTTGGCTGGAAGTCCCAAGAGTGTCCCTGTGCTTCACACAACATAACCCAGGGTGGTGGTTCTTTGTGGGATCTTGTGTTAGGATGGGGGCATTGCATTCTACCAGGTGGGTTCTGTGGAGTTTGTGTTGGGGGTGTGCTACCAGGACTTCTAATTCATCTAGGAACTTAGGATTGCAATCAAAATGTACAGCACTCACCATCCTGTGCACTATTCGCACAAATGTATGACAATAAACACACTAATACACCATACTTGCCTCTGTCGTGATTCCAACGTGGTTACTGTCATGGAGATGATGACCAGCGAAATTACACTGTGCATGCTAACTGCTACAGCAAGTACAACACAGGCATGTGAGTCATGGCAACGTGACACATATGAGGGAGACTCACCACCACGGCTACACAACAAATACACACCTAGGCCATCTGACTCATTGCCTACACTGATGTTGCCAGGAAATATGGTGCAATGCACAGACACAACACCTATTCCCAGTCTTAGTCAACTAGCCCACTGGTGCAGTAAGCAAATGTCAGTGTGACCACAGACAACGCACATCACAAAGTGAAGCACAGGTTTATTACACATTTGCAACATGTTGTAACCACTACAGATGCAAGGTAATCCCACCTGGCAGCGGGCACACAGTCAACAAGTGTAGAAGGAAGGAAGTCCATGGGTGTGGCGCACATCACCTGTAGGGACACAACAGCTACCACCCTGGAAGTCGAATCACGGTGTCGGGGATCACAGTTGACCAAACCACTCTGAAAGTACCCTGTGAAGGACAGAAATGACACACAGTCAAAAGCACTGAAGAACAGGACAGAACTGCAATACTCATGCCCAATATATGTCACAAGATACCCACCCAGAACCAAGTAAGCATGTCAACACTGTTGGGGAGTACAGACTACCTGTAAGGACACATCGCTACACGCATACAGTCATGTAGCACATGGACACACTCAAACAGCACCAGAGCACCACCAACACATATCATGCAAACTCACATCAGTTACATGACATCTCTGGATACTTACATTCAGCTGAAGAAGTTGGTGATGAGCTGTGTGCGGACATCACCATCATCATCATCATCATCATCATCATCATCATCATCATCATCATCATCACAGGCATCGTGGTCCAGGCCAGGATCCTCCACAGGTGGCGGACGTTGGTCATCGTCATCCAGGATGAGAGGCAACTCCTTCCGCACTGCCAGGTTGTGTAGCATGCAGCAGATGATGACAATCTTGCACACCTTTGCCGGGGCATATGGGAGGGACCCTCCTGTCTTGTCCAGGCAGCGGAAGCGGCTCTTCAGGAGACCAAATGTCCGCTCAATCACTCTCCTCGTCCGACCATGTGCCTCATTGTAGCGCATCTGGGCTGGTGTCACAGGGTTTCTGAGGGGCGTCAGCAACCACAGCATGTTGTGATATCCGGAGTCACCTACATACAGACAATTGCACATTAGCTGAGTTGGAAAAGAGGGTGGAACATTACATTGCAGAACACACACAATGATACAAAGTCAGTACACACCAACAAGCCAGGTACGCTGGTTCCGCATCTGTGACATCATCCTCGGGATGCGACTACTCCTCATCACGTAGGCATCGTGTGCAGAACCGGGGAAACGGGCACACATGTGTGAGATGGTCATATCTGCAAGACAGACCACCAGTGCATTGACCGAGTGGTAGTGCTTGCGGTTCCTGTATGCCTGCTCCTGGGCCTGTGGTGGTACCAAAGCCACATGTGTCCCATCAATGGAGCCAATGACATGCGGCATCCTCCCCAGGGCATAGAAGTCACTCTTCATGTCAGTGAGTTGTTGGAGTCTAGGGAAATAGATGTACTGGTTCAGGTATATCAACATAGCCTCCAATACATCGCGGAGCACACGGCTGAACATGGTCTGTGACATCCCACCAGCAGTCGCCACAGTGTGTTGAAAGGTACCGGTGGCAAAGAAGTGTAGGGCTGCCATCACCTTCACCTTGGGGGTCAGCGCTGTAGGGTACGGCCGGCCAGGTTGCAGGTGTGGTGCCAAGCGCACTGCCAAATCATCAATCAGATGCCTGGTGAAGCGGTACCGTCGGATGCTGTCACGTTCCACTATCGTTGCCAGGTCAGGGAATGGTCTATGGACAGCTGGTGCCCTGCAGTGCATTGGTGAAGAAAGAAAGATTGTCACTCACCCCACATATGTGGCATTGTACACACTCAATATCACACGATACATCATTATGAGGCACAAGTACATGATGTGTGCAGTTCCGTAAGGACATGTATGGCACATACATGGCCAACATCCAACATCACAGTTCAACAAGTGGCATCAATAAGTCCCAGGTTGTGCCATTGGGTATCATGAGGACGTGTCACATTTCCCATCTCCTGCTGCCACGTTACAAACACACCCCACAGTGACATGTGAGGACAGATGTGCCCCAGGCATCACAGCTCAACGACAGGTAGATTCCCAGGGACCCTGTATTGCCACATGGACACTGGCATGACATGGCGTATCATGTATACACCACAGCAAAACAACCATGACCCCCACAGGTAGTGGTCCCTGTTGCCTCGGCAGGACAGACATGGACGTCTGTGACACACACACGCACAACATCAAAGTCCATGCACAAACAACGTGGATGTGGAGACTGTCTCCCATTGTGCACATGAAATCCGAGACATTGTAAACACAACATGCACACAGACTGTGGAGGACCATCACAATTGTGCCAATGGGTCACCCTGGGTTAAACATACCGTCCCACATGGGACTCAGGGGGCATGTGACATGACATACACATACACCACCGTGAAATGTGACCATGCCACATGCTCAGATATGAATAGTTGCACATCACAGTGGTCATGTACACGAAACACCAAGGATACTGTCCCCATGAACACGTGCACAGCCTGGGGGTGGCTGCCCCAAGTGACACCCACAGAACAACATGTTCACCCCCATACACGGAATAGGTAATGCAGCCTTACATGCCTTAGGATACAGTTTGGACAGGCTGTGGTGTTGTAGGTGTGCCCCTCACTCCCTGGGAAGTATATGTGGCTGGCATATGTTCACCTGTGACAGGCATGGTGACATATGCCAGTGACATGTACAGGGACGCGTTGGACAGCAATGGACCGATCGGTGCGCACACATTGGCCATTGTATTCAATGTGTGCTGGTACGCGTTGTATTCGCAATACGCGTTGGACAGCAATGGACCGATCGGTGCGCACACATTGGCCATTGCATTCAATGTGTGCTGGTACGCGTTGTATTCGCAATACGCGTTGGACAGCAATGGACCGATCGGTGTGCCCGGCCGGCCCATTGCATTCAATGTGTGCGGGTACGCGTTGTATCCTGGGTACGCGTTGAACAGCAATGGACCGATCGGTGTGCCCGGCCGGCCCATTGCATTCAATGTGTGCGGGTACGCGTTGTATCCTGGGTACGCATTGAACAGCAATGGACCGATCGGTGCGCACCCATTGGCTATGGCCTGGCCTGGCAACGGACGCGTTTTCAAATGTTGAACGAGTCTGATGCTGGAAATTCAGTTGGTCACCCACAACAATGTTGCAAATTCATGGGTGTCATGAAGTTGAACTTTTGAAGGATGCTGTGGGCGTGTGTAAGTGGTGCAATTCCATGGATTGGCCAGATTCAGAAGATGCTAACGACTTGGACCTATCACTTTGGACACATGGGACAGTAACTGCCTCTGCAGCACACATATAATGCTGGCTGTTCCCCTGAGAGCTCACTTGCCTGCACTACATGCTCCAGGACGACATCTGCCACCACCACTGCTGCTGTATCTGCACCCTCTGGACCCTGCAATGGCACGTACTGTGGAGAGAGCCCCAGCCTTCAGCACTGAGGAGAACCAGGCCCTGCTGGACAGCCTCCTTCCACAGTACAGCAAGCTGTATGGGAAAGCAGGGGAGCAGGTGAGTGTTCTGTCCACTGCCTTCCTAAATGTGCATGTTGTCTGACTAGCAAGGCTAACAGTCTGCACGCCACTGGCTAGCAGGCTCACTGAGTAGTTGTCACCCCCCATAGTGTGTAGTTACATGCACTGGACAGGTATAGTGCAGTGACAGTGCATTTAAACAAGGTTTTACTTCCCAGGCAATGATACCATGTAGTAACTGCTGGCATACTGTCCATGGCCATCGTTGCACTGCCTGTGTACATCATATGCCCCTGTGATTGAGACATGTATACACAACTGTGTAATGCACGGATATGTTGCATGTGTAGTAATAGCATTCTCACTTTGTCATCCTCACAGGTTGATGCCCACCAGAAGCAGAAGATATGGCTGACCATCGTCCGGGCAGTGAGATCCGTGGGGGACCACAAGCGCCGGATCCGCAACTGCCAGAAGAGGTTGCAGGACCTTCGGGGCTGGACCCGGAGGATTGCATGGGTCCAGCTAAAGCTGTCACCACCTCGCAGGAGGGGCAGACACTGGCCCCTGACCTCCCACATGCTCAGGATCCTGGCGGTGGTCTTCCCTGATCTGGATGGGCAGCTGAAGGCCAGGGAGCAGCACGGAGGGGGTGAGTCCATGACTGCATTGTGAACTTTGTCTGCCATGCTATGTGCCCTCCTCTGGCCTGGTTAAACTTCCACAGCACATCAGTCATGTGGTCCAGGACCTATGTCCCTCGATTGTGCACTGCCCACTCCTCATCTGATACCCAGGTGTGGCCCTTGCAGTCAGGGAATTGTGTCACTTGGGTACTGTGTCCTTGCAGTTTGCTTGACTCAAGGTGGGGACAGCATCTGTTCCCCTAACTGTGGTGGGCATCATGGGTGGGTCCATTGCTTACACAATGCCTGTGTTCTGACATGTAATCTGCGTGTTACTTTGATATGTGGTCCAATTGCTGAGCTGATCCACCACATGTGCCTGGGGTAACTGGCACACACCCAAGCTGCGGGTGGGAACAATGTTTGGGCCCCAGGAGTGTGTATATTACGTGTGTCACACATACTTAGCCAGCTGCCTACTGTCCAGGGTTCATCCCTCATTCATGTGGGGCAGGACAGTCATGCCTACTCCAGGCCATGCAATGCACTCTGTACTCCCACTCCCGTGTATCAGCTGGCACGTTGTGCTCAGTGATATGTCCCCTCAGGTGTCAGCCTCTGTGTCAGTGTGCTGTGGCTTCGATGTCAGGACTGCTGGGGTGTTTATCGGTTGGGGCTCAGCATGCCACCGGAGATGTGACCATAGGAGACGATACTTGTGTGGCACATAGGTGTTTGAACACCTGACCGTGCAGACTGGGGTATGCGAATGTGAAGTCCATGCAGCTGTTTCCCATTCACAGCAGATTGTGAGGTGCTCAGGTTCAGAGGCTTGTGTTACAGGTCACCCATATGTCCAATCAGTATGACCTGGACAGATAAGGGTTCAGATGATGTGGTGTGTGGGAGATGTACATGTGCACTTGTTCAGCTCCAGGACTTGCATTCCCCATGACCTACTATTGTGACACAGTGCAGACTATTGTTGTGTGGCTGACCTGCCCATGTGACTGGAGACAGTGATGTATGACTTAGCAGGCATGCCTGTGCCATGGCATGTGACTTCCTATGAGTGATCCTGCAGGGGAGTGACATGTGCTACATGCACACCATAGTGGCAATGGCTATCAGCACATGGGTGCATCATGGTGTCTGTCGCTTTTCATATATCTGACTCTGGGCATCACTTTCATCCGGACACCTGTACTGACTCAGTGGCAAGAGTTGTGATGTGTGCATGTTCACATGCTTCACCGTGTTCTCTGCACCGTCCAACTACTGTGTAGGTGGTGCATGTGTCCACACTGGGGTATTGCCAGCCAACGGACGCCAGACAGATGGGTGCAAGGCCAGGTGGGATGTGAGTGCCATGGTTGACGATCAGACTGACAATTGGCTTCTCCTATTCTGTTTGGGCACTTTTAGCAATGTTCAACTAAGGATGCCAGGCCTTGCTCTGTATTGTGCTGTACTTACTGTGGTGTGTGCGTTCGGTGCAGGTGACTGATGTCTGTCTGTTTCCCTATTGTTTGCAGATACATCCACGGCCACAGGAGGGGACAGCTCCACGGACCAGGAGGAGCCGCAGAGCCAGACTGGGTCGGCAGCCGAGGAGTGGTCGGAGGGACCCAGTGGCACGGAGGGCGAGGGGAGCCACACCGAGGAGTCCTCAGCACCATCCACCTCAGCTGAGGACCACAGCAGCTTGGAGGATGACTCCCTTATGGAGGCGGGCGTCAGCAGCCACCACACCCCAGCTAGTGTTGCTGTCCCCGCCACCACCACCACCACCGCCCTCCCATCGGCTCCCATTCCCGAGGTCCGTGGAGGCTCCCATGTTCGGGAGCGTGTCTCCTTCGGGCCAGGCACCGCACCCCCTGCCCCTTTGTCCCCTGCTGCCCTGAGTGAGGAGTCTGTGTACCTCCTTCTCCAGCTCCATGTAGGGCAGACAGCGATGCTGAGTGTCCTCCATGCACACACCACTCTGTTGACTCAGCTGGTGTCGTTCATGGAGGGCATCTCATCGGACATGTCTGCCCTACAGAGGGGCAATAGGGGCAATAGGTCCATGGACTCCTCCCTGACGGAAGCAGTGTCCCTCCTCCAACAGTCCCTCAGCCCTCCTGTCTCTGCCCCATCCACACTCCCCAGCACCTTACCTGTCCCAAGCACACACACACCGGCACAGGCACACACCAGCACAGACACGAGCAGCACACACACACACATGCCACAGACAAGACGCACACGCACGCACAGTCAGGGGACTGAAACCACACTCACAGGGGATGGGGCCCAGTCACACACACATGCATCCACGAGCACTGTGCAGTCCACAGTTGCCTCTCCCTCCAAAGCCCCCTCCGTTGCCTCACCTGCAACCCCAAAGACCCAGAGGCTCTTCCTCAGTGACCTCGGCCTCTTCCCCTCCGATCCAGCTGATACAGCATTCAGGGGGAAGAGGAAGCCCACCCACATGGAGCGGAGTGCCCCTCGCCACCGGACACCCTCCCCCAGGCGCAGACCGACTGACGCCCCCATCCGCAAGTCCCCCCGGACCCGGAAGAGCAAGACCCCGCCGCCGCCCTGCAGCTCAGGCACCAAGTCTCCTTCCTCCATCCCTCAGGCCCCCACTCCACAGGTGCCCCCACCACACCCTGCCCCAGGTTCCCCCACCCACAGATACACCATCCCCAAAAGGATCAGGCCTTCTCCCCCTGCCACTTGCTCTTCCGGCCCCACACCCCCCGCTGCGCTTGTCTGTGCCACTGGTGTGGAGACGGTGTCCTCCCCCTCTGTCCTGCCCACCTTACCTGATCCCCATTCTCCTCCCCTGGAGGTAGGCACTGCAGTGGAGTCCACTACCACCCTGTCTGACTTGGGCACTGCAGTGGGGAACCTGTCCACTCCATCTGCACGGTCCCCTGCAGTCTTGCCGGCACCCACACCATCAGAGTCATGCCCCCCACTTGTGCTGGCACACACCATGTCAGACACCTCCACTGCAGTTGTCAGTGGCTCTCCAGCACCCACCACCCCTTCCCTGCCTCCTTCTGGTGAGCCATGATCCTGTCCCTGCGGTGCCTGCCCTGCCCCCCGTATGCCCCTCCGAGGGGATTGTCCCTGGTTTTCATCAGTGCAGGCATGCGTAGGGTGACATCTGCCACTGTCACCCTGTTTTGACTTTCATGTTGGACTGGCCATTGGCCTTTGTTAATTTTTTGCTGGACATCAACTGTTAGACCCACATATGCTGAATAAAGCACCTTTCTGTTCTCTAGTGCTTTTGCTTCTGATGTACATGTTGTTGATGATGCTAACCATGCCCTTGCTGCAGTGATGGTGATATTTGGTCTCATGATAATGAAGTGTTACTGTGCAGGAACACATGTGGTCCAGGGGGAATGTGTCCTATCCTGTGGTGTATCCATGTCATCCTTAGCAGCATCTGAGGGTGTCATGTGTTCAAAATTTGGCAATGGGATTTCCTACTTACATTAGCAATTTCACATCTGTGGCTTCCACCCCTGCACATCTGTTGTGCCTGCCATTGTTCAATTAGTCTACTTCCCTGACTGTGTGGCCATCTCCACTGGACATGCAGGTTTGGGCATCAATGGGGAAGGACTCATCTGTGTTGTCAGTGCAACATTGCTATACAAGTGTGTTGGATCTGTGCTGATGATTTCGTTGGCACTCCCATGACCAGGCTGATGTGACGGGAGCCTTCATTTGGTGCTAATTGTTGACTGTGTGACCAAGTGCTCAGCTGACATGATGGAGCCCTACTGAGGCAACATATGGCACAGCTTTCCTCACACAGGAGTGGAGTCCCCTCATGGCAGTGTGTACTCCTGTGACATTGCCTGCGCCCAAGGTGTGTGTTGTATGAGCATGTCTGTGTGTTCACTTCCATTTTGCTGTGCATGCTGGGATCCCTAGTGTTGTTCCTGTTTGTGATGTTTGCTGAGTTGACCTATGTTCCCCCCAAGTCTTCTCCCTGGATTCTCTGTGATGTGGGTGCATGGCACATTACTGGTCATCAGGGTGTCACCCATAGGTGTGTTTGCTGTCAGGGCTGAGTTTGTGTGCAGACGCAGATGGGTCACAGTCAGGATTCCCCTTGGCACTTGTTGTTTACACCTGTCATGTGATTTCCAGTTTGTGTTATCTTTCAGTGATTGTGACACGTTGTGTGTGTGACTGCTGGCACTCCTCAGGGTCCGGGCTGCAATGTTGGTAGTTGTCTATGTGTGTTCTTTGTGGGTGACCTTGGCTTCTTCATTGGTGTGTGACTGTGGCTGGGATCCCATTGGTTGGTGTGGTATTGCCGTCATGTCCATGTACAGCATAGTGTGCAGTGTGTCAGACATTCAGGAGTCTTGTTGAGTGGCCATGTGTGATGTGTTTCTGCACCTTGGTTCCCACCCACCACCCTGGGATTGTCATGGGTGCATGTGCAATGTCACCAGTGCATGTGTGCTTCACTGCTGCACATTGTTGGAGGTCGAGGTGTGTGGTGTTGAGTGTGTGCAGATGAGAGTTGTTGCCCGGCTAGACCCCTGCCTCCATGTTGGCCTTGGCTTACTGGCCGTGCTGATTGATTTGTGCTTGTGTAGGTGTGATGGTAGTTTGTTGCTCAGGACACATGACTGTGGTTCACAGTGTGAACGACATTTAGCTTTGTCATCACAGTGGGATTGTAATGCAGCCCAGGGTCACCACATTGTGGGGGCCCTGGGGGTAGTGCTGTGGTGTGTCTGTGTCTTGCTGTGTCAGTTGCTGTTCCTACATGCTTGTGTGACATGTGTGATTTGTGCTCCCTCTCATCTGACAATGAATTGATTGCCCACATAGGGGATTTGGATCCATGAGTTACCTTTGTGTGGCACTGTATGCACATCTGTGTAATTTGTATTCAGGCCTCCTCATGTGTTGTGTGGTTGCCTGGGGACACTGGCACCCCCCTCACCTGTTGTGTTTGATGTGCAGTGTGGGTCAGCTTGTTTGTGTTTGTGCATCTGCACCACTGCATTGGCATATCTTTGGTGTGCCATTGGTTGTATGTTGTTTGGTGGGTTTCCCCTGCTGTCCCTGGGACTCCTAGGTCATCGGTCAGCACAATGATCATGGTTTGTGTGTCCCATTGCTGCCATGGTATGGTATCTGTTCACCTCACATCTACAGTCTCCACAGGGTATCTGCATTTGTGTGCCCATTGGTGCAAATATGTGGGTCTGCATTCTGATGGTCACTTCTGTCATTGTGTCATTGATGAATGTTGACAGTGTCAGCCCCCATGGGTGATGTTTGTCTGCACATGGCCAAAGGTATGTCTTATTTGCACTGCAGTATTTGCCTCCCCCAATCCATGTTGCAATGGGACACATGCACTACTTTGCCACTGATGTGTTTTATGTTCTGTGACCAGGAATCATCCATGCAGTTTGGCAGTTGCAGCTTTTTCTTTGTCAACACTTGCATTTTGGTCACTGTGATGATGGGGGTTTGGACCCCATTGCCACAATGTTCAAAATGTGCTTCAGCTATGGACCCCACACTTACCTTTTGGTCACTGTGATGATGGGGGTTTGGACCCCATTGCCACAATGTTCAAAATGTGCTTCAGCTATGGACCCCACACTTACCTTTTGGTCACTGTGATGATGGGGGTTTGGACCCCATTGCCACAATGTTCTGAATGTGCTTCAGCTATGGACCCCACACTTACCTTATGGTCACTGTGATGATGAGGGTTTAGACCCCATTGCCACAATGTTCATACTGTGCTTCAGCTATGGACCCCACACTTACATTTTGGTCACTGTGATGATGGGGGTTTAGACCCCATTGCCACAATGTTCGAAATGTGCTTCAGCTATGGGCCCCCACACTTACATTTTGCTCACTGTGATGATGGGGTTTTGATCTCCATTGCCACAATGGTCATGGCCTGCTTGCATTGTGGGGGCCACACACATATATGTTCAAAGTCATGTTCAGTGTTGTAGGCATTTGACACAGTCTACACACGCTTGTCATGGTGTTGGGGGGATGTCTTTTTCTTGCATTCCCTAGGTTGTAGTGTGCTGGTTGTGTCATGCATTGTCCATCCTATGAGTGGGGGTGGTGTTGGTGGTAGGCATCCAGCCCCCCATGGGTAGAGGTGGTAGTAGTGACAGGCATCCAGCCCCCCATGGGTAGAGGTGGTAGTAGTGGTAGGCATCTGGCACCCCTGGGTAAGGGTGGTAGTAGTGACAGGCATCCAGCCCCCCATGGGTAGAGGTGGTAGTAGTGGTAGGCATCTGGCACCCCTGGGTAGAGGTAGTAGTGGTGGTAGGCATCTGGCACCCCCTGGGTAAGGGTGGCAGTAGTGGTAGGCATCTGGCACCCCCTGGGTAGAGGTGGTAGTAGTGGTAGGCATCTGGCACCCCCTGGGTAAGGGTGCTAGTGGTGGTAGGCATCAAGCCCCCATTGGGTAGAGGTGGTAGTAGTGGTAGGCATCCAGCCCCCCATGGGTAGAGGTGGTAGTAGTGACAGGCATCCAGCCCCCCATGGGTAGGGGTGGTAGTAGTGACAGGCATCCAGCCCCCCATGGGTAGACGTGGTAGTAGTGACAGGCATCCAGCCCCCCATGGGTAGAGGTGGTAGTAGTGGTAGGCATCTGGCACCCCCTGGGTAAGGGTGGTAGTAGTGGTAGGCATCTGGCACCCCCTGGGTAAGGGTGGTAGTAGTGACAGGCATCCAGCCCCCCATGGGTAGAGGTGGTAGTAGTGGTAGGCATCTGGCACCCCCTGGGTAGAGGTGGTAGTAGTGGTAGGCATCTGGCACCCCTGGGTAAGGGTGGTAGTAGTGGTAGGCATCTGGCACCCACTGGGTAGAGGTGGTAGTAGGGACAGGCATCCAGCCCCCCATGGGTAGGGGTGGTAGTAGTGACAGGCATCCAGCCCCCCATGGGTAGAGGTGGTAGTAGTGACAGGCATCCAGCCCCCCATGGGTAGAGGTGGTAGTAGTGGTAGGCATCTGGCACCCCCTGGGTAAGGGTGGTAGTGGTGGTTGGCATCCAGCCCCCCATGGGTAGAGGTGGTAGTAGTGACAGGCATCCAGCCCCCCATGGGTAGAGGTGGTAGTAGTGGTAGGCATCTGGCACCCCCTGGGTAAGGGTGGTAGTAGTGGTAGACATCTGGCACCCCCTGGGTAAGGGTGGTAGTAGTGGTAGGCATCTGGCACCCCCTGGGTAAGGGTGGTAGTAGTGACAGGCATCCAGCCCCCCATGGGTAGAGGTGGTAGTAGTGGTAGGCATCTGGCACCCCCTGGGTAGAGGTGGTAGTAGTGGTAGGCATCTGGCACCCCCTGGGTAAGGGTGGTAGTGGTGGTAGGCATCCAGCCCCCCATGGGTAGAGGTGGTAGTAGTGACAGGCATCCAGCCCACCCTGGGTAGGGGTGGTAGTAGTGGTAGGCATACAGGCCCCTATGTGTATGTGTGGCATTGGTGAGGGCCATCCCGCCCCTATGGTGCTGCTGTTGCTGGTGTAGGTATTTCTGCATCCCTCTGTGTGTGATGTGTCGGGTACGTGTAGTTTGTTTTTGTTGTTGGTGTTTGACTTACCTTCTGGCCGTACGCGTCCGTGCCTGTTCCGGTTATAGAGGTAGAATATTGTTAGGATCGGCACGAAGGGATTCATGGTTGGTTCGTCTCGTTCGTCTTTCTCTTTGCTTCGCCTCGTCCTCGTCGCTGGCGTGTTCGTCTCGTAGCCGTGGATCGTGTTGTGGCGCGAATCGGAGCTTATGTGCGCCTCGACCGGATGCTTTGACGTGCCGTGCGTAGCGACGGATTCGGCGCGTACGGGAAGCGCATCGTACTTGTCCGGCCGGACAGGGCTGCATTTTTGCTTCCATGCGGCTCGATTCTACGATTCCGGATCCGCCTCGGTCTGAGTTCAGGTCCTGTATTGGGTGAGTACGACTGGGTCGGGATTTGGGCAGTTGTGCGCATCGTACTTGCTCGTTCGGACGTATGTGCGGATTGGTCGGGAAACAGGCATTCGCCTGGATTTTTTCCCGACCGAATGGTATTAGGTGCGCCTCCGACCGGGATCGGAATCGACCCCATAGTTGTCTTGGTCTGGCTCCTCGTGATCCGTTTTTCTCTTTCCTCTTCGGTTTCCTTGCCCCCTCCATGTTTTTCCACCGGTGGAACGTTGTTGGCTGCCGGACTTATGGATAAAAAAAACGCCTTTTGTGTCTTATTCACTGGCATACTCATAACTTGTTGATTCGAAGTACTTGCCACGCTTACCAAGGGTGCTCTGTTCTGTGCCAAATCTGACTCTGAAACCACGCTCTCTTGCGAGGAACTGGTGTTAACTTTTGGTTGTTGCCATCTTCTCTGATTGTACACCTCCGCCCATGTATACACTTCCTCCAATTTATAATCCATCGTGTCTCTACGATATTTTTTAATCTTCCGTTCATGTATCTCTTTTGCGTATCTTTCAAGTTTCTGGTTAATGTCATCCAATGTCTCTTTCAAATCTTCGTGTTTGTCAAGTTCTCTCTTGACCACTGACAATTCTTCCTCGAGAGTTTTTAAAACGTTCGATAACTCTTCCACAATCAATAAAATCAGATCCAGAGAACATTTATTTAAAATCTGATACCACTTTTCCAAGAACAATTTGTTATTTCTACATAACATGGGTTTCAATGCAATTCTTAAACCCCTCGGAATACGTTTATTTTTGTGATAATGTATCAATGTTGTTGCATGCAACCTTTGATTTATTTCTCTTTTACTGACATATTCGAACTGTTTCAACAATTGGGTAACCGTGTTAATCTGTGGACTGAATGATCTGGCTTGTCGTATTAATCCATATATCTCCTCTGCTGCTTCCGAAGAATAAACTAATGTTTCAGCCTTGTTGGCTGTAATTTGCGCAATATCTTCAAAAAACATTTTGTTGCTGGGTGTGCTTTGAAAGGGGTAGACAATACAGTATAATCACAGTTTTGTTTCTCAGTGCACTCTTTCTCCTCAATAATACTCAAGTCTTCAACATTCGTTGTGTGCTACTACATCCGATGCACTGTGTCTGACAGTGTCCTGTATAATGCAAAACTGAATGGGTCAGGCGGACCAGTCCCATGGATGTGTGCACCTTGAATGAAACAATGGGTTTCTCATCTCGATTCCACTTTATATAAACAAAAATATGATGCTTGTTATTTCTTAATCACTTCATCAATTTATTCATTTATCTGGAATATCACCAAACGTTTCTTTTATGATTCCATCATTCTGTAGTAACGCAATATTTATTAACCCAATGCATTTCGGGTCTATCATGGACCCTTCTTCAGGGGTCTAAAGAAAAAATACAAGAACACCAGATCAGCCTCTGTTTTGTCAAAATCCTCACCAACATGATTAAACTCATAATCAACATCATTGTATAAATAACATCAAATGGTAATAGAACCATTGAATGTACATGGATCAACAACTAATCATTGCAAACATGGTAGGGTGGTAATTTAAACACTGCTGTTCACCAATCATCGAAACCTTTTGTCATACACAGGCGTAATACCAATCATCAAAAGCCCACACCTTACTATCGTGATTTCACCTTCTACCCTCCCCGTTATGACACTCAACCCCAAGAGGCACCTCTATTGCTATGCAGCCATAATCCTACACATCTTCGCACTTACTACAAAGCGTTACCATCACTCGCTTCTCTGCTCAACTCGATTGCCTGACGATCTCCGCGTCTTGCCGTCTCAGCGGCACTACCGTGTACGCTGGATTTGAAAACCTACTTCACGCCTATCATCGTACGCTCCCTCGTCACATGACAGGGGAGCGTTGTCTCCGTTCTCAACCAACCTGCACTCCAATCATCATACGCTTCCTCGTCACGTGATAGGGGAGCGTTATCTCCTTAGCGTCACAGCGTCCAAACTCTTCATGTGATGCTTTCAACCAATCAATGTCCTGAAACGGATATACGCGAAACCCGTGTGTATCCTAATGTGCAAATTAGACCTACTGCTGTTGATCTGTCGTGCTCCTCACCCTTACTTCACCCTCAATATTGCGTTACTACAGAATGATGGAATCATAAAAGAAACGTTTGGTGATATTCCAGATAAATGAATAAATTGATGAAGTGATTAAGAAATAACAAGCATCATATTTTTGTTTATATAAAGTGGAATCGAGATGAGAAACACATTGTTTAATTGAAGGTGCACACATCCATGGGACTGGTCCGCCTGACCCATTCAGTTTTGCGTTCTACTGCCAACAACATCCTATCTAGTATAAGCTAAATCAACATGAGTAGGAGAGGAGCACTCAACAATGTATATTAAGTTACTGCATCACTTTGTCTCTTATAATTGCAATATTTTACCAATATATCAGTGATATTCACAGGATATTTCACATTCAGTCCATTAATGTTTCCATTCAGTCCATTAATTTATCCAAAATGGCCAGTTCATTCAATAGTCAATAGTACTTTATTGTTAATACAAACCATAACAATTTCGCAAATAACAATATATCCCGCATCATAAAATTATTAAAATTGAATTTTATAACAAAATCTACAGCGTTGCTATCGTTTCTAATTTCAATATAAAATACAATACATTGAATCCATTTAAAACCAATCTGTGGGTCATTTATCCTACCTAACATATTAAAAAGCAAACTAAATGATCCAATTCCTATTTACCATAATAATAAAACGAGCTTCCATTACTACTTTTTCCAATCCCAATATAAAATCCATTGATACAGTTCAAGAACCCATCATAATGATTGCTTTTTGTTTTTTAACTCCTACTACATCTTCTTACTTATACAAAAAGGAGGGACTTAGAATTCCGGTACTCATAATCATTATTCAGTCAATGGCACAGTGGTTTGTTTGTCCTTTTTCATTATTAACTGTTCATAACGTATCAGAAATGTCATCACCTTAGAGTTCAGATAGGGATCTGTTGGGTCCAGACCTTTGATTATTGCAGCTCTACAAGACCAGATCCCTCTATCATTAAACGCCTTTTTCAATAGCCACACCCGAGTTGTTTTTAAGCGAGGACATATGCAGATAAGATGAATGAAATCTTACTTCGCTGCACCACATAGAATGCATATCGTGGGACCATTGTACCTCCATATAGGCTGATCCGCTAAACTTGGTAAGAGCCCAAACCTGGTGGCCTTGAGTTTCCGTTTCAGGTAGTATGGATATGTTGTACTGAGATATTCTGCCGGTTGTATTTTTGTATAGGACTGCAGGACCATGCAGGCATGGGACCGATTCACAAATTTATTTTTGTCCTCTGGTAGTGATTGTAATTTTGCCATTTTATTTGCCACCCTACGGCAAACAGGAAAGGAGGGAGACTGTGCCCAGAGATCTTTTGTCTTTGTTTCTTCCAGGGCCATTTAAAAAAAAAATCCATAACTTGAATGCTGATCTTCTTCCTGGGCCCGCCACAAGGCATCATGTAGGTCATTCGCTCGACTTAACCAGATTTTATACCAGCTTTTAATGATAGCATAGGTTCTCCCGATCTCTTGTTGAGTAAGACCAAATTCCAGTCTCACCTAAACTGGAGACGCATTCTGAGGTAAATTAAAAACTTTTTTGTACGCTTTCGCTTGAAGCTTGTCCAACAGTTTTGCATCTGTACCATTTAGAACGATGCTTGCATATGCCACTGTCCGCATCAATTTGCACCTATTACAGCTAGCAGCCACTTAAGGGATGGACCCCTTAATTTTTTTGAGAGGGCACAAAATGCATAGATTAGGCCATTTCCTTTCGTTTCAAGATAGTGTTTATGTGTTTGGATATTTAAACGATCATCTATGTACAGCCCTAGATATTTGTAGTTATTAACTACCCCTAAAGTTTTTTCTCCCAGCCTGACCGGGAATTGACGTTCTGACCGCTTTGCAATAGTCATGGTCTTTGTTTTTTTGATGTTAATTTCCAAAGCATTATCACTTGCAAACATTGATAGCTCGTTTAACGATCTTTGTAAGCCGACTCTTGTTAGACTGAGTAATACTATGTCATCGGCATAGGAAAGATGTGTTATCGGTAATGGGCCCAGACGTGGTGGATGAGAATTTGCCTCGTTTAATCTTGTTGAGAGGTCTGCCATAAAGAGATTGCTAGTACTCATCCTTGCTTTAGCCCTATCTCGGTGTGGATTGCCCTTGATAATCTCGTGCCATCTGCTATTTTTATTCGGATCCAAGTTCCGGTATACAATTGAATTATGGCACGTAGTATTGATTCTGGGAGGCCCAGATTCTTTAATTTGCACCACAGCAACCCTCGCTCTATGCTGTCAAATGCTGCTTTAAAATCAATAAAACAAAGCTGTAACTTTAAATGCAAACGTTTGTACCTTTCTGCTATCATGGCCAATGCAAGTATATTTGTTGTTGTTCCAAACCCCTTACGAAATCCTGTTTGGTTCAAAGGGATCAATTTGTTTTTAGTAGACCATTCCACCAGGTCCTCCAAGATTAACGATGCGTAGTATTTGGCTTCCACATCCATTAGGGCTATAAGCCTATAGTTTGCAGGATCCGATCTATCTCCACCCTTGAATATCGGGTTGATTATTGACCCTTTCCAACTCATCGTCAAACTATTCGATATTTCTACCTCCGTATAAAGCCCTGACAACGGGATTGCCCAGTAGTCAGGGTCACTTGAGAAAATGGCCTGAGGTATCACATTTGGCCCCGGGGCCCCGTCCCTTCGACCTGATTTTATTATTTTCAATATCTTATCAACTACCTGGCGTTGGCAATCCAGAGTTGTTTGACAATCCAGGATTTTAATATGTTTACTGGTTGTATCTGGAGGCTTAGATTCCGAGTCAATATAACTGTTATTATTAGCAAAACCTATAACTTTTTTAAATGTTCTGCTCAAATAAATCACCCAGGCCGACTCCGTCACACATGCATTGTTTATAATTTGCGCTGATCCAGTTATCCCATTTATTATTTTCCAAAAGGCTTGGTTATTTGTTTATTTTGCACAGAAAAGAAGCTTTGTCCAGAACTGTTCCTGGTTCGTTTTTTGATACTTCCAAATTTGTTTTTTGTATAATTTGTTTAGACTTTTTATATGATCCCAGGTACACACACATCATTATTTAGCCTATTTTTTCTGACCGCCTTTCTAATTTCTTTTCTTAATGTTGATGCTTTATTTGAAAGATTCAAGTTATCCTTATTTCTTTTTTTCCTTGCATAATCATTTTTGGGTGCCTGAATCATGAAATTTATAGTAAAAGTTGTCCAGTTTGTTACTTGACTACTTTCTGTAGCTATGTTTGTTTCTAATATCTCTTTTGCTAACTTTGTTAGCTCTGGTAGATTTGCGGCCGACCATTTTATACGTTTCAGATTAGTTGTTGTCAGGTTGCCTACCTCTGTAGGTGCCGCCCTGTGCTTAAGATAATTTGTTCTTATTTCAAGGTGCTGATATCAGTGATCACATTATGTTGTGTATTTGATAATATATTTCCTCACTTGGTTCAATAATGGTAAAGTCAGGATTGTATAGTCTATTATTGACTGTGTATTTGTACCTTGGTAGGTCCAACATGGGGGCGTGTCATCTTCTGTTCTTCCATTTAGTATTCTCAGTCCTAGATGTTCCAAGGCCATAACTGTTTTTTGTCCAATTAAATCCTTTCGTCTTACCGTTGAAGGCGTTTGTAAAGGTACTGACCAGAACACATTTTGCGCGGTTATTAGCTCAGCATCCTCAGGAGTGTAAATGAGGTTTGAGTTAAAATCACCTGTTAAAATGATTTATTACTCTGGGTTTCAAGTCTGAGTTCTGTTATTATTGAGAGTAATTTATCCAACTGTAACTGTGTTTTCCTTGCATTTGGGTGCAAATAAACATTTATTAGTATTATTGTTGTTGAATCATGTTTTAACAAATTATCTAATTTAATAACTTGTATGTCCGAAGTTGTTGCACTAAGCTGTTCAGAACATATCGCCACTGCAGTTGATATATATACTGCTAGGCCGCCTTTTGCTCTCCCATACCGATGTGTTCTTGTGGCGTTAACATAATGAATATAGTTAGCCACTTCCTGCGGCTTTATCAAACAGGTCTCTTGCAACGCAATGATTTCATAATTATTCCAGTTTTTTGGGGGGACATTCCCCTGAATTTCAATTTTAGCCACCGAATGTTCCAAGAAAGAAGCTTTAGGCAGTCATTATGGGTACTATTATCTTGGTTAGTAAGTCACTCCCTTTTTGGGGCGTTAAGAGTTGCAGCTATCCATTCCCAGTGTGTTGGGCCCTGTTCCCGTGTTTGTCTATTATTAAGGTTACTGGTGTCACCCTCTTTTCCTCTAGCATTTAGTAATACCGAATACACCTGAATTTTTTCGGTGACTAGGCAATGGTTCCTCGGAAACTTCGTTAGCGGTGAAGGGTAACAAGGTCTTAAGGGTTTTTCACGTATAATACCCCATGCTTCAAATTGTTGTCTCATTCATAATAGATACCACAATTTCCTAATTTCTCCAGGTCGAGAGTGTTCTTTCCATCTGTTTCTTTTCTTCATGAGGAATGAATTTAATTGATAGTAGATCAGTTTGAGTGAGGTTTTTTAGTGCGGGTATTTTAGCCAATAGTCTCATTATATTTCCTCTATTGAGGATATCTTGCTGTCCCTGTGAGATGTATTGGGGCGTTAGAATAATCTGCTTACTCCAACTATCCTCTTGATTTGTATCAATAAATGGTGACATGTGTGATGACATATGTTGCATTTCTTTCATCACCGTTCTAGGATTTACCCCCACTTCATTATCATTTTGTGTATTAACTTTAATTACAATTTGTTCGTTTTGAACGTCTTCTGTTTGCGTGTTCCTCTGTTGGACATCGTCAGACTCTTTTAAGTCCCGAGTATTATTGTTTATTACAGTCCGTGCAGATTTTACATCTGGGGGATCACATGTACCACTATTTTGTTTTGTTCTACACTTATTATGTAATTGAATGTGGCCTTTGGGGGTGTTTAATTCGGAGTATGGCTCTTTTCGTATTGTCTGCCTTGACACTATGCTGTTATGTAACTCCGCTTGTCTTGTGTTTAGGGTTTTTTTTTCTATTACCATCTCACATTTGATTTGGGTATCAGAATTTTTTTTTTGTTTTATTGGTTTTTTCCTTGCAATTGTTGTGCTTTGTTTGTGTGGTGTCTCATGATTAATTTGCTTGAGTTCATTGATTCCTCCGTACTTGTACTATGACTCATTGAATTCCACGAAGAAGGTGGATCATTAATTGCGTCATTCTCATTTTCCCTTACATGATTTATAGACTTGTTTACTTGAACTAGTTGCTTTTTATCGAAAATATGGAACAATCTCTTCTCACCGTTGTTGTTCTTTCTGGCTTTCCTTGCCCGTTTTTTTTGCCTCTTAGTTTGTTTACATGATTTAGAATTATCTTGTTCAACTGTTGGAGCATGTGGTTGTTTTATTTGTTGTATATTGTTACTCTCAGCTTCTGATCCTCCATTGGGGGGCTTGGGCGTTTCATTTGCATTCAATGATTTTGATTGCTCAGAGGTCGAAACTTGCTCATTTTCTTTCTGCGCTCCATCTATATTTATTACATTTTTTAACTGCTCATTGTTATTAATTTGTCTTTTTTTTAGAATACTTTGTAAAATCGCTGGTACTGTACTCAACTTGTCTATTATTGGGCCACATGCACACTCGCTAGTCGCCACTGTATTTAGACCTCTTTCCGTAATTATTATGGCCGTAAGATTTTCTAATTTTCTATTTATTCCAGCAATGTATGTGGCTATTATATTCATTAGATCGATCTGTATATCTAATTTGTCCGACTGCATATTGAAAGTAGTTATTGCTGTTTCTAGAACTTTTAATAGCGAGGCAGACACAGTTGTGTAGTCCTCCATTTCGTTTTTTTGGGACCATCCTCCAAGGGTTCTTGTGTGGTTATTTCGTTCTCCTTTATTTTTCTGTTGTTTTTTTTTCTATTTCACTCTTTTGCTTTGGACTAGAACACAACTCTGTGATCAACATTATTTCTTTTTGGTCATTTGCCTCCTGATTATTCTCTTTCCATGTACCTACTTGAGCTAAATGCTCCCGCGTGCTAGATATTTCAATTATCGGCTGACTGTGATGTTGTATTATTACGCTCTTTGCATTTTCTGTCTGATTATCTGATAAGTTAATAGTTTTAGCCTCAAGTGCATGAAGGAGGTCTGTATTATTTGTAAATGATAATGAATGAAGCCATGATTTATTGAGATCCTCGTTTGGGCCCTGAGTAATGTCTGAGGCATCACATTGCAGATCTTCATCTTTTAACAAGACTCTAGGTGATCCCTCTTTTAGTAATAATTTTGGGTGGAGTGCGAGCAGTCCGAGGCATGCACTTGTGCATGAATTAATAGCTGACTACTAATTGTCTGGTCCTTTTCCATATTTTGTATATTTTTGATGTTGGAATCCTGGAGTTTAGTTGCTGCTATCTTTTGTGGTATCAATGGATTTGGTAATCCCTCCGTTTCACCTGTTTCTGAATAAATAACTGTAGTGGGATCCTATAGGAAAGTACATTTTTTACTAGGTGATACTTTACCAAATAACTAATATATTGGTGAAATTATTGTACTTGTTGATGCTTGTCTCCTTTTTTCCGATGTTTCTAGCACCTCCTTAGTTTTCCTGGTAACTTTTCTTTCCATTTTTTGTGTCACTTGTTTACGAGTTCTTCCCGACCTCATATTTATTTAAGTATTTGATTTCCCTTACTTTGAGTGTACTAGACTCCATTTCTTCTTCCTTGCTGCCACTTACTCTTACTGCCTTGACCACTTGAGATGCGGTAAGATGGTGGGCACAATGGTGTTTACTACATGCAATTACTTCTCAGTGTAAATACCATCCAGATGGTATATCAAGGGCTAGTAGTTGCAAACGTGGCTACTGCAAAGAATAATGATGATTGTTGATGATTATTGAAATTGCTTCAAAGGGATAGTGATGGCAGGAGGCAGGTGGACTAGCAGGAGGAAAGCCAGTGAAGATACCGATGGATTTGGGGGTGGCCCACCCCAACTCACAAGCAGCGGCAGAGCAGGGGATGGGGCACACGGCACAACACTTATCACTTCCACTGCTACACCGTTACTTCAATCCGCTCGCTCCAATCCCTCCTTGCTCTCCGCAGCTCTGCGCTGCTACTGCGTGTAATAACCTCAATATTCCCTCTGAAGTTTACCAAATGGTTTTCCTTTGTTTTATTTTTCCTTTTTCCCCTCTGACTGGTGACTGAAGATCCAAACCGTGCCAAGAATAAACCAAGTATCCTTTAAGTAATATATGGGGTAAAACCAATCAGATCGAACACCCTGCACTAGGTGAAAACATCAAAAGCGATACAATTTGTTTTATAACACTCATCAAAGGCTGTAAAGACCGGGCTGTTTTCCAAGTAAGGTGGTTGAGGTGATTAATTCTTTGAAATCTTGCTGCTTTTGGTGTCCAGCTCAGCCTCTCCCCTGTCACTGCCCCAGCCCCTGCCCGACCTCTTCCCAAACCGGGGAAACACAAGGGGGTTTGTCAGTCCTCGGGCAGCACAATGAACCCAGCTCCCGGGCAGAACAAAGCAGAACAAAGCACCGAAACCGACCCACAAGCTGCACCAGTTGATGCCGGCCGCCTCCGCAAGGACGGGTGGCACCGCAGCTCTGACCCCCGGCTGTGCTGTTTTACCCGCTGCCTACTCACCGCACTTCATGGCTCCAGATTTGAGGCAGGTTTGAGGCAAAGCGGGATGGGCGGGATGGGCGGCATGGATGCCCAGCGCAGGGCAAGAATCCAACACTCTGTGGCTGGGGCTGTAAGGGGAGGGGGGTTTCAGTGCACACCCCCGTTGGTATCTCTCTGGGCCGCCTCGCTCGCCGCTCCGGACTTCGGCTTCGTACACGCTCACGCTCCTCGTGCACGCTCACGCAGGGTTCCCGTCAATCTGAATCCATTCAATAGTCCATTTTTTATTCTTTATTCTTCTTCATAGTATATTGTAAACACATTGTCAGCCCAGCTAACGCGTTTTGCCCCTTGAACAGGATTTCATCAGGGCTGCGAAAAGACATATATGTAAATATATTTACAAATAAAAATATCTAAAAAAAAACAATATATTCACATACACAATCAACATTACAAAATAGCAGTTAACAAATAACTCTAAATGGACTGAACTTATTTCAGTTATCAAACCCATTCATCTTCTATTTCAACTGATGTACAAATTCCTAGTTTTAAATGTTGAGAAAAGTTTTTTCCATCCAAAACTAAGCATATTGTATAAGGAAATGTTGCAATGTCAATAGGAGGGCCCAGTGAAGAAATCTCATCTCAAATAACATTAATTCACTAAATCCATTGTGACTTATTTAAGAAATTCCAGCATGATTAATTCCTTTGTCACATATGTTGCATACATACACAATAAATACACTCTTCTCTTATCACTCCTACTTACATCTGTTGTAATGAAAATTCAAGTACAGTACCAGCTGTAGGGTTCCTCTCTTCTCCAATATCACTATATTAATAATACTAGAACAGGAGATAAAAATATCAAGGTCTATCCCATCCCTAATGAATATATCATCTTTCAATCTATATTACCCCCATACCATCCCAATGTCTCACCAGTACCCATTCCACATTGTAAGAGTTGTCAGAAATGCAAGATTCTATTGTACATTTTACCCTTCTAGGTCAAAGAATAGTGTCACAACATGTTAGTCATTATAAGAGTTAGCTTGAGAACCACATCATATTATCCACATGTATTACATTGCTTTTGGTAAGTAAGAAAGTATCCGTTTCTCGTATACAATATCAAAACCCAAACCACAGTCATTCTTATGTACCAGGCAAATATATCCCTCGCAATTCCAACACACCTCTCTTAATGTGTCCATTCCAGTTCAAAGAACATTGTTCCCCATTTACCTCTACCCCCTCTCTCACATGGGACACTTTGTGAACCAACATCCCATTGAATTGACGGTAATTCCCAGCACCTTTCACATCTGGCACCAAATACAAATGTGAACCCAAATTAAATGTTTTGCCTCTAATTTCTGTGGTGTCCTAGTGGGTCCCACTATATTGCCCAACTAATCGTGGCCATTTTGAGCTCAGTTCCCTTTACATCAGAAACAACTCATACTCTATTGGTCAAATCCTCTTGAACAATATATTTAGCACTACCCCTCTCTCTAATGGGGCACTTTGTGGGCTAACATCTCCATCGAAGTCATGGTAACCCACACCACCTTTGCCATTGGGCACCAAATATCAGTGTGTGCCAAACTTTAATAGTTTACCTGAAGTTTCTGTGGTGTCCTCGTACCTCCCACTATTTCACCCAACAAATTTGCTGTTATTTATAACTTCTATGTTGTTGGTCAAATTCTCTTCAGCAATCCACAATGACAATCCATTATCAACACCCACCATATTGGAACGTTCAATAAGAAGCATGCCCTGGTTTCGATAAAACTGTATGTCTCTCAAAAGTAAACAACCTCAGGTGTTAATTCATCCACCCTTCAGATTATTACCTCACAAAATAACACATGTATACCCTAAGTTAGGTAATAGCGACCCTACTCAAAAACACATCATGCCAATACTGTGAATACTCATTTCAGGCTGGGGCACTTCAACAATAAACGCACAACACTAAACCTGGGAACTACATCTGCGCCATGTTGGAAGAATAAATGGCAACCTAAAATGTCCTGAAGTCAATGTATTTCCCAGCGTCTCCTACAATCAATCAATCAAGGGTATTTGTGAAGCGTGGCTTGTCACCCCGGGTGTTTCCAGGCGCTGGGGTTCTGAATGCCTCAATCAAAGAGCCATGTCTTGAGCCCCTCCCTGAAGTCCTCAAGCAAAGGGGAGGTTCGCAGGTGGGGGGGAGGTCATTCCAGGACTTGGCAGTGAGGTAGGAAAAGGAACAACCTCTGCTGCGGCTCCAGATGGAGGCAGGGGATGTGTGCCAGGGCGAGGGAGGTAGAGCGAAGCTTCATGGTTCGATAAGTGGAACGTCAGGTGGTGGTTGATGTAGGTGGGTCTGATGTTGTGGAGGGCTTTGTAGATGTGAGTCAGAAGTTTAAAGCAGCATCTCTTGTGGATGGGAAGCCAGTGGAGGGTTCTAAGGTGTGGGGTGGTTTTGGTTCTTTTGGGGAGGTTGAGGGCGAATCTGGCTGCGGGGTTCTGAATGGTCTGGAGGTGTTTGAGGAGCTGTTTGGTGGTTCCGGCATAGAGTGCGTTGCCATAGTCTAGACGACTGGAGACGAGGGCTTGGGTGATCGTTTTTCTGTTTGAGAGGGGGGATCCATCGGAAAAGCTTGCGGAGCATGCAGAGAGTGTGGAAGCAGGAAAAGGATATGGTGTTGACCTGTTGCTTCATGGCCAGTTGGCTGTCCAGGAAGATGCCAAGGTTGCGTCTTTGGTGTGAGGGAGTCGGTGTCAGGCCGAGCGTAGCGGGCCGCCAGGTGTCGTCCCAGGGTGAGGTGTTGTTTCTGAAGATGAGCACCTCAGTTTTGTCCGTGTTAAGCTTCAAACAGCTTGACCTCATTCAATTTGAGACATTGTACATGGTGTTCCGGAAGTTAGATCTTGTGGTGGCGGGGTCTTCCATGAGGGAGAGGATGAGCTGAGTGTCGTTGGCTATGAGATGCTGTTGAGTCTGTGGGTGCGGACAATGTCAGCTAGCGGCATCATGTGGGTTTTGAAGAGGGTGGGGCTGAAGGAGGAGCTCTGGGAGATGCCGCAGATGATGCTTTTGGGTTGGAGGTGAAGGGTGGTAGGCAGATCCTTTGTGTTCGTCCAGTGAGGAAGGAGTCGATCCACTTGAGGGTGTTGCCCAGGATGCCGATGTGATGGAGTCTGGTGATGAGAGTGCAGTGGGAGACAGTGTCGAAGGCTGCCGAGAGGTTGAGGAGGATTAGGGCTGCAGTCTCACCTTGGTCGAGCAGGCGTCTGATATCATCAGTTGCTGCGATCAGGGTGGTCTCGGTGCTGTTGTTGGATTGGAAGCCGCTTGGGAGGCATCAAGCAGGTTGTTTTCTTCCAGATACTCTGTGAGCTGGCGGTTGATGTCTTTCTTAAGAACCTTGGCAGGGATAGGGAGTAGCGAAATGGGGCGGTAATTCTTGAGTTCGCTGAGGTCAGCAGAGGGTTTCTTCAGGAGCAGTTTGATCTCAGCGGGCTTCCATGCATCAGGAACGGTGGCCGTGGTGATGGAAGAGTTGAAGGTGTCTGTGAGGGTGCTGCTATTTTCTTTTCTTCATGATGGTGGTGGTGTCCTGGGGGGTGAGCTGTTTCCAATTGGTGAGCTGGTGGCTGCCAGTGGCGTTGGTGGGTATAAAGAGGTGGTCAAAGGCAGTGGATTGGGGGTCGAAATTGCTGTAAATGTCTGATATCTTGTGGAGGTCTTGGCATCTTCTAAAAGATATATCATATCAGTGTGTATTACGAGGCATATACTTTTGATTTTATGTTGTCTGTTTTGCACCTCGGTTTCACAGGTGGGTTTTTGTACCAGCATTTGAAGTACCTGTTAAAGCACATTAATTGTGTTCATGCCTTAAATATACTGTTTAAGTTTGTGTTTGCTCATGATATGTTGCTACTCTTATATTTAAAATAATGCTTTACATTTTTTACAACAATTTATCAACCAATATCGATCATTTAATAATTTTGAAAATTACAGGTTTAAAATGACAGGTCTCAACATTAACTTTATATATTATTTTGAAAAGTCACAATACCAACTAATTTAATGCTCTCTTAGGGGCTGATTACGATGGCGGAACGATCGCCACCGCCGAGCCAGGGGTGAGGTCCGCCGGCCCTGCGGACCGAGATTCTCCGACCGCCGGATTACGATGGTGGTGGGATCCAGACCGCGGCGGAGGCAAAGCCCGTCCGCCACAGAACCGCCACAGGCAATCGATACGATTGCCTGGCGGAGCGGTCAGCATGCTTACAATGGTGGCGCAGCCTAGCAGGCTCCGTCTGACGAATTACGATGCTGGCGGAAGCCAGCCTTTCTGTGGCGGTTGAACCACCATTGAAAGGCTGGCGGGGATTGACCTTGTGTTGGGGGGAGGTGTGGGTGCACTGGGGGGGTACCCATGGTACCCCCCTACATTTCACTGCACCATGTGGCAGGCACAGTGTGGTGCCTGCCACGTAGTGCAGTGAAATGCACAACATGCTCTTTTCGACATCGCAGCGGTGCTGCTGTCAGCAGCCACCGCCACAATGTTAACGGTGCGGAATCTGACCGCAGCGGTGGTGGTCCCATCCTAATCGGGTAGGCGGGACCGCCGCATGCATGGCGGACGGTCCCAAACACCGCTACAATGGCGGGCGGATCAAGTCCGCCCGCCATCGTAATCAGCCCCTTAGTTTTCTATGGCAGTTTCCTTAGAGTATTTTTATGGTCTGGATAAAGTTGGCCTTAGCCTGTATATCCTAAAGAAAAAAATGTCAATCAAAGAATTTGTAATTGGTTTTCTTTTTTTTAAATAATCAGCTTGTTTACTTTTGCACCTATTTAATTAAGGGAATTTATTTACACAGCGTAATCACCTACTTTGGATCCTAGATGGCACATCAACCTCTGAATCACGGATTGTCACACTGGGAACAGGAGCTATAGTCCGAACTTGTAATCTGACTGCCTCCTGCAGAGTCTCTTACTATGATATGGAGTGATGTTTGAGGATGGTTCCCTGTTTTTGCCGTCACAATCTTGTACTGCATACAGAGACTTGATGTGATCTAATTTTCTATAACTATGTCATACCATTAATGTTCTCACAATTTGTTTATTATTCACTATGATGGACACTTTCTATTTCATTTCTGTCTGATATATTGCTGGCTAGATTTTATTTTGTATTACATGTGAGATCTTACCAATACTTTTGTAGTTCATCCCTTTCTCAGTTTGCAACCTAAAAGCCCCATCCTGTGTCTGCATCCTTGTAGAGATTGCTCTTTCTGGTACCCTGTGGAAGCGTCTCTATATTTTTTCTGCAACCTTTTCCAACAAATGAGGTCTCATTTTCCTCTTGCAAGTTTCCTCAGTGCCGCCGTTCTCTCCTGTCAAAGGTGGAATACTTTAATTAATCTGATGCATTGGAAATATGACAGGTCTGAGTTCCAGTTTGTTGTCTTTTGCCTCTAAACATAGACAAGTTGAATGCAAATCACACTTGATCCTGCTCCAACAGGAACAGGCAAATCTGAACCACAAGTCCAGGTCCCCTCCAGAGAAGACACACACAACCCTAGGCTGGTTTCAGCCTTGTTTTGCCTCATCCATGAAGTGCAACTTGAGTCCAATGTCATTGTGAGTATGGGACCCACATATGGACATATCCATTGAACTGCTCTCTCCAGTGGCTATTTTCAGCATGATTTGTTTGGATTGTGCTGTGGGGTTTTTAGGCATTGAACATGGTCTTGGCCATTTTGCAGTCGATCCGTCAATAGACGGGGTGAGACTCCAGATTGTGGTTTAAGGGTGTACTTCTTGTGTAACAGGCAGGATGTTTCTCTGCAAAGGATGCAATGAAAGGGTCCATATGTGATTAGCTGTCAATGAATTCTGGTGTTTGTTTGTGCAGACACTGGCAAAATAAAAATCTTAGCCAATGAGTTAAATGGTGAACAAAACAGAAAAAGGGGGAGAAAGAGGGACGAAGCTAGGTCCACCCTCCTGATGCAATAGTAGACCTACAAAACCGGTATGACCGGATAGGGACCTAGCTGGGGTGTAGATTTTCCACTCAAATGTGAGCTTGAAAATCTTGAGGAAGGAAAGCTTTCCTTTCTTGAGTCCCCTCACTCACCAGGGTTTCCCCATGGTGACATGCTTCATCATAGGGGCCATCTCAACCCGCTGCGGGCTGAGGCGTGCTACGACTTGCGATGAGACGTAGGAGCACTAATCGTGAGGAGCTATGTGTAGTGCAGTGATGTGGTGGAGTGGAGTTAATTAAAAAGTACCTAACTAGTGGGCAGAAAAAACTTTATTCAGGCTCCTAGTCGGTCTATTAAAAATTGGGGTTAGTCTCTAGTGAACCTAACCGAATGCGTTAGGGGTCCCTAGTAGACGTCAACATGTTTCGAGCTTCCCCACAGCTCTTCTTCAGGACAACACAGGGTCCCGCCCTGTGTGTACCACTCCAAAGTGACCTACAGTGATATACGTGAAAAAACAACGAAATGCTGCAAAATAAGGCAATTGTTAATAATACATACGGTACAAAATTGTCACGTAGTATGGGTACATAATAGTCCCGTAGTATTGTATTTTAAGCAACAATGTGCCTCATGGTCTCAACCGGGGTGAGAGGGTTCTAACTGGAACTTTGTGTGATAACCTCTCGGTCAGTAGACCTAGCAAAATTCTCCCTCGAGACCGCATATGACCACTAGTTAGGTACTTTTTAATTAACTCCACTCCACCACATCACTGCACTACACATAGCTCCTCACGATTAGTGCTCCTACGTCTCATCGCAAGTCGTAGCACGCCTCAGCCCGCAGCGGGTTGAGATGGCCCCTATGATGAAGCATGTCACCATGGGGAAACCCTGGTGAGTGAGGGGACTCAAGAAAGGAAAGCTTTCCTTCCTCAAGATTTTCAAGCTCACATTTGAGTGGAAAATCTACACCCCAGCTAGGTCCCTATCCGGTCATACCGGTTTTGTAGGTCTTAAATGGTGAACAGACATAATATCGAGTTGGAAATATCGAGTAGCAGTAATATCGAGTCCAAACTACAAAAATATCGACAGTCAGATTATCGTTGTCAAGAATATCGATTTGAAGGTAAGTAATATCGTTTTTAAAAATATTGAAGTAATTAATATCGTTAGCAAAAATATCGTTGTTAAAAATATCGTTGTTTTATTTAGTGTTATGTATTTTAGTGTGTATTTTATATGTATGTGTTCTATTTTTGTGTGTAAGTATTGCATTTGTTTTTTAATATGTGTTAAATTTTTAGAAGTTAATAATTTTTTTAAAGTAAATTTTGCGTTTTAGTTACGTAGCGGGTTGTGGGTTTATAGGGGAATAGGGTGGGAAGCAATTTAATTATAATAAATGTAATAAGAATTTGTATAAGTTATTAATGTATTTTAATTAATTTTTGCATTTTTGTTCCGTAGCGGGTTGTGGGTTTATAGGGGAATAGGGTGTGAAGTAATTTAATTATAATTAATTAATCAATAAATTTCATTAATTAATATTTATGTATTTAATATTTTATATTGTTAATTGTGGTAATTAATTAATTATTAATTAGTTATTGATTGGTTGTTAATTATTAATAATTATTTCGTAAATATCTTAGGGGCCCATTACGATACCCGGCGTAAAAAAATCCGCCAGGCATGGAAGCGGCAAAAATCCGCCCGCACACACCGTCTGAACACCGACCACGCCATTACGATTACACAAACCGAAAACCGCCATCGGCAGAAAAATCACACAAAATACCGCCCGCCAACGTCCGAGTCGGAGTCAAACCGCCCGCCACGGACGGAAACACGCACGACAACACAAAACCGCCCGCCCTCACGGCCGACACACCGCACGTGAAATTACGATCGCACCGCCATGAGCGCGGAAAAACCACAAATATACCGCCCGCCAGCGCAAACAACGCCGATGAGAATAGACACGGCAGAAGCCATGGCGCCCACGTACCTGCACAGAAACCATCCGCTCACAAAACCAATAGCACACAACATGGCCAACAAGTCCACACAGCAAGGCACGCACAAATACACAAGCACAGTACACATCCCGAAAACACCCCCGGACAAACAAAAAATACAAAGGCCAGAACCCCAGACACAACACACCTGAAAACAACAGACCATGAGGACACACCCACATAGGTGAGTACAAAAGCAGCACTCCCACAGACCACAACCCCTTGCTACATTGCAAACCAGAGAGGAGAGGAGAGGACACAGTGACACAGCAAGGACAGCAACACACCACAGAAACGCACACATCACCACCACCACCACCACCAAACACCTGCACCACAAACCCCCTGCACATTACACAACACACACCGCACCAGCACCACAAACACCATGGCACCACAAAGAATGCCCAAGTACACGCCCATTGAGCTGACGGTCATGGTCGACGAGATCATCAAGGTGTACCCACAAATCTATGGGAACATGGTCCAGCACACACCACTAGCCACCAGAAACAGAATGTGGAACCGGATCGTAGACCAGGTCAATGCAGTCGGGACCCTGCCCAGGAACAGAGGAGAAATAAACAAACGTTGGAATGACGTAAAGAGCCTGGTCAAGAAGAAGGAGGGCAAAAACAGAGAGCTGGCTGCCGTCACTGGCGGAGGGAATCCCGCGCTCTTCAAGACCTTCAAAGCGTGGGAGGAGAAGGTGCGAGTCATAATACATCCGGAGATCCTCGCCGGATTAGCAGGGGAGTGGAGGCTGGTAAGTACAAACTAATGTATACCAGCACACCGCTATGTACTCACATGCACTACCACCATGCCACAGCTCCCAGGGACAAACACCCCCATGTCCAGCACACAATACACAACACATCACACACACATGCAACAGACACCACCACACACAGCCCAAACCGAACAACTGTAACATACGTGGGGACATGTGTACACTCAGCCAGCCACGTAACCACCAACAGGTCCCCAAATATGCCAGAAGCGCCACAACGAGCACCCACCACACCCATGTGTCCGCCACAGCTGCACTAACCGACAAGTAACAGGTAAGTGGCAGGAACACAAAGTGCAGTGGGTGGGACGGTGGACAGCCCAAGTACAACACACACCAGGCCCCTAGTCCCACAGCACAGCAAGGAGGAGCATCCCCCACACCCCACAGCCACGTGTCAGCCACCGCAGTGCACAACGACAGCCGAAAGGCAGACATCACGGTCCACAGCAATCGGTGTCAGTGGGTGTCCAGCCACCCCACGACCCACAACACCCCCCCCCCACCCCCACAGACCTGCAACATGGAGCACCCCCGCTTAGAGCCATGTGGCATCCAGTACAGTGCACGCACGAACAACTTGCAGGTGGGAAACTGGACAGGGCTGGATTACTGGAGGCATGAGGACCATAACACGACCAACACATGGGACATGTCACGTAGCAGACGAACACGCAGCACCGCCCACCGTCACGAACAAGTGAACAATGTGCACACGGACATGAACAACAGACTCACACCCCACATGACCCATCACAGACATAGCAACACCCAAGGAGCCACGTCTGCATGCACAAGCCACACTGAATATAGTACCACACGGCAGCCACTGTGCAACTCATCACACACAACCGAAACACCATTGAAGTCCTGTCCATGTAGCCCCTACTGCCTGTCAACCACACACCCCACAACTACGCCTATGTAAGACAAACAACACTAGACGCAACAGAGCGGAACAACATAAATGCACACGAACACCACTGAACCCATCAAACACACAGACACACCATGCACATACAACATACCATCCATCCCATCCGTCAGCCCCAGTCTCATGAAAGGCATGTCATCCGCACAGCTGCCACACATACAGCAGTCACGCTAAGATACATGCCCATGACCAACCATGTGCCAGAAGTCAATGAAGCGCACGACACACTGTGAGCAACAACACACAACATGGGCCACACCCCCCGAGCACTGCAGTGATGCACATGGCACAGGGCAGCACGCACACCAAGGAGATGGGACAACTGCAATACGTTGGCTGGCACACAACCATCACTCACTCATAACGATGCGTCCAATGCCATGTCCAGTAATCACAACAGACAGCAAATATGCAGGCCATGTCAAGCATGCACACACCTCAAACCATGCACTGTCATGCTGCCACAACACATGTCACGTTCGGCACCCATGGCTCACAGCATGTACCCCAAAAGCATATTCCCTCCCAAATGCGAATCTGGGGCTTGGCCCCCATGTTGCCATATGCGTTCCTAAGCGTTCCATTTGAACCCCAAAAGCATATCCCCTCCCAAATGCGAATCTGGGGCATGGCCCCCATGTTGCCATATGCGTTCCTAAGCGTTCCATTTGAACCCCAAAAGCATATCCCCTCCCAAATGCGAATCTGGGGCATGGCCCCCATGTTGCCATATGCGTTCCTAAGCGTTCCATTTGAACCCCAAAAGCATATCCCCTCCCAAATGCGAATCTGGGGCATGGCCCCCATGTTGCCATATGCGTTCCTAAGCGTTCCATTTGAACCCCAAAAGCATATTCCCTCCCAAATGCGAATCTGGGGCATGGCCCCCATGTTGCCATATGCGTTCCTAAGCGTTCCATTTGAACCCCAAAAGCATATTCCCTCCCAAATGCGAATCTGGGGCATGGCCCCCATGTTGCCATATGCGTTCCTAAGCGTTCCATTTGAACCCCAAAAGCATATCCCCTCCCAAATGCGAATCTGGGGCATGGCCCCCATGTTGCCATATGCGTTCCTAAGCGTTCCATTTGAACCCCAAAAGCATATTCCCTCCCAAATGCGAATCTGGGGCATGGCCCCCATGTTGCCATATGCGTTCCTAAGCGTTCCATTTGAACCCCAAAAGCATATTCCCTCCCAAATGCGAATCTGGGGCATGGCCCCCATGTTGCCATATGCGTTCCTAAGCGTTCCATTTGAACCCCAAAAGCATATTCCCTCCCAAATGCGAATCTGGGGCATGGCCCCCATGTTGCCATATGCGTTCCTAAGCGTTCCATTTGAACCCCAAAAGCATATTCCCTCCCAAATGCGAATCTGGGGCATGGCCCCCATGTTGCCATATGCGTTCCTAAGCGTTCCATTTGAACCCCAAAAGCATATCCCCTCCCAAATGCGAATCTGGGGCATGGCCCCCATGTTGCCATATGCGTTCCTAAGCGTTCCATTTGAACCCCAAAAGCATATTCCCTCCCAAATGCGAATCTGGGGCATGGCCCCCATGTTGCCATATGCGTTCCTAAGCGTTCCATTTGAACCCCAAAAGCATATCCCCTCCCAAATGCGAATCTGGGGCATGGCCCCCATGTTGCCATATGCGTTCCTAAGCGTCCCATCTGAACACCAAAAGCAAAGTACAAACCAGACCCAGGATGGGCCAGGAGCCCGCATACACCAGAGTCACAATAAGTAGGGGCACAGCAACACACCCATCGGCATGGCCAATCCGTCCCATGCCACATGTGCACAGCACACAGTCCCATTGCCAAGCACACACAACTACAGATGCTACAGCCACACACACGCCTCCGGGAAACCCATGTACGAGATTGCACGAACTGTTAATGTCAGACGACAAATACATACTTCGCCAGGTGCAACACAATAACAGATCTCATTCTCTCCACAGGTGACGAACTGCTGGATGCTGGGGATGGAGCCAGCAGCCAGCACAGCCAGCCTACAAGCCCCCAACGAGGACACACGGATCTGGAGGATCTGTCCTCCTCTTCGGACACGGACCACCAAGCAGGCCCATCTGGTGTGGCAGGGCCCAGCCGCTCCCCAGGACCCCTCCTACCCACCAACCCATCATCCAGGGCTGCTGAACATTCCCAGCCCCCTGCTGCCACTGTTGTTGCGGCCACACCCACGGTCATTGTGGCCACTACCACTGCCGCAACCGCCACCATCGCCGCACCGACCACCACCGCCGCCACCACCACCACGTCTTCACTGGCACCAGCCCCAGCGCAGGTGGTGGCCCGGCCGACTGGATCCACCCTGGGAGCCACAGCGAGGACCGTGGTGAGCAATGTGGCTAGTGGGCAGGCCGGTGGCAGCAGGACTGGTAGGAGGAGCAGGGTCAGGGAAACGCCAGCCTCCCCTGGGAGCCATGCCCTGCCTCAAATGGCCAGAGTCCTTGGGGCCTATGAAGAGGCCCAAGGACAATGGGTCCGGTCTGCTTCAGACACGCGTGAGGTGCTGGGGGTGCTGAGGTCCATGGACGCCCGTATGGGCCAACTCGTGGACCTCATGGGCCAGCTGGTGGTGGCGGTGAGGTCACAGCCAGGGACAGCAGCTCCCCCTCCGCCACCACCTGCCGGGGCGCAGGGTGGAGCAGCAGTGTCCAGTTCCCCTGCGTCCACAGCCAGTGAGCACACCTCAACCACCAGCATGTCGCAAGCAGGCACCCCCTCGCAAACGTGGAAGGGGCCGTCCGAAGTGGAAACAGATCTCCCGGGAGGACTTCGCACGCTCCAAACGCAAGTGAGGCAGCCAGCCAGCCTTCCGCCAGCCTTCCTTGACCAGCCACTGCATTGACTTGGACTACGATCCCACTCCACACAGCCATCTGGATGGCATGTGTGTGTTGGACTATGGACATAGAACCAGTGGGTACACCCTGAGCATCACGCAGCCATGACCGACAGCTCATTGTCACTGCACGCACCACTTTTGTCATCACCTTACACACAATCACATGTCACAGTTTGTAATAAATGCACCTTTTTCACTAACTGCTGTTTGTGCCCTGTGTTTTATTTGTACGGAATACAACGGCCACCTTGGGCGGAAAGGCACCTGATGCGTGGCATGGCAATTGAATCCGGAGGGCCTGTAGGGACCTAGGGGTGGGAGACAGAACAGGAGCACATTCAATGAGTGTGACACACACCCATCACACAGTACATGTCAACAACTACAAGCAATGTACACACATCGCACAGAGCAATAGGGCACAATGCCACAGCCACCAACAGTGGCATACTACCCTGGCCATGGAGCGTTGACACACAGCACGCAGTGAACAAACGGCCACCCTGACACAGCACACACACACCTGCACAGATACAGCCACATCAGCCGTCGTACATGGACACTCACCGTCAAGTGAAGTAGCGGGCGATGAGCTGCTGCCGCACATTACCAGCTTCCTCCTCTCCGCTGTCCTCCTCACTCGAGCTGTCCTGGTCTGCGGGCTGGGGCCCTGGTTGATCTCCGTCATCCACGATGAGGGGGATCTGCTTCCGAATGGCCAGATTGTGCAGCATGCAGCACGCCACCACTATCCGGCACACCTTCTGTGGGGAGTACGCCAGCGCACCCCGGTGCGGTCCAGGCACCTGAACCTGGACTTGAGGAGGCCAAAGGTACGCTCGACCACACGTCTGGTCCTCCCATGTGCCTCATTGTAGCGATCGTCTGCTGGGGTGCGAGGATTCCTCAATGGACTGAGCAGCCATGCCCCATTCGGGTACGCAGAGTCACCTGGGTGTGAGGGACACAGAGAACCGTTGCAATTCCAACTGGACAGGGGACAGCATCGCACAACCAGCACGCTACACCACTCCACATACTCACCGACAATACAGGCACAATCCTGTTGCATATTGGACATCAGTCGTGGCAAGATGCTGTTGCGCATTATGTGTGCGTCATGGGCCGAGCCTGGGAACTTTGCACACACGTGGGTGATCACCATGTCTGCAAGGCACACCACTTGCACATTCAGGGAGTGGTGCTCAGTGGCCTGTGGTGGAACAAGGCCGACATGTGTGCAGTCAATGGCTCCAACGACGTGTGGGATTCTGCCAAGGGCATAGAATGCACCCTTCACTGCCGCCAATTCACGAGCCCTGGGGAAGCGGATGTACCTGTTTCGGTACAGCATCATGGCTGCCAGTACATCCCTCAGCACCTTGCTGAACATGGGCTGGGACATCCCTCCTCCAATGCCCACTGTGTGCTGGAATGACCCAGTGGCGAAGAAATGCATGGCGGCCATCACCTTAGCCGTGGGGGTGACAGCAGTCGGATACACCCTGCGGGGACGGAGATGGGGTTCTAACATGGCACACAGTCGATGCAGGGTTGGCCTGTCCAGCCAAAACTTCCTAATAACCTCTGTATCGTCCATGTCCGCCAGCAATTGGTATGGGCGGTCAATGTTCGGTCTCCGCCTAGGGACAATGGCAGAGGACACATGTCAAAGCAACACGACACATAGCAATTTCGCATACACATCACTGACATGACTGAGCAAGCACATGAGCCACAGCCCAGCTGTCAAGCTGGGACGGCACGGCCACAATACACTTACACAGGTCTCCCAACAATGGCAATGGCTAGTGATACAAACCACTGCCATGTGCATGCACATGGGGATCTAGGCCCCAATGACTTGCGGGGCGTGCTGATGGGGACTGACTGCATATCCGTCAAGCGGCAACGCCACGGCAACATGAATGTCTGCTGAGCATGGAACTGCTTCCGCGGCTGGATGAGTATGGCACACGACGACGACGATGTGGGCACAGACTGAGCGGCCAAAACAAGTGGGACCTGTGGCACGAGGGGATATGAGACAGTAGTAGGTGTCAGCACTGCACCCTATGTACAGCACTGTACGGATCACACCTCCCGAAACATTGACAGGTGTCCACATTGACAGCCCCATGCCAAGACGGCTGTGTGCTTGCAGTCACACGTCACAGGTGAGAGGTTACATTGCACGTGCCAGGTGGCAGACGTACATAGTGGGAGCTGGCATGTGTGTGCATGTGTCTCCTGTTCAGGATCCACCAGATGGGCGCTGACTCTGTACTGACCATTGGACACAGCATGTTCCGTGGAAGGCTCCGTGGGATGGTGGCACTGGATGTGCCTCCGTTGGGTGGGGGGCCATGCACAGGGCGGGTACGTCGATGATTGCGCATTGTTGGTCACGGTGGGTGCACCCACTCAGATGTGTTGCCCTGTGTTCAATTCCTATGTCCGCATGATGATGGACTGTAGATGTGGGCAGACTACACATTGGTCGATCTGCTGTCTATATGCATGTGCCTTCACACCAGGCACAGCTGCCCCTGCACATGTGACCCCTGCTGGGCTCGCTGCTGGGTCTGTGGAGCTGATGCACCTTCTGCGCGTGGGGCGGACAGCTCTCCTCACTTCCCTCATTGCGCATGTCATGACTTTGCCGCAGGTGACATGGATCATGGAGGGCCCACATGTACGCGTGGGTAGGCTACACATGATTGTACACTGGTCGCCACCCCCAGTCAGTGTTTCGAATGGGAAGGTTGTCGTGCTGGTGGTATGTTCGATGTGGCGGATGGGCGGGCCTAGGTGCGGGCTTACATTCCGGACATGGGGGGTAGTTGGATTGGCGACTAGTTGCAGTACACACGGGACACGTCTCTTCCTTTCCACATCTGGGTCATCCCTTGTACTAACTGACAGTGATACAGTCATCTTCGCCCCAGCCCTCATGTCCTCCCTCGCTCCCCCAATATGCATGCTCACCTGCGAGGCTAGCGCTTGCACAGGCAGCCCCAAGCTCGCACCAGAGAGGGCAAGGAGTGTATGTGTGGGTCCAGTTGCACGAGTGGGCTGTCTCAGGGTATGATGTGTTGCGGGACGCCGTCCACCTGCGTGGTGCCCCAAATGGTGACCCGGCCTGCATGGACTATGCATCACAGTCTTCGCCTTCCGGATCCGCCACCTGCGACACCCAGTGGCTGTGGCTGCCCTTGCGGCCAGGCCGCGTCCGTCTGTGGCTGATGGCCCACACATTCACTCTTTGGCCTCTCTGGGGAGGGCTCGGGGGTGGTGGCGCACGCGCTTGCACTTAGTCGCAATGGCATGTGGCGTGGTTGGTATGATGGGCAATGGATGGGATGGTGCGAGCCACCTCCCGTGACGTCAGTGCTGCTCGTGCTGTGGTGCGTCCCCCTACACTTCCATTTGACTTGTGCCATGCTAGACGTTGAGGTTCTATTGCCTGCGTGATATGACCAGAAGGAGCGCGAGGAGACCTCTCACACACCATGCTCCACTGCCATCCCGTGCCCTGTATCGCCTGTGCGGATTGACTATGTTGGGGTTACACCTGGTCGACTGGGGCTGTGTGTGCCTTGTCAAGGGGCATGGCGGGCGCACAACAGGATCCAGCTTGTCCACAGAGGGTGGGCTGAGGTGCGCCTGGTACCGCTTTGTACGTGTGCTCGGCTGCTGTGCACACACGTGTTCACTCCCCCTGACAGGTGTCCTCTCACAATGCCCAGGGAAGCGGTGGTGTACTGTTCATGACCCCTCCCAACACGGCGTGCTCCAACTTGGCATGTGCGCATCTACCCGTCGCACCCACCCACCTGAGCACTGCGTCCATACGACTTCACACGACACATGTGTGTCTTCCACAGTAGTGCTACTCATTTGCGTTGACATCCAATACCAGTGGACTACATGGTCATGTCACGACTGCCGTGTACTTCACATACTCTCATCCTCTCTCATTCGTACTTGTGAAATGAGTCAGCGGAGACAGTTTTGGTTTCAAACATTATATTGAGTCTTCTGTCCTCTGTGATGCAGTATAGTGGACACTACTGGCAGCGGAATACATGTTGAGGATATACTGAGCATGATTGCAAATGGGATAGGGTGTGGGGTTACATGTGATTGGCTGTTGCATGTGGGATGTGGGCTTCAGAGTGACATCTGCTTGGCCAAGGCTGTGCTAATGTACATTTACGTATTGCTGCGGAGCTGCGGACTTTGACACAGACGGTATACATGTAGCCTACCAGACCGCTTGGCATCATGGGCACAGTCCATCTCAGTTCCATGTGACAGGTTTGCTGCGGTTGTTCCTCATGCACGCGTGCATGTGAGATGACATCAGGGCATGTGCTTGCGTGCATGCAGCGGCGTGCCACTTGTTGTTGCACTGTGGTGGTTACTGGACATGTCACAGTCACTGGGGTCGTGTTGTTGTTGTATGCACTTGTCGTCCATGCAAAGGTCCTGGTGTGGGATTCCCGGGGCG